>OV656848.1:21435348-22107134 GCA_927399475.2 Acleris emargana | reverse complement strand
TCGAACTCGTCATCGCTCACCGGTGCGATGTCGAGCTCGAGTGGGTCCTCCAGGTCCCCCGGTGGCTCGGCCATCACCGGGGGAACTATCGACGGGGCTGCCGGAAACAGCCCCTCGATGACCCTCCTCAGGAGAGGGGGCTCCAGGGAGTCCATGGGGGGGGCGGTGCGCATTTTGTTACGCACCACCTTGTACGGCCGCCCCCACGGATTCTCGTCCAGCGTGGCCAGGAAGGAGACGTTTCCTTCGTCCTTGGCCACAGCTATGGACAGAGTAAGGGCCCCTCTGGCTTCGACGTGGGCCCTGTAGAGCCTCTCCTCCTCGTCTCGGGTGTGCCGCCTGCGCCTACAATGTTGGTAGGCGTGGCGGGCACCGTCGGCGGTGGTCCGCAGGGCCGCAATTTCTGCGGACCACCAATATACACATTTCCGGGCAAAAAGTCTCCTTGCCCGGGGCATGGCCGCTCCGCACACCGCCTGAAGCGATGTGCGGAAATGTCGCGCCCTCTCCTCCACTCCTGAGGCGGCGGGTGGGGCGGAGCACCAAGCCTCCACCATTGCCGCCTCGTCCGCCTTGTCCCTGTCCAATTGGGACAGGGACCACTTGGGGAACTCCCCCCCACGCCCCCCCCCTCTGGACTGGTGGTGGCTGGCCCACCCCTGTGGAGACCCTGAACCTGATATACAGGTGGTCAGACAGGGTCTCCACGTCCTCCAGGACGCGCCAATCTGCGACGCGCGCGGCAATGGCAGGGGTCGCGAACGTGACGTCCACGATAGACCCCCCCTGCCGCCGCACGCAAGTGTTGGCGCTGCCCTGGTTCAGGACAACCAGGCCCGCCACCACCAACCAATCCCTGAGCGCACCCCCGCGCGCATCCGTAACGGGGGAACCCCACGCCGCACTTTTGGCGTTGAGGTCCCCCAGGATGATGACTTGGCGCGGGGCCGCCCTCCTCGCAACACCCCCCAGGACCCCGAGGAAGACCTCGAAGTCCACCAGCGGCCTATTGGGGGAGAAGTACACCGCGATTAGCACGGTGTCGCTCCCCCATCCGGCCGCTGCATACCCCGGGCCGACTTCGATTTTTGCCAGGGGGGGGCCATTGCCCACCGACGGCACCACCACGGCAGCCCTCTCGTCCGTCGACCCCACCCAATTGGGTGAGGGAGGAACAAAGTAGGGCTCCGTCACAACCACGGCGTCGATCGACCACTCCGCCATGACCTGCATTAGCAGGTCTTGAGATCTGGCGGAGTGGTTGACGTTGACCTGCAGGAGCTCCAAATGTCGTACTGGCATTTAGGACTCCATGCAGGCCTCCTCCTGGGTCCCGTCGGCGGCAGCCGCGGCGGGGGCATTGCTTGTCGGAACGGGGCGGGGGCGCTGCGGCCTCATGCTCCTCCCTCTGAGGGCGGGGGGGCAACAATTTGTCCCCCCCAGCCGGTGGTTGGCTGGGAGTTTGGCCTGGTGGCAAACGGCACACCACGCCTTCTCCCAGCACTCCGCCATTTTGTGCCCCTCTTTGCTGCACCGGAAGCAAAGATTACTCCGGTCAGACTTGGAGGGGCACATCTCCCGCGAGTGGCCGACACCGAAACACCGGAAGCACCGCATCGGTGTCGGCCCCACCAGCGTAACCCTGGCAGAAGCCCAACCCACCTGGACTCTGCCAGCGTTTTTAAGCGCAATCGCCGCCTGCACCGGGCACTGGATCAATGCTGACCCAGTGCCATCGTAGAGGGTGCGGATGTGGGCCACCTTGACCTGAGTCGGCAGGCAAGCCCCCGCTGCGGCGACGGCCTGAGCCACCGACTCTTTGGTGGCCGACTCGTCCAGGCCGGAAAGCTGGACTTCGGCCATCTTCACCGGGCGGCTGACGTTGGCGACATCACCCACTATCCCCTGCAGCTTAGCCGCAAGGGTGTCCGCCACCGCCTGTCCGTTCTCACCGGCGACCTCGATGACCCGGGAACCCGTCATCGAGGTCCTAACCTTCACATTCTGAAGGCCCACATCGCTGAGGCTAAGACCGTTAATGGCCTTAGCCATGGTGGCCTTCAGAGTGGTGGTGGTCCCCTCCTTAAGGGAGACAACCACTGCCGCCGTTTTAGGGACGGCCAACCTGACGGGTCTGGGCCCGTGCGCCGCCTTGACAGCCTTCGGGGGTGGAGGGGGGGCCTTAGCCTTGCCCTTCCCCTTCTTACGTACCACCTCCGACCACGACGTCTGCGCGGGCGGGGGTGGCATATTGCCCGAAGGGCCGGGTTCTCCCTGCGAGGGCCGAACGGCTCTCGGGGCAGGGCCAGAATTGACCAATTTGGTCGGCCGCCTGGGGGCAGGTACCATAGCGGGGGCCGGGGCCACCGCCTTCTTGGCCACCTTGGCCTTCGGCTTCCCGTCACCTAAACGGGCCTTCGCCACCGGCTCCAACACATCCATCGGGACCGGAGGGGGCAGGGCAGAACCTGCGGTCTTCCTCTGGGGAAGGGGCGTCGCGGCAGGCTTAGCGGCCCGCTTGTCGTGCGCTAACGGAGGGCGGAGGATGGGCTCCGCCGGGAGGCGCCTATTCACCTCCTCCAACCTGGCGTTGATCATGCTCCCGAGGCTTAAGAACAGGTCCCGCTTCATGTTCTCTATAGCCTCGGTGAGCTCAGCCGTACCAAATTGGAGCGAAGCGGCCACGGGGGCAGCCACCGGAGCGGCCACCGAAGCGGCCGGGATCTCCCGCTCGCTGAAGGCGATACGAAGCGCCTTCAGCTCGGCCGAATTGTGAGCGAGTTGCTCCCGCATCCTTCGGTTGTCCGCCTTCAGGATGCGGATCTCCTCGCTCTCGGACCTGGCCGCTTCGACCTCGTCCATCGAGCCCAAGATGGTACGGCACGCCTTGTTCATGCGGCCCCATATCTCTCCCTTTAGGTTACCGGATGCCCGGGCCGCCTCCAAAATATCGCGCGCCGCCATGCGCGCTGCGTCCAACGGGTCAACCTCTTGTTGACCCGTTTGGTCCTCCGAGAGCTCAGGGGAACGCGAGCCGGAGCGAGAGCGCACGGGATCCCCCTTTTTCCCCTTTTTTCCCCCCTTGGGGCGGAGCTCGGGGTACTCCCTCTGGTAGCTTGTACCCGGATCGGGCTCGGCTACCCCGGCCACCTCGTCAAATTGGGGCTCAAGTTGGAATAACTTGGCCCGCAGTCTAGCCGCGGCCAACCCAACATAGGAGCCCCTAGGTTTTCCTCGCACAGATGAACTAACCTTTAGAGGAGGCTTAGGGTCGTCCTCCTCGTTTCCCCCTTCATACGCCCTTTTAGGGGCCGACGGAGCATGCTCCTCGACATCAATGAAGTCGTCGTCCATTTCGGACTCCGAGCTCAAAATAACTCCACCCCCCTCCGGTGGATCCCCCCAGAATTTGGTAGGCGAGGTCATTGTGACCCCGTCTACCTAGTTCCCAAATTTGGTCAAAAACCGACCGCGACGAACAAAGTTATGACCTAACCTAACCTTGAATCGTCAAGTGCGAGTCGGTTTTTACTTTTTTCATACAAAAGTGAGTTTTGCGCCTGAATTGGAAGTTATAGCAAACTCACAATTTTTTACGAGCGTTTTTTCGCCCACTTCCCGAAGTCGTAAATACACCAAACAAGAACCAAAAGATGCGTCTCGCAACAGGTTATAATACAAGAAAAGAAAAACAAATAAAAGTTAAAAGGTTCAAAAGATATAGAATTTACAAATTTCGCCAAAAAGCATAAGTTTGTAAACTTATAATCTCTATCTGCCAAAAACTCCCCTAAACTATAAATACACTAATAACTTTTGACCCGGAGGTCAAAGAGTTAAAAAGTTAAATTAAAATATTTAAAAAACTAAATAAACTATCCTACCTTATAGATTAAATATTTTACAAAAGACTTAATCTAATTTATAAATGAACCTAAACACAAAAAAGTTAGTAGAGTTTTTTGAAAGATTATACGCTAAACCGCAAATCCTTCAAAAATAAAAATTAAATAACTAAACTAACAATACTTAAACCAAACCTTAACTATAATTAACTTAACCGTTGCCGGTACCCCAGCCCAAAAATTGGGCAAGGTGGGATAAGGGCAACACGGACTAAATTAAAAAGAAAAAAGGTAAACAAACCAAATAATTACGTAAAATTTCAAGGTCAAACCTATGAAATAGCAAGGCCAATAAGTTCGGAAGTTTCCTACCGAAAAAATCGAACCTAATTCCACGTATTAACCTAATGGACCGCTATCTTCTAGTCCTGAAAAGGACTAAAAAAGACGCAAGATGAGCGAGATATAAAATAGAGAAAAAGCGAAAAACCGTGAAAAAATTTACAAAAAATGACCAAAAATTTACCAACCGCAAAATGAAAATCAAAGAAAATAAGAAAACTAAGATAGATACCAAAGAACAGAAAGGAGCAAACCGTAGGGAAAAAAATGTAAGTTTCGGAACCCAAAACATGCAAATATCCACCCAGTAACACCAACCTAACCTAACCTAACCTAACCTAACCTAACCTAACCTAACCTAACCTTTTTTTTTTTTTTTTTTTTTTTTTTTTTTTTTTTTTTTTTTTTTTTTTTTTTTGTCAGGGTGGAAAATGCTTTATGCATTCCCCTCACCATGGGAGTGGTGAGGGGATATGTGGGACTCACCCCGTCACCCCCTCTCCGAATGAGGGGGGGCAAGGGAGCGCAACCCACTAAAAACCACCCTGGCGTACCCTCCTGCCGGTTGGTGAGGCACCCTGATGCCTGCCGAAGCTTTGTTCAGGGTGCCCCCCGGCTGCCCCAGCCATTGCCGGGACTACCCGCGCCAAAGGGGAGAGGGGCCGGACACGCGTGGCCCCCCTCCCAGACCGCCCAGTGACTAGCCTACGGCGGGCAGGGGACTCCCATCCCCCACCCGCAGCCACTAAGGGAAGAGGCGGCCGGCAAAACGCCGCCGCCTAAACCCCTGCCGTCTGCGCCGGAGCGGATGCGCGTGAGGAGACTCCTCGCGCTCACGCTCCGAGGCCTCCTTCTGCGAAATGACATATTCGCAGAAGGAGGCCACAGCCCTCCAGGACCTGTCGCTGCACAGCATCGCAGACACGACGCTGTGCAGGGAGAGGTCCCACTGCCCGATGGCCAGCGCCATCGCGCAGCGCTCCGCACTCCAGCGGCTGCACACCGCGAGGGTGTGCTGTGCCGTGTCGTCCGGATCGCCGCACTCATGGCACTGCGGGCCGGGCTCCCTCCCAATGTTGTGCAGGTAATGACCGAAGCATCCGTGTCCGGTCAATACCTGCACAAGCCGGTATGATGTAGCACCGACCGCTCTCCCCAACCAGGTGTCCAGCGAGGGGAGGATCGCCCCTATGGTCCGAGTTCCATAGGGGGCGTCCTCCAGGCTCGCTTTCCACCTGTCCCGCAGTCGGCGCTCCATCATCCGGCGCGTCTCCTCAACCTCCTCAGGGTCCGGGCGTTCACCCCTAGCCCGGGCCCTGGACCTAACCTGGTAGGTCTCCGCCTGCACCTCTGCGTCCAACTCCCAGGGCGGGGTGCAGGCGAGGAGGCAGGCCGCGGCGTGGGCCACCGTCACGTAGGCCCTCACCATTCTGAGGGCCACCACCCGCTGTGGCCTCCGTAGCAGGGCCCGGTTCCGGGCGGACAGCTTGTCCGCCCAGATGGGGGCCCCGTACAGAGCCATGCTCCTTGTGACGCCGGCATATAACCGGCGGCACAAGGAGCCCGGCCCACCCACGTTCGGCAGAAGCCGACTTAGTGCCGACGCGGCGCCCACAATTCGGGGAGCCATCTGTGAGAAGTGCTCCCCGAAATCCCAACGTCGGTCCAGGACAAGCCCCAAGTACTTGATGTGGGGCTTGATCGGGACCGACTCCCCCCCCAGGGTGAGCGCCGCGCCCGCAGGCAGCCTCCACCCCCGCCCCCCGAAGACTATCGCCTCAGTCTTCGGGAGGGCCACCTTCAGGCCGAGCAGACCAATCCGGTAAATGGTCAGCTCGGCCGCCGCTTCCGCCCGGCGAAGCACCTCCCTCACGATTGTCCCGCGCACGGCCACCATGGTGTCATCTGCATAGCAGATGGTGGCCGTCCGCGGGAGCAACTCCCCCCTGATGGCCCAATCGTACCCCAGGTTCCATAAGAGTGGACCGAGCACGGAACCTTGGGGCACGCCACAGGCCATCTCCGTCGACCCCCGTCGACCGTCCTTCTGCTCGTAGAGCACTACCCTCTCGGTGAGGTAGTGCTCTAGGAGCCGCCGCAGGTAGGGAGGCACTCGATGGTAAATGAGTGCCTCCCTTATCACCCCATAGGGGAGGGTGCCAAAGGCATTGGCGATGTCGAGCGACACCGCCACTACACCCTCCCCTCTGCTCGACGCGTGGTCACAGAAGTCCCTGAGGGACCTCAGCGCGTCGAGCGTAGACCGCCCCTCTCTGAACCCGAACTGTCTATCGGAGACGTTCGGGCCGGCGGTCTGTAGGTGCTGCTGGATTCTGGAGGCCAGGATTCTCTCGAGAATCTTCCCGGCCTCATCCAGCAGCACGATGGGGCGATAGGCGGACGGACAGTCCGGGGGTCGACCCTCCTTCCGGAGGAGGCAAAGCCTCCCCTCCTTCCACACTCTCGGGAACCAACCTTCCCTCAGGCAGTCACTCATCAACTGCCTGAGCCGGTCCCCGAGGTGCTGCAGGGCAATGTGGAGTACCCGGCCTGGTACTCCGTCGGGCCCCGGGGCTTTCTTGCAGCCCCGGAGCCGGTCCATCGCCCTCTCGAACTCGTCATCGCTTACCGGTGCGATGACGAGTTCGGGTGGGTCCTCCAGGTCCCCCGGTGGCTCGGTCATCACCGGGGGAACTATCGAAGGGGCTGCCGGAAACAGCCCCTCGATGACCCTCCTGAGGAGAGGGGGCTCCAGTGAGTCCATGGGGGGGGCGGTGCGCATTTTGTTGCGCACCACCCTGTACGGCCGCCCCCACGGATTCCTGTCAAGCGTGGCGAGGAAGGAGGACCACCCCTCCTCCTTGGCCACCGCGATGGACAGGACCAGGGCCCTCTTAGCTTCTTGGAGGGCCCTGTGGAGCCCCTCCTCCTCCTCCCGGTTGTGCTGCCGACGCCTGCAACGCTGGTAGGCGTTGCGGGCACCGTTGCTGGTGGTCCGCAGGGCCGCGATTTCGGCGGACCACCAATAGACATACCGGCGGGCGAACAGCCGCCTCGCCCGGGGCATTGCCGCTCCGCACACCGATTGCAGCGAACTGCGGAACCGGCGTGCCCTCTCTTCGACCCCCAAGGCGGCAGGTGGGGCGTCACACCACGCCTCCACCAATGCCGCCTCGTCCGCCCTGGCCCTGTCCAGCTTGGACAGGGACCACTTGGGGAACTCCCCCCATCTCCCCCCCCTACGCCCCCCCCCAGGGACTGGTGGCGGTGGCTGGCCCACCCTCGTGGAGACCCTGAACCTGATGTTCAGATGGTCCGAAAGGGTCTCCACATCCTCCAGGACGCGCCAATCGGTGACGCGTGCGGCAATGGCAGGGGTCGCAAACGTGACGTCCACGATGGACCCCCCCTGCCGCCGCACGCAAGTATTGACGCTGCCCCGGTTGAGGACAACCAGGCCCATCACCACCAACCAGTCCCTAAGCACACCCCCGCGCGCATCCGTTACGGGGGATCCCCACGCCGCGCTTTTGGCGTTGAGGTCCCCCAGGATGATAATTTGGCGCGGGGCCACCCTCCTCGCCACTCCCCCGAGGACCTCGAGGAAGGCCTCGAAGGCGACCAGCGGCCTATTGGGGGAGAAGTACACCGCAACTAGTGCGGTGTCGTTCCCCCATCCGGCCGCCACATAACCCGGGCCGCCCTCGATCCTAACCAGGGGGGGGCCGGTGCCTATAGCCGGCACCACCACGGCAGCCCCCCCGTCCGTCGACCCTACCCAGTTGGGTAGGGGAGGGACGAAGTAGGGCTCCGAAACCGCCACCACGTCAATCGACCACTCCGCCATGGCCTGCATGAGCAGGTCTTGTGCTCTGGCGGAGTGGTTGATGTTGACCTGCAGGAGCTCTAGATGGTGTGCTGGCATCTAGAGCTCCATGATGGTCTCCACCTGGGCCTGGGCTGCGGTCGCCTCGGGGACTGCAGGAACTGGGCGGGGGCGCTGCGGCCTCATGTCCCTCCCTCTTGTGCGGGGGGGGCAGCAATTTGTCCCCCCCATCCGATGGTTGGCTGGGAGTTTGGCCTGGTGGCACACGGCACACCACGCCTTCTCCCAGCACTCACTCATCCTGTGCCCCTCCTTACTGCACCGGAAGCAGAAATTGCTCCGGTCTACCTTGGAGGGGCACAGCTCCCGTGAGTGGCCGACACCATAGCAGCGGTAACACCGCATGGGTGCCGGCCCCATCGGCGTGACCCTGGCGGAGGCCCATCCCACCATGACTCGGCCCGCTTTCGTCAGCGCGACCGCAGCTTGCACGGGGCACTGGATCAACACTGACCCAGTGCCACCGTAGAGGGACCGGATGGCCCCCACCCTGACCTGCTCCGGCAGGCATGAGCCGGCTGCCGCAACAGCCTGCGCCACCGAGTCCTTTGTGGCCGACTCATCTAGGCCGGCCAGCTGGATCTCGGCCATCTTGACAGGGCGGCGGATGTCGGCGACGTCCCCGACCAACCCCTGCAGCCTAGCTGCAAGGGTATCCGCCACCCTGTGCCCGTCCTCCCCAGGGACCTCGATGACCCGGGAGCCCGTCATCGAGGTCCTCACCTTGACGTGCTGCAGGCCCACCTCGCTGAGGCTAAGGCCATTAATGGCCTTAGCCATGGTGGCCTGCAGAGTGGTGGTGGCCCCCTTCTTGAGGGTGACCATCACCGCCGCCGTTTTGGGGACGGTCAATTTGACGGGCCTGGGCCCGTGCGCCGCCTTGACGGTCTTAGGGGGTGGAGGGGGGGCCTTGGCCTTGCCCTTCCCCTTCTTCCTAACCACCTCCGACCACGCCATCTGCGCGGGCGGGGGTGGGATTCGGCCCGAGGGGCCGGGTTCCCCTTGCGAGGGCCGGACGACTCTCGGGGCAGGGTCAGTGACAACTTGTTTAACCGGTCTCCTGGGGGGGCTGAGTACCGGCGACAGGGGCGGGGCCGCCACCTTCTTGGCCGCCTTGTGCTTCGGCCTCCCGTCGCCCAGTCGAGCCCTGGCGATCGGCTCGAGCACCTCAACTGGGGTCCGTGAGGGAGCGGCAGGCGCGACGATACTCCTCCGAGGAGGGGGGACAGGCTTGGCGGCCCGCCTGTCGTGCGCTAAGGGGGGGCGGATGATGGGCTCCGCCGGGAGGCGCCTGTTCACCTCCTCAACCCTGTCGTTGATCATACGACCGAGGCTAAGGAATAGGTCGCGCTTCATCGATTCGATAGCCTCGGTCAATTCGGCCGTGCCGAATTGCAGGGCTGCAGCCACAGGAGCCGGGGCCGGGACCTCTCTCTCACTGAAGGCGGTGCGGAGCGCCTTCAGTTCCGCACAGTTCAGGGCGAGTTGCTCCCGCATCCTCTTATTGTCCGCCTTAAGGATGCGGATCTCCTCGCCCTCGGTCCTGGCCTGAACCTCGTCCATGGACCCCAGAATGGTTCTGCAGGCCCGGTTCATCCGGCCCCAGATCTCCCCCTTCAAGTTCCCGGATGCCCGGGCCGCCTCCAGAATGTCGCGCGCCGCCATACGGGTGGCATCCAGCGGGTCCGTCTCCTGCAAACGCAAAGCCTCGATCGGGTCGGTTATCCGAAGAAAATCCGTCGGGCTCACCCGTCGCGCGGAGGAGGCCGGAGATCGCGAACGCGAGCGCACCCTACCTCCTTTCTTCCCTCCATGCACTTCCTTACCCCCCTTTGGCCGGAGCTCAGGGAAGTCCCTTCGGTATGCGGCCGCGGGCTCCGCCTCATCCACAAATTGGTAAGGGTCCGGCTCTTGGAGCCTCGCCCTTGCCGCAGCCAAACCCGCATAGGCCCCCTTGGGCTTTCCCCTGCGCGCCGTATTGATCTTTGCCCATAAGGGCCTCGGATCTTCTCCCTCGTCCTCATAACCCCTTTTATGAGAGACTGCCTCCCCGACTTCCAATGAGTCCTCCGACTCACACCCAGAGCCCATTATGGCTTCAGTCTCCTCCCCACTCTCCTTTACCCTCCCCGCCAACGGCTCCGGCAGCCTAGGGCTCGCCGACCGTGGCCTCAGCGCCATGCGCTCCAACACGACGACAGGGGTTTGCACCCGCGTCGTCCTCTCCTCTCCGGTTTGGCCCTGAGAAGGGCCGTTTGTGTTTTGGCCCTGAGAAGGGCCGTTTGTGTTTTGGCCCTGAGAAGGGCCGTTTGAGGTGGTTTTTGTTTGTGAATACATAATGAATCCCACGAGTAGTAGGGACAGTCGGTCGATCCAGGCGGTGCCCGTGCACCTGGACAAGCCTAGCATGCCCGTCAGAGAGTCGGCAGGTTCTCTGACGGGGCAAAGCACTAACGACTGACTACCTCTCAGCCATGCATCCCCTCGCGGTGCTGCGCCACTTGGGATTGAGGGATTTTTTAGTGAGGTTTACTCCTCTCGACCCAGCCAGTTAAGGCAAGGTCCTCGGTCCGTCGGAGCCGCGAGACGTGATCCACGACACTCCAGACGGGAAACGAGTTGGTCCGACGTCGGCTAAAGCCGAGTGCACCTGGCACATCGTCGCACCCGTTGTACCTCTTTCGAGGACAACCCCCACAGTGTTGCATCCGCAGGACACTCTCCTAGAAGAGTACCCGGGAGCAACTACCACCACAAGTGCGCACTTTTGGGGAGTATTTAATTCCCCGGGCCCGCGCTGGCCCAGAAAGTGGATATACCGCCACTGGTTCGGTAACCCGCCCCAGGTAACAGAGTGAACTTTCCGGGGCAGAAGCAGCCCTAAGGCACGCAACCGCAACCCTTCCAGAACCCCCTGTCACCTCCCCATGGCCGCTCTTAGTCTGGTCCCTCACCACGAGCCTTTCCGGTATGGGTAGCCCTGTCCGGTATAGCCTCGCGGATCACTGAGACACGCAAGCCCCCCCACCACGGCAAGGTGGCGGCACAGTCGGGGGGGAACCTAACCTAACCTAACCTAACCTAACCTAACCTAACCTAACCTAACCTAACCTAACCTAACCTAACCTAACCTAACCTAACCTAACCTAACCTAACCTAACCTAACCTAACCTAACCTAACCTAACCTAACCTAACCTAACCTTTTTTTTTTTTTTTTTTTTTTTTTTTTTTTTTTTTTTTTTTTTGTCAAGGTGAAAAATGCTTTACGCATTTCCCCCGCCATGGGAGTGGCGGGAGGGTATGTGGGACTCAAGTCCCCTCCCCCTCTCTGAAGGAGAAGGAGCGGGGAAATGTTACCCACTAAAAAACACCTTGGCGTACCCAACCGTCCGGTTTGTATGGACACCGTGTTTCCTGCTAGGCATCCCCACGGTGTCCACCGGATGCCCCAGCCATTGCCGGGGCTTCCCGCGCCAAAGGAGAGAGGGGCCGAGCACGCCTGGCCCCCCTCCCAGACCGCCAAGTGACTAGCCTACGGCGGGCAGGGGACTCCCATCCCCCACCCGCAGTCACTAAGGGTAAAGGCGGCGGGCAAAACGCCGCCGCCTAAACCCCTGCCGTCTACGCCGGAGCGGATGCGCGTGAGGAGACTCCTCGCGCTCACGCTCCGAGGCCTCCTTCTGCGAGATGACGTTCTCGCAGAAGGTGGCCACAGCCCTCCAGGACCTATCGCTGCACAGCATCGAAGACACGACGCTGTGCAGGGAGAGGTCCCATTGCCCGATGGCCAGTGCCATCGTGCAGCGCTCCGCACTCCAGCGACTGCACACCGCGAGGGTGTGCTGTGCCGTGTCGTCCGGATCGCCGCACTCATGGCACTGCGGGCCGGGCTCCCTCCCAATTTTGTGCAGGTAATGACCGAAGCATCCATGTCCGGTCAATACCTGCACAAGCCGGTACGATGTGGCGCCGACTGCCCTCCCCAACCAGGTGTCAAGCGACGGGAGGATCGCCCCTATGGTTCGAACTCCATAGGGGGCGTCCTCCAGGCTCGCCTTCCACCTGTCCCGCAGTCGGCGCTCCATCATCCGGCGCGTCTCCTCAACCTCCTCAGGGTCCGGGCGTTCACCCCTCGCCCGGGCCCTGGACCTAACCTTATAGGTCTCAGCGTGCACCTCCGCATCCAACTCCCAGGGCGGGGTGCAGGCGAGGAGGCAGGCCGCGGCGTGGGCCACCGTCATGTAGGCCCTCACAATACGGAGGGCCACCACCCGCTGTGGCCTGCGTAGCAGGGCCCGGTTCCGGGCGGACAGCTTGTCCGCCCAGATGGGGGCCCCGTACAAGGCCATGCTCCTCGTGACGCCATCATACAGCCGGCGGCACAAGGAGCCCGGCCCACCCACGTTCGGCAAAAGCCGACTCAGCGCCGACGCGGCACCCACCACTCGGGGAGCCAACTGCTTGAAGTGCTCCCCGAAACTCCACCATCGGTCCAGGACAAGCCCCAAATATTTGATGTGGGGCCTGATCTGGACCGGTTCCCCCCCCAGGGTGAGCGCCGCGCCCGCCGGCAACCTCCACCCCCTCCCCCCGAAGACTATAGCCTCAGTCTTCGGGAGGGCCACCCTCAGGCCGAGCAGGCCAATCCGGTGAATGGCCAGCTCGGCCGCCGCTTCCGCCCGGCACAGCGCCTCCCTCATGTCGGTCCCACGCGCGGCCACCATGGTATCATCTGCGTAGCAGATGGTGGCCGTCCGCGGGAGCAACTCCCCCCTGATGGCCCAGTCGTACCCCAGGTTCCATAAGAGCGGACCGAGCACGGAACCTTGGGGCACGCCGCAGGCCATCTCCGTCGACCCCCGTCGACCGTCCCTCTGCTCATAGAGCACTACCCTATCAGTCAGGTAGTGCTCTATGACCCGCCGCAGGTAAGGAGGCACTCGGTGGTAGATGAGTGCCTCCTTAATCACCCCATAGGGGAGGGTGCCAAAGGCATTGGCGATGTCGAGCGACACCGCCACTACTCCCTCCCCTCTGCTCGACGCGTAGTCGCAGAAGTCCCTAAGGGACTTCACCGCGTCGAGCGTAGACCGCCCCTCCCTGAACCCGAACTGTCTATCACAGACGTTCGGGCCGGCGGTCTCCAGGTGCTGCAGGATCCTGGAGGCCAGGACTCTCTCCATCATCTTCCCGACCTCATCCAGCAGCACAATGGGGCGATAGGCGGACGGGCAATCCGGGGGTCGTCCCTCCTTCCGGAGGAGGCAAAGCCTCCCCTCCTTCCACACCCTCGGGAACCGTCCTTCCCTCAGGCAGTCATCCATCAACTGCCTGAGTCGGTCCCCGAGGTGTTTTAGGGCGATGGGGAGTACTCGGCCCGGTACTCCATCGGGCCCCGGGGCTTTCTTGCAGCCCCGGAGCCGGTCCACCGCCCTCTCGAACTCGTCATCGCTCACCGGTGCGATGTCGAGCTCGAGTGGGTCCTCCAGGTCCCCCGGTGGCTCGGCCATCACCGGGGGAACTATCGACGGGGCTGCCGGAAACAGCCCCTCGATGACCCTCCTCAGGAGGGGGGGCTCCAGCGAGTCCATGGGGGGGGGCGGTGCGCATTTTGTTTCGCACCACCTTGTACGGCCGCCCCCACGGATTCTCGTCCAGCGTGGCCAGGAAGGAGACGTTACCTTCCTCTTTGGCCACCGCTATGGACAGGGTTAGGGCCCCCCTGGCTTCTTGGTGGGCCCTGAAGAGCCTCTCCTCCTCCTCTCGGGTGTGCCGCCTGCGCCTACAATGTTGGTAGGCGTGGCGGGCACCGTCGGCGGTGGTCCGCAGGGCCGCAATTTCTGCGGACCACCAATAAACGCACTTCCGGGCAAAAAGTCTTCTTGCCCGGGGCATGGCCTCTCCGCACACCGCCTGCAGCGATGTGCGGAAATGACGCGCCCTCTCCTCCAACCCTGAGGCTGCGGGTGGGGCAGAACACCAAGCCTCCACCATGGCGGCCTCGTCCGCCTTGTCCCTGTCCAATTGGGACAGGGACCATTTGGGGAACTCCCCCCCACGCCCCCCCCTAGGGACTGGTGGTGGCTGGCCCACTCCTGTGGAGACCCTGAACCTGATATACAGGTGGTCAGACAGGGTCTCCACGTCCTCCAGGACGCGCCAATCTGTGACGCGCGCGGAAATGGCAGGGGTCGCGAACGTGACGTCCACGATAGACCCCCCCTGCCGCCGCACGCAAGTGTTGGCGCTGCCCTGGTTTAGGACCACCAGGCCCGCTACCACCGACCAATCCCTCAACGCAACCCCGCGCGCATCCGTAACGGGGGAACCCCACGCCGCACTTTTGGCGTTGAGGTCCCCCAGGATGATGACTTGGCGCGGGGCCGCCCTCCTGGCAACACCCCCCAGGACCCCGAGGAAGACCTCGAAGTCGACCAGCGGCCTATTGGGGGAGAAGTACACCGCGATTAGCACGGTGTCGCTCCCCCATCCGGCCGCTGCATACCCCGGGCCACTCTCGACCATCGCCAAGGGGGGGCCATTGCCCACCGCCGGCACCACCACGGCAGCCCTCTCGTCCGTCGACCCCACCCAATTGGGTGAGGGAGGGACGTAGTAGGGCTCCGTCACGACCACCACGTCGATCGACCACTCCGCCATGACCTGCATTAGCAGGTCTTGTGATCTGGCGGAGTGGTTGACGTTGACCTGCAGGAGCTCTAAATGTCGTACTGGCATTTAGGACTCCATGCAGGCCTCCTCCTGGGTCCCGTCGGCGGCAGCTGCGGCGGGGGCATTACTAACTGGAGCGGGGCGGGGGCGCTGCGGCCTCATGCTCCTCCCTCTGAGGGCGGGGGGGCAACAATTTGTCCCCCCCAGCCGGTGGTTGGCTGGGAGTTTGGCCTGGTGGCAAACGGCACACCACGCCTTCTCCCAGCACTCCGCCATTTTGTGCCCCTCTTTGCTGCACCGGAAGCAAAGATTGCTCCGGTCAGACTTGGAGGGGCACATCTCCCGCGAGTGGCCGACACCGAAACACCGGAAGCACCGCATCGGTGTCGGCCCCACCAGCGTGACCCTGGCAGAAGCCCAACCCACCTGGACTCTGCCAGCGTTCTTCAGCGCAATCGCCGCCTGCACCGGGCACTGGATCAATGCTGACCCAGTGCCATCGTAGAGGGTGCGGATGTGGGCCACCTTGACCTGAGTCGGCAGGCAAGCCCCCGCTGCGGCGACGGCCTGAGCCACCGACTCTTTGGTGGCCGACTCGTCCAGGCCGGAAAGCTGGACTTCGGCCATCTTCACCGGGCGGCTGACGTTGGCGACGTCACCCACAATCCCCTGCAGCTTAGCTGCAAGGGTGTCCGCCACCGCCTGTCCGTTCTCACCGGCGACCTCGATGACCCGGGAACCCGTCATCGAGGTCCTAACCTTCACATTCTGAAGGCCCACATCGCTGAGGCTAAGACCGTTGATGGCCTTAGCCATGGTGGCCTTCAGAGTTGTGGTGGTCCCCTCCTTGAGGGACACAACCACTGCCGCCGTCTTAGGGACGGCCAACCTGACGGGTCTAGGCCCGTGCGCCGCCTTGACAGCCTTCGGGGGTGGAGGGGGGGCCTTAGCCTTGCCCTTCCCCTTCTTACGTACCACCTCCGACCACGACGTCTGCGCGGGCGGGGGTGGCATATTGCCCGAAGGGCCGGGTTCTCCCTGCGAGGGCCGAGTGGCTCTCGAGGCAGGGCCGGAGTTGACCAGTTTGGTCGGCCGCCTGGGGGCAGGTACCACAGCGGGGGCCGGGGCCGCCGCCTTCTTGGCCACCTTGGCCTTCGGCTTCCCGTCACCTAGACGGGCCTTCGCCACCGGCTCCAACACGTCCATCGGGACCGGAGGGGGCAGGGCAGAACCTGCGACCTTCCTCTGAGGAGGGGCCGCCGCGGCGGGCTTAGCAACCCGCTTGTCGTGCGCTAACGGGGGGCGGAGGATGGGCTCCGCCGGGAGACGCCTATTCATCTCCTCCATCCTGACGTTAATCATGTTCCCGAGGCTTTGGAACAGGTCATTCTTCATCTGTTCGATGGCCTCGGTGAGCTCAGCCGTGCCGAACTGAAGCGAAGCGGCCACGGGAGCGGCCACCGGAGCGGCCACCGAAGCGGCCGGGCTCTCCCGCTCGCTGAAGGCGACACGAAGCGCCTTCAACTCGGCCGAATTATGAGCGAGTTGCTCCCGCATCCTTCGGTTGTCCGCCTTCAGGATGCGGATCTCCTCGCTCTCGGACCTGGCCGCTTCGACCTCGTCCATCGAGCCTAGTATGGTACGGCACGCCTTATTCATGCGGCCCCATATGTCGCCTTTTAAATTACCGGAAGCCCGGGCCGCCTCCAAAATATCCCGCGCCGCCATGCGCGCGGCGTCTAACGGGTCAATCTCTCGTTGACCCGTTTGCCCATCCGAGAGCTCGGGGGAACGCGAGCCGGAACGAGAGCGCACGGAGCCCCCCGTTTTCCCCTTTTTGCCCTTTTTGGGGCGGAGTTCAGGGTACTCCCGCTGATAGCTGGTCCCCGGATCGGGCTCAGCTACCCCGGCCACCTCGGCAAATTCGGGCTCAAGCTGAAAAAGCTTCGCCCGCAATCTGGCCGCAGCCAAACCAACGTAGGAGCCCCTAGGCTTCCCCCTCACCGAAGAACTAACCTTCGTAGGAGGCTTCGGGTCATCCTCCTCGTTTTCCCCCTCATACGCCCTTTTAGGGGCCGACGGAGCGTGCTCCTCCACGTCAATAAAATCATCGTCCATCTCGGACTCCGAACTCAACTCAATTCCACCCCCCTCCGGTGGATCCTTCCAGAATTTGGTAGGCGAGGTCATTATGACCCCGTCTACCTAGCTCCCGAAATTGGTCAAAAACCGACCGCGACGACCAAAGTTAGGAGCTAACCTAACTTAAAATCGTCAAGTGCGAGTCGGTTTTTCTTTTTCCCATACAAAAGTGAGTTTGGCGCCTGTTTTGGAAATTATAGCAATTTCACAAATTTTTACGAGCGTTTTTTGGCTCACTTCCCGAGGTCGTAGGAGGTTGGAAACAACACAAAAAGATGCTTCTTGCAAAAGCCTTGATGGCAAAAGAAGAAAAACAAATAAAAGTTAAAAGGTTCAGAAGATATCAAATTTACAAACTTTACCAAAATCCTTAAGTTTGTAAAAATTTTATCTCTAATCGCCAGAAACTCCCTTAAACTATATAAACACTAATAACTTTTGACCCGGAGGTCAAAGAGTTAAAAAGTTAAAATGAAATATTTAAAAAACTAAACAAACTATCCTACCTTATAGATTAAATATTTTACAAAAGACTTAATCTAATTTAAAAATACACCCAAACACAAAAAAGTTATCAAAAAATTTTGTAAACTTCGAGCCAAAACGCAAAGTATACAAAAATTAAAATAAAATAACTAACCTAAGAATATTATAACCAAACCTAAACTATAATTAATTTAACCGTTGCCGGTACCTTCGCCCAAAATTTAAGCAAAATAAGATAAGGGCAACAAGGACTAAATCAAAAAGTAAAAATGTAAACAAACCCTAAAATTACGAGAAATTTCAAGGTCAAAGTTTACAAATTGCAAGACCAATAAAATCTAAAGTTACGTTGCGAAAAAATCGAACCTAAATCTACGTACTAACCTAATGATCCGCTATCTTCTAGTCCTGAAAAGGACTAAAAAAGATGCAAGATGAACGAACTAGAAAATGAAGAAAAAGTGAAAATCCGACAAAAAATTAACAAAAAATTACCAAAAATTTACCAACCGCAAAACGAAAAATTACGAAAATAAGAAAACTATAGAAGATAGTGAAAAACAGAAAGGAGCAAACTAATGAGGAAAAAATGTAAGTTCGGGAACCCAAAACTCGCAATAATCCACCCAGTAGTGTCCAAGATCCGACCTCAACCTAACCTAACCTAACCTAACCTAACCTAACCTTTTTTTTTTTTTTTTTTTTTTTTTTTTTTTTTTTTTTTTTTTTTTTTTTTTTTTTTTTTTTTTTTTTTTTTTTTTTTTTTTTTTTTTAAGAGGGGAAATGCGTTACGCATACCACCGTGCCAGGGGAAGGCACGGTGGTTATGTGGGACTCACCCCCACCCCCTCCCCCTGCGGGAAAAGGACGGGAAGCATACCCACTAAAACCCCTCTGTTTGCCATCAGCGTCATTTTCCACTGGGATGAGGGCACACTAAAAAGCAATCTTCTACGTCCCGGTGGTGACTGGCTCTACGCCCCTTCCTGATGTTGTGGGTTTTGTGTTAACCCGTTTTTTGCCTCTTTGTTCACGCACGGGAACTCCGTGCGCGCCCTCTTAGACTGTGGTGAGTGATGGGCTTCCCCGAGCCCGTCACTCAAGTCTTTGTTAGGGTGGAATTGTAAGCGCGTACGCTCTTCTTCTCCTCCCTGTGCGGCGGCTGCGGATTGAGTTAGGGGCGTTTGCCTCCCTAATTCTCTCCGCCTCTTCCTTTAGCCCCATGATCGCCTCACAAAAGTTTTGGGCGGCAACCCAAGCTCGGTCAGACTCCACCATGGTGTTTACTATGACCGGCAATAATAGGTTGCTGCCTACGGCAGTCACTAGCTCCCGGCGCTGTTCTGCCCACGCCGGACACTCTTCCAGCGTGTGCTGGGCGGTATCTTCGAGGCAGCCGTCGCAGTGGTGACACACTGCGGTCGGCTCCCTTCCAATCCGGTGCAGGTACTTACCAAAACAACCATGCCCCGTTAGCACCTGCGACAATCGGAAGGTAAGCGCACCGTGTTCCCTGTCCATCCACTGCGCGAGGACTGGACGAATTGCCTCTATAGTCCTAGCACCAGCACGCGGTTGAAAGAGGTTGCGTTGCCACTTTAACACAGCTGATGCTCGCTGTTCCTCCCTTACATTCTCAACTTCCTCCTTTAAGGGTGGGAACTGGTGTCCTGCGATCTCATTCTCGCGCCATGTGTAGACGGACGCGAGAATTTCCGCTTCCAGTTCCCACGGCAGGGAACCAGCCAAGGTGCACGCTGCTTCGAAGGACACCGTGCGGTATCCACGGGCGGCTCTGATGGCCATTGCCCTCTGCGGACGATGCAGAAGGGCAATTGTCCGGCTATTCAGAGCGCCATTCCACACAGGTGCCCCGTACAGTGCCATTGATCGCACAATGCCCAAGTACAGGCGCCGGCAGGCCACCTTCGGGCCGTTGACATTCGGCAGAAGACTACCGAGGGCAGCCGCCGCGCGCAACAGCTTGGGCACTAACCCTTGGAAGTGGTCCTCAAAGGTCCATCGGCTGTCCAGCGTGAGCCCCAAATATTTCATTTGGGGCTCGATGTTAATTCGGACTCCGCCTACAATTATGTGAGATCCCGGGGGTGGCTTATTCCGAGGCCCGTGAAAACACAATGCCTCGGATTTGTGCAGAGCCACCTCGAGACCCAACGCTCGGATCCGCCTAACCACTTGAGCAACCCCAGCTGTGGCAAGAACTGCGCTCTCTCGGTGTGTGCTTCCCCGGGCAGTCACAAGAGTGTCGTCTGCGTAGCAAGTGACGCTCACACCACGGAGGAGAACGCCCCGCAGCACCCAGTCGTAACCAATATTCCACAGAAGCGGCCCGAGGACCGACCCCTGTGGAACACCGCACGACACGCTATGATGACACAATGCCTCTCGACTCCTGTATGACACGGACCTACCTGATAGGTAGTTTGCTACTATTCGCTGGAGGTAGTTTGGCACCCGGTGATACCGGAGTGCTTCCCTAATGCAACTCCAGGGCAGGGTGTTAAAGGCATTGGCAATGTCCAAGGACACTGCCAAGACGACCTCACCCTGGGCAACTGCTTCCTCCGCCATCTCCTTCACCCGCAAAATTGCGTGCACAGTTGACCTGCCCACTCTAAAGCCGAACTGTTTGTCGTCCAGGTTCGGGCCGACTCTCGCTAGATGTTTGACGAGGCGTTTGGCTATAATACGCTCGAAGAGCTTCGCTACCTCGTCTAACAGCACAATAGGGCGGTACCCTGAGGGAGAATCGACCGGACGACCTTCTTTCTTCAGGAGGACAAGTGTGCCGATCTTCCACAGCTGTGGAAAACGACCTTGGGTGAAACAGGCATCAAAGAGTCCTCTGACCCTCTCCTCGTAGGCATCCGCGGCAAGCACCCATGCACGGCCAGGAATACCGTCTGGGCCTGGGGCCGTCTTCTTGGCACGCAACCGAAGAATTGCCGCCCCAAATTCCCCAGACGATACCGATGGTATATCCTCGGTCACGGCTATGGCCTCATTCCTTGCAGACAATGCCATAGACGGAGGCGTGTGTTCCTCCCTACGTGGGAAGAGAGCTCCTACCACTGTTACCACCAGCTGAGGCTGGAGACTCTGGGTCACGGGGGGTGCCCACGGCCGAAGTTTCCCTCGCACTATGCGATAAGGGCGACCATATGGATCTTGATTTAGAGTCTCCAGCATCTCTGCTCTCCCTGCGTCTCGTGCCTCGCTAATGGCGATGCGAAGCGCGCGCTTTGCCGTCTTGTAGGCATCACGCAACGCAGACTCAGCGGATTCGTCTCGGCGTCTCCTTCGTCGTTGCCTCAGGTACTGGCGCCTTGCAGCTACGCACGCAATACGTAGTACTGCAATATCAGCAGACCACCAGTACACTTGCCTTCTCGGCGGTTGAGGTCCCTGGCGTGGCATCGACGCATCGCAGACGCGAGTCATGGACTGGCGTAAAAGTACAGCCTCTTCATCAACGCTTGGTATACTTTCCGGGGGCATCCATGTTTCGACCAGGGAGGCCTCAATGAGAATATCCCTGTCGAGATGCTTCACCACCCACCGTGGATTGTCCCCATGCAGCATCATGCGTCCCGATTGAACTGGGACAGCGGAGGACGCAGATATGCTAAACCGAATGTAGAGGTGGTCTGACAGTGTCTCTACGTTCTCCACCACTTCCCACCCGTAGACTCGGCGTGCCATCGTAGGGCTTGCAAACGACAGATCCACAATGGAACTGCCCTGTGAACGAACGCAGGTTGGTTGCAAACCCTGGTTCAAGAGAGAGAGTCCCGCCGTCAGCGCCCACTCCTCTAGTACTGCGCCCCGTGCATCGGTAGCTGGACAACCCCAGGCTGAGCTTTTGGCGTTGAAATCACCCATTACCAATACAGGACACGGGTGATTTCTGCCGATGAGGGTCTCAACTTGGCCAAGGAGACCCTCGAACTCTGCGAGGCTTCTGCTTGGGGGACAATACACGCCGACGGTGAGGATTCCTCCCACCAAGGCCGCAACAAAACCACGACCTTTTTGCGTATTATCAAATGTCGGGGAGCTAGTAGACCTCGGCACGACTAGAGCAACCACCTCGTCCTCGTCACCCACCCAATCATCTCTGTTGGGGATGAAGTAGGGTTCCGAAACCACGGCCACCTGTGTCAACCACTCAGCCATGCTCTGTAAGAGCAGGTCTTGAGCTCTTGCGCAGTGATTAAGGTTGGCTTGCAGTAGTTGTAGGGCCATTGTTGTTTGGGTTCATTGGGTCCGTCTCCATATCCACCTCTGCTGGTAGCTGGCGTGTCGGTTGTGACTGCAGTGCAGTCTTTCTCCTTGAGATTTTGGGGGCTGGTGCTGCACAAGCTTTGCCCCCCAGTTGATGGTTTGCCGGTTTTTTGGCTGCAGCACAGATGGAGCAGTGCGGTTTGGCCGAGCACTCCTTGGATTTGTGGCCAACTACTCCACAACGAAAGCACTCTTGGCTTCTATCCACTTCCGCACTGCATTGGGTTCTGATATGCCCCTTCTGGAGACATCTGAAGCAACGCAGAGGCCTAGGCTCCAGAAGTTTTACAGAAGCCGACACCCACGATAAGGAAAGGCGGCCTGCTGCAGCAATGCGTTTTGCTGTTGCCACCGGGCATTCGACCCAGATGTGCCCCACGCCAAACGGGTCTTTAACGACCCCGCCACTTTTGAGGCTTTCTTTGAGACAGCTCCCTGCCTCGGCAACCGCATTTAAAACTTCCTCAGCTGTAATCGAATCATCCAAGCCGGAGATTTTGACTTCCGTCGTCTTGACCGGCCTGGAGACGCGGGCTGTATCTCGGCTGATAACTAGTTCCAGCTTTTTAGCCAGCTTGTCGGCTTGCGGGCCGCTGTCCGTGCCCATCACCTCAAACATCCGCGCTCCCGAGGCACACACGCGAAAACGAACCCCTGTGGTTATCCCAACCTCCGGAAGCCTGATTTTGGCCTTTGCGTCTGTGATGACTGAATCATAAGTCACGCCTTTATCAATGGCCTCCGGCGTGAGGGTAACAACAACGGCGGCTGACTTAGGAGGCCTGAGTCTTGCCGGTCTCACGGTGGTAGTGGCGGTCTTACGCGGACCCTCTTTTGTCTGCTTCTTCCTCTCCTTCTTTCTGAGCCCCTTTTTAACAACCTCGTTCCAAGGTAGCTCCTTTGGCTGGGCCGAGCTCGATTGGTCCATGAGCTCTGAGGATGTTGGCAGCGGTTGAGGCTCTGCTACCCTCTCACGGGGAGTTCCAAGCGAGCTTTTCCCCTTCTTTTCCGGCTTGTTCTTTTTTGCCTTTTTTGGCTTCGGAGCTTCCGGACCGCCGGAAACGGCTTGTGACGGAGCAGCCAACTTCTTAGGACCTTTCACTGTAGCCCTGGTCGGGGCAGTTGATGGCCCCGGAGAGATCTCGGGAATATCATTTGCCCGCCTGTCCGCCGCCAATGGAGGGCGGAGTCTCTTCTCAGGCAGCAGCCTATCTTGAAGTGCCTCAAACCTGGCATTCATCATCATGCCCACCTGGCAAAGGATGGTGCGCACCAGGTCTTCGGTATCCAGTGGTTTCTCTACAGGTTGGGTAGGCGGAACCACAGCAGCCTGTTGGTGTGGCCGATCAAGGCGCTCCCGCATTTCCGCCACCTCCTTGCGGAGCTGCGCGACTTCCGATTGCAGGCGGGCGTTGTCCGCCTGCAGCCCTCTTGTTTCCTCCGTGGTACAGCGACTCTGTAAGATAAGAGCGACTTTGCCGATCTCGTCCGCTGCATCCTTCAACGACTTAACAAATCCTCCTTTGAGATTTTTGGAGGATCCAGCAACCTTCTTGATGATATTGATATTATCATCAATCGTACGGCTTAGTGATGATGCCGTCTGGAAGTCGTCTCCGTTAGACGACGACTCCGATAAAGTGAGAGCCCTAGTATGTGCCCGGGCCTCTCGAGAAGCTGACAAGACCTCCGCCTCAGCTCTCATCTGCTCCTCCTCCCTTTGCGCTTCGACAAGCGCCAACTTTGCCTTGGCAAGACCTACGTAGTGGCCTGTTGTTGGTGGCCGACCTCGCCTTTTTCGCAACGTTGGGCTCGCAACCCCATCCAGACTTGTTTCCGGGTCCGAGCCTCCACTGTTTCTACACCGCCGTTCTTTAGTCCGATGACTGGTATCCGGCAGTGACTCAACGCTAAGCATCGAGTCACTATCTCCCTCATCACTACTCTCCCTCCTTTTTTTGGTGTTAGTTTTGTTTAATTTATCCATTTTGATTCCCACGATTAGGGTCGAAAAACGGTCCGCCCCCGGGTGACGCCCATCCCGGAAGTAAGGCTAGTTACTGCAAAGGTCGCCTGGTGTTTGCAGGTTTTAACGACTTCACTGTCGGGTTTTATAGAGTGTCCTTCTCGCGGGTCAGCCAATTAAGGCAAGCCCTCCGTTCCAGTATCTGTCGACTACCCCATAACGCCGCTAGATGGGGATGGTTGAAGACAGACACTGGAGTACGGTGTACTAGAGGAGTCGACGTGCCTCCCCTAGTTTTGGGCGGTGAGTGCCCGGCGGCATTATAAGTGCACGCCGAGCCCGCCCCCTAACCTACCCCTCCCCAGTGGTTGCATCCACAGCCACTCTCCAAAGTGAGTGGCCGGGAGCAACTCCCCCCCCCTTACTCCCCCCTTCCCCTCCCTATACACCCCCCCGCCGGATATTCGCCATGGGCTGAAAGAATCTCCCAAAAGAGAAAAAGTTTCAGCCGATGCCCAGGGTGCACCAGCCCAGGTGCTGCGTTCTCTCCGGATCGAGATCAAGAGAGACTGCAACACCCAAGCCAACGTGGAGGAATCCGGCCTGCACCCCAACCTAACCTAACCTAACCTAACCTAACCTAACCTAACCTAACCTAACCTAACCTAACCTAACCTAACCTAACCTAACCTAACCTAACCTAACCTAACCTTTTTTTTTTTTTTTTTTTTTTTGGCAGGGTGGAAAATGCTTTATGCATTCCCCTCACCATGGGAGTGGTGAGGGGATATGTGGGACTCACCCCGTCACCCCCCCTCAGAATGAGAGGGGGCAAGGGAGCGCAACCCACTAAAAACCACCCTGGCGTACCCTCCTGCCGGCTGGTGAGGCACCCTGATGCCTGCCGAAGCTTAGTTCAGGGTGCCCCCCGGCTGCCCCAGCCATTGCCGGGGCTACCCGCGCCAAAGGAGAGAGGGGCCGAGCACGCGTGGCCCCCCTCCCAGACCGCCCAGTGACTAGCCTACGGCGGGCAGGGGACTCCCATCCCCCACCCGCAGCCACTAAGGGTAGAGGCGGCCGGCAAAACGCCGCCGCCTAAACCCCTGCCGTCTGCGCCGGAGCGGATGCGCGAGAGGAGACTCCTCGCGCTCACGCTCCGAGGCCTCCTTCTGCGAGATGACACTTTCGCAAAAGGAGGCCACAGCCCTCCAGGACCTGTCGCTGCACAGCATTGCAGACACAACGCTGTGCAGGGAGAGGTCCCACTGCCCGATCGCCAGCGCCATAGTGCAGCGCTCCGCACTCCAGCGGCTGCACACCGCAAGGGTGTGCTGAGCCGTGTCGTCCGGATCGCCGCACTCATGGCACTGCGGGCCGGGCTCCCTCCCAATCTTGTGCAGGTAATGACCGAAGCATCCGTGTCCGGTCAATACCTGCACAAGCCGGTACGATGTAGCACCGACTGCTCTCCCCAACCAGGTGTCCAGCGACGGGAGGATCGCCCCTATGGTATAAACACCATAAGGGGAATCCTCCAGGTCGGCTTTCCACCTGTCCCGCAGTCGGCGCTCCATCATCCGGCGCGTCTCCTCCACCTCCTCAGGGTCTGGGCGTTCACCCCTCGCCCGGGCCCTGGACCTAACTATGTAGGTCTCAGCCTGCACCTCCGCATCCAACTCCCAGGGCGGGGTGCAGGCGAGGAGGCAGGCCGCGGCGTGGGCCACCGTCACGTAGGCCCTCACCATTCTGAGGGCCACCACCCGCTGTGGCCTCCGTAGCAGGGCCCGATTCCGGGCGGACAGCTTGTCCGCCCAGATTGGGGCCCCGTACAGAGCCATGCTCCTTGTGACGCCGGCATATAACCGGCGGCACAAGGAGCCCGGCCCACCCACGTTCGGCAGAAGCCGACTTAGTGCCGACGCGGCGCCCACAATTCGGGGAGCCATCTGCGAGAAATGCTCCCCGAAACTCCACCATCGGTCCAGAACAAGCCCCAAATATTTGATGTGGGGCTTGATCTGGACCGGTTCCCCCCCCAGTGTGAGCGCCGCGCCCGCAGGCAGCCTCCACCCCCGCCCCCCGAAGACTATCGCCTCAGTCTTCGCGAGGGCCACCCTCAGGCCGAGCTGACCAATCCGGTAAATGGCCAGCTCGGCCGCCGCTTCCGCCCGGCAAAGCACCTCCCTCACGTCGGTCCCGCGCACGGCCACCATTGTGTCATCCGCATAGCAGATGGTGGCCGTCCGCGGGAGCAACTCCCCCCTGATGGCCCAATCGTACCCCAGGTTCCATAAGAGTGGACCGAGCACGGAACCTTGGGGTACGCCACAGGCCATCTCCGTCGACCCCCGTCGACCGTCCTTCTGCTCGTAGAGCACTACCCTCTCGGTGAGGTAGTGCTCTAGGAGCCGCCGCAGGTAGGGAGGCACTCGGTGGTAAATGAGTGCCTCCCTTATCACCCCATAGGGGAGGGTGCCAAAGGCATTGGCGATGTCGAGCGACACCGCCACTACACCCTCCCCTCTGCTCGACGCGTGGTCACAGAAGTCCCTAAGGGACTTCAACGCGTCGAGCGTAGACCGCCCCTCCCTGAACCCGAACTGTCTATCCGAGACGTTCGGGCCGGCGGTCTGTAGGTGCTGCTGGATCCGGGAGGCCAGGATTCTCTCGAGAATCTTCCCGGCCTCATCCAGCAGCACGATGGGGCGATATGCGGACGGACAGTCCGGGGGTCGACCCTCCTTCCGGAGGAGGCAAAGCCTCCCCTCCTTCCACACTCTCGGGAACCGTCCCTCCCTCAGGCAGTCACTCAACAACTGCCTGAGTCGGTCCCCGAGGTGCTGTAGGGCGATGTGGAGTACCCGACCCGGTACTCCGTCGGGCCCCGGGGCTTTCTTGCAGCCCCGGAGCCGATCCATCGCCCTCTCGAACTCGTCATCGCTTACCGGTGCGATGACGAGTTCGGGTGGGTCCTCCAGGTCCCCCGGTGGCTCGGTCATCACCGGGGGAACTATCGAGGGGGCTGCCGGAAACAGCCCCTCGATGACCCTCCTGAGGAGAGGGGGCTCCAGTGAGTCCATGGGGGGGGCGGTGCGCATTTTGTTGCGCACCACCCTGTACGGCCGCCCCCATGGATTCCTGTCCAGCGTGGCGAGGAAGGAGGACCACCCCTCCTCCTTGGCCACTGCGATGGACAGGACAAGGGCCCTCTTGGCTTCTTGGAGGGCCCTGTGGAGCCCCTCCTCTTCCTCCCGGGTGTGCCACCGGCGCCTACACCGCTGGTAGGCGTTTCGGGCACCGTTGCTGGTGGTCCGTAGGGCCGCGATTTCGGCGGACCACCAGTAAACGAACCGGCGGGCGAAGAGGCGCCTCGCCCGGGGCATGGCCGCTCCGCACACCGACTGCAACGATGTGCGGAACCGGCGCGCCCTCTCCTCGACCCCCAAGGCGGCGGGTGGGGCGTCACACCACGCCTCCACCAGTGCGGCCTCGTCCGCCTTGGCCCTGTCCAGAAGGGACAGGGACCACTTGGGGAACTCCCCCCATCTCCCCCCCGTACGCCCCCCCCCCGGGATTGGTGGCGGTGGCTGGCCCGCCCTCGTGGAGACCCTGAACCTGATGTTCAGATGGTCCGAAAGGGTCTCCACATCCTCCAGGACGCGCCAATCGGTGACGCGTGCGGCAATGGCAGGGGTTGCAAACGTGACGTCCACGATGGACCCCCCCTGCCGCCGCACGCAAGTATTGGCGCTGCCCTGGTTGAGGACAACCAGGCCCGCCACCACCAACCAATCCCGAAGCACCGCCCCGCGCGCATCCGTTACGGGGGAACCCCACGCCGCGCTTTTGGCGTTGAGGTCCCCCAGGATGATTACTTGGCGCGGGGCCACCCTCCTCGCCACCCCCCCAAGGACCTCGAGGAAGGCCTCGAAGGCGATCAGCGGCCTATTGGGGGAGAAATACACCGCAACTAGTACGGTGTCGTTCCCCCATCCGGCCGCCACATACCCCGGGCCTCCCTCGATCCTGACCAGGGGGGGGCCACTGCCGATCGCCGGCACCACCACGGCAGCCCCTCCGTCCGTCGACCCTACCCAGTTGGGTAGGGGAGGGACGAAGTAGGGCTCCGAAACCCCCACCACATCAATCGACCACTCCGCCATTACCTGCATGAGCAGGTCCTGCGCTCTGGCGGAGTGGTTGATGTTGACCTGCAGGAGCTCTAGGTGGTGTGGCATCGATCTAGTGTTCCATGTCGTTCTCCTCCTGGGCCGCGGTCGCTGCGGGGGCTGCGGGAACTGCGGGAACTGGGCGGGGGCGCTGCGGCCTCATGTCCCTCCCTCTTGTGTGGGGGGGGCAACAATTTGTCCCCCCCATCCGATGGTTGGCTGGGAGTCTGGCCTGGTGGCACACGGCACACCACGCCTTCTCCCAGCACTCACTCATCCTGTGCCCCTCCCTACTGCACCGGAAGCAGGCATTGCTCCGGTCTTCCTTGGAGGGGCACAGCTCCCGTGAGTGGCCGACACCGTAACAGCGGTAACACCGCATCGGTGTCGGCCCCATCGGCGTGACCCTGGCGGAGGCCCATCCGACCAGGATCCTTCCCGCGTTCTTAAGTGCCACCGCCGCCTGTACGGGGCACTGGACCAACACTGATCCAGTGCCGTCGTAGGAGGAGCGGACGGCCCCCACCCTGACCTGCCCCGGCAGACAAAACCCGGCTGACGCGACCGCCTGCGCCACCGAGTCCTTCGTGGCCGACTCATCAAGGCCGGCCAGCTGGATCTCGGCCATCTTTACCGGGCGGCTGACGTCAGCGACGTCCCCAACCATACCCTGGAGTTTTGCCGCCAGGGTGTCCGCCACTTTGTGCCCATCCTCACCGGGGACCTCAATGACCCGGGAACCCGTCATTGAGGTCCTCACCCTGACGCTCTGCAGGCCCACCTCACTGAGCCTAAGGCCGTTAATGGCCTTGGCCATGGTGGCCTGCAGAGTGGTGGTGGCCCCCTTCTTAAGGGTGACCACCACTGCCGCCGTCTTGGGGACGGACAGCTTTACAGGTCTTGGCGCAACCTTGCTGGACTTCGGGGCTTGGGGAGGAGTGGCCTTGGCCTTGCCCTTCCCTTTCCTCCTAACCACCTCCGACCACGCCATCTGCGCGGGCGGGGGTGGCATACGGCCCGAGGGGCCAGGTTCCCCCTGCGAGGGCCGAACGGCTCTCGGGGCAGAGTCGGCAGCAACCAACTTGCTAGGTCTCCTGGAAGGGGGGCTGAGTACCGGCGAAAGGGGGGTGGGAGGGGGCGGGGCCGCCACCCACTTGGCCGCCTTGGGTTTCGGCTTCGGCCTCCCGTCACCCAGTCGAGCCCTGGCGACCGGCTCGAGCACCTCCACTGGGGTCCGGGAGGGAGCAGGGGGCGCAACGGCACCTCTCCGAGGAGGGGGGACGGGCTTGGCGGCACGCCCCTCGTGCGCCAACGGGGGGCGGAGAATTGGCTCTGCCGGGAGACGCCGGTTGACTTCGTCAATACGGTCGTTCACCATCCGACCGAGGCTCAAGAACAGGTCCCGCTTCATCTCCTGTATGGCCTCGGTCAGTTCGACCGTACCGAATTGGAGAGAAGAAGCCACCGGTGCGGCCGGGATCTCCCTCTCGCTAAAGGCGGTGCGGAGCGCCTTTAATTCCGCACAGTTCAGAGCGAGTTGCTCCCGCATCCTTCGGTTGTCCGCTTTCAGGATGCGGATCTCCTCGCTCTCGGACCTGGCCGCCTCGACCTCGTCCATAGAACCCAGAATAGTACGGCAAGCCCGGTTCATCTTGCCCCAAATCTCCCCCTTGAGATTTCCGGATGCCCGGGCCGCCTCTAAAATATCCCGCGCCGCCATGCGGGTGGCGTCTACCGGGTCAGCCTCCTGCTGACCCGTTAGACCCTCCAAGGGCTCGGGGGAGCGCGAGACCGAGCGGGAGCGCACGGAATCCCCCGCCTTCCCCTTTCCGCCCCCCTTGGGACGGAGTTCGGGGAACTCCCTCTGGTACTTGGACACCGGATCGGGCTCGGCTACCCCGGCCACCTCGGCAAATTGGGGCTCCAGCTGGAACGGCTTCGCCCGAAATCTGGCCGCCGCCAACCCGACATAAGAACCCCTGGGTTTCCCTCGCAGCGAGGAACTTACCTTAGGAGGAGGCTTAGGATCCCCTTCCTCTTCATCATAAGCCCTTTTTGAGGCCAACGAAACGCGCTCGACATCTATGGAGTCGTCGTCCATCTCGGACTCCGAACTCAACATAAGTCCACCCCCCTCGGGCGGATCCGCCCAGAACTTGGTAGGCGAGGTCATGGTGACCCCGTCTACCTGACCCTAAAATAGGGTCCAAATCCGACCGCGACGTCCGAAGTTACGAGCTAACCTAACTTCGAATCGTCAAGTGCGAGTCGGATTTGGACTTTCCCATACAATTATGAGTTTAGCGCCTGATTTAAAAGTAATAGCAATGTGCTAAAATCTTGCGCCCCCAAATTGACCGACTTGTCGAAGTCGTACACAGACCAAACAAAAACAAAAATATGCCTCCCAATGAGGTCTTAAAAACCAAAAAAGAAAAATACAAAAAGGTAAAAAGGTTCAGAGTTATTGAATTAACCAATTTTAGGAAAAACCTTAAGTTGGTAATCCAACAACACGGAAAAATTTTAGCCTACCTTACAAAATATAAACGTAAATAACTTTTAACGTAGTGGTTAAAAAGTTAAACAATTTATACAAAAAATTTAAAGAATTAAATGAACTACCCTAAACTATGAGCTAAATAATTTACAAACACTAGAAACTAATTTAAATAACACACCAAACACAAAAAAGTTACAAATAGAAAAGTAAAGATTTCTGAAAACCTCGGGTAAAAACCCAAAATTTTCAAAAATAAAATTTACCAACTAAACAACTTATACCTAAACCAAAAACTATACTGCAATAAGCGGGACCGTTACCGGTACCCCCGCCCAAAAATTGGGCAAGGTGGGATAAGGGCAACACCGACAAATTAACAGTAGAAAAATGTAAACAAACCCTAAAATTAATATTAAAAATAGAAAAATTAAGGCTAAAATTTACAATTTGGCAAGGCCAATAAATTCGGGACTTTCGTTCCGAAAATTATTGAGCCTAAACCCACAACACAAACAAGTATTCCGCAATCTTCTAGCCCTGAAAAGGGCTAAAAAAGACGCAAGATGAAAAAACCAAAAATGAAACAAAAAAGTGCAAAACCGAGAAAAATTTAACAAAAAATTACCAACCGCAAAACCAAAAAACGAAAAATTAAGGACAACTGAAGAACAAGGAGAGAACTGAATGCAGAAGTTAGATCAGGAAAAAAGCTAGTGTTTTGATTCCGAAAATCGCAACTATACACCCAGAAACACCCAAGAAACAACCTAACCTAACCTAACCTAACCTAACCTAACCTAACCTTTTTTTTTTTTTTTTTTTTTTTTTTTTTTTGACATGGGGAATGCATTTACGCATACCGCCGGGTCAGGGGATGAGCCCGGACGGTTATGTGGGACTCAGGGCTGAACCGCAGCCCCACTACCCACTAAACCCCATGGTGTCCTCTCACCGGTAATGATGACGGGTTACGGGCAACTTACTTCCGCGACCCCTCAAGCCGGCTATCCTGGCTAGGATGCTGTCTCTGTGGAAGCGCTTCCGGGACACTAGGTCGCGCTTCCATCCGTCTCAGGGAGCCATCAAGCATGGGCGGGAACGTCCCCGTGTTCGCCGCCCGCTGGCTCATGTCATGGTGGCAGGTTCCGCTCGTGGGCGGCACGCCTGCGACCTATTCGGCGGCGGCGCATTGGATCAGCCTCGACAAAGGCTTCCCGTTCGCGCTCTGCCGCCTCCTTGTCCGTCATAGTTTGCTCACAAAACGTGAGCATCGTCTCCCAGGCTGTTTGGCTGCCCAGTATTGCCTGTACCACAGCAGGCAAAGACAGGTCTTGCCCTAGCTGGGCAACCAGCTCCTGACGCTCCTCGCCCCAGGCCGGGCACTCAGCCAGAGTGTGCTGGGCCGAGTCTTCGCTGGCTCCACACTCGTGGCACTCCGGGGTCGGCTCTCGCTGCGCGACTTTATGCAAGTATCTGCCGAAACAACCGTGTCCCGACAGCACTTGCGTCAGCCTAAATGTTAGTACCCCGAAGCGCCTTTCCACCCAGTCACGGAGGACCGGGCGAAGAGCTTCTATGGTGCGGGAGCCAGCCCTCGGCCGTTCCAGCCGATGCTCCCAGACTTCCATCGCCTCCTCTAGCAGCTGCGTACGCCGCCCTTCCACCTCTTCGGGTGCCAGCAGGTGGCCTCGAGCTCGCGCCTCCCTGCACCACTGGTATAAGGCCGCAAGGGCCCTCGCGTCCAGGTCCCAGGGCCGGGAGCCAGCCATTAAACATGCAGCCTCTGCGCTCACTGTCCGGTACCCTCGGATTACCCTCAGAGCCATCGCTCTCTGCGGTCGTCGCAATTGAGCGATATTATGACTGCTGAGGGCATCCGCCCATATTGGGGCACCGTATAACGCCATCGACCGCAAAACACCGATGTAGAGTCGGCGACATGACGCCTTGGGCCCCCCCAAATTTGGGAGTATCCGCCCAAAGGCTCCCGCAGCGCGCAGTAATTTGGGCGCCAGGCGCTCAAAGTGCGCTTTGAAGTTCCACTTGCTGTCAAGTACGACGCCAAGGTAAAGCAGCGTCGGCTTGACAGCAATCGGGACTCCTCCCACCACAATCTCTGCACCAGCTGGAGGCGCTCTCCGTGGCCCGTAGAAGCAGATGGCTTCACACTTCGTTAGGGCCACCTCCAATCCGAGCCGTCGAATTTTTGCGACAGAATGTGCAACTCCTGCTGTCACCAGTATGGAAGCGTCGCGGTAACTGGGTCCTCGGGCCATCACGAGCGTGTCATCGGCGTAGCACACGATTTCGACTCCACGCAAGTTTGCCCCCCGTAGGACCCAATTATAGCCGATATTCCACAGGAGTGGACCTAGGACCGACCCCTGCGGAACCCCGCAGGCCATCATACACCTCCCCCAACCCTGACTTGCTGGCCAGGTGATACATCTGTCACTGAGGTAGGCCTGTATGATGCGGTACAGGTGAAGGGGTACCTGGTGGTACCGCAGTGCCTCCAATATAGTGTCCCAGGGCAGGGTGTTAAAGGCGTTGGCAATGTCTAACGACACTGCCAAGACGACCTCACCCCGGGACACGGCTTCCGTTGCGGTCTCCTTGACTCGACTGATGGCGTCGACGGTTGAACGGCCCCTGCGGAAGCCAAACTGGCTGTCCTCCAGTTCAGGCCCCACGCGCTCCATGTGCTTGATGAGGCGAGCTGCGATCACTCGCTCAAAGAGTTTGCCCACCTCATCAAGCAGGACTATCGGACGGTAGCCGGACGCAGAGTCCGCCGGCCGCCCCTCCTTCCGGATTAAGACTACTTTCCCGGACTTCCACTCCTTCGGGAAGCAGCCCTGCTCCATACACGCCGTCAATAGGCGCAGCAGCCTCGGCTCCAGGGATTCCATGGCCAGAACCCAAGCACGGCCCGGAATGCCGTCAGGCCCGGGGGCCGTGTTCCTGGCGCGGAGCCGGTCGACTGCCACGCCCAGCTCGGCTGGAGTAACGGCTGGGACGTTCGCCTCCTCCCTGGGACTCACCGCTGGCGGCGCCATAGATGGTGGTTGATGGGGTCCCCTTACAGGGAAGAGCGTCCCCACCACGCGGCCTACAAAGTCCGGTTGGAGCGTTTGAGTCAGCGGGGGCGCCCAGGGGCGCAGCTTGCTCCGAACTAGCTTGTATGGCCTTCCCCACGGGTTGGCATTGAGGGTCTCCAGGAATTCGGCACGACTCGCCTCAATTGCCTCCCCTATGGCCACGGAGAAGGCCACTTTGCATGCTGTAAATGCCTCGTGCAAGCGTCGCTCCTCTTCTTCATCTCGCCGCCTGCGCCTTCTTTGTCGCATATGCCGGCGCCGCGCGACTATGCAGTCCTTGCGCATCTGCGCAAGCTCGGCTGACCACCAGTACACGCATTGTCGTGGCGGGAGAGCCCTGGCCCGGGGCATTGCCGCGTCGCATATTCGCGTCATGGCCTCCCGGAACCAGGACGCTTCGGTCTCTACCACCACGACTCCTTCTGGTACGGGCAGCCAAGCTTGCACAATTGCCGCCTCCTTGATGAGTTCCCGGTCGAGCTTGGTAAGGGACCACCTTGGGCCACTGACGATCGGACCAATCCGGCTTGGGCTGTCCGGGGACAGTGAGGGTGCGGAGACGTCAAACCGGATATACCGGTGGTCCGACAGCGTCTCCACCCCCACCATGACCTCCCAGCCCTGGACACGGCGCGCCAGGGAGGCACTCGCGAACGTGATATCCACGATAGAGCCACCCTGTTGCCGCACGCACGTGTCTGCCGTTCCCTGGTTGATGACCACCAGGCCCAACACGACCGCCCACTCTTCTAGGACTGCGCCTCGCGCATCCGTTGCCGGGGAGCCCCAAGCCATGGATTTGGCGTTAAAGTCCCCGGCAACGATTACAGGGCACGGGAGGAGCTGACCGACTTGAGCCCCTACTTCGTCCAGGAACCGCTCAAAGTCTGCCAAAGGTCTATTGGGCGAGAAATATACTGCAACGTACCAAATGTCGCCAGAGAGTGCCGCCACATACCCCTTCCCTTTTATGGGACTGGTAAACGGTGAGCCGCCAGTCCCTGTCCGCACAACCAGTGCTACTGAGCCGTCCATGTCTCCTACCCAGTCATCCCGGGGAGGAATCGAGTACGGCTCCGCAATCACAGCAACGCTAATCAACCACTGCGCCATGGACTGAAACAGCAGGTCCTGGGCCCTGGCACAGTGGTTGAGATTCACCTGTAACAATCGAATGGCCATATTATTCTATGGCCATTTGATCCTCCCTCTCGTGCACTTCCGACCTGCTGGTGGATGGCTGAATAGGCTGGGATGACGCCCGGGGGCCGGTCCCAGCCTTCTTCTTTGTTGCCTTTGGGCCTGGAGCTTGGCACGCCTTGGCGCCCAGTTTGTGGTCTGCCTTTTTGCCCAAGTTCGCACACATTGAGCAGTGTGGCGTCCTGGAGCAGCCAGCCGCATTGTGGCCTGGTTGGCCACATCGGTAGCACAAGCCACTTCGATCAGCGTCACTGGTGCATTGTGCCTTGACATGCCCCTTCTCAAGGCACTTGAAGCAACGCATGGGACGCTGATCTAGGAGCTTCACGGCGGCGCGGACCCACCCAACCTTCAATCTCCCTCGGTCGGCTTCGATCACCTTTTTCGCTGTCTCAATTGGGCAGCGAAGCCAGATAGTGCCAAGGCCGGAGGCATCTTCACGAATTTCTCCGGTCTTTATCTGGCTATGGCTGCAACCGCCAACCGCCGCAACGGCAGCAACTACCTCGGCGGGTGTTACGGAGTCATCAAGTTGCGAGAGGCGCAGCTCAGCACACTTTGTTGGCCGTGACACCCAGACAGTGTCTTCTCCGAGCTTCTCAGCCAGCTCTTTGGCCAGTAAATCGGCCTTTTCGCCACTGGCTGCTTCGGTCACTTCGAGAACCCTGGCGCCGGTTGCCGCTCGTCTAAATTTGATCGAGTTTATGCCATGGCTCTCAAGGCTCATGCTCTCCTTCGCCCTAGACATAATTTGCGCATATGTCATGCCCTTCTCCACGGCCTCCGGCTTCAGCGTCAGGACAACGACTTCCGACCGAGGAGGGCGGAGTTTGCGTGCTTTGGGCTTCATTGGTTTTCGCCCCTGCGGCTGTGGCTGGGGAGCCGATGGAGGGTTTGCCGCCTTTTTCTTCTTCCGGCGCTCCACGACTGTGAAATCCTCGGACGTGGTAGCCGGAGGCAGTGGCCGAGGAGCTGGAGTTGCGGGATGAGGAGTCGTCGTGGTTGTTTCGACGACTGCACGAGGCGCACTCTTTTTACCTTTCCCCTTCCCCTTTCCCTTATCCCCCTTTCGGGGTTCCTCCGTTAGGTTCGGGGGACCTCGCTTGAGAGCCGGTTTAGAGACTGGCTTGACAGCCGACTTAGGAGCCGGCTTAGGAGCGAGCTCAAGGTCTTGGCTCTGGGGAGCCCCCGGCGGAGGTAGTCGACGCCTGTCAGCGGCCAGTGGAGGCCGCATTATTTGGGCCGGCAAGAGCCTGCCCTCGAGCTCAAGGGCTCCCAGTCTGGCGTCCAGCATCAAGCCCATCTGAGCGGTCACGGCACGCACCAACTCGTCGGCATTAAGCGGCTCAGTGGCCACTCTCCGGGAGCTGCTGGCAGGTTGCGTCTTCTCCGGTAATGAGAACGGGGACTTTCGCTGAAGTTGGTCCCGAAAGTCCGTTCGCATCTGAGCCATTTCAGAGCGGAGCTCTGCCAGCTCAGCTCGCAGGCGGTTGTTTTGCGCCTGAAGCCGCCGCGTCTCCTCTGAGGATGTGCGCTGAAATAATTCCTCAGTTGCGCCTTTAAGCGACGCGACGGCTTCGTTCAAGACCTTTACAAAGGTGCCCTTTAAATTACTGGACTTATTGGCCACAAGGCCAATCGCTTTTAGGCTGCTCTGTACACTCTCGTGTACAGAAGCTGCCGTAAGCTCGTCGTCAGCACGGGATTGGCCAGGCACTGGCTCGCTGCAGCCAGGCTGGCTGCGGGTGAAAAGCGACCGCGCCTGGCCAGCAACCTCCTCCTCCGCCCTAAGACGTAGCTCTTCTCGCTTGGCGCGGTTCAGCTCCTCCTTCGCCAGAGCCAGGCCAACATACTTCCCCGTGGTGGGTGGGCGACCACGTCCTCTCTTTTGCACTTTAGAGGTCCCCTCGGACTCCGACGAGTCGGAAAGGTTCGGCTTCCTTTTTCGCCAGAACCGGCTCCTTCCTTGCTCCACCGAGCTACAGCTCATAGCTGAGTCTGATTCGCCTCCTCTCAAACCTGGCCCGGAATGTACCGTTTCCAAGGTTCCGGTATCGGTATCAGACAGATCTTTGTTCTGATCCTCCAGGTTTGCAACAATCTCCTCTCTTTTCTCCTCTGCCACCGGCTCCGGCACCCTAGGGCTGGCCGACCGTGGCCTGAGCGCCAAACGCTCTAATCGGACAACGGGGGTTTGCACCCGCGTCCTACCATCTCCAATACCATTATCACTAGTTTGGCCCTGAGAAGGGCCGTTTTCAGGTTGGCCCTGAGAAGGGCCGTTTTCAGGTTGGCCCTGAGAAGAGCCGTTTGTTTTGGTTTTTAAAATATTCATTATTAATCCCACGAGTATTAGGGAAGAAGGTCCATCCAGGCGGTGCCCTTGCACCTGGATAAGCCTAGCATACCCGTCAGAGGGTCGGCAGGTACTCTGACGGGGCAAAGCACTAGGAACTGACTACCTCTCAGCCATGCATCCCCTCGCGGTGCTGCGCCACTTGGGATTGAGGGATTTTTTATTGAGGTTTACTCCTCTCGACCCAGCCGGTTAAGGCAAGGTCCTCGGTCCGTCGGAGCCGCGAGACGTGATCCACGACACTCCAGACGGGAAACGAGTTGGTCCGACGTCGGCTAAAGCCGAGTGCACCTGGCACATCGTCGCACCCGTTGTACCCCTTTCGAGGACAACCCCACCAACAACCCCCCCCACAATGTTTCATCCACAGCGCACTCTCCGAAGTGAGTGGCCGGGAGCAACTCCCCCCCCCCCCACTACTCCCCCCCTTCCCCTCCCTATACACCCCCCCCCCGCCGGATATTCGCCATGGGCTGAAAGAATCTCCCAAAAGAGAGAAAGTTTCAGCCGATGCCCAGGGTGCACCAGCCCAGATGCTGCGTTCTCCCCGGATCGAGATCAAGAGAGACTGCAACACCCAGGCCAACGTGGAGGAATCCGGCCTGCACCCCAACCTAACCTAACCTAACCTAACCTAACCTAACCTAACCTAACCTAACCTAACCTAACCTAACCTAACCTAACCTAACCTAACCTAACCTAACCTAACCTTTTTTTTTTTTTTTTTTTTTTGGCATGGGGAATGCATTTACGCATACCGCCGGGTCGGGGGATGAGCCCGGACGGTTATGTGGGACTCAGGGCTGAAACGCAGCCCCACTACCCACTAAACCCCATGGTGTCCTCTCACCGGTAATTTGCTGGGTTACGGGAAACATACGTCCGCGACCCCGCAAGCCGGCTATCCTGGCTAGGATGCTGTCTCTGTGGAAGCGCTTCCGGGACACTAGGTCGCGCTTCCATCCGTCTCAGGGAGCCATCAAGCATGGGCGGGAACGTCCCCGTGTTCTCCGCCCGCTGGCTCTTGTCATGGTGGCAGGTTCCGCTCATGGGCGGCACGCCTGCGACCTATTCGGCGGCGGCGCATTTGATCAGCCTCGACCCAGGCTTCTCGTTCGCGCTCTGCCGCCTCCTTGTCCGTCATAACATGCTCGCAGAATGTGAGCACCGTCTCCCAAGCTGTTTCGTTGGCCAGCATTGCCTGTACCACAGCTGGCAAGGACAGGTCTTGACCCAGCTGCGCTACTAGCTCCTGCCTCTCTTCACCCCAGGCCGGGCACTCGGCCAGAGTATGCTGGGCCGAGTCTTCGCTAGCTCCACACTCGTGGCACTCCGGGGTCGGCTCTCGCTGCGCGACTTTATGCAAGTATCTGCCGAAACAACCGTGTCCCGACAGCACTTGCGTCAGCCTAAATGTTAGTACCCCGGAGCGCCTTTCCACCCAGTCACGGAGGACCGGGCGAAGAGCTTCTATAGTGCGGGAGCCAGCCCTCGGCTGTTCCAGCCGATGCTCCCACACTTCCAGCGCCTCTTCTAACAGCTGCGTACGCCGCCCTTCCACCTCTTGAGGTGCCAGCAGGTGGCCTCGAACTCGCGCCTCCCTGCACCACTGGTACAAGGCCGCAAGGGCCCTCGCGTCCAGGTCCCAGGGCCGGGAGCCAGCCATCACGCATGCAGCCTCTGCGCTCACCGTCCGGTACCCTCGGATTACCCTCAGAGCCATCGCTCTCTGCGGTCGCCGCAATTGAGCGATATTATGGCTGCTGAGGGCATCCGCCCATATTGGGGCACCGTAAAGCGCCATCGACCGCAAAACACCAATATAAAGGCGGCGACACGACGCCTTGGGCCCCCCCAAATTTGGTAGTATACGCCCAAAGGCTCCCGCAGCGCGCAGTAATTTGGGCGCCAGGCGCTCAAAGTGCGCTCTAAAATTCCATTTGCTGTCAAGTACGACGCCAAGGTAGAGCAGCGTCGGCTTGACAGCAATTGGGATTCCTCCCACAACAATCCCTGCGCCAACTGGAGGCGCTCTCCGTGGCCCGTAGAAGCAGATGGCCTCGCACTTCGTTAGGGCCACCTCCAGTCCGAGCCGACGAACTCTTGCGACGGAATGGGCGACTCCTGCTGTCGCCAGTATGGATGCGTCGCGGTAACTGGGTCCCCGGGCCATCACGAGCGTGTCATCGGCGTAGCACACGACTTCGACTCCACGCAAGTTTGCCCCCCGTAGGACCCAATTATAGCCGATATTCCACAGGAGTGGACCTAGGACCGACCCCTGCGGAACTCCGCATGCCATCATTCTCCTCCCCCAGCCCTGGCGTGCTGGCCAGGTGATATACCTGTCCCTGAGGTAGGCCTGTATTATGCGGTACAGGTGAAGGGGTACCTGGTGGTACCGCAGTGCCTCCAATATAGTGTCCCAGGGCAGGGTGTTAAAGGCGTTGGCAATGTCTAACGACACTGCCAAGACGACCTCACCCCGGGACACGGCTTCCGTTGCGGTCTCCTTCACTCGACTGATGGCGTCGATGGTTGAGCGGCCCCTGCGGAAGCCAAACTGGCTGTCCTCCAGATTAGGCCCCTCGCGCTCCAAGTGCTTGATGAGGCGAGCTGCGATCACCCGCTCAAAGAGCTTGCCCACCTCATCAAGCAGGACTATCGGCCGGTAGCCAGACGCAAAGTCCGCCGGCCGCCCCTCTTTCCGGATCAGGACTAACTTCCCGGACTTCCACTCCTTCGGGAAGCAACCCTGCTCCATACAAGCCGTCAATAGGCGCAGCAGCCTCGGCTCCAGGGATTCCATGGCCAGAACCCAAGCACGGCCCGGAATGCCGTCAGGCCCGGGGGCCGTGTTCCTGGCACGGAGCCGGTCGACCGCCACGCCCAGCTCAGCTGGAGTAACAGCTGGGACGTTCGCTTCCTCCCTGGGACTCACCGCTGGCGGCGCCATAGATGGTGGTTGATGGGGTCCCCTTGCAGGGAAGAGCGTCCCCACCACGCAGCCCACAAACTCTGGTTGGAGCGTTTGAGTCAGCGGGGGTGCCCAGGGGCGCAGCTTGCTCCGAACCAGCTTATATGGCCTTCCCCATGGGTTGGCATTGAGGGTCTCCAGGAATTCGGCACGACTCGCCTCAATTGCCTCCCCTATGGCCACGGAGAAGGCCAATTTGCACGCTGTGAATGCCTCGTGCAAGCGTCGCTCCTCATCTTCATCTCGCTGCCTTCGCCTTCTCTGTCGCATATGCCGGCGCCGCGCGACTACGCAATCCTTGCGCAACTGCGCAAGCTCAGCGGACCACCAGTACACGCTTTGCCGTGGCGGGAGAGCCCTGGCCCGGGGCATTGCCGCGTCGCATATTCGCGTCATGGCCTCCCGGAACCAGGACGCTTCGGTCTCTACCACCACGACTCCTTCTGGTACGGGCAACCAAGCCTGCACAATTGCGGCCTCCTTGATGATTTCCCGGTCGAGCTTGGTAAGGGACCACCTTGGGCCGCTGGCGATCGGACCAATCCGGCTTGGGCCGTCCGGGGACAGTGAGGGTGCGGAGACGTCAAACCGGATATACCGGTGATCCGACAGCGTCTCCACCCCCACCATGACCTCCCAGCCCTGGACACGGCGCGCCAGGGAGGCACTCGCGAACGTGACATCCACGATAGAGCCACCCTGTTGCCGCACGCACGTGTCTGCCGTTCCCTGATTGATGATCACCAGGCCCAACACGACCGCCCACTCTTCTAGGATTGCGCCTCGCGCATCCGTTGCCGGGGAGCCCCAAGCCATGGATTTGGCGTTAAAGTCCCCGGCAACGATTACAGGGCGCGGGAGAATCCGACTGACTTGAGCCCCTACTTCGTCCAGGAACCGCTCAAAGTCAGCCAGAGGTCTATTTGGCGAGAAATATACGGCGACGTACCAGATGTCACCAGAGAGTGCCACCACGTACCCTTTCCCTTTTATGGGACTGGTCAGCGGTGAGCCACCAGTCCCTGTCCTCACAACCAGTGCTACAGAGCCGTCCGTATCTCCAACCCAGTCATCCCGGGGAGGGATCGAGTACGGCTCTGCAACCACAGCAACGCTAATCAACCACTGTGCCATGGACTGAAACAGCAGGTCCTGGGCCCTGGCACAGTGGTTGAGATTCGCCTGTAGTAATCGTATGGCCATTTTATTCAATGGCCATTTGATCCTCCCTCTCGTGCACTTCCGACCTGCTGGTGGATGGCTGAATAGGCTGGGATGGCGCCCGGGGGCCGGTCCCAGCCTTCTTCTTTGTTGCCTTTGGGCCTGGAGCTTGGCACGCCTTGGCGCCCAGTTTGTGGTCTGCTTTTTTGCCCAGGTTCGCACACATTGAGCAGTGTGGCGTCTTGGAGCAGCCAGCCGCGTTGTGGCCTGGTTGGCCACATCGGTAGCACAAGCCGCTTCGATCAGCGTCACTGGTGCATTGTGCCTTGACATGCCCCTTTTCAAGGCACTTGAAGCAACGCATGGGACGCTGATCTAGGAGTTTCACGGCGGCGCGGACCCATCCAACCTTCAATCTTCCACGGTCGGCTTCGATCACTTTTTTCGCTGCCTCAATTGGGCAGCGAAGCCAGATAGTGCCGAGGCCGGAGGCATCTTCACGAATTTCTCCGGTCTTGATCTGGCTATGGCTGCAACCGCCAGCCGCCGCGACGGCAGCAACTACCTCGGCGGGTGTCACGGAGTCATCAAGCTGCGAGAGGCGCAGCTCAGCGCACTTTGTTGGCCGTGACACCCAGACAGTGTCTTCTCCGAACTTCTCAGCCAGCTCCTTGGCCAGTAAATCGGCCTTTTTGCCACTGGCTGCTTCGGTCACCTCGAGGACTCTGGCGCCGGTTGCCGCTCGTCTAAATTTGACGGAATTGATGCCATGGCTCTCAAGGCTCATGGTCTCCTTCGCCCTGGACATTATTTGAGCGTACGTCACGCCCTTCTCCACGGCCTCCGGCTTCAGCGTCAGAACGACGACTTCCGACCGAGGAGGGCGGAGTTTGCGCGCTTTGGGCTTTGTTTTTCGCCCCTGCGGCTGTGACTGGGTTGCCGGTGGAAGGTTTGCCGCCTTTTTCTTCTTCCGGCGCTCCACGACTGTAAAGTCCTCAGACGTGGAAGCCGCAGGCAGCGGCCGAGGAGCTGGAGTTGCGAGGAGAGGAGTCGTCGAGGTCATTTTGACGACTGAACGAGGCGCACTCTTCTTTCCTTTCCCCTTCCCCTTTCCCTTGTCCCCTTTTTGGGGTTCCACTGTTAGGTTCGGGGGACCTCGCTTGGGAGCCGGTTTTGAAACTGGCTTGACAGCAGACTTAGGAGCCGGCTTAGGATTCGGCTCGGGGTTTTGGCTCTGGGGAACCCCCGGCGTAGGTTGCCGACGCCTGTCAGCGGCCAGTGGCGGCCGCATTATTTGGGCCGGCAAGAGCCTGCCCTCGAGCTCAAGGGCTCCCAGTCTGGCATCGAGCATCAAACCCATCTGAGCCGTCACGGCACGCACCAACTCGTCGGCACTAAGCGGCTCAGTGGCCACTCTCCGGGAGCTGCTGGCAGGCTGCGTCTTCTCCGGTAATGAGACCGGGGACTTTCGCTGAAGTTGGTCCCGAAAGTCCGTTCTCATCTGAGCCATTTCAGAGCGAAGCTCTGCCAGCTCAGCTCGAAGGCGGTTGTTTTGCGCCTGAAGCAGCCGCGTCTCCTCTGAGGATGTGCGCTGAAACAACTCCTCAGATGCGCCTCTGATCGACGCGACGGCTTCGTTCAGGACCTTCACGAAGGTGCCCTTCAGGTTGTTGGACTTGCTGACCACAAGTCCAATCGCTTTTAGGCTGCTCTGTACACTTTCGTGTACAGAAGCTGCCGTAAGCTCGTCGTCAGCACCGGAATGGCCAGGCACTGGCTGGCTACAACAAGGCTGGCTGCGGGTGAAAAGCGACCGCGCCTGGCCAGCAACCTCCTCCTCCGCCCTAAGGCGTAGCTCTTCTCGCTTGGCGCGGTTGAGCTCCTCCTTCGCCAGAGCCAGTCCAACATACTTCCCCGTGGTGGGTGGGCGACCACGTCCTCTTTTTTGTACTTTAGAGGTCCCCTCGGACTCCGACGAGTCGGAAAGGTTCGGCTTCCTCTTTCGCCAGAACCTGCTCTTTCCTTGCTCCGCCGAGCTACAGCTCATTGCTGAGTCTGACTCGCCTCCTCTCAAACCTGGCCCGGAATGTACCGTTTCTAAGGTTCCGGTGTCGGTATCAGACAGGTCTTTGGTCTGATCTTCTAGGTTTGTAGAAATCTCCTCCTTATCCTTCTCCGCCAACGGCTCCGGCACCCTAGGGCTCGCCGACCGTGGCCTGAGCGCCATACGCTCTAGTCGGACAACGGGGGTTAACACCCGCGTCCTGCTATCTCCACTACCATTGTCGTCATTTTGGCCCTGAGAAGGGCCGTTTTCAGGTTGGCCCTGAGAAGGGCCGGTTTCGGGTTGGCTCTGAAAAGAGCCGTTTGAGTTGGTATTTAACATATTCATTATTAATCCCACGAGTATTAGGGAAATACTGGTCCATCCAGGCGGTGCCCTTGCACCTGGACAAGCCTAAAATACCCGTCAGAGGGTCGGCAGGTACTCTGACGGGGCAAAGCACTAGGAACTGACTACCTCTCAGCCATGCATCCCCTCGCGGTGCTGCGCCACTTGGGATTGAGGGATTTTTTATTGAGGTTTACTCCTCTCGACCCAGCCAGTTAAGGCAAGGTCCTCGGTCCGTTGGAGCCGCGAGACGTGATCCACGACACTCCAGACGGGAAACGAGTTGGTCCGACGTCGGCTAAAGCCGAGTGCACCTGGCACATCGTCGCACCCGTTGTACCTCTTTCGAGGACAACCCCACTAACAACCCCCCCCACAATGTTGCATCCACAGCGCACTCTCCGAAGTGAGTGGCCGGGAGCAACTCCCCCCCCTACTCCCCCCCCTTCCCCTCCCTATACACCCACCCCGCCGGATATTCGCCATGGGCTGAAAGAATCTCCCAAAAGAGAGAAAGTTTCAGCCGATGCCCAGGGTGCACCAGCCCAGGTGCTGCGTTCTCTCCGGATCGAGATCAAGAGAGACTGCAACACCCAGGCCAACGTGGAGGAATCCGGCCTGCACCCCAACCTAACCTAACCTAACCTAACCTAACCTAACCTAACCTAACCTAACCTAACCTAACCTAACCTAACCTAACCTTTTTTTTTTTTTTTTTTTTTTTTTTTTTTTTTTTTTTTTTTTTTTTTTTTTTTTTTTTTTTTTTTTTTTTTTTTTTTTTGACGAAGTGGAAATGCATTTACGCATCTTCCCTGCCTGGGGTAGGCGGTGCAATGGGAAGTATAACGGACTCTCGTACGAACGAACTACCGTTTAAAACCACTCCGGCGTTTAAACCCTGCCGGTGGTGAGGCGCCGCGGTACATGCCTAAGCTTTGGCCACTGACGCGCCTCCCGGCTTGCTCCGAAGAGCCCCCCCCCAATCTCCGCCAAGGAGGTGTCGATTGTGAACAGCCCACGATCGTCACCCCAGACCGGTAGAGCCGGTGCAATGTGGGTCCAAACCTAACCTAACCTTTTTTTTTTTTTTTTTTTTTTTTTTTTTTTTTTTTTTTTTTTTTTTTTTTTTTTTTGACGGAGTGGAAATGCATTTACGCATCTTCCCTGCCTGGGGTAGACTGTACGGGAAGTATAACGGACTCTCGTACGAACGAACTACCGTTTAAAACCACTCCGGCGTTTTAAAGACCCAGGCCGGTGGTGAGGCGCCGCGGTACATGCCTAAGCTTTGGCCACTGACGCGCCTCCCGGCTTGCTCCAAAGGAGCCCCCCCAATCCTCGCCAAAGGAGGTTTCGAAAGTGCACAGCCCACGATCGTCACCCCAGACCGGTAAAGCCGTGCAAGGTGGGTCCCCAACCCACTGGCTTTACAAGGAGTTCGGGCGAGCAGCGAACCGAGGTCCACTGAGTTCGCCTTCTGTCCAACGATCTGCCTGCGGTGGATGGTGCTTTCCAGATACAAGTATCCTTCAAACACGCATCACCGCAGCTGTCCCCTCAATAACTACAGTGCCCCCCGGGATTCCGAAAGACACGTAGAGGGACCCGCGGGTGACATGGGAGTACGACGCACGGGAACGCGCAACGCATTTCTGCGATGCCGTCCCTGCCCGTAAACCCAGTCACCAACCACCAACTGACAGAGGCAGTTGTCCAGGATGGAAACCACCCTTTTCAACCACCCCTGCCAAAGCCCCCTCCAGGCGGCTGGTTAAGCTTTCCGGACCAGAAGCGGCAAGCACCAAGTGCACTCGCAACTGACCCTTCAAGCTACCCCAGCCACCAACCGTCAAAAATGGCGACAGTAGGCCGCTGTCCGGGATGGAAGCGAAAGCGCACACAACCAACCCTTCCAACGACCTCTGCCACCACCCACCAAGGATGACGAGAAGACTTTTCCAAGGGAAAGCCTCTCGTCACCAAACCCCCCCAGGTGACAAGGGAATCTTTCCGGGGCAGAAGCGGCCTGTTTCCGGCAGGCACGCAACCGCAACCCTTCCAGAAACCCTGTCACCTCCCCATGGCCGCTCTTAGTCTGGCCCCTCACCACGAGCCTTTCCGGTATGGGTAGCCCTGTCCGGTATAGCCTCGTGGATCATTGAGACACGCAAGCCCCCCCACCACGGCAAGGTGGCAGCACAGTCGGGGGGGAAAACCTAACCTAACCTAACCTAACCTAACCTAACCTAACCTAACCTAACCTAACCTTTTTTTTTTTTTTTTTTTTTTTTTTTTTTTTTTTTTTTTTTGACAGGGTGGAAAATCCTTTATGGATTCCCCTCACCATAGGAGTGGTGAGGGGATATGTGGGACTCACCCCGTCACCCCCCCTCAGAATGAGAGGGGGCAAGGGAGCGCAACCCACTAAAAACCACCCTGGCGTACCCTCCTGCCGGTTGGTGAGGCACCCTGGTGCCTGCCGAAGCCTTGGCCAAGGTGCCCCACCGGCCGCCCCAGCTGTTGCCGGGGCTACCCGCGCCAAAGGAGAGAGGGGCCGGACACGCGTGGCCCCCCTCCCAGACCGCCCAGTGACTAGCCTACGGCGGGCAGGGGACTCCTATCCCCCACCCGCAGTCACTAAGGGTTAAGGCGGCCGGCAAAACGCCGCCGCCTAAACCCCTGCCGTCTGCGCCGGAGCGGATGCGCGAGAGAGGACTCCTCGCGCTCACGCTCCGAGGCCTCCTTCTGCGAAATGATATATTCGCAAAAGGAGGCCACTGCCTCCCAAGACCTCTCACTGTAGAGCATTGCCTCGACAATGCTGTAGAGTGAGAGGTCCTCCCGCTGTATGGCTTGTGCCATAGTGCGGCGCTCCGGACTCCAACGACTGCACACCGCGAGGGTGTGCTGAGCCGTGTCATCCGGATCCCCGCACTCATGGCACTGCGGGGTAGGCTCCCTCCCAATTTTGTGCAGGTAATGACCGAAGCACCCGTGTCCGGTCATTACCTGCACAAGCCGAAACGACGTAGCGCCGACTGCCCTGTCCAACCAGAGGTCCACCGACGGGAGGATCGCCCCTATGGTATAAACACCATAAGGGGAATCCTCCAGGTCGGCTTTCCATCTGTCCCGCAGTCGGCGCTCCGTCATGCGGCGCGTCCTCTCCACCTCCTCAGGGTCCGGGCGTTCTCCTCTCGCCCGGGCCCTGGACCTAACCATGTAGGTCTCAGCCTGCACCTCCGCATCCAACTCCCAGGGCGGGGTGCAGGCGAGGAGGCAGGCCGCGGCGTGGGCCACCGTCACGTAGGCCCTCACCATACGGAGGGCCACCAACCGCTGAGGCCTCCGTAGCAGGGCCCGGTTCCGGGCGGACAGCTTGTCCGCCCAGATGGGGGCCCCGTACAGAGCCATGCTCCTTGTGACGCCGGCATATAACCGGCGGCACAAGGAGCCCGGCCCACCCACGTTCGGCAGCAGCCTGCTCATTGCAGACGCTGCGCCCACCACTCGGGGAGCCATTTGCGAAAAATGCTCCCCGAAGTCCCACCGTCGGTCCAGAACAAGCCCCAAATATCGGATGTGGGGCTTGATCGGGACCGACTCCCCCCCCAGGGTGAGCGCCGCGCCCGTTGGCAGCCGCCACCCCCGCCCCCCGAAGACTATCGCCTCAGTCTTCGGGAGGGCCACCCTCAGGCCGAGCCGACCAATCCGGTAAATGGTCAGCTCGGCCGCCGCTTCCGCCCGGCACAGCGCCTCCCTCATGTCGGTCCCGCGCACGGCCACCATTGTGTCATCTGCATAGCAGATGGTGGCCGTCCGCGGGAGCAACTCCCCCCTGATGGCCCAGAACCTTTTTTTTTTTTTTTTTTTTTTTTTGACGGAGTGGAAATGCATTTACGCATCTTCCCTGCCTGGGGTAGACTGTACGGGAAGTATAACGGACTCTCGTACGAACGAACTACCGTTTAAAACCACTCCGGCGTTTTAAAGACCCTGGCCGGTGGTGAGGCGCCGCGGTACATGCCTAAGCTTTGGCCACTGACGCGCCTCCCGGCTTGCTCCAAAGGAGCCCCCCCAATCCTCGCCAAAGGAGGTTTCGAAAGTGCACAGCCCACGATCGTCACCCCAGACCGGTAAAGCCGTGCAAGGTGGGTCCCCAACCCACTAGCTTTACAAGAAGTTCGGGCGAGCAGCGAACCGAAGTCCACTGAGTTCGCCTTCCCTCCAACGATCTGCCTGCGGTGGATGGTGCTTTCCGGATACCAAGTATCCTTCAAACACGCCCCACCGCAGCTGTCCCCTCGATAACTACAGTGCCCCCCGGGATTCCGAAAGACACGTAGAGGGACCCGCGGGTGACATGGGAGTACGACGCAAGGGAACGCGCAACGCATCTCTGCGATGCCGTCCCTGCCCATAAACCCAGTCACCAACCACCAACTGACAGAGGCAGCTGTCCAGGATGGAAACCACCCTTTTCAACCACCCCCGCCAAAGCCCCCTCCAGGCGACTGGTTAAGCTTTCCGGACCAGAAGCGGCAAGCACCAAGTGCACTCGCAACTGACCCTTCAAGCTACCCCAGCCACCAACCGTCAAAAATGGCGACAGTAGGAAGCTGTCCGGGATGGAAGCGAAAGCGCACACAACCACCCCTTCCAACGACCTCTGCCACCACCCACCAAGGGTGACGAGAAGACTTTTCTAACGAAAAGCCTCTCGTCACCAAACCCTCCCCAGGTGACAGAGTGAACTTTCCGGGGCAGAAGCAGCCCTAAGGCACGCGACCGCAACCCTTCCAGAACCCCCTGTCACCTCCCCAGAGTGCCGCTCTTCGTCTGGACCCTCACCACGAGCCTTTCCGGTATGGGTAGCCCTGTCCGGTATAGCCTCGCAGATCATTGAGACACGCAAGCCCCCCCACCACGGCAAGGTGGCAGCACTATCGGGGGGGTGATGGCCCAGAACCTAACCTAACCTAACCTAACCTAACCTAACCTAACCTAACCTAACCTAACCTAACCTAACCTAACCTAACCTAACCTAACCTAACCTAACCTAACCTAACCTAATCTAACCTAACCTAACCTTTTTTTTTTTTTTTTTTTTTTTTTTTTTTTTGACGGAGTGGAAATGCATTTACGCATCTTCCCTGCCTGGGGTAGGCGGTGCAATGGGAAGTATAACGGACTCTCGTGCGAACGAACTACCGTTTAAAACCACTCCGGCGTTTAAACCCTTGCCGGTGGTGAGGCGCCGCGGTACATGCCTAAGCTTTGGCCACTGACGCGCCTCCCGGCTTGCCCAAAAAGGGCCCCCCCAATCCTCGCCAAAGGAGGTGCCGACTGTGAACAGCCCACGATCAACACCCCAGACCGGTAGAGCCGTGCAAGGTGGGTCCCCAACCCACTGGCTCTACAAGGAGTTCGGGCGAGCAGCGAACCGAAGTCCACTGAGTTCGCCTTCCCTCCAACGATCTGCCTGCGGTGGATGGTGCTTTCCGGATACCAAGTATCCTTCAAACACGCCCCACCGCAGCTGTCCCCTCAATAACTACAGTGCCCCCCGGGATTCCGAAAGGCACGTAGAGGGACCCGCGGGTGACATGGGAGTACGACGCAAGGGAACGCGCAACGCATTTCTGCGATGCCGTCCCTGCCCATAAACCCAGTCACCAACCACCAACTGACAGAGGCAGCTGTCCAGGATGGAAACCACCCTTTTCAACCACCCCCGCCAAAGCCCCCTCCAGGCGACTGGTTAAGCTTTCCGGACCAGAAGCGGCAAGCACCAAGTGCACTCGCAACTGACCCTTCAAGCTACCCCAGCCACCAACCGTCAAAAATGGCGACAGTAGGACGCTGTCCGGGGTGGAGGCGGCAAGCACCAAGTGCACTCGCAACCACCCCATCTAACGACCTCTGCCACCACCCACCAAGGGTGACGAGAAGACTTTTCCGAGGAAAAGCCTCTCGTCACCAAACCCCCCCAGGTGACAAGGGAATCCTTCCGGGGCAGAAGCGGCCTGTTTCCGGCAGGCACGCGACCGCAACCCTTCCAGAAACCCTGTCACCTCCCCATGGCCGCTCTTAGTCTGGCCCCTCACCACGAGCCTTTCCGGTATGGGTAGCCCTGTCCGGTATAGCCTCGCGGATCATTGAGACACGCAAGCCCCCCCACCACGGCAAGGTGGCAGCACAGTCGGGGGGGAACCTAACCTAACCTAACCTAACCTAACCTAACCTAACCTAACCTAACCTAACCTAACCTAACCTAACCTAACCTTTTTTTTTTTTTTTTTTTTTGACGGAGTGGAAATGCATTTACGCATCTTCCCTGCCTGGGGTAGGCGGTGCAATGGGAAGTATAACGGACTCTCGTACGAACGAACTACCGTTTAAAACCACTCCGGCGTTTAAACCCTTGCCGGTGGTGAGGCGCCGCGGTACATGCCTAAGCTTTGGCCACTGACGCGCCTCCCGGCTTGCCCAAAAAGGGCCCCCCCAATCCTCGCCAAAGGAGGTGCCGACTGTGAACAGCCCACGATCAACACCCCAGACCGGTAGAGCCGTGCAAGGTGGGTCCCCAACCCACTGGCTCTACAAGGAGTTCGGGCGAGCAGCGAACCGAAGTCCACTGAGTTCGCCTTCCCTCCAACGATCTGCCTGCGGTGGATGGTGCTTTCCGGATACCAAGTATCCTTCAAACACGCCCCACCGCAGCTGTCCCCTCAATAACTACAGTGCCCCCCGGGATTCCGAAAGGCACGTAGAGGGACCCGCGGGTGACATGGGAGTACGACGCAAGGGAACGCGCAACGCATTTCTGCGATGCCGTCCCTGCCCATAAACCCAGTCACCAACCACCAACTGACAGAGGCAGCTGTCCAGGATGGAAACCACCCTTTTCAACCACCCCCGCCAAAGCCCCCTCCAGGCGACTGGTTAAGCTTTCCGGACCAGAAGCGGCAAGCACCAAGTGCACTCGCAACTGACCCTTCAAGCTACCCCAGCCACCAACCGTCAAAAATGGCGACAGTAGGCCGCTGTCCGGGATGGAAGCGAAAGCGCACACAACCAACCCTTCCAACGACCTCTGCCACCACCCACCAAGGATGACGAGAAGACTTTTCCAAGGAAAAGCCTCTCGTCACCAAACCCCCCCAGGTGACAAGGGAATCTTTCCGGGGCAGAAGCGGCCTGTTTCCGGCAGGCACGCAACCGCAACCCTTCCAGAAACCCTGTCACCTCCCCATGGCCGCTCTTAGTCTGGCCCCTCACCACGAGCCTTTCCGGTATGGGTAGCCCTGTCCGGTATAGCCTCGTGGATCATTGAGACACGCAAGCCCCCCCACCACGGCAAGGTGGCAGCACAGTCGGGGGGGAACCTAACCTAACCTAACCTAACCTAACCTAACCTAACCTTTTTTTTTTTTTTTTTTTTTTTTTTTTTTTGACGGAGTGGAAATACATTTACGTATCTTCCCTGCCTGGGGTAGGCGGTGCAATGGGAAGTATAACGGACTCTCGTACGAACGAACTACCGTTTAAAACCACTCCGGCGTTTAAACCCTGGCCGGTGGTGAGGCGCCGCGGTACATGCCTAAGCTTTGGCCACTGACGCGCCTCCCGGCTTGCCCAAAAAGGGCCCCCCCAATCCTCGCCAAAGGAGGTGCCGACTGTGAACAGCCCACGATCAACACCCCAGACCGGTAGAGCCGTGCAAGGTGGGTCCCCAACCCACTGGCTCTACAAGGAGTTCGGGCGAGCAGCGAACCGAAGTCCACTGAGTTCGCCTTCCCTCCAACGATCTGCCTGCGGTGGATGGTGCTTTCCGGATACCAAGTATCCTTCAAACACGCCCCACCGCAGCTGTCCCCTCAATAACTACAGTGCCCCCCGGGATTCCGAAAGACACGTAGAGGGACCCGCGGGTGACATGGGAGTACGACGCAAGGGAACGCGCAACGCATTTCTGCGATGCCGTCCCTGCCCATAAACCCAGTCACCAACCACCAACTGACAGAGGCAGCTGTCCAGGATGGAAACCACCCTTTTCAACCACCCCCGCCAAAGCCCCCTCCAGGCGACTGGTTAAGCTTTCCGGACCAGAAGCGGCAAGCACCAAGTGCACTCGCAACTGACCCTTCAAGCTACCCCAGCCACCAACCGTCAAAAATGGCGACAGTAGGACGCTGTCCGGGATGGAAGCGGCAAGCACCAAGTGCACTCGCAACCACCCCTTCTAACGACCTCTGCCACCACCCACCAAGGGTGACGAGAAGACTTTTCTAACGAAAAGCCTCTCGTCACCAAACCCTCCCCAGGTGACAGAGGAATCTTTCCGGGGCAGAAGCGGCCCTAAGGCACGCAACCGCAACCCTTCCGGAAACCCCTATCACCTCCCCAGAGTGCCGCTCTTCGTCTGGACCCTCACCACGAGCCTTTCCGGTATGGGTAGCCCTGTCCGGTATAGCCTCGCAGATCATTGAGACACGCAAGCCCCCCCACCACGGCAAGGTGGCAGCACTATCGGGGGGGAACCTAACCTAACCTAACCTTTTTTTTTATTTTTTTTTTTTTTTTTTTTTTATTTAACGTTGAGAAATCCTCATGGATACCCACCGCCAGAGGAGAAGCGGTGGGTTATGTCGGACTCTTACCGACTAAAACTCAACGGCGTTCCTGCGTTCCACATTTGTGCTGTGTATGTGATCCCGCTAGGCATACTTCACGCACACAGCAGTGGTGGCCCATTTCACTGGGCTCCGTCCTTGATGTCCATCTGAGAGGCGCGCGGGAACACGCGCCACGCCATCTCAAGCCTTTGTGAGTGACTGATTTCCCCAAATCAGTCACTCAGGCGTATGTCAGGGCACTCCCTGGATGCCTGGCCTACCTGGATGGGCGGTAGGTCAACCTGCATGCTCGTTGCAGCTGCTGCTGCAGGTGACTGGCTGGCTGGAGTTGCCAACCAGGTAGTCCTTCTTCTCTTGGGTGGCGCCGAACAATCTTTGCTGCCCAAGATGTGCTCCGACGGTTTTGTGCTCGCAGCGCAAATAACGCAATGCGGCTTTGCTGAGCACTTCACTGCCTGATGCCCTTTCTCACCGCAGCGGTAGCACATACCGGTCCGATCGACCTCCGATTTGCACTGCACCGCTACGTGGCCCTTCTCGAAGCATCTGAAGCAGCGCATGGGTCTTGACTCAAGTAATTTTACCTGAGCCATGATCCATGGCAGCCTCAGTGTGCCGACCTCACAGATGGTTTTAGCCACCGCAACGGGGCAGCGGACCCAAACGTGGCCATTTCTAGCCCAGTTTCGGACTATTTCCCCGCATTTTATCGCCTCTTGGGCACACCCTCCGGCATCAGCCACTGCAGCCAGGACTTCAGCCGGGGTGATGGAGTCATCCAGGCCAGAGACACGGATGGTCGCGGTCTTACATGGCCTGGATACTCGGACCAAATCTGGGTTGAGTACCTCCTTTAGTTTTTCAGCGAGGGTATCAGCCTTGCCCCCACTATTCTCTCCCGGCACCTGCAGCATTCTCGCGCCTGTCACGCAGACGTGGAAGATGAGGCGCTCCTCAATCCCAAGGTCAGGGAGATTTATTTTTGATTTTGCCTCCGCCATAGCCATTGGGTAGGTCATACCCTGCGCTTGAGCCTCCGGCTGCAAGGTGAGGACCACAGCGGAAGAAGTCGGTGTGGTTAGCTTCCTTGCCTTTTTTGCTTTTTTTGCCTTTTTAGGCTTTTTTCCTCCTTGTGAAGCCTCTGCCTGTCTGTTGGCTTTCTTCTTCCTCAGTCCTTTTTTTAGGACGGTGTTATAGGGTTCCTTTGTCGTTTTCCCTGTTGGTACACTCGACGTTGGACCTTTCCCTCCTTTTGTTTGGGGTTTTGGGACCCGTGTTGTTTCAGCTACCTCTGGAAATGCTGGTTCAGGTTCCGAGGTCAAGACAGGAACCGCGAAATCGTCCACGCAAAGAGACAGTCTCCGATCTGCAGCTAGCGGAGGTCTCATTCGCACTTCCGGGAGCAACCGTTCTTCAATGCCATCGAACCGCGCCGTGATCATGCTGCCCACCTGGCTCATTATGGAGCGCACCAGCTCATCGGTCTCAATGGGCATTCTCGTTGGAGAGGCTGCTCGAGGTGGCGCTTCCACCACCACGTTTGGCCGTCTCCTATCTTCCTCCATTTGTAAGCGCAGGTCCGCCAACTCCTTGCGGAGCCCTGCCATTTCTTCTTTTAGCCTGTCGTTGTCCGCCTTCATGCGACGCGTCTCGTCGGAGGTGCAGCGGACCATCAAGGAATCACATGCGTCCTTGATGTTATCCGCTGCATCTCTGAGAACGCGGACAAATGTCCCTTTAAGATTTTTTGAAGTTTTGGCCACCTTATGGATGGCAGCCACACTATCTGTCACCAGCTTTGTAAGCTCTTCGGTGCTTCCAGCGCCAAAAGCCGTCTCAGCAGGCTGAGACGAGACGCCAGGGTTGTCACGTAAGTGGCGGGTTGAGGCGATGAGCTCGGACTCTGCCTCGAGCATCATCTTCTCACGTTCAGCCTCAACCAACGCCATTTTGGCCTTCGCCAGGCCAACGTACTGTCCAGTTGTTGGGGGACGGCCTCGCCCTCTTTTAACAGCCTGCACACCTGCCTGCGGCCCAAGGTCGTCACCAGCTTCCACATTTATCGAGCGTTTTCGCTTTTGTCCACTAGGACTGTCATAATCAAGGTCCTCCTCACTACTACTATATACATCCTCCTCATCCGTCAATTTGTAATTTACTGTAAACATTGTTAGTCCCACGAGTATTAGGGAAAAAGGTCCATCCAGGCGGTGCCCTTGCACCTGGATAAGCCTAGCATACCCGTCAGAGGGTCGGCAGGTACTCTGACGGGGCAAAGCACTAGGAACTGACTACCTCTCAGCCATGCATCCCCTCGCGGTGCTGCGCCACTTGGGATTGAGGGATTTTTTATTGAGGTTTACTCCTCTCGACCCAGCCGGTTAAGGCAAGGTCCTCGGTCCGTCGGAGCCGCGAGACGTGATCCACGACACTCCAGACGGGAAACGAGTTGGTCCGACGTCGGCTAAAGCCGAGTGCACCTGGCACATCGTCGCACCCGTTGTACCCCTTTCGAGGACAACCCCACCAACAACCCCCCCCCCACAATGTTGCATCCACAGCGCACTCTCCAAAGTGAGTGGCCGGGAGCAATTCCCCCCCCACTACTCCCCCCCTTCCCCTCCCTATACACCCCCCCCCGCCGGATATTCGCCATGGGCTGAAAGAGTCTCCCAAAAGAGAGAAAGTTTCAGCCGATGCCCAGGGTGCACCAGCCCAGATGCTGCGTTCTCCCCGGATCGAGATCAAGAGAGACTGCAACACCCAGGCCAACGTGGAGGAATCCGGCCTGCACCCCAACCTAACCTAACCTTTTTTTTTTTTTTTTTTTTTTTTTTTTTTTTTTTTTTTTTTTTTTTTTTTTTTTTTTTTTTTTAAGAGGGGAAATGCGTTACGCATACCACCGTACCAGGGGAAGGCACGGTGGTTATGTGGGACTCACCCCCGACCCCTCCCCCTGCGGGAAAGGGACGGGAAGCATACCCACTAAAACCCCTCTGGTTGCCATCAGCGTCATTGTCCGCCGGGATGAGGGCACACTATAACAGCAATCTTCTACGTCCCGGTGGTGACTGGCTTTTTCGCCCCTTCGTGATGTTACGGGTTTGGTTCACCCGTTTTAACCTCTATGTTCGCGCGCGAGATGTTCGTGCGCGCCCTCTCAGACTTGTGGTGAGTGATGGGCTTCCCCTAGCCCGTCACTCAAGTCTAGGTTAGGGTGGGACGGTTAGCGCGTACGCTCTCCTTCTCCTCCCTGTGCGGCGGCTTCGGATTGAGTTAGGGGCATTTGCCTCCCTAAGTCTCTCCGCCTCTTCCTTAAGCTCCATGACCGCCTCACAAAACTTTTGGGCGGCACCCCAAGCTCGGTCGGTCTCCACTATAGACTTTACTACGACCGGCAATGAGAGGTTGCCGCCCACGGCAGCCACGAGCTCCCGGCGCTGTTCAGCCCATGCAGGACACTCATCCAGCGTGTGCTGGGCGGTGTCTTCGAGGCACCCGTCACAGTGGTGACACACCGCAGTCGGCTCCCTTCCAATTCGGTGCAGGTACTTGCCGAAGCAACCATGCCCCGTAAGCACCTGCGACAATCGGAAGGTGAGCACACCATGTTTCCTGTCCAGCCACTGTGTGAGGACTGGACGAACTGCCTCTATAGTTCTAACACCCGCTCGCAATTGCAACAGGTTGCGTTGCCACTTCACCACAGCTGATGCTCGCTGTTCCTCCCTCACGGTCTCGACTTCCTCCTTTAAGGGTGGGAACCGGTGTACTGCGATCTCATTCTCGCGCCATGTATAGACGGACGCGAGAATTCCCGCTTCCAGTTCCCACGGCAAGGAGCCAGCTAGGACGCACGCTGCGTCGAAGGACACCGTGCGGTATCCACGGGCGGCTCTGATGGCCATTGCCCTCTGCGGACGATGCAGAAGGGCAATTGTCCGGCTATTCAGAGCGCCATTCCACACAGGTGCCCCGTACAGTGCCATTGAACGCACAATGCCCAAGTACAGGCGCCGGCAGGCCGCTTTCGGGCCGTTGACATTCGGCAGAAGACTACCGAGAGCAGCCGCCGCGCGCAACAGCTTGGACACCAACCTTCGAAAATGGTCCTCGAAGGTCCAACGGCTGTCCAGCGTGAGCCCCAAATATTTCATTTGGGGCTCGATGTTTATTCGGACTCCACCTACAACTATGTGGGATCCCGGGGGTGGCTTGTTCCGAGGCCCGTGAAAACACAATGCCTCGGATTTGTGCAGAGCCACCTCGAGACCCAACGCTCGGATCCGCCTCACCACTTGAGCCACTCCAGCCGTGGCGAGAACTGCGCTCTCCCGGTGCGTGCTTCCCCGGGCAGTCACAAGGGTGTCGTCAGCGTAGCACGTGACGCTAACACCGCGGAGGAGAACGCCCCGCAGCACCCAGTCATAACCGATGTTCCACAGAAGCGGCCCGAGGACCGAACCCTGTGGAACACCGCACGACACCCTATGATGGCGCCACGCCTCGCGACCCCTGAAGGAGATGGACCTACCTGACAGGTAGTCAGCGATTATAAGCTGGAGGTAGTTTGGCACCCGGTGATACCGGAGTGCCTCCCTAATGCAACTCCAGGGCAAAGTGTTGAAGGCATTGGCAATGTCCAAGGACACTGCCAAGACGACCTCACCCTGGGCAACTGCTTCCTCCGCCATCTCCTTCACACGCAAAATTGCGTGTACGGTAGACTTGCCCACTCTGAATCCGTACTGTCTGTCGTCCAGGTCCGGGCCGACTCTCCCTAGATGCTTGACGAGGCGATTGGCTATGATACGCTCGAAGAGCTTCGCTACCTCGTCTAGAAGCACAATCGGGCGGTACCCCGAGGGAGAATCAACCGGACGACCTTCCTTCCTCAGAAGGACAAGTGAGCCGATCTTCCATAGCTGTGGAAAGCGACCTTGGGTGAGGCAGGCATCGAAGAGGCCTCTGACCCTCGCCTCGTATGCATCCGCGGCAAGCACCCATGCACGGCCCGGAATACCGTCTGGGCCCGGAGCCGTCTTCTTGGCACGCAACCGAAGAATTGCAGCCCCAAATTCACCAGACGATATCGATGGTATATCCTCGGTCACGGCTATGACCTCACTCCCTGCGGGCAGTGCCATAGACGGAGGCGTGTGTTCCTCCCTACGTGGGAAGAGGGCTCCTACCACTGTTTCCACCAGCTGAGGCTGGAGACTCTGGGTCAGAGGGGGTGTCCATGGCCGAAGTTTCCCTCGCACCATGCGATAGGGGCGACCATATGGATCTTGATTTAGAGTCTCCAGCATCTCTTCTCTCCCTCCGTCTCGTGCTTTGCTGATGGCGATGCGAAGCGTGCGCTTTGCCATCTTGTAGGCATCACGTAACGATGACTCAGCGGATTCGTCTCGGCGTCTCCTTCGTCGTTGCCTCAGGTACTGGCGCCTTGCAGCTACGCACGCTATGCGTAATTCCGCAATATCAGCAGACCACCAGTACACTTGCCTTCTCGGCGGTTGAGGTCCCTGGCGTGGCATCGACGCATCGCAGATCCGAGTCATCGACTGGCGTAATAATACAGCCTCCTCGTCTACGCTTAGTGTTCTATCCGGAGGCATCCAGGTTTCGACCAGGGAAGCCTCAATAAGAAGTTCATTGTCGAGACGCTTTACCACCCATCGTGGACTGTCACCGTGCAGCATCGCGCGTCTCGATTGAACTGGGACCGCGGAAGACGCAGATACGCTGAAGCGAATGTAGAGGTGGTCCGACAGCGTCTCTACGTTCTCGACAACTTCCCACCCGTAGACTCTGCGTGCTAACGTAGGGCTTGCAAACGAAAGATCCACGATGGAACTGCCCTGAGACCGAACGCAGGTTGGCTGCGAACCCTGGTTCAAGAGAGAGAGTCCCACCGTCAGCGCCCACTCCTCTAGTACTGCGCCCCGTGCATCAGTAGCTGGACAGCCCCAGGCTGAGCTTTTGGCGTTGAAATCACCCATTACCAATACAGGACATGGGTGATTTCTGCCGATGAGGGTCTCAACTTGGCCAAGGAGACCCTCGAACTCTGCGAGGCTTCTGCTTGGGGGACAATACACACCGACGGTGAGGATTCCTCCCACCACGGCCGCAACAAAACCTCGACCCTTTTGCGTGTTATCCAGGGTCAGGAAGCCAGTAGATCTCGGCACGACTAAGGCAACTAGGTCATCCTCGTCCCCTGCCCAATCATCCCTGTTGGGGATAAAGTAGGGTTCCGCAACCACGGCCACCTGCGTCAACCACTCAGCCATGCTCTGTAAGAGCAGGTCTTGAGCTCGTGCGCAGTGGTTAATATTGGCTTGAAGCAGGTGTAGGGCCATTGTTGTTCGTATTCAATGGGTCCGTCTCCATAGCTACCTCTACTGGAAGCTGGCGTGTCGATTTTGACTGCAGGGCAGTCTTCCTTCTTGTGATTTTGGGGGCAGGTGCGGAGCACGCTTTGCCCCCAAGTTGATGGTCCGGTGGTTTTTTGGCTGCAGCACAGATGGAGCAGTGCGGTTTGGCCGAGCACTCCTTGGATTTGTGGCCAGCTACTCCACAACGGAAGCACTCTTGGCTTCTATCAACTTCCGCACTGCATTGAGCCCTGATATGCCCCTTCTGCAGACATCTGAAACAACGCAGAGGCCTAGGCTCCAGAAGTTTCACGGAGGCCGACACCCACGATAGACTGAGGCGACCTGCTGCAGCAACGCGTTTTGCTGACGCCACCGGGCATTCGACCCAGATGTGTCCCACTCCAAATGGGTCTTTGACAACTCCGCCGCTTTTGAGGTTGTCTTTGAGACAACTCCCTGCCTCGGCAACCGCATTCAACACTTCCTCAGCAGAGATTGAATCATCCAAGCCGGAGATTTTGATTTCCGTCGTCTTGACCGGCCTGGAGACGCGGGCTGTATCCCGGCTGAGAACCTGTTCCAGCTTTTTAGCCAGCTCGTCGGCTTGCGGGCCGCTGTCCGTGCCCATCACCTCGAACATACGCGCTCCCGAGGCACACACGCGAAAACGCACCCCTGTGGAGATCCCAACATCAGGAAGCTTGATTTTGGCCTTCGCGTCTGCAATGACTGTGTCATAGGTTACACCTTTATCGATGGCCTCCGGCGTAAGGGTAACAACAACCGCGGCTGACTTCGGAGGCCTGAGTCTTGACGGTCTCACGGTGGCAGTGGCAGTCCTACGCGGAACCTCTTTCGCCTGCTTCTTCTTCTCCTTCTTTCTGAGCCCCTTCTTAACTACCTCGCTCCAGGGTAGCTCCCTCGGCTGGACGGGGATCGGTTGGTCCACAAGTTGTGAGGACCTTGGCAGCGGTTGAGGCTCTGCTACCCTTTCACGAGGAGTTCCCAGCGAGCTTTGCCCCTTCTTTCCCGGCTTGTTCTTTTTAGCCTTTTTCGGCTTCGGAGTTTCCGGACCGCCGGAAACGGCTCGTGACGGAGCAGCCGACTTCTTATGACCTTTCAAAGTGGCTGGGGCAGATGATGGCCCCGGAGAGATCTCGGGGAGATCACTAGCCCTCCTGTCCGCCGCCAATGGAGGGCGGAGTCTCTTCTCAGGCAGCAGCCTATCTTGAAGTGCCTCAAACCTGGCATTCACCATCGTGCCCACCTGGCAAAGGATGGTGCGCACCAGGTCTTCGGTATCCAGTGGTTTCTCTACAGGTTGGGTAGGCGGAACCACAGCAGCCTGTTGGTGTGGCCGATCAAGGCGCACCCGCATTTCCGCCACCTCCTTGCGGAGCTGCGCGACTTCCGATTGCAGGCGGGCGTTGTCCGCCTGCAGCCCCCTCGTTTCTTCAGTGGTGCAGCGGCTTTGTAGAATGAGAGCGACTTTGCCAATCTCGTCCGCTGCATCCTTCAATGATTTTACGAATCCTCCTTTCAGATTTTTGGAGGATCCAGCAACTTTTTTGATGATATTGATGTTATCATCAATCGTACGGCTCAGTGAGGATGCCGTCTGGAAGTCGTCTCCGTTAGACGACGACTCCGATAGAGTGAGAGCCCTAGTACGTGCCCGGGCCTCTCGAGAAGCCGCGGTGACTTCCGCCTCAGCTTTCATTAGCTCCTCCTCTCTTTGCGCTTCAACAAGCGCCAACTTCGCCTTGGCCAGGCCAACGTAATGGCCTGTAGTTGGTGGCCGACCTCGCCTTTTCCGCAGCGTTGGGCTCGCAACCCCATCCAGACTTGTTTCCGGGTCCGAGCCTCCATCAATAATACTCCGCCGTTCATTAGTCCGAAGACTGGTATCCGGCAGTGACTCAACGCTAAGCATCGAGTCACTATCTCCCTCATCACTACTGTCCCTCCTCTTTTTGGTGTTTGTTTTTTTATTAAATTTCTCCATTTTGATTCCCACGATTAGGGTCGAAAAACGGTCCGCCCCCGGGTGACGCCCATCCCGGAAGTAAGGCTAGTTACTGCAAAGGTCGCCTGGTGTTTGCAGGTTTTAACGACTTCACTGTCGGGTTTTATAGAGTTTCCTTCTCGCGGGCCGGCCAATTAAGGCAAGCCCTCCGTTCCAGTGTCTGTCGACTACCCCATAACGCCGCTAGATGGGGATGGTTGAAGACAGACACTGGAGTACGGTGTACTAGAGGAGTCGACGTGCCTCCCCTAGTGTTGGGCGGTGAGTGCCCGACGGCATTATAAGTGCACGCCGAGCCCGCCCCCTAACCTACCCCTCCCCAGTGGTTGCATCCACAGCGCACTCTCCGAAGTGAGTGGCCGGGAGCAACTCCCCCCCCCTACTCCCCCCCTTCCCCTCCCTATACACTCCCCCCCCCGCCGGATATTCGCCATGGGCTGAAAGAATCTCCCAAAAGAGAGAAAGTTTCAACCGATGCCCAGGGTGCACCAGCCCAGATGCTGCGTTCTCTCCGGATCGAGATCAAGAGAGACTGCAACACCCAGGCCAACGTGGAGGAATCCGGCCTGCACCCCAACCTTTTTTTTTTTTTTTTTTTTTTTTTTTTTTTTTGACGGAGTGGAAATGCATTTACGCATCTTCCCTGCCTGGGGTAGGCGGTGCAATGGGAAGTATAACGGACTCTCGTACGAACGAACTACCGTTTAAAACCACTCCGGCGTTTAAACCCTTGCCGGTGGTGAGGCGCCGCGGTACATGCCTAAGCTTTGGCCACTGACGCGCCTCCCGGCTTGCCCAAAAAGGGCCCCCCCAATCCTCGCCAAAGGAGGTGCCGACTGTGAACAGCCCACGATCAACACCCCAGACCGGTAGAGCCGTGCAAGGTGGGTCCCCAACCCACTGGCTCTACAAGGAGTTCGGGCGAGCAGCGAACCGAAGTCCACTGAGTTCGCCTTCCCTCCAACGATCTGCCTGCGGTGGATGGTGCTTTCCGGATACCAAGTATCCTTCAAACACGCCCCACCGCAGCTGTCCCCTCAATAACTACAGTGCCCCCCGGGATTCCGAAAGGCACGTAGAGGGACCCGCGGGTGACATGGGAGTACGACGCAAGGGAACGCGCAACGCATTTCTGCGATGCCGTCCCTGCCCATAAACCCAGTCACCAACCACCAACTGACAGAGGCAGCTGTCCAGGATGGAAACCACCCTTTTCAACCACCCCCGCCAAAGCCCCCTCCAGGCGACTGGTTAAGCTTTCCGGACCAGAAGCGGCAAGCACCAAGTGCACTCGCAACTGACCCTTCAAGCTACCCCAGCCACCAACCGTCAAAAATGGCGACAGTAGGACGCTGTCCGGGGTGGAAGCGGCAAGCACCAAGTGCACTCGCAACCACCCCATCTAACGACCCCTGCCACCACCCACCAAGGGTGACGAGAAGACTTTTCCGAGGAAAAGCCTCTCGTCACCAAACCCCCCCAGGTGACAAGGGAATCCTTCCGGGGCAGAAGCGGCCTGTTTCCGGCAGGCACGCGACCGCAACCCTTCCAGAAACCCTGTCACCTCCCCATGGCCGCTCTTAGTCTGGCCCCTCACCACGAGCCTTTCCGGTATGGGTAGCCCTGTCCGGTATAGCCTCGTGGATCATTGAGACACGCAAGCCCCCCCACCACGGCAAGGTGGCAGCACAGTCGGGGGGGCCTGCACCCCAACCTAACCTAACCTAACCTAACCTAACCTAACCTAACCTAACCTAACCTAACCTAACCTAACCTAACCTAACCTAACCTAACCTAACCTAACCTTTTTTTTTTTTTTTTTTTTTTTTTTTTTTTTTTTTTTTTTTTTTTTTTGACAGGGTGGAAAATCCTCTATGGATTCCCCTCACCATAGGAGTGGTGAGGGGATATGTGGGACTCACCCCGTCACCCCCCCTCAGAATGAGGGGGGGCAAGGGAGCGCAACCCACTAAAAACCACCCTGGCGTACCCTCCTGCCGGTTGGTGAGGCACCCTGGTTCCTGCCTAAGCCTTGGCCAAGGTGCCCCACCGGCTGCCCCAGCTATTGCCGGGGCTGCCCGCGCCAAAGGAGAGAGGGGCCGGACACGCGTGGCCCCCCTCCCAGACCGCCCAGTGACTAGCCTACGGCGGGCAGGGGACTCCTATCCCCCACCCGCAGTCACTAAGGGTTTAGGCGGCCGGCAAAACGCCGCCGCCTAAACCCCTGCCGTCTGCGCCGGAGCGGATCCGCGAGAGGAGACTCCTCGCGTTCACGCTCCGAGGCCTCCTTCTGCGAAATTACATATTCGCAAAAGGAGGCCACTGCCTCCCAAGACCTCTCACTGTAGAGCATTGCCGTAACAATGCTGTAGAGCGAGAGGTCCTCCCGCTGTATGACTAGTGCCATGGTGCGGCGCTCCGGACTCCAACGACTGCACACCGCGAGGGTGTGCTGAGCCGTGTCGTCCGGATCCCCGCACTCATGGCACTGCGGGGTAGGCTCCCTCCCAATTTTGTGCAGGTAATGACCGAAGCATCCGTGTCCGGTCATTACCTGCACAAGCCGGAACGACGTAGCGCCGACTGCCCTGTCCAACCAGAGGTCCACCGACGGGAGGATCGCCCCTATGGTATAAACACCATAAGGGGAATCCTCCAGGTCGGCTTTCCATCTGTCCCGCAGTCGGCGCTCCGTCATCCGGCGCGTCTCCTCCACCTCCTCAGGGTCCGGGCGTTCACCTCTCGCCCGGGCCCTGGACCTAACCATGTAGGTCTCAGCCTGCACCTCCGCATCCAACTCCCAGGGCGGGGTGCAGGCGAGGAGGCAGGCCGCGGCGTGGGCCACCGTCACGTAGGCCCTCACCATACGGAGGGCCACCAACCGCTGAGGCCTCCGTAGCAGGGCCCGGTTCCGGGCGGACAGCTTGTCCGCCCAGATGGGGGCCCCGTACAGAGCCATGCTCCTTGTGACGCCGGCATATAACCGGCGGCACAAGGAGCCCGGCCCACCCACGTTCGGCAGAAGTCTGCTCATCGCCGACGCGGCGCCCACCACTCGGGGAGCCATTTGCGAAAAATGCTCCCCGAAGTCCCACCGTCGGTCCAGAACAAGCCCCAAATATCGGATGTGGGGCTTGATCGGGACCGACTCCCCCCCCAGAACCTAACCTAACCTAACCTAACCTAACCTAACCTAACCTTTTTTTTTTTTTTTTTTTTTGTCAAGGTGAAAAATGCTTTACGCATTTCCCCCGCCATGGGAGTGGCGGGAGGGTATGTGGGACTCAAGTCCCCTCCCCCTCTCTGAAGGAGAAGGAGCGGGGAAATGTTACCCACTAAAAAACACCTTGGCGTACCCAACCGTCCGGTTTGTATGGACACCGTGTTTCCTGCTAGGCATCCCCACGGTGTCCACCGGATGCCCCAGCCATTGCCGGGGCTTCCCGCGCCAAAGGAGAGAGGGGCCGAGCACGCCTGGCCCCCCTCCCAGACCGCCAAGTGACTAGCCTACGGCGGGCAGGGGACTCCCATCCCCCACCCGCAGTCACTAAGGGTAAAGGCGGCGGGCAAAACGCCGCCGCCTAAACCCCTGCCGTCTACGCCGGAGCGGATGCGCGTGAGGAGACTCCTCGCGCTCACGCTCCGAGGCCTCCTTCTGCGAGATGACGTTCTCGCAGAAGGTGGCCACAGCCCTCCAGGACCTGTCGCTGCACAGCATCGAAGACACGACGCTGTGCAGGGAGAGGTCCCATTGCCCGATGGCCAGTGCCATCGTGCAGCGCTCCGCACTCCAGCGACTGCACACCGCGAGGGTGTGCTGTGCCGTGTCGTCCGGATCGCCGCACTCATGGCACTGCGGGCCGGGCTCCCTCCCAATTTTGTGCAGGTAATGACCGAAGCATCCATGTCCGGTCAATACCTGCACAAGCCGGTACGATGTGGCGCCGACTGCCCTCCCCAACCAGGTGTCAAGCGACGGGAGGATCGCCCCTATGGTTCGAACTCCATAGGGGGCGTCCTCCAGGCTCGCTTTCCACCTGTCCCGCAGTCGGCGCTCCATCATCCGGCGCGTCTCCTCAACCTCCTCAGGGTCCGGGCGTTCACCCCTCGCCCGGGCCCTGGACCTAACCTTATAGGTCTCAGCCTGCACCTCCGCATCCAACTCCCAGGGCGGGGTGCAGGCGAGGAGGCAGGCCGCGGCGTGGGCCACCGTCATGTAGGCCCTCACGATACGGAGGGCCACCACCCGCTGTGGCCTGCGTAGCAGGGCCCGGTTCCGGGCGGACAGCTTGTCCGCCCAGATGGGGGCCCCGTACAAGGCCATGCTCCTCGTGACGCCAGCATACAGCCGGCGGCACAAGGAGCCCGGCCCACCCACGTTCGGCAAAAGCCGACTCAGCGCCGAAGCGGCGCCCACAACCCGGGGAGCCAACTGCAGAAAGTGCTCCCCAAAACTCCACCATCGGTCCAGAACAAGCCCCAAATATTTGATGTGGGGCTTGATCTGGACCGGTTCCCCCACCAGGGTGAGCGCGGCGCCCGCCGGCAGCCTCCACCCTCGCCCCCCGAAGACTATAGCCTCAGTCTTCGGGAGGGCCACCCTCAGGCCGAGCAGGCCAATCCGGTGAATGGCCAGCTCGGCCGCCGCTTCCGCCCGGCACAGCGCCTCCCTCATGTCGGTCCCGCGCGCGGCCACCATGGTATCATCTGCGTAGCAGATGGTGGCCGCCCGCGGGAGCAACTCCCCCCTGATGGCCCAGTCGTACCCCAGGTTCCATAAGAGCGGACCGAGCACGGAACCTTGGGGCACGCCGCAGGCCATCTCCGTCGACCCCCGTCGACCGTCCCTCTGCTCATAGAGCACTACCCTATCAGTCAGGTAGTGCTCTATGACCCGCCGCAGGTAAGGAGGCACTCGGTGATAGATGAGTGCCTCCTTAATCACCCCATAGGGGAGGGTGCCAAAGGCATTGGCGATGTCGAGTGACACCGCCACTACTCCCTCCCCTCTGCTCGACGCGTAGTCACAGAAGTCCCTGAGGGACTTCACCGCGTCGAGCGTAGACCGCCCCACCCTGAACCCGAACTGTCTATCACAGACGTTCGGGCCGGCGGTCTCCAAGTGCTGCAGGATCCTGGAGGCCAGGACTCTCTCCATCATCTTCCCGACCTCATCCAACAGCACAATGGGGCGATAGGTGGACGGGCAATCCGGGGGTCGACCCTCCTTCCGGAGGAGGCACAGCCTCCCCTCCTTCCACACCCTCGGGAACCGTCCCTCTCTCAGGCAGTCATCCATCAACTGCCTGAGTCGGTCCCCGAGGTGTTTTAGGGCGATGGGGAGTACTCGGCCCGGTACTCCATCGGGCCCCGGGGCTTTCTTGCAGCCCCGGAGCCGGTCCACCGCCCTCTCGAACTCGTCGTCGCTCACCGGTGCGATGTCGAGTTCGAGTGGGTCCTCCAGGTCCCCCGGTGGCTCGGCCATCACCGGGGGAACTATCGACGGGGCTGCCGGAAACAGCCCCTCGATGACCCTCCTCAGGAGGGGGGGCTCCAGCGAGTCCATGGGGGGGGCGGTGCGCATTTTGTTACGCACCACCTTGTACGGCCGCCCCCACGGATTCTCGTCCAGCGTGGCCAGGAAGGAGACGTTTCCTTCGTCCTTGGCCACCGCTATGGACAGGGTGAGGGCCCCTCTGGCTTCAACGTGGGCCCTGTAGAGCCTCTCCTCCTCGTCTCGGGTGTGCCGCCTACGCCTACAATGTTGGTAGGCGTGGCGGGCACCGTCGGCGGTGGTCCGCAGGGCCGCAATTTCTGCGGACCACCAATAAACACATTTCCGGGCAAAGAGTCTCCTTGCCCGGGGCATGGACGCTCCGCACACCGCCTGCAGCGATGTGCGGAAATGACGCGCCCTCTCTTCCACTCCCGAGGCGGCGGGTGGGGCGGAGCACCAAGCCTCCACCATTGCCGCCTCGTCCGCCTTGGCCCTGTCCAACTGGGACAGGGACCACTTGGGGAACTCCCCTCCACGCCCCCCCCTCGGGACTGGTGGTGGCTGGCCCACCCCTGTGGAGACCCTGAACCTGATATACAGGTGGTCAGACAGGGTCTCCACGTCCTCCAGGACGCGCCAATCCGCGACGCGCGCGGCAATGGCAGGGGTCGAGAACGTGACGTCCACGATAGACCCCCCCTGCCGCCGCACGCAGGTGTTGGCGCTGCCCTGGTTCAGGACCACCAGGCCCGCTACCACCAACCAATCCCGTAGCGCACCCCCGCGCGCATCCGTAACGGGGGAACCCCACGCCGCACTTTTGGCGTTGAGGTCCCCCAGGATGATGACTTGGCGCGGGGCCGCCCTCCTCGCAACACCCCCCAGGACCCCGAGGAAAACCTCGAAGTCCACCAGCGGCCTATTGGGGGAGAAGTACACCGCGATTAGCACGGTGTCGCTCCCCCATCCGGCCGCCACATACCCCGGGCCTCCCTCAATTTTCACCAGAGGGGGGCCATTGCCTACCGACGGCACCACCACGGCAGCCCTCTCGTCCGTCGACCCCACCCAATTGGGTGAGGGAGGGACGAAGTAGGGCTCCGTCACCACGACAACGTCGATCGACCACTCCGCCATGACCTGCATTAGCAGGTCTTGTGATCTGGCGGAGTGGTTAACGTTGACCTGCAGGAGCTCTAAATGTCGTACTGGCATTTAGGACTCCATGCAGGCCTCCTCCTGGGTCCCGTCGGCGGCACCTGCAGCGGGGGCATTACTAACTGGAGCGGGGCGGGGGCGCTGCGGCCTCATGCTCCTCCCTCTGAGGGCGGGGGGGCAACAATTTGTCCCCCCCAGCCGGTGGTTGGCTGGGAGTTTGGCCTGGTGGCAAACGGCACACCACGCCTTCTCCCAGCACTCCGCCATTTTGTGCCCCTCTTTGCTGCACCGGAAGCAAAGATTACTCCGGTCAGACTTGGAGGGGCACATCTCCCGCGAGTGGCCGACACCGAAACACCGGAAGCACCGCATCGGTGTCGGCCCCACCAGCGTAACCCTGGCAGAAGCCCAACCCACCTGGACTCTGCCAGCGTTTTTAAGCACAATCGCCGCCTGCACCGGGCACTGGATCAATGCTGACCCAGTGCCATCGTAGAGGGTGCGGATGTGGGCCACCTTGACCTGAGTCGGCAGGCAAGCCCCCGCTGCGGCGACGGCCTGAGCCACCGACTCGTTGGTGGCCGACTCGTCCAGGCCGGAAAGCTGGACTTCGGCCATCTTCACCGGGCGGCTGACGTTGGCGACGTCACCCACAATCCCCTGCAGCCTGGCCGCAAGGGTGTCCGCCACCTTCTGTCCATCCATGCCGGCGACCTCAATGACCCGGGAACCCGTCATTGAGGTCCTCACCTTCACATTCTGAAGGCCCACCTCGCTGAGGCTAAGGCCGTTGATAGCCTTAGCCATGGTGGCCTTCAGGGTGGTGGTGGCCCCCTCCTTGAGGGAGACCACAACCGCTGCCGTCTTAGGGACCGACAGCCTGACAGGTCTGGGCCCGTGCGCCGCCTTGACAGTCTTAGGGGGTGGAGGGGGGGCCTTGGCCTTGCCCTTCCCCTTCCTGCGTACAACCTCCGACCATGCCATTTGCGCGGGCGGGGGTGGCATATTGCCCGAAGGGCCGGGTTCTCCCTGCGAGGGCCGAGCGGCTCTCGGGGCAGGGCCGGAATTGACCAATTTGGTCGGTCGTCTGGGGGCAGGTACCACTGCTGGGGCCGGGGCCGCCGCCTTCTTAGCCACCTTGGCCTTTGGCTTCCCGTCACCTAGACGGGCCTTCGCCACCGGCTCCAACACGTCCATCGGGACCGGAGGGGGCAGGGCAGAACCTGCGACCTTCCTCTGGGGAGGGGCCGCCGCGGCGGGCTTAGCAGCCCGCTTGTCGTGCGCTAACGGGGGGCGGAGGATGGGCTCCGCCGGGAGACGCCTATTCATCTCCTCCATCCTGACGTTAATCATGCTCCCGAGGCTTTGGAACAGGTCATGCTTCATCTGTTCAATGGCCTCGGTGAGCTCAGCCGTGCCGAACTGGAGCGAAGCGGCCACGGGAGCGGCCACCGGAGCGGCCACCGAAGCGGCCGGGCTCTCCCGCTCGCTGAAGGCGACACGAAGCGCCTTCAGCTCGGCCGAATTGTGAGCGAGTTGCTCCCGCATCCTTCGGTTGTCCGCCTTCAGGATGCAGATCTCCTCGCTCTCGGACCTGGCCGCTTCGACCTCGTCCATCGAGCCTAATATGGTTCGGCAGGCTTTATTCATTTTCCCCCATATTTCTCCCTTTAAATTTCCGGATGCCCGGGCCGCCTCCAAAATGTCACGCGCCGCCATGCGCGCGGCGTCCACCGGGTCAACCTCCTGCTGACACGTTAGGTCCTCCGAGAGCTCAGGGGAACGCGAGCCGGAACGTGAGCGCACAGAGCCCCCCGTTTTCCCCTTTTTCCCCCCCTTGGGGCGGAGTTCAGGGTACTCCCGTTGGTAACTGGTACCCGGATCGGGGTCGGCTACCCCGGCCACTTCGGAAAATTGGGGCTCAAGTTGGAACAACTTGGCCCGCAGTCTAGCTGCGGCCAGCCCAACATATGAGCCCCTAGGTTTTCCCCGCACCGAGGAACTAACCTTCGGAGGAGGCTTGGGATCGTCCTCCTCATTTCCACCTTCATACGCCCTTTTAGGGGCCAACGGAGCGTGCTCCTCGACATCAATAAAGTCGTCGTCCATCTCGGACTCCGAACTTAAAACAACTTCGCCACCCTCCGGTGGACCCTGCCAGAATTTGGTAGGCGAGGTCATTATGACCCCGGCTACCTAGTACCCAAATTTGGTCAAAAACCGTTCGCTACGATCAGAGTTACGACCTAACCTAACTTCAAAATCGTCAAGTGCGAGTCGGTTTTTCTTTATTCCATACAAAATGGGTTTCGACGCCTGTTTTGAAAAAATAGCAATGTGCTAAATTTTTACGAGCGTTTTTACGCTCACTTCCTGAGGTCGTACAAATACCGAACAAAGACTAAAAGATACCTCCCGCAACAACTTAAAAAATGCAAAAAGAAAAACAAATAAAAGGTTAATAGGTTAAAAGTTATGCAATTAATAAACTTTACCAAAAAGCTTAAGTTTGTAAAACTAAATCCTATATCTACATAAAACTACCTAGAACTATTTAAACACTAATAACTTTTGACCAGATGGTCAAAGAGTTAAAAAGTTAAATCTAAATATTTAAAGAACTAAATAACCTAGCCTACCCTATAGCTTAAATAATTTACAAATTACTTAAAACTATTAAAAAATCACCCCAAACACAAAAAAGTTAGCAAGATTTTTTGAAAACTTTACGCGTAACCGCAAAATTTTCAAAAATTAAAATTAAATAACTAAACTAACAATTTCTAAACCAAAACTATACTATAATTAAATTAACCGCTGCCGGTACCCCCGCCCAAAAACTGAGCAAGGTTGGATAAGGGCAACACGGACTAAATTAACACGTAAAAAGGTAAACAAACCTTGAAATTAGGAATAATTTCAAGGTCAAGTTAACGAAATTCAAAGGTCAATAAGTTCGGAGGTTTAATTCCGAAAAAATTGATACTAATTCTACAAACTAACCTAAAGATCCGCTATCTTCTAGTCCTGAAAAGGACTAAAAAAGATGCAAGATGACCGAACCAGAAAATGGAGAAAAAGTGAAAAATCGTGAAAAAATTAACAAAAAATTACCAAAATTTTACCAACCGTAAATGCTAAATTGTGAAAAATAAGAAAACTACAGAAGGTAGAAAGGAAATGAAAGAAGCAAACTGTAAGGAAAAAAATGTAAGATTTGGAACCCAAAACTCGCAAATATCCGTCCAGTAACACCCAAGATCAGACCTCAACCTAACCTTACCTAACCTAACCTAACCTAACCTAACCTAACCTAACCTAACTTTTTTTTTTTTTTTTTTTTTTTTTTTTTTTTTTTTTTTTTTTTTTTTTTTTTTTTTTTTTTTTTTTTTTGACGGAGTGGAAATGCATTTACGCATCTTTCCCTGCCTGGGGTAGGCGGTGCAATGGGAAGTATAACGGACTCTCGTACGAACGAACTACCGTTTAAAACCACTCCGGCGTTTAAACCCTGCCGGTGGTGAGGCGCCGCGGTAACTGCCTAAGCTTTGGCCACTGACGCGCCTCCCGGCTTGCTCAAAAGAGCCCCCCCAATCCTCGCCAAAGGAGGTGTCGATTGTGAACAGCCCACGATCGTCACCCCAGACCGGTAGAGCCGGTGCAATGTGGGTCCCCAACCCACTGGCTCTACAAGGTAGTTCGGGCGAGCAGCCGGGCCGGACGACGAACACCCGTAGCCGCAGCTGAGTTCGCCTTCCCTCCAACGATCTGCCTGCGGTGGATGGTGCTTTCCGGATACCAAGTATCCTTCAAACACGCCCCACCGCAGCTGTCCCCTCAATAACTACAGTGCCCCCCGGGATTCCGAAAGACACGTAGAGGGACCCGCGGGTGACATGGGAGTACGACGCAAGGGAACGCGCAACGCATTTCTGTGATGCCGTCCCTGCCCATAAACCCAGTCACCAACCACCAACTGACAGAGGCAGCTGTCCAGGATGGAAACCACCCTTTTCAACCACCCCCGCCAAAGCCCCCTCCAGGCGACTGGTTAAGCTTTCCGGACCAGAAGCGGCAAGCACCAAGTGCACTCGCAACTGACCCTTCAAGCTACCCCAGCCACCAACCGTCAAAAATGGCGACAGTAGGACGCTGTCCGGGATGGAAGCGGCAAGCACCAAGTGCACTCGCAACCACCCCTTCTAACGACCTCTGCCACCACCCACCAAGGGTGACGAGAAGACTTTTCTAACGAAAAGCCTCTCGTCACCAAACCCTCCCCAGGTGACAGAGGAATCTTTCCGGGGCAGAAGCGGCCCTAAGGCACGCAACCGCAACCCTTCCGGAAACCCCTATCACCTCCCCAGAGTGCCGCTCTTCGTCTGGACCCTCACCACGAGCCTTTCCGGTATGGGTAGCCCTGTCCGGTATAGCCTCGCAGATCATTGAGACACGCAAGCCCCCCCACCACGGCAAGGTGGCAGCACTATCGGGGGGGAACCTAACCTAACCTAACCTTTTTTTTTTTTTATTTTTTTTTTTTTTTTTTATTTAACGTTGAGAAATCCTCATGGATACCCACCGCCAGAGGAGAAGCGGTGGGTTATGTCGGACTCTTACCGACTAAAACTCAACGGCGTTCCTGCGTTCCACATTTGTGCTGTGTATGTGATCCCGCTAGGCATACTTCACGCACACAGCAGTGGTGGCCCATTTCACTGGGCTCCGTCCTTGATGTCCATCTGAGAGGCGCGCGGGAACACGCGCCACGCCATCTCAAGCCTTTGTGAGTGACTGATTTCCCCAAATCAGTCACTCAGGCGTATGTCAGGGCACTCCCTGGATGCCTGGCCTACCTGGATGGGCGGTAGGTCAACCTGCATGTTTGTTGCAGCTGCTGTTGCAGGCAACTGGCTGGCTGGAGTTGCTAGCCAGGTGGTCCTTCTTTTCTTGGGTGGCGCCGAACAATCCTTGCCACCCAAGATATGCTCCGAAGGTCTTGTGCTCGCAGCGCAAATTGTGCAATGCGGCTTGGCTGAGCACTTCGCTGCCTTATGCCCCTTCTCACCGCAGCGGTAGCACATACCAGTCCGATCGACCTCCGATTTGCACTGCACAGCTACGTGGCCCTTCTCAAAACATCTGAAGCAGCGCATGGGTCTTGACTCAAGTAGTTTAACCTGAGCCATGATCCATGGCAGCCTCAGTGTGCCAACCTCACAGATAGTTTTGGCCACCGCGACGGGGCATCGGACCCAAACGTGGCCATTCCTGCCCCAGTTACGGACAATTTCTCCGCATTTTATTGCCTCTTGGGCACACCCTCCAGCATTGGCCACTGCAGCCAGGATTTCTGCCGGGGTGATTGAGTCATCCAGGCCAGAGACACGGATGGTCGCGGTCTTACATGGCCTGGATACTCGGACCAAATCTGGGTTGAGCACTTCTGTAAGTTTTTTAGCGAGAGCATCAGCCTTGCTCCCGCTATCTTCTCCCGGTACCTCCAGCCTTCTCGCACCTGTTACGCATATGCGGAAGATTAGCCGCTCCTCAATCCCCATTTCCGGTAGATCAATCTTCTTTTTGGCCTCTGCCATGGCCATTGGGTAGGTCATACCCTGCGCTTCAGCCTCCGGCTGCAAGGTAAGAACAACAGCGGAAGAAGTCGGTGTGGAAAGCTTTCTTGCCTTTTTAGCTTTCTTCTTCTTTTTAGGCTTTTTTCCTTCTTGTGAAGCCTCTGCCTGTTTGTTGGCCTTCTTCTGCTTCAGTCCCTTTTTTAGAACTGAGTTATACGGTTCCTTCGTCGTTTGCCTAGTTGGTACACCCGACGTTGGACCTTTCCCTCCTTTTGTTTTGGGTTTTATGACCCGTGTTGTCTCAACCACCTCCGGAAGTGCTGGTTCAGGTTCCGAAGTCAAGGCAGGAACTGCGAAATCATCCACACATAAAGACAGTCTCCGGTCTGCAGCTAGCGGAGGTCTCAATCGCACTTCCGGGAGCAACCGTTCTTCGATGCCATCGAAGCGGGCGGTAATCATGCTGCCCACCTGGCTCATTATGGAGCGCACCAGCTCATCGGTGTCGATTGGCATTTTTGGTGGAGAGGCTGCTCGAGGTGGCGCCTCCACCACCACATTTGGCCGTCTCCTGTCTTCCTCCATTTGGGAGCGCAGGTCCGCCAACTCCTTGCGCAGCCCTGCCATCTCATCCTGTAACCGGTCGTTATCCGCCTTCATACGACGCGTCTCGTCAGAGGTGCAGCGGACCATCAAGGAGTCACAAGCGTCCTTGATGTTATCCGCTGCATCTTTGAGAACGCGGACAAACGTTCCTTTCAAATTCTTCGAGCTTTTGGCAACCTTATGGATGGCTGCCACACTGTCCGTCACCAGTTTTGTAAGCTCCTCGGTGCTTCCAGCGCCAAAAGCCGTCTCAGCAGGCTGAGACGAGACGCCAGGGTTGTCACGTAAGTGGCGGGTTGAGGCGATGAGCTCGGACTCTGCCTCGAGCATCATCTTCTCACGTTCAGCCTCAACCAACGCCATTTTGGCCTTTGCCAGGCCAACGTACTGTCCAGTTGTTGGAGGACGGCCTCGCCCTCTTTTTACAGCCTGCACACCTGCCTGCGGCCCAAGGTCGTCACCAGCTTCCACATTTATTGAGCGTTTCCGCTTTTGTCCACTAGGACTGTCATAATCAAGGTCCTCCTCACTACTACTATATACATCCTCCTCATCCGTCAATTTGTAATTTACTGTAAACATTGTTAGTCCCACGAGTATTAGGGAAAAAAGGTCCATCCAGGCGGTGCCCTTGCACCTGGATAAGCCTAGCATACCCGTCAGAGGGTCGGCAGGTACTCTGACGGGGCAAAGCACTAGGAACTGACTACCTCTCAGCCATGCATCCCCTCGCGGTGCTGCGCCACTTGGGATTGAGGGATTTTTATTGAGGTTTACTCCTCTCGACCCAGCCGGTTAAGGCAAGGTCCTCGGTCCGTCGGAGCCGCGAGACGTGATCCACGACACTCCAGACGGGAAACGAGTTGGTCCGACGTCGGCTAAAGCCGAGTGCACCTGGCACATCGTCGCACCCGTTGTACCCCTTTCGAGGACAACCCCACCAACAACCCCCCCCACAATGTTGCATCCACAGCGCACTCTCCGAAGTGAGTGGCTGGGAGCAACTCCCCCCCCACTACTCCCCCCCTTCCCCTCCCTATACGACCCCCCCCCGCCGGATATTCGCCATGGGCTGAAAGAATCTCCCAAAAGAGAGAAAGTTTCAGCCGATGCCCAGGGTGCACCAGCCCAGATGCTGCGTTCTCCCCGGATCGAGATCAAGAGAGACTGCAACACCCAGGCCAACGTGGAGGAATCCGGCCTGCACCCCAACCTAACCTAACCTAACCTAACCTAACCTAACCTAACCTAACCTAACCTAACCTAACCTAACCTAACCTAACCTTTTTTTTTTTTTTTTTGACGGAGTGGAAATGCATTTACGCATCTTCCCTGCCTGGGGTAGACTGTACGGGAAGTATAACGGACTCTCGTACGAACGAACTACCGTTTAAAACCACTCCGGCGTTTTAAACCCTGGCCGGTGGTGAGGCGCCGCGATGCATGCCGAAGCTTCGTTCACTGACGCGCCTCCCGGCTTGCCCAAAAAGGGCCCCCCCAATCCTCGCCAAAGGAGGTGTCAAAAGTGCACAGCCCACGATCAACACCCCAGACCGGTAAAGCCGTGCAAGGTGGGTCCCCAACCCACTGGCTCTACAAGGAGTTCGGGCGAGCAGCGAACCGAAGTCCACTGAGTTCGCCTTCCCTCCAACGATCTGCCTGCGGTGGATGGTGCTTTCCAGATACAAGTATCCTTCAAACACGCATCACCGCAGCTGTCCCCTCAATAACTACAGTGCCCCCCGGGATTCCGAAAGACACGTAGAGGGACCCGCGGGTGACATGGGAGTACGACGCAAGGGAACGCGCAACGCATTTCTGCGATGCCGTCCCTGCCCATAAACCCAGTCACCAACCACCAACTGACAGAGGCAGCTGTCCAGGATGGAAACCACCCCTTTCAACCACCCCCGCCAAAGCCCCCTCCAGGCGACTGGTTAAGCTTTCCGGACCAGAAGCGGCAAGCACAAAGTGCACTCGCAACTGACCCTTCAAGCTACCCCAGCCACCAACCGTCAAAGAGGCAACAGAGAGTGAAGCTGTCCAGGGCGGAAGCGGTCTCCAACGCGACCACCCTTTCCAACTTCCTCTGTCGCCACCACCCAAGGATGACGAGGAGACTTTTCCGAGGAAAAGCCTCTCGTCTCCAAACCCCCCCCAGGTGACAAGGGAATCTTTCCGGGGCAGAAGCGGCCCGCCCGGCAGCAGGCACACAACCGCAACCCTTCCAGAAACCCTGTCACCTCCCCATGGCCGCTCTTAGTCTGGCCCCTCACCACGAGCCTTTCCGGTATGGGTAGCCCTGTCCGGTATAGCCTCGTGGATCATTGAGACACGCAAGCCCCCCCACCACGGCAAGGTGGCAGCACAGTCGGGGGGGAACCTAACCTTTTTTTTTTTTTTTTTTTTGGCAGGGTGGAAAATGCTTTATGCATTCCCCTCACCATGGGAGTGGTGAGGGGATATGTGGGACTCACCCATCCGCCCCCTCTCCTAATGAGAGGGGGCAGGAGAGCGCAACCCACTAAAAACCACCCTGGCGTACCCTCCTGCCGGTTGGTGAGGCACCCTGGTGCCTGCCGAAGCCTTGGCCAAGGTGCCCCACCGGCTGCCCCAGCCATTGCCGGGGCTACCCGCGCCTAAGGAGAGAGGGGCCGGACACGCGTGGCCCCCCTCCCAGACCGCCCAGTGACTAGCCTAAGGCGGGCAGGAGACTCCCATCCCCCACCCGCAGTCACTAAGGGTTAAGGCGGCCGGCAAAACGCCGCCGCCTAAACCCCTGCCGTCTGCGCCGGAGCGGATGCGCGAGAGGAGACTCCTCGCGCTCACGCTCCGAGGCCTCCTTCTGCGAAATGACGTATTCGCAAAAGGAGGCCACAGCCCTCCAGGACCTGTCGCTGCACAGCATCGCAGACACGACGCTGTGCAGGGAGAGGTCCCACTGCCCGATCGCCAGCGCCATAGTGCGGCGCTCCGCACTCCAGCGGCTGCACACCGCGAGGGTGTGCTGGGCCGTATCGTCCGGCTCGCCGCACTCGTGGCACTGCGGGCTGGGCTCCCTCCCGATGTTGTGCAGGTAATGACCGAAGCATCCGTGTCCGGTCAAAACCTGCACAAGCCGGTACGACGTAGCACCGACTGCTCTCCCCAACCAGGTGTCCAGCGAGGGGAGGATCGCCCCTATGGTCCGAGTTCCATAGGGAGCGTCCCCCAGGCTCGCTTTCCACCTGTCCCGCAGTCGGCGCTCCGTCATCCGGCGCGTCTCCTCCACCTCCTCAGGGTCCGGGCGTTCACCTCTCGCCCGGGCCCTGGACCTTACCTTGTAGGTCTCCGCCTGCACCTCTGCGTCCAACTCCCAGGGCGGGGTGCAGGCGAGGAGGCAGGCCGCGGCGTGGGCCACCGTCATGTAGGCCCTCACCATTCTGAGGGCCACCACCCGCTGTGGCCTCCGTAGCAGGGCCCGGTTCCGGGCGGACAGCTTGTCCGCCCAGATGGGGGCCCCGTACAGAGCCATGCTCCTTGTGACGCCGGCATATAACCGGCGGCACAAGGAGCCCGGCCCACCCACGTTCGGCAGAAGCCGACTCAGTGCCGACGCGGCGCCCACAATTCGGGGAGCCATCTGCGAGAAATGCTCCCCGAAATCCCAACGTCGGTCCAGTACAAGCCCCAAATACTTGATGTGGGGCTTGATCGGGACCGACTCTCCCTCCAGGGTGAGCGCCGCGCCCGCCGGCAGCCTCCACCCCCGCCCCCCGAAGACTATCGCCTCAGTCTTCGGGAGGGCCACCCTCAGGCCGAGCCGACCAATCCGGTAAATGGTCAGCTCGGCCGCCGCTTCCGCCCGGCAAAGCACCTCCCTCATGTCGGTCCCGCGTACGGCCACCATGGTGTCATCTGCATAGCAGATGGTGGCCGTCCGCGGGAGCAACTCCCCCCTGATGGCCCAATCGTACCCCAGGTTCCATAAGAGTGGACCGAGCACGGAACCTTGGGGTACGCCACAGGCCATCTCCGTCGACCCCCGTCGACCGTCCTTCTGCTCGTAGAGCACTACCCTCTCGGTGAGGTAGTGCTCTAGGACCCGCCGTAGGTAGGGAGGCACTCGGTGGTACATGAGTGCCTCCCTTATCACCCCATAGGGGAGGGTGCCAAAGGCATTGGCGATGTCGAGCGACACCGCCACTACTCCCTCCCCTCTGCTCGACGCGTACTCACAGAAGTCCCTGAGGGACTTCAGCGCGTCGAGCGTAGACCGCCCCTCTCTGAACCCGAACTGTCTATCCGAGACGTTCGGGCCGGCGGTCTGTAGGTGCTGCTGGATCCTGGAGGCCAGGATTCTCTCAAAAATCTTCCCGGCCTCATCCAGCAGCACAATGGGGCGATAGGCGGACGGACAGTCCGGGGGTCGACCCTCCTTCCGGAGGAGGCAGAGCCTCCCCTCCTTCCACACTCTCGGGAACCGTCCCTCCCTCAGGCAGTCACTCATCAACTGCCTGAGTCGGTCCCCGAGTTGTTTTAGGGCGATGTGGAGCACCCGGCCCGGTACTCCGTCGGGCCCCGGGGCTTTTTTGCAGCCCCGGAGCCGGTCCACCGCCCTCTCGAACTCGTCATCGCTTACCGGTGCGATGACGAGTTCGGATGGGTCCTCCAGGTCCCCCGGTGGCTCGGTCATCACCGGGGGAACTATCGAAGGGGCTGCCGGAAACAGCCCCTCGACGACCCTCCTGAGGAGAGGGGGCTCCAGTGAGTCCATGGGGGGGGCGGTGCGCATTTTGTTGCGCACCACCCTGTACGGCCGCCCCCACGGATTCCTGTCCAGCGTGGCCAGGAAAGAAGACCACCCCTCCTCCTTGGCCACTGCTATAGCTAGGACAAGGGCCTTCTTCGCTTCTTGGAGGGCCCTGTGGAGCCCCTCCTCCTCCTCCGGGGTGTGCCGCCGGCGCCTACAATGCTGGTAGGCGCCGCGAGCCCCGTTACTGGTGGTCCGCAGGGCCGCGATTTCTGCGGACCACCAGTACACACATCTTCGGGCAAAAAGCCGCTTGGCCCGGGGCATGGCCGCCCCGCACACCGACTGCAGCGATGTGCGGAACCGGTGTGCCCGCTCCTCGACCCCCAAGGCGGCGGGTGGGGCGTCACACCACGCCTCCACCAGTGCCGCCTCGTCCGCCTTGGCCCTGTCCAGCTGGGACAGGGACCATTTGGGGAACTCCCTCCGTCCCCTCCCCCTACGCCCCCCCCCTGGGACTGGTGGTGGCTGGCCTGCCCTCGTGGAGACCCTAAACCTGATATTCAGATGGTCTGATAGGGTCTCCACGTCCTCCAGGACGCGCCAATTGGTGACGCGTGCGGCAATGGCAGGGGTCGCAAACGTGACGTCCACGATGGATCCCCCCTGCCGCCGCACGCAAGTATTGGCGCTACCCTGGTTGAGGACAACCAGGCCCGCCACCACCAGCCAATCCCGAAGCACACCCCCGCGCGCATCCGTAACGGGGGATCCCCACGCCGCGCTTTTGGCATTGAGGTCCCCCAGGATGATAACTTGGCGCGGGGCCACCCTCCTCACCACCCCCCCAAGGACCTCGAGGAAGGCCTCGAAGGCAACCAGCGGCCTATTGGGGGAGAAATACACCGCGATCAGTGCGGTGTCATTTCCCCATCCGGCCGCCGCATACCCCGGGCCGCCCTCGAGTTTTACAAGGGGGAGGCCGTTGCCGATGGCCGGCACCACCACGGCAGCCCTCTCGTCCGTCGACCCCACCCAGTTGGGTAGGGGAGGGACGAAGTAGGGCTCCGTCACCACGACAACGTCAATCGACCACTCCGCCATGACCTGCATGAGCAAGTCCTGTGCTCTGGCGGAGTGGTTGACATTCACCTAACCTAACCTTTTTTTTTTTTTTTTTTTTTTTTTGACGGAGTGGAAATGCATTTACGCATCTTCCCTGCCTGGGGTAGGCGGTGCAATGGGAAGTATAACGGACTCTCGTACGAACGAACTACCGTTTAAAACCACTCCGGCGTTTAAACCCTTGCCGGTGGTGAGGCGCCGCGGTACATGCCTAAGCTTTGGCCACTGACGCGCCTCCCGGCTTGCCCAAAAAGGGCCCCCCCAATCCTCGCCAAAGGAGGTGCCGACTGTGAACAGCCCACGATCAACACCCCAGACCGGTAGAGCCGTGCAAGGTGGGTCCCCAACCCACTGGCTCTACAAGGAGTTCGGGCGAGCAGCGAACCGAAGTCCACTGAGTTCGCCTTCCCTCCAACGATCTGCCTGCTGTGGATGGTGCTTTCCGGATACCAAGTATCCTTCAAACACGCCCCACCGCAGCTGTCCCCTCAATAACTACAGTGCCCCCCGGGATTCCGAAAGGCACGTAGAGGGACCCGCGGGTGACATGGGAGTACGACGCAAGGGAACGCGCAACGCATTTCTGCGATGCCGTCCCTGCCCATAAACCCAGTCACCAACCACCAACTGACAGAGGCAGCTGTCCAGGATGGAAACCACCCTTTTCAACCACCCCCGCCAAAGCCCCCTCCAGGCGACTGGTTAAGCTTTCCGGACCAGAAGCGGCAAGCACCAAGTGCACTCGCAACTGACCCTTCAAGCTACCCCAGCCACCAACCGTCAAAAATGGCGACAGTAGGCCGCTGTCCGGGATGGAAGCGAAAGCGCACACAACCAACCCTTCCAACGACCTCTGCCACCACCCACCAAGGATGACGAGAAGACTTTTCCAAGGAAAAGCCTCTCGTCACCAAACCCCCCCAGGTGACAAGGGAATCTTTCCGGGGCAGAAGCGGCCTGTTTCCGGCAGGCACGCAACCGCAACCCTTCCAGAAACCCTGTCACCTCCCCATGGCCGCTCTTAGTCTGGCCCCTCACCACGAGCCTTTCCGGTATGGGTAGCCCTGTCCGGTATAGCCTCGTGGATCATTGAGACACGCAAGCCCCCCCACCACGGCAAGGTGGCAGCACAGTCGGGGGGGTCACCTAACCTAACCTAACCTAACCTAACCTAACCTAACCTAACCTAACCTAACCTAACCTAACCTAACCTAACCTAACCTAACCTAACCTAACCTAACCTAACCCAGTTGCGTTCCATCCGCCAACCCGAACGCCACGTTTTTTGCATCGCTCCGCACTTAAAAATTCGAAAAAGTGGGTTTTTCTGCTCCGATCTCAACGAATCAAGTGTCAAAAGTTGCGGGTCAATCTCCCGGACCCGTCTGTGAATCGTTAATTAGCCGGAACGCTCACTATCAAGGAGAAAGTTCAGTGAAAGTGCCTTTTTGAGGTTAAACAAAGTTTAAAAGTGGCTTTTTGTGTTGTTTCTGGCTAAGTGCCATAAAGTGCGATAGGTCTCCAAAAGCGTCTCTACAAGACCTACGCAACGACGCCTCAACCATCTCTGGGCGACGCACCGCTGAAGCACAAACTCCAAAAAAAAAAACAAGTACCACGTGGGCACGTGGTACCAGTTCCAGTCGTGTGAGGCAGCTGAGCTTTTGCAGAAACCAAGATATTTTATCCTGAAGCAAAAACGTGCAAGTAGAAAAATTTTATCATTAATAGTTTTTGAACAATAAAATTAACAAAAGTAAAACTTTAAACGATAGTATCTCAAGAACCATCTTAGACGCGCGGGATTTGCAACTGCAGAAAGTTGCGCGCTGCTTTATAGAACGCAACTACTTAGATTTAAGATTTTTAGTTATTAAATTTTCAAAGTTACAGCTGGAAACGCTGAATTTTTTTAATTTTAGTTTAAAATTGTCATTGCAAAGTATTCCTGAAAATTTTATCCTGTTACGTTAAAAGGTATAATTAGTCCTATTTTTAAGTATTTTTTGTGTATTTTTTTAACTTCTGGTTGCTGAGATATTGAATTTTAAGTGTTTTTTCCAAATTAAATCAAATTTAATAATAAAATTATTATTCTGAAGGCGGAATTGGCTTCAGAACACATATTCCAAGTATACTTACCCAAAACGCGGGTCAAAAATCTGCTAGAATAAGAAATTTTGAAAAATTCCGCCATTTTCTTTAGTGGTACCAGAACTTGTATCCGTCATATCTCAGGAACCAGATCAGATAGAGGACTCTTGTTTTCACAGTTAATTGTTTTATCCCTCGCACTATCGACCCTACCTGGTCTTGGGCGTTTTCCAGCCCAAAAGTTAAATCGAGCTGAAACCGATTTCAGGGTGTAGGGTGGGTGACGCCGAGCTGTATATAGAAAACCCGGAGTTTCTCCGACTCTTAGTTGCGGAGATATAAGCTCCCAAAGTCGACGTTTGACAGCTCGGCAGCCATCTTGGTTTTCTTCAGACCGCTGTAGCTTGGGAACCCGTGGACTTAGCGCCTAGCGGACTTCACTTTTGTAATCAGGGGACTCTCCTCTACCCCCTCCCTAGGTTACACGCGGTTTGGAGCTACTGAAATTCAGCATCCTGAAATCGGCATCAGTGCAAAGGGCAAGTACAACTTTGCCTGTATAGTCCGGATCCGGGCTTTCTGCGACCACGGGGAGCCAAGCTATCGCCTGTCAAAGTTTGACTTTGACAGTTGCGCCGCCATCTTGAAAAAATCCAATCATCCATTGCTCGCGAACCGTAGGTCGTACAGAGCCGGGAAAAGGTCTGGACATATCAGGAGACCTTAGCCTATCAGGTGGTCGGACCAGTGGGGGGATTTTGTGACATTTCAGGAACCAAAAGTTCCCAAAAATTTCCAGGCCTGAAATCGGTGTCATCTGGTAGAGCTCATCAAGCCGAACACGGAGAGCCCGGGCGCGGGTCTCTAGGACCAGCGGTTCCGGAGTTACAGCCAGGTACCGGATTTGGGTATTAATACCGGTATCGGTACCGGAAACTTTGAACTGCTGTGGCTCCGTCGCCCTTGGGGCTGTGGACCCGTGCTTGGTATCATTGGAAAGGGCTCGGGGAGAGCTATCCGTTGAGCACCAAGTTTTGACTCTATGTAGAGCAAAAATTTTTCTGTATATGGAAAATTGAAATTTTATTTTTGTAAATTTGTAGTCTTGATCTTGACGCTGTATTATTTATTGTACACCACACTAAACGGCTCTACGTAGAGCAAAGGTAGAGACTTAAAATTTTATTTGCCTTTTATTTTGTACACTTATTCTCTTTCAGCAGTGACTCTTGTTGACACTTACTGTTATACGCAGTGACCAAACAAATTTAAATAAAAGTTTCTTGTCCTTTTCCTTTTTTACAACTTTTACAAATTTATTTAATTTTAAAACTGTGTGACTGTGTCTGGTTCCTATTGACCAACACACCCAACTACCTCCAACAATGTTTGGCGGCATTAGGACCCCGATAAAGCAGGGGGCCAGCAAATCACCCCTTAAGACGAAGTCCCCGGAACAAAATGTTAGACGAAGCATTGGTGAGTGGGAGGCCACATGTGGCGATACCACACCCACTCTGGCACCCAACGCCACAACAACCTTGACACAGGTAGGCCCGTCAAAGACAAAACCACCACTGTCACAGGACAAAACAACCGTCTCTAAGAAGATTCCCACTCCAAAGGGGAGGGTGTTCTCAAACAAAACAGCGGAAGCACGGGCCTGCCACGACAAAGCGAAAGCCAGCATCAACAACGGAAGAAACATCAGGACCGACATTAAAGCGGACGTCATAGAGGCCCTGGACAGACTCTACTACCTAGTCAAAGAGACAGAGGCGGAATTAAAAACCTACAAGCCACGGGACGACAAAGACCGTCCTTCCGGGATAATTGACTCCGAAACCACCTTCACGCTGAGCAGGGAATCCGACCCAGTCATGGCCAAAATCCAGGAACAAACAAGGCTGATACTGGACAACAGCAGAAAAATGGACGAACTGAAAGCCGCAATAGAGACTCAGAAGGAGTCCCTTGAGAGAGTGGCAGCAACGGCAACATACGCAAGCGTGACTGCAGCGCCCCCTTGTGTGACCCCAAGCGCAAACCCGGCACAAAAAAGGAAAACGCTGCACTCCGTTGTCGTCACCTCAAAAGATGATTCAGAGAGTGGTGAGGAAGTATTATCCAAGATAAGGGAGGCAGTGGACGCAAAGGAAGGATGGGTAAAGGTGGAGAGAGTCCGGAAAGCAAAGGACAGGAAGGTTATTATAGGACTACAAACTGAAGAAGAGAGGGAAAAGGTAAAGGAAAGATTAAGAGGAAAGGGAAATCTTGTGGTGGAGGACGCCAAGAACAAAGACCCGCTACTGATTCTTAAGAATGTCCTCACTATGAACACTGATGAGGACATATTAAAAGCGCTAAAAAATCAGAATCGAACTGTGTTCCGCGACCTCAATGAAAAAGACAACAGGCTCGAATTTAAGTATCGAAAGAGGACCAGGAACCCCCACACTTGTCACGTTGTGATCAGCGTCTCACCTACCATATGGCAGAGGGCTACCGAGATCGGGACCGTACATGTGGACCTGCAGCGCGTCAGGGTGGAGGACCAGTCACCGCTGGTACAGTGCACGCGCTGCCTGGGCTATGGCCACGGCAGGCGACATTGTACTGGGCCAGCGGACCTATGTAGCCACTGTGGTGGTCCTCATTTGCGGTCAGAATGCGCTGAATGGCTAGCAAAGGAACCACCCAAATGCCGTAACTGTGTAAGAGCCAATGTCGAAAGCCCAGAACACAACGCATTCAGCCTTGACTGCCCAACAAGAAGGCGATGGGATGGGATAGCTAGGTCCAGCGTGGCATATTGCTAAGGGCGTCCATAACAAATTAATTCCCTACCAGATGGCACAAGCTAACCTGCAAAGGAAGAAACTCGCCACGGAAGAGCTCTACACCGAAGCAAAAAAGCGTGGCATATCCATCGCCCTTGTACAAGAACCTTATGTAGGAGGCGCTAAGGTGACAAAATGCTACAGGGGCATGCGTGTATTCCAAGATACTGGAACGGAAGAGGGCACTGTGAAGGCTGCGATAGCAGTCTTTGATGACGACATCAAAGTCACACAGCACCCGAAACTCACTACTAAGAACATCGTAGTGGTGGGGATCCAAACCAGGACAGGGGAGATCACGCTTGTCTCACTGTACTTCGAGCCAGACCTACCCATGGAGCCCTACCTCGAACACCTGGAAAAAATAGTGGCAGAAGTAGGCTCGGGAAGATGCATAATCGGTGGAGACGTCAACGCAAAAAGCACATGGTGGGGAAGTCCAACCATCGACAATAGAGGGGAGAACCTGTCCACAACACTCGATGAGTTGGGCCTACACATACTCAATAGAGGGGAAACTCCAACATTCGACACTGTCAGGGGAGGTAAGCACTACACCAGCTATGTCGATATTACAGCCTGCTCGACCAACATTCTGGACCTGGTAGACGACTGGAAAGTAGATCAAGGAATCACGAGCTCGGATCACAACACCATTCTCTTCAAAATTAGGCTACAAAAATTAATAGGAATCAACATACATAGAACAACAAGAATTTATAACACCAAGAAAGCAAATTGGTCTGAGTTTCGTGGAAAACTTAGACAAATTATGCTAAATAATAAAATACAGACTAGTGAAATAGAAAAAATTAACAACACAGCTGAAATAGAATCTCTAATTAATAAACTTAACAAAGCCATTGAAGACACCTGCAAATTAACTATACCTAAAAAGAAAACAAAAGAAAAACTTACCATGCCATGGTGGTCCGAGAAACTTGAAGAACTGAAGAAAGCTGTCGCTACCAGGAAACGCAGAATCAGATGCGCCGCCCCTGTACGAAGGGCGAAGGTTGTCGAGGATTACCTGAAACAGAAAGAAGAGTATGAGTTGGAAGCTGCCAAGGCTCAAGTGGAAAGTTGGAAGGAGTTCTGCCGCAAACAGGACAAAGAAGGTGTGTGGGAGGGAATTTACAGGGTAATTGGAAGAACAGCAAGAAGGGAGGAGGACTCGCCACTTGAAAAGGACGGTAAAACGCTAGACGCACAGGACTCGGTACGCTATTTGGCACAGACGTTCTACCCGAGTGATTCCACCACCCTTGACAGCGAATACCACCGCCAGGTACGAGATAGAGCTGACAAAGTCAATGATGGTGAACAAACTGATCCTTGCGAACCACCATTGACGACATCAGAACTCAAAAGGGCGTGTGGCTCCTTCAACCCCAAAAAGGCTCCTGGAGCGGACGGCTTCACCGCCGATATATGTAACCACGCCATAGAGAACAACCCCGAAGTATTCTTAACCATACTTAACAAATGCCTAACATACGGATACTTCCCCAGGGCCTGGAAAGAGGCAACTGTTGTGGTCCTGCGAAAACCCGGAAAAAGCAACTACACTACACCGAAGTCTTATAGGCCGATCGGACTGTTGCCAATTCTGGGTAAAATCTATGAGAAAATGCTAGTTGCACGTCTTAAATTCCATCTAATGCCCAGGATGAGTCCTCATCAATACGGTTTCATGCCACAGCGCAGCACCGAAGACTCCCTCTACGTATTAACAACACGTATATATAAGAAGTTAGACCAGAAGAAAATTGTGACGCTAGTATCACTAGACATAGAGGGAGCCTTTGACAGCGCCTGGTGGCCAGCTATAAGGACTCGTCTGGCGGAAGAAGACTGTCCAAAAGGCCTAAGACGGGTAATAGACAGTTACCTTAAGGAGAGACGAGTAACAGTGAGATACGCGGGCGAAAAACACAGCGTCGACACCAGTAAAGGTTGTGTGCAGGGTTCGATTGCGGGCCCCATCCTGTGGAACTTACTGCTGGATCCACTTCTGAAAAGCCTAGTAGGCAGGGGGCACTACTGCCAAGCATTTGCAGACGATGTTGTACTTGTCGTCGATGGAAACACTGCACTGGAAATAGAAGCTAAAGCAAACGCTGCCCTCGAACATGTTCAGGAATGGGGCGTCAGAAACAAGCTCAAGTTTGCTCCTCATAAAACAAACGCATTAACCATAACGAGGAAGCTTAAATATGACGCCCCACGACTGACCATGGGTGGAGCAAGTATAACAGCAGTGAAAGAGCTGAAAATTCTAGGTGTCACCATTGACGACAAGATGACTTTTAACACCCACGTCTCCAACGTATGCCGAAAAGCCATAGGAATACACAAACAGCTTTCGAGGGCAGCCAAAACCAGCTGGGGACTTCACCCTGAAGTCATACGAATAATATATGTGGCAACTGTGGAACCCGTAGTCCTGTACGCCGCCAGTGTGTGGGCATCAGCCGCTAGCAAATTGGGCGTCATAAGGCAGCTGGGAACCGTACAACGCGGAATCGCACAAAAATTGTGCAAAGCCTACCGCACAGTCTCCCTCAACTCAGCCCTGGTGTTGGCCGGAATACTCCCTCTCGACCTTCGAATCCGAGAGGCGGCCTCGTTGTACGAAGCCAAGAAAGGAGGGCACCTACCAGCACTTGGATCATGGGAGGTTGAACGGATGACACCAGCAACAGAAGCGCCCCATCCTGCAGAATGTGAAGAGATCAGGGTGGAACGACTGGTAGACAGGGAAGATGTAAGCACCCATAGCGAATATGAGATCCGGATGTTTACGGACGGTAGCAAGATTGGGGGCAAAGTTGGAGCTTCACTCTCCATCTGGAAAGATGAGACCGAGACAAAAGCCCACAAACTTGCTCTGCCAAAGTTCTGCACTGTCTACCAGGCGGAACTCCTGGCCCTGTGTAGGGCATCAAGGGAAGCCACAAAGCATCCAGCGAAAACGTTTGGGGTCTACAGTGACTCCATGGCAGCTCTCCAGAGTATCCAGAACCACGGTTGCCTCCACCCCTTAGCAGTTGAAACACGAGAAAATATAAAAGCCGCGTCTCTCCGAGGTAAAATTGTACATTTGCATTGGATCAAAGCACACGCGGGGTTGGAAGGCAACGAGCGAGCGGATGAGTTAGCGAAAAGAGCCGCTGCAGACTCCAAACGAAAGCCGGACTACGACAAGTGCCCTATATCGTACGTCAAACGTGACATTCGCGCAACTACACTCGACGAATGGAACAAACGATATAAGGGCGGCGAAACGGCTTCCATCACAAAGCTCTTCTTCCCGGATGCGGTGGCGGCCTACAGGATTATAAGGAAGTCCGAACCCACACACATAAAAACCCAACTAATGACGGGGCACGGTGGATTCTCCGAGTACTTGTATCGTTTCAAGTGCAAGGAGAGTCCATCATGCATCTGCGACCCAGAAGAACCGGAGACAGTGCCACATATATTGTTCGACTGCCCCGTTCACGAATTAGACCGATTCAACTTAAAACAAAAAATAAAGCTGGATGTGACACAACACAATATGCAGGAAATGATGAGTAGTAAAGATTGTGAATTATTTATAGAATATTGCACCTCTATTGTAAAAAAGGTTATAAAAAGAAACAAAACGTAAAAGGAAATATGTTTTCCGGATATAGTAAATATATTACAGCAAAGCATAATAAAATAGTATACTAATGAACAAAGCCAGAATTGTCAACAAGAGGTCACTGTTTTTAATAAATAGTAATTGTATAAATTAGACATAAGGATGTACAAATGTCATTTGTACTGTACTGCATTGTATTATTAGAATAAGATTTAGTAAGATAAGATAAAATAAGACACCATGATAAAATGTGGAAAAATTCCTGTACAAAACACCCCTGGCGTCACCCCCTAGAGTAAGAATCCCCTAAATAAAAAATCCCCTGTGTTTTACTCCCTCAAAAATAGAATAGGTAAATAGCTTAGAGTAGATTTAGATGATATGAGAAACTTCTCATATATGATAAAGGAATAAATGAGATGAATGAAAGAAAGATACAGTATGAAGAATAAAAGTACGAGAAGCATAATTGCGAGAACTGGCATGTATGAAAAAAGACCAAGCATAGACTCCGATTACGTTGGAGGTAGTTTGTAAAAAAAAAAAAAAAAAAAAAAAAAAAAAAAAAAAAAAAAAAAAAAAAAAAAAAAAAAAAAAAAAAAAAAAAAAAAAAAAAAAAAAAAAAAAAATTGATGTTCTTTTTATTTAATGTTTGTTTCGACACATAGCAAATATTATTATTACTTAGTTTACTTCTTCACTTTGCAAGGACAAGTGGTTTGTATTTAATTTGGAATGTAAATAGACAGCCTTAATCATGTAAGTTGTGAGTGGTTTTAATGTTTAGGTCGAAATAAAGTAAAAATCTGAAAACGGCCAAGTGTGAGTCAATTTCGAAAACAACGAATGTTTAATTTTGTTCTACTATAAGTAGGTATGGAGTGGAAATGAGATAAGACTTATTTAAATTTAGATACATACCAATTTAAGACAAGAACAATAAAATTGTTCACCACTCTGTGTGTCTGTTGCGGGAACCGAACCCACGATTTACGAAGTGCAAAGCAGGTCACTAGGTACACTAGGTGCGCTAAATCAGTCAAACAAAAATGAAAATACTATTTTTTCACGCAGTCTAAATAATTTCTAATTTTTTTTTTTTTTTTTTTTTTTTTTTTTTTTTAAATAAGTCAGAAATTCAACTTGAAAAATTTATTACAAAAAAAAAAGTAGTAATAGACAGTTACCTTAAGGAGAGACGAGTAACAGTGAGATACGCGGGCGAAAAACACAGCGTCGACACCAGTAAAGGTTGTGTGCAGGGTTCGATTGCGGGCCCCATCCTGTGGAACTTACTGCTGGATCCACTTCTGAAAAGCCTAGTAGGCAGGGGGCACTACTGCCAAGCATTTGCAGACGATGTTGTACTTGTCGTCGATGGAAACACTGCACTGGAAATAGAAGCTAAAGCAAACGCTGCCCTCGAACATGTTCAGGAATGGGGCGTCAGAAACAAGCTCAAGTTTGCTCCTCATAAAACAAACGCATTAACCATAACGAGGAAGCTTAAATATGACGCCCCACGACTGACCATGGGTGGAGCAAGTATAACAGCAGTGAAAGAGCTGAAAATTCTAGGTGTCACCATTGACGACAAGATGACTTTTAACACCCACGTCTCCAACGTATGCCGAAAAGCCATAGGAATACACAAACAGCTTTCGAGGGCAGCCAAAACCAGCTGGGGACTTCACCCTGAAGTCATACGAATAATATATGTGGCAACTGTGGAACCCGTAGTCCTGTACGCCGCCAGTGTGTGGGCATCAGCCGCTAGCAAATTGGGCGTCATAAGGCAGCTGGGAACCGTACAACGCGGAATCGCACAAAAATTGTGCAAAGCCTACCGCACAGTCTCCCTCAACTCAGCCCTGGTGTTGGCCGGAATACTCCCTCTCGACCTTCGAATCCGAGAGGCGGCCTCGTTGTACGAAGCCAAGAAAGGAGGGCACCTACCAGCACTTGGATCATGGGAGGTTGAACGGATGACACCAGCAACAGAAGCGCCCCATCCTGCAGAATGTGAAGAGATCAGGGTGGAACGACTGGTAGACAGGGAAGATGTAAGCACCCATAGCGAATATGAGATCCGGATGTTTACGGACGGTAGCAAGATTGGGGGCAAAGTTGGAGCTTCACTCTCCATCTGGAAAGATGAGACCGAGACAAAAGCCCACAAACTTGCTCTGCCAAAGTTCTGCACTGTCTACCAGGCGGAACTCCTGGCCCTGTGTAGGGCATCAAGGGAAGCCACAAAGCATCCAGCGAAAACGTTTGGGGTCTACAGTGACTCCATGGCAGCTCTCCAGAGTATCCAGAACCACGGTTGCCTCCACCCCTTAGCAGTTGAAACACGAGAAAATATAAAAGCCGCGTCTCTCCGAGGTAAAATTGTACATTTGCATTGGATCAAAGCACACGCGGGGTTGGAAGGCAACGAGCGAGCGGATGAGTTAGCGAAAAGAGCCGCTGCAGACTCCAAACGAAAGCCGGACTACGACAAGTGCCCTATATCGTACGTCAAACGTGACATTCGCGCAACTACACTCGACGAATGGAACAAACGATATAAGGGCGGCGAAACGGCTTCCATCACAAAGCTCTTCTTCCCGGATGCGGTGGCGGCCTACAGGATTATAAGGAAGTCCGAACCCACACACATAAAAACCCAACTAATGACGGGGCACGGTGGATTCTCCGAGTACTTGTATCGTTTCAAGTGCAAGGAGAGTCCATCATGCATCTGCGACCCAGAAGAACCGGAGACAGTGCCACATATATTGTTCGACTGCCCCGTTCACGAATTAGACCGATTCAACTTAAAACAAAAAATAAAGCTGGATGTGACACAACACAATATGCAGGAAATGATGAGTAGTAAAGATTGTGAATTATTTATAGAATATTGCACCTCTATTGTAAAAAAGGTTATAAAAAGAAACAAAACGTAAAAGGAAATATGTTTTCCGGATATAGTAAATATATTACAGCAAAGCATAATAAAATAGTATACTAATGAACAAAGCCAGAATTGTCAACAAGAGGTCACTGTTTTTAATAAATAGTAATTGTATAAATTAGACATAAGGATGTACAAATGTCATTTTTACTGTACTGCATTGTATTATTAGAATAAGATTTAGTAAGATAAGATAAAATAAGACACCATGATAAAATGTGGAAAAATTCCTGTACAAAACACCCCTGGCGTCACCCCCTAGAGTAAGAATCCCCTAAATAAAAAATCCCCTGTGTTTTACTCCCTCAAAAATAGAATAGGTAAATAGCTTAGAGTAGATTTAGATGATATGAGAAACTTCTCATATATGATAAAGGAATAAATGAGATGAATGAAAGAAAGATACAGTATGAAGAATAAAAGTACGAGAAGCATAATTGCGAGAACTGGCATGTATGAAAAAAGACCAAGCATAGACTCCGATTACGTTGGAGGTAGTTTGTAAAAAAAAAAAAAAAAAAAAAAAAAAAAAAAAAAAAAAAAAAAAAAAAAAAAAAAAAAAAAAAAAAAAAAAAAAAAAAAAAAAAAAAAAAAAAAAAAAAACGCGATAACTCAAAAATGCTTCACTTTTGCATAATGCATATGAGGGTCAAAATTATCGCAAATAGTCACCCCTATCACCTCCTAACGGGAATAGGTCGACTTACCAATAACCCTGTATACTCTAAGATGGAATTATATTATACACTACTGCCCATCTCACCCTCCGATACGCCACGGGATGAGATGGGATGGTGCACTTCTAGGGCTACATAATAGGCCACCAATTATAATACCTACTGGTAGGTAAGTTATTCATTATCTATAGAATAGAATAGAATAGAATAGAATAGAAACATTTATTTCGAGTAAATTTACACCCATATATTGTTAGTAGTTCATTAATCCTAAATGTTAGTAACAATTTACAAACTTACACTAATTGTAAGGGGCGTGTAGCCCACAACAATGACGCATGTAAGGGCAGTCTACTCTGCCCCCTATCATGCTGAGGATGATATTGGGGCTGGCCCGCACGCGGCGCACCAGGGACGCGGCCCGCTTGCGCATGGTAGTGTGAAAACAGTCGACCCCGGCGGCTGCGAACATCCCTGACGCGCTACAGAAGCGAGGCAGCCCCACTATCACCCGGAACGCATTATTGTACTGGACACGGAGGGCCCCATAGGCCCGTTGCGTGTATTGCATCCATAGGCTGCACGTGTAAAGGGATGTACAGAATGCTCTAAACAACGTAACTTTTACCTCCCTTGTACAGCGCGCAAACTTACGAGCTATCATATTGGCCCTAACTGAAAGAGCCCTCCGTTCCCGCTCAACGTCCTTGTCATCCTTGAGGTCGGACGTTACTAAATGCCCAAGGTATTTAAAGGCATTTACCCTATCAAGAGACGCACCGTTAAGGGTAATTGGAGACAATACAGCTGTACGACTACGTCCGACTTCAAACACCATATATTGGCTTTTGACCACATTGTATTTTAGGCCGTGGGATTCGGTATAAGATTCGCACACGCTTAACAATTTTTGTATACCGCAAACTGACGCGCTCAGCAGAACCATGTCGTCCGCATAGCTTAAATTGTTGACACAAACACCGTCAATATGACAGCCGACACGCATTCTGCTGAGCACCTCGATAAGCCCATTTATATACAAATTGATCTATGTAGGTAGCGTATTTACAAACAGAATAAAGTACGTTATTGATGTATGTAATTATATGTAAGTAGGTACATTTTATAGGTGCAGAGAGCCAGTTTATTATTAAAAATCACCTATAAATAAATAGTAAAATAGGATTTATCATAGATTATAGGTACTCGCGCTGCCCGATCGATCCCGAAATCCCGATATATGTCTGTATAGTGATACTAGATGAAAAATCCGTTCCCCGCCTCGCGCACCCTCCGTCGCTGCCTACACTCGTCCGCCGCGCTCGCGCCGTCCGCCAGCTCATGCCATCCGTTCGCCCGCTCATGCCGCCGGGGGGATGCGTACGCGCGGGAGGCGGGGAGTCGACGAACCAAAGCGTTCGGCAGCCGCGCGTTATACGCGCGAGCGCCCAGATGCTGTCCGGTTGTGTCTCGAAAACGTACCTATAAGTTTGCGATTTGCGACTTATTTGTAAATTGCTTGATTGGACTATGAATTGATGTATGCCTTCATTTATAATATTACAATAGCTTGGTCTCGTTAATATATCAGTTGTTTCATGAAGAACTAACGTTACATTTTCTAAATAAAACTTTTAAAAACGTTGCTTTCTGTATTCTTATTCATTCTTCTTTCATAATTGTAACAAGTTAATAGGTAAACAGGTTTCTTTTCTACACATACACACCTAACACTCCAATCTATAACCATCTAGCTAGGAAGTACCTAAGTATAAAATAAAAATGTAGAGTTAAAGAATAGCGAATCAGTAATTTTACACCAAATTAAAATAATGATAAAATTATTTTCAGAAATGCCTGAAAACACTGTTTGCTTGTTCGCGACTAAAAACATGTGCAATCAATTTAACGATGCAATGTTAAGAAGTATACAACAACCCGAAATAAAATTAAATGCCATAGATGAAATAGACTGCCCGCGTTACCTAAGCAAACGAGCCAGGGAAGTCTTAAAGAAAATTGAACATGATTCTTCATTAACAGCTGGGCTAGAACATGTCATCACTATCAAGATAGGGGCGCGTATAATGCTAAGTAGGAATATAGACGTTAGCAAAGGCCTCGTCAACGGATCGATAAGAGTAATTGAAAAAATACTTTGGGACGACGAGAGCAACAACAAAGCCAGAAAAAAATTCAACCATAATTTAACTTACAAATTAGAGCGTGTCAAGACTAAGTTCCAGATATTGAGTAATGCATTTGTACATAGGGAACAATTCCCTATTTGTTTAGCATACGCCATCACTATCCACAAATCTCAAGGCCTTAGTCTTGACAGTGCCCTGCTTGACATAGGATCATCAATATTTAGGAAAGGACAGGCCTATGTAGCCCTGTCTCGAGTGAAAACTATTGATGGGCTACATCTTATAAACCTAGATCCTAGCGAAATTAAGGCTCAAGAAAGTTCTATTATAGGATATAACCGACTACGTACATTATACCGCCCTGACTTGGCAAGTTTATCAGTTAACAGAATACGTGTAAAAAAAATCCAAGATATTGAATGGGCAATGCGCTCTAGCGTGTCAGCTGTACAAGACAGTATACAAAATGACAAAACGAAAAAGCAGACAGTGCCACGCAAGCGTAGAAAAAGGAATTAGAAGCTTAGTATAAAGGGTATAGTATAAAGTACATACCTAAGTAAAAGCAAAAGTGATAAAAAAATAATAAAGAACCTACACCTTACAAATTTTTTTTAAGGTACATTTTGAATAAGTATCACGTTACATAGAAATACCTAAAATTATAATAGTCAGAGAAACGCACACCGGTTTTTTTAGCAGTTTCCTGATAACATTTATTATTTTCAGTACTTTTTAATGATGTAACTTGGCGTAATTGCGAAATTGGGTATATTCCGAAAGTTTATATTAACTACCAAACGCCTCGATATTTTCTTACTGGCAACATTACTTTAGTCGCCATTGTTATCGGCTTTGACGCTCCAGTCGCCGTTCGTCGCTGCTAGCGTAAGTGTGTGAGCAACGTGCCGTCTCGACGGCTAAGGGATTTTCGCGCCTTTTTGAGTGATTCGCAATAACCCCAACACTCTTTTCTCGGAACCCAGGTAAGTTATTAAAATAATTGTTTTTTTAGTATTATAGGTTATTGTTTTTTACTGTTGATTGAGGGGAACACGAAGTCCACGTGTTGTTTTTTATTTTTTTTCGGAAAAACCCCTCTGTGTTTATTACGATACACATATTCATTCGCAATAACCCCACCTCACATTTTCATAGAAATGGCCAGCGGTTCTCAAACTAGGTATTTAGGATAAAGAAATATTTAAATATGTGAGGTCTAGATTTTCTTGCAATATTCAATCGTAAGGTATGGTATGGCAATGTATTCTCTTCTACGTACATAGTACTATATTAAAATCATCGATATTATTATTCTATCAACTTTCTTATTCCATCCATCCATACCTACTTAATATTTATCTTCTGATAAATCGTCGGATCTTGAGTGTTCGAATAAAGAAAAATAAGACCAAGCGCGGGTAGTTCGAAAAACTCGCACGACAGGCAGACGAAGACCCTCCACTTCAGTCTTCTCCCGACCGCGTTTGTTGTAACACAGTCGAAACGTCGAGGTAAATGTTTATTTTATTACATGGTTAAGTCCGATTTTAGTAAGCTCTAGGCTTTCACTACGGGTATAAATCAAACGATAAACACACAGCGTGATAGCTACTGGTCCTTCGTTTTTTTGTATTTTTCTCTCACTCGCACTCAAACGTTCTTATGCTAGTCTAATCGACTTAATCAGAAACCGAAAAACATTTGTCATTAAGTTTTTTGTAAAACAATAAAGTTATTTCTCAGTTAAATACGTTTTTTACTAAGTACTTAAAATAATGCGTATCCGTCTGAAATGTTGAGAACCACTTCCTCTTACCGGGGTAAATCCGAAGTAATCAATCCGAAATGACCGTAAAAGCGAAACTATTAACAAAGTTTACAATATTACAAGTAAGGGGTAATTACAAATGAAAAATAAATATAAACCATCAGTCTATGAGTAATAAAATTTACTTTTCAACTATTTCGGAATTATCCGGGCATATTTCGTATTTCCACCAAATGTTAAAAAAAATAAAAAAACAACAGCATATTTTTGTATGTAATGTCCACTAATCATAAGTCTATACATCAATTTTCAATAGATACGAAAATATAGGCAGTACAATTTAAAAATAAAATGTTTTGTTAACTGAAATGCTGTCGTTTACTCAACTCGTCAAAATTTCTATCGTAATTACCCCAATGCACCTTAATTGGGAATCAAGTCGTCAAAAAGCCTTAGTATACTTGAAAAGATCTGATAGGTAAAAAAAAAAAAAAAACTGCGTCCAAATCCGTTCATCCGTCTGGGAGCTACGATGCCACAAACAGACACTCCAATACATATACATATGTATGTATAGCAGTCATATCTTACGCGTCCAAAAATCTTACATAATTCAAACTAATAGACATTTACTTAATATTATTATATTTTAGAAGAAAAGTAGGTAGATTAGGCAGGCTAGGTAGGTACGTAGGTAAATTATCAAAATAAACAGTGTTCGAGATATAAACAAATTAAGCTAGTTTTGGCTATTTGACAACAGATGGCATAAGCTGTACTCATAATAGATATGAAAATAAAACATTTTTACAACAGCAAGGGTCACCTACAATAGCAATTAAAATTACACTTCAATCTGGTGCTATGCATGGCAAAAAATATTAATAATTCAAAACAACACGTTTGTTAACGAATACAATTTGGCTACTTGACGATAGATGGCGAAAGCTGTACTCATTTTCGGTACAGAATTAAAGTATATTTTACATCACAACGAGTGCGGCTAGAAACCTTGACGGTACAAATTCAAGTTGAACTTAATTCTGGTACGAAACATGGCAAAAATTATTATGAATTAAAATAATATAATGATTATTGTTAACGAATGAAATTTAGCTACTCGACGACAGATGGCGCCAGCTGTACTCACTTTCGGTACGGAATTAAATTATTTTATACAGGAATGGGTGCGGCTAGGACCATTAACGATACAAAAGAAAGTAAAACTTAATTTTGGTGCGATACAACCGCAAAAAAAATATAATTAAACAGTATTTCGATATGATTGTTAAAGAATGTAATTTAGCTACTTGACGACAGATGGCGCCAGCTGTACTCACTTTCGGTACGGAATTAAATTATTTTATACAGGAATGGGTGCGGCTAGGACCATTAACGATACAAAAGAAAGTAAAACTTAATTTTGGTGCGATACAACCGCAAAAAAAATATAATTAAACAGTATTTCGATATGATTGTTAAAGAATGTAATTTAGCTACTTGACGACAGATGGCGCCAGCTGTACTCACTTTCGGTACGGAATTAAATTATTTTATACATGAATGGGTGCGGCTAGGACCATTAGCGATACAAAAGAAAGTAAAACTTAATTTTGGTGCGATACAACCGCAAAAAAATAATAATTAAACAGTATTTCGATATGATTGTTAAAGAATGTAATTTAGCTACTTGACGACAGATGGCGCCAGCTGTACTCACTTTCGGTACGGAATTAAATTATTTTATACATGAATGGGTGCGGCTAGGACCATTAACGATACAAAAGAAAGTAAAACTAAATTTTGGTGCGTTACAATGGCAAAAAAAATGAAACATTGTCGATATAATTGTTAACGAATGTAACTTAGCTACTTGACGACCGATGGCGCCAGCTGTACTCACTTTCGGTACGTAATGAAAGTATTTTATACATGAATGGGTGCGGCTAGGACCATTAAAGATACAAAAGAAAGTAAAACTTAATTTTGGTGCGACACAATGGCAAAAAAATGAAACAATATCGATATGATTGTTAACGAATGTAACTTAGCTACTTGACGACAGATGGCGCCAGCTGTACTCACTTTCGGTACGGAATTAAAGTATTTTATACATGAATGGTCTTAGCCGCCTAAGACCATTAACGATACAAAAGAAAGTAAAACTTAATTTTGGTGCGACACATGGCAAAAAAATGAAACAATATTGATATGATTGTTAACGAATGTAATTTAGCTACTCGACGACAGATGGCGCCAGCTGTACTCACTTTCGGTACGGAATTAAAGTATTTTTTACATGTATGGTCTTAGCCGCCTCAGACCATTAACGATACAAATGAAAGTAAAACTTAATTCTGGTAAGATACAAAACATTTTGAATAAAAACAATATTATGGTTGCGAACTTAATTGGGCGGGGCACATCGCACGCAGGACTGATGGCCGATGAGGTCAGAAGGTTCTTGAGTGGCGTCCGCGAACCGGGACACGAGCTGTGGGTAGGCCTCCAACAAGATGGAGTGACGACCTTGTAAGGATCGCAGGAAAGCCGGTGGATGCGAAAAGCACAAGACCGGTCTGAGTGGAGAGCCTATGTCCAGCAGTGGACTTCTTTCGGCTGACATGAAGATGATGATGATGAACTTAATTTAGCTACTTTACGACAGATGGCGCAAGCTGTACCTGCACACTTTGAACATGAAATTTCATGCTGGTGCGATAGCACCACATGCAATTTAGAGTAGATACTTAAATTATGGAAAGTCAATTTTGGCGTTTTTTTTTTTATTTGTGTTACCAGCTTATTTTCGGCTATATTTTATATTTATACACCGTGTTTTTGTTCATTTCCGATAACTTCGGCATGTTATTGGGTATCTTCATAGGAACCAAATGATAGAATAGTTTTTTGAAATACGAAAAAAAAAAATTTTTCACTTCTTAGTACATACTAATTAAATATTGCATCAACGGTTATTGTAAAGGGGTCTCTTGAGTTAATCTAAAATTAGTGTCAATTATGACGATGTCCGAATGACATCACACACACAAGTAAAGATAACATTTGACAGGTAAACAACTTATTGGCCGAGTGGCAGATACCTTTACTCACTGTGTAGGAGGTCACGGGTTCGATTCCCAGTTGTGCGGTGTTTGTTTTTATTTTTTTATTTTTTAGACCTTTTTATTAGAGAGTGAGTGTTTTTTTAGAATTGATAAGAAACAAAACCCATTACAACTGGTAATAAGATTAGTTAAAAGACAAAAATTAGCGATTTAAAGTATTTTATTAAAAAAGGTAAATTTAATGTAAATGGTTTTCAAAATGCCCACCGCCCTGCTCTAAACACACATTTAAACGCGTTCGTGTCTGTCTGTTTAAATTCACATTGGTACCACGCATTTCTTCAGCAACACGTTCAATCTCTGTTAACAACTGCTCTCGAGAATCGATGCGTTTCGAATATACTTTTTCTTTTAACGTACCCCAGGCGTAATAGTCAAGAGCCGTCAAATCAGGACTTCTAGCCGGCCATGCAAGTGTCGGACTTCCGCGGCCAATCCAACGCCCAGGATAGGTTGCATTAAGGTACTCGCGAACTCGTATAGCATAGTGAGCGGGAGCACCATCATGTTGTACCCACATATCGCGTAATCTCGCTAATGGCACATTTTCAAAAAAATCTAAGTTTGGAATAGATTGTAAGAAACTTAAATAGTTTTCGTTATTAAGTCTTGATGGGATTTCGATAGGACCAATAAGCTGGTTATTGAATATTCCTGCCCACATGTTCACAGAAAACTCGTGCTGATAAGAGTGTTCTTTCACAAGTTTTGGATTGTCTTCAGACCATTGGTGCAAATTTTTTAAATTAACAATCCCTGCCCTCGTGAATTGTGCTTCATCCATCCACAATTTTTTTCCTATTATTTGCGGATCTTGCAACAATAGTTCATTCATCCGTTGACAGAAAGCAATGCGTGCGAAATTGTCATTTGGCAATAGGCCTTGAACCTTACGGTAATGATAAGGATGCAAACCATATCTTTGCCATAAACGCCACACTTTATCATGACTGACATTAAAAATACGTCCTACGCGTCTAGTGGATAGGGTCGGGTCCTCAATTATAAGATTCATAATTCCAACCTCTTCAGCCACAGTTAAATCCACAACTCTATCATGGGGAGTTGGCCGTAAGCCGAGTTCACTGAAACGCCTATGAATCTGTAACAATCACAGAAACTACTTATCTCCGCGTCTCAGAATTCAGTTTGAAAGTAATGACAATGAGTACATTTTTGTACAAAACTTACGTTAATAAACGTATAAGGGTCCGGCGTCTGACGATTGGGGTAGCGTCGTCCATACTCTCGCGCCGCTTCAGAGGCGTTTCCATTACAAAACCCGTAAATAAAATGAATATCAGCCTGATGGTCCGGTGCATAATTATAACGCGGCATGGCATGAACCACAAAGCGAAAGCAAGTTTAAGTACCAATTTCAATTCAAAATTAAATACCTAATGTATTTATTATGGTTTGTCAATTTCGCACTTTGACATGACATGACAATGTAAACTTTTTTATGTACATAGGTACATACTTGAAAATTTTAAACTCTTTACTCACAATATTAAAAATAAATTTTGAGGACCTTTTAGACTTGTGTTGGGAGTTTAATTGATTTAACCTCCTAAGACCCAGTTTCGAAGAGGGTACTTCCGATGAAGACCCAATGTCATAATATTAGAGCTAATTAACCCGTCGAGCGATATGTCAAAATTGATGTACATCAAAATTAAACTTTATGTCAAATGAATAAGTCACGTAATGTCAAAAAATCTACGCACACATGTTGTGCGTAGGACACCTGAGGGGTTAATAAAGTACTGAACGCCCAGACCAAAAATTTTATGTAACAAGTTAACCGCAACATCTACAGCTGTCATATTTTAGGGGTGTTATAATATTGATTTAGGCTTGTCAGACAAAAAGAAAAAACACCGATATTTTTTGTTCTTTATTTAGCACATTGGGCTGTCACATATGTTATACATAAAATCGAACAGTCTTCAAAATCTTATAAAAAGTTAGTATTGAAACACTTAATACTAGCAGAGATCAACAAAAATAGCTTTCAGCTTTATCAAAGTTACAATAATAAGTTTTCTTTCTCACAGAAAGCTCAAATATCACTCATAAAGTTAAAAAATTGGCATCAAAATCAACAAAACAATCATAATTGTTCCAATAAAGTTTCATTATTGGCCTTTTTCTAAAAATAAACTCAAAAACCCTTTAACGAATGGGAATTAAAACTAAAAAAACACAATAACAATTCAAATAATTACCATTATTGTACAAAAATAAATATCCCATTCTTTGTTTCTTTATCACACGAATACAAAAACTCATTCGAATAAGCAGGATGCCAAATCATGAAAAAAAAGCAACCTTTGGTATACCAGCCCGGCATACTAGTACTAGTACAAATAAATTATTGTCAAAAATACAAGTCGAAAAGGACGACATTACAACAAAATAACAGTATTTACACATGCGTTATTAGTTTTTCTCAAAATCAATGCAAAATACCGTAAGTTTCAGATAAAGATTTCAAAGATATTAATAAGTTAAACTAACCTCTTCTCGTTTCACGTGTCATTGCTGCGACGTCTTGTGACAGAAGACCGAAGATACCCCACCCCGCTCACTTTACGCAGTGCTGCCACAATGCCAAATATATCCACAGACTAACCGACAAGGTACAGATGACATGGCGCGTAATATAAAAATACCAGGTGTCAGTAAATATTTTGTTCTAGTACTATCACAGTGGGTCATTGCTCCAAGTCTCTGTTTAAATACTTGGGCTTTCACTGCAAACTGATTTTGTCCTAGTATTATCACTTTGAACCCCAAGAGGTTAAATAAATAATTGTATATCCTCAAAATAGTGCGAGTTAGAATACAAGTGTCTTAGGGAAATTAACTTAATTTAAACTAAGGAATATTTCCTTGAAGTTATCGGAAATCAAAAAAAACACGGTGTATAAGCAAAAAGTTATAAATGTGTACTTTCGCAAAGTTGTCATTCGTAAAACATCGACACGTTATTTCTGACACTATGTTATTTAGCAAAAAATAATCTTTATGATGAAGCCTTTCGATCGGTATGATAAAGCTTCAGGGTTTTTCTCGTGTAACGGGTTCGATTCCCGGTTCAACCATGTCATTATTTAAATATCTATGAATACAATTAAAATTGTTTTTTTAAATTCAAATAATGTCTTCTTCCAGCAAAATGTTCTATCTACAATATTCAAGGAACTTTCCTTCCATGTGGCATAGCCGAGGGACGCCCTGTATAAATAGTATGTATGTTGGCTAATAGCAACAGAATAAAAGAAAATTACAGTTAGTTAGACGACGCGCTGGCCTACTTGGTAGTGACCCTGCCTACGAAACTAGCGGTCCTGGGTTCAAATCCCGGTAAGGGCAGATATTTTGGTGATGAGCGCGAATATTTGTTTCTGAGTCATGGATTTTTCTATGTATTAAGGTAAGAATATATATTTCTCTATATATGTATTTATATCGTTGTATTGTACCGTTCGTACAAGCCTAGAGCTTAGCTTGGGACTAGGTCAATTGATGTGACATTGTCCCCTGATATTTATTTATTTATTCATTTTTCATATCACATTTACGCTGTTCCCATTGTTGGCTCTCAAGTAGCGTCCTCGGGTGTTGCTGGCGCCAAGGCCGGGGCGCCCGCCCGTTGAGGCCGCGGCGCGTCACTCGCGCACGACAGTATCGTCCGAGCGTACTCGCTGTCAGCGGCGGCCGCGAGCGCGAGTCCCGTTTCAAATTCGATTTACATAAAATGATAACGTTTTCTGCAAAAACCAAATACTTTCTAGCAAAATGTTGTGTTTTGTTGGCGTTGGTCCTGACCGCTTTGACCATTGTCAAGCGCTGGCGCAGCGAGCGGCGCGCTGCGTGGGCCTACTTCGCGGATCCTTTGGCGGAGGAGTTCGAGCGCCAGGTGCTGGAGGACGAGGCGCGCGCGGTGCCGGGGCTGGGCGAGGGCGGCGCGCCTGCGACGCTGGCCGGGGACGAGCAGGGGCTGTCCGACGTGTCCTCCTTCGTGTACGGCGCGAGCTGGTACCTGAGCGACCGCATCTCCTACACCCGCTCTCTCGAAGGTACACTGGTGAAAGAAAACAGCTCTTCTGTTATGGTTGCATTCAATTTAACGTCTATAGTAACCTTCATGATAATTATAAATATGCATTAATTTAAAAACAAAACTGCAATTGCCCGTACTTACTAGTGAAGTTTATATACTTAACTACATCGTTTCTTTTTTAACCTTTTTATGTTTTGTTGAAGCCTTACCAGTTGACCTTAGCAGTTGAAGTGTAATTATTATATCACACTTGATTTTTTTTTGATATTTATTGTGTTCTTCTGGGTTTGTACTATAATCATAATAAATTTGACGCTTCTCATATATATTTAAAAATAAAACTCTCTATCTATTACGGTTTAAAAGATTTTGCTAAAATTAGGACAGACGGACAACATAGGCAAATATAGGGTCCCGCTGGCTTCGTTCGAGTACGGAACCCTTAACATATGTATGTACTCGTAATACTTAAGTATCGAATAAGTTTGGTTTGGTTTACGAGATATATACGGGCACTTAAACTCGGTCCCTGCGACTACTTGCCAACGTCGATTGTCTATTAGATGGCTAGCTGTCCAGCTGGTGAATGTTTTGTTGCTAAATGTTTGTGGATGATATATAAGTACAGTATACTATTATATTATAAATGCAAAAAAGTTGTGTGTGAGCAGGTGCGCGCTATTTTTTTACTATTTCACGCTGCAACGGCTGGAGAGATTTGGATAAAATTTGGAATGAAGATTGTTTATACACTGGATTAACACATATTTTTTATCCAGGAAAATTTTAAAGTTTCCGCAAGAATAACGATAATCGAAATCTACGCGGACGAAGTCGCGGGCACAAGCCAGTTATAGTAGTTTATGCAACAGTTGTATAAGAGAGGTCAAAAAAGACGAGTGGTGTGGTTACGATGTGAGCCGCAGGCGAACATCGTAAAGCAAGACGCCACGAGTATTTTTTGACTTAGTTATACACCGTTGCATACAATACTTTTTCTACGACCAGGTTTCAAATAAAATGCAAAACTAAATTAATATACCTAGGTTAGAATACGAACGAACGAAGCACAGAACAACAAACGAGCGAGAAACATTCGAAAACAACAAAATATTATGTCTATGGTTAACTTTGTTTTTAAATTGATGTGCACTTGCCAGGTTCCATATTTTTAAAAAAAGTTGCACAATCGATTTAACTTGTGAAATAGGGACTAAAAAACATCTAATGATTTGAGAAATGAATTCTTTTACCTGATTGGTCGATTTTAATATAGCTGCGTTCTGGTTGGTTGATACCAAATAAAATGGTTTTTTTAAAGAGTTAAATTAGTAAAAGAGTTTACGTACCAAAAAGAACCTAACGTTCCGATTGACAGTCAATGTGTATTGTGATTGGTGGTTTAATTTGGTGAAGTATTTTGATTGGTCAAATTAACCTAGGTGTAAGCTTTGGCAGCTAGACATATCGTTTTGGCTCAAAAAAGCACAAGTGCTAGACTTTTCTACGGAATGTTCTGCGGACATATTATCTATATTCTTATATTAGTGTTCGTGACTATATAAATGACAGATAAAAGTACAGGAGTAGGAAAAATAAATAAACAAATAAATAAATACCCACTGCAACTATACTTTCCAATACTTACGACGGATTTGAATTGTAGAGCATAATTTAAACTGTTACAAAACATTGATATATTAAATTAAATGTATTTATTACTATTTAGACCCGTAAATTTATTTTGGGTATCTAGACACGCGGTAGCGTGTGAAGCCAAGTTCAAGCAACAGAACTGGCGAACAGCACCGTGTGTAATATTACACGAAAAAAATTCGTATATGAGAACTAGCCAAGTCAGACCTTAGACTACAATATATAATCCTAAGTTATAAGAAGAAATTATATTTTATGTTGTTATAAACAAATTTGAGGACTGATCATTGAACTTGGTAGCCATTTAGATCTCACTTCTTTTGTTGTTGTTGTCAACAACCAAGGCATATATCATAATATTGAACTTGGCTCTCATTTCACATTTATGTTTTTGATGGGATAAAACTATACAGTAGTTACTTAGGCCTTCGACCGGAGACGGCGCATTGTGTCGGGCTCTTTATGTTACTGGAGGTGCTGAATTACGAAACGTGTCGGTTAGCGCTCAGTTGTCTGCAGTTTTAGAGGCGGTCATTTATCCATTGTCTAAATCATAAGTGGGTGGTGATCGGATAATTGTAAGCTAATTTACCATATTATTAGCGTCAACTCAAAAATATCTTTATATTTATTAGATAATCTGTCATTAATCTAAACAGTGACACAATGAGAGCTCATTAAGATATTATTATTTATTTATTTTCACTTCTTATGCTCTTAAAATGTGACTTTAGTCTCTGCATACTCTATGGATTAAAGTAGGTATATATTTTTAATTTAATTTGGAAACCCCTAAACATCCAATTACGGCGTTTTTGAATGGAGGATTATCCCCATTTTCAGTAATTGTGTATAGACAATTTTTAGGTCATGAAAATAACCTCACAATGACAACTGTGCAAAAATATAATTAAAAAATATTTTTAATTTCGTGAAACACGATTAATGATTGATTACTAACATGAATGTATTTCATTATATTAAGGATGAATTCATTTTTTTATGCATAGTCCCATTAGTTTTAAAAAAGATTTAAAATTTGAATAATTCAAAAATGCAAAATATTTATTTAATAAATTGACCACATTCGGGCTATTTTACACGTCGGTAATGTACAGTGAATCTACCAGCGCTTCGGACAATACCATCATTGCGGAGAAGAAGCGCCGCAAGAAACTCCAGCAGAAAGTCATTGTTTCAATTATAAAAATATAATAATACTTAAAAGTAAGTTACATTAAGTAATAATAAGGTAATAAAGTAATAAAACGTAAATTCTAAACAATACCAAAAATAAAATTATTAAAGACCGTTGAGAGAAAAAAAAGTACTTAACAAGAAACGCATAACGTGTATTTTTAAAAATAACCCTAGAACACGAAGAAACAATGGAATATACTTGTTTCATACTTGTTTTATTTATTAGAATGAGGATGATGCCGTCGCGTGCGCTACTCCTTTGCTCTAGGCAAAACTTCAGTATACCTAACGCTTGAAAAAAATCGTCAGATAATCGCCACCCGGCGTGCGCTGGCGTCGAGTACGACGCGGAGCTCCCCTCCGCCTCCGTGATCATCCCCTTCTACAACGACCCGTACTCCGCCCTGCTGCGCACCGTCTGGAACACCCTCAACACCGCCCGCAGAGACCGGCCGTGGTACAAAAAGGCTAACTTCGTGGACCGCGAGACCGGCCGGCTTACGACGATAGGTCAGCTCATTTTTAGGACATGGATAAGACAAACGAGAACACAAGCCGCGGACAGGGAGCTCTTGGACCAAAGGACTGCATCCTATTCTTAAGTAAGCAGACATCGCGCCGGTCGTTCTGTGCTTGATACATTTGGGTGATTCTTGAAAGGGTCAATTTACACCGTCCAGAGGGAAAAAGTACTCGTAGAATTAAAATAATAAACCTCACTAAAAAAAAAACACTATATTACCACCTGACCTAACCAAGAGTATTCATTGGGTACCCTAAGGCTGCACTAAGAAAGGATTTCCCCAAAATTGAATCCTACCGGGGATATACATACGTAGGAGGTGTAGCGGGAAACTACTACCCTATATGGCCGATCGCGAGATGGCCGGCTTATACTTTAAATTTACTATCTTTGTCGACTATGTACTTATTATACAATCACCTACTAGACATTACCATTTAATTTTCATTAAGATTATTGCCTGATATTTATGAATGACTATTAATCCCGGCTAGGCTACCCGGGGCAGGAGCCGGACTCCGAGCACGTGTACCTCAAGGAGATCATCCTGGTGGACGACCACTCGACGCTGCCCGAGCTGCGCGGCAAGCTGACCCACTACGTGCGCACGCGCCTGCCGCGCGGCCTGGTGCGCCTGCTGCGCCTGCCCGAGTGGTCAGTGCCGCCGCCGCTCACGGCCACGGGCCGTCAATCACCATACGTGCGTGCGTTGTGTGCGCTCGTGTCAGGCCGCCGGGCGGTCCACAATCTAAATAAATGTTTGACATTTTAAGAGAAACTGATAGTCTATCTTGTTATACGATGAGCTGACAGGCCTGTGTCGGCCGACGGATGGGAATATTGGGAATGGCCTTAGTAAAGTAACCCTTAGTTCTTAGTTAAGTAAATATTGTGAACATGTATGAAACACAAACGTCTTCTATAAAGTGCCATCTATCCGTGAATCCCAGAAACTATCTCTAATCTTAATATTTATTATCTTCTAACGCAAACCAGTGTTTGAGCGCCAAGGTGTCAACGCTGCGCCGGATATACGAGTATGTTAGTGTAATATGAGATATAACTGGTTGCAGGGGGGGGCTGATCCGCGCGCGACAGGCGGGCGCCGGCGCCGCGCGGGGCGACGTGCTGATCGTGATGGACGCGCACTGCGAGGGGCTCGCCGACTGGATCAGGCCCTTCCTGCAGCGCATCAAGGACAAGAGGACCGCCGTACTCTGCCCCAACATTAATGAGATAATAGAAAACACTTTCGAATACAAAACTTTCGAAAAACATACATTTGAGGTGATTTCCCATTAATCGGTCTATAATTACGTGTTACTTCGTTAGTCAATCGACATATATGGCGCCAGTGCTGACAGGAGATTTATTTTTTGTGTGCTGAAGTGGGATGGGCTGACCTACGCTATTTTTTCCCGCGTGGGTCAATCATTTGGCGACAGAAAAGGATTCAACCTAATCTGTCTCGACTGTTTGACAAGAATAAAGTCTATCGTTTACCTGACGTAGGTAGTTTTAAAGTTACCCTTTCCAGCACTCAAAAATTACTTGAAAAAGTCGTTAATGTTTAAAGCGTATTAAAGGGTCGAGAAAACCTATCGAAACTTATGTGATCGTCTTGCACCATCATAACTATAGTATACACATAAGTAGGCATTTTTTTTCAATTTCTGCCTCTACCTCTCTCCTAAGATTTTGGCATGTTTTCCTGCTGTACTACGCAGGTTATTTGATATTATATTTTATTTCATATTTATAGCTTTATAATATAATGCTAGACTAAGTTACTACTGACAATTGTAATATTAAATAGTAGTAGTTTCTTCTCAGCAGTGGTCTCCACTTGTGAAGCGCTAGAAGATTCTTGACGTGTAAAAGTGCCCGTGCGGCCTACTTACTGAATGGATTTCTATTTTTTTTATATTTTTGTCTACTATTGCGTTACCAGCTATCTTGTCGGCGGTCCATAGCTTTTCTGGTGAAAAAGTTAAAATTCTAAGAGCTTTCCCTACAAAATATGAGGCTTTGGGCTTGCAAGACTCAAATAACTTTTAATCGTGACGTAACAGTTTAAAAGTGAAGAACAAGATCTGTCGTATCATTTAAGCAACCCTCAGTTATTAATAAGTAGTGGTTTTTATGAGCTTCTGGCTTTGTTCAATTACAACAATTACAGTGAACATGCGCGTCATCACGTAACTTCATCATTTTCTTCACCTAAGAGTCATCCAGGGATAGCAATGATTTTCAGCAGAACCAGCGTGACGGGTGACTTACTAGCCTAGAGCCTTATTTGGGACTAGGTCAATTGGTGTGACATTGTCCCCTGACATTTATTTTTATTTATTTTATTTTATTCGAAGACTCCACATATCATCCACATCAGATCAGTTATCATATGTTCCCATACATATTTGTTTACAATTGATCCCACGTGAGCATTAAATAACTCAACCCATAGAGCGTCGATAAATGTATCGATATTTTATTAAAATAGTTAGTTCCTGAAGATGATGGTGGTATTGTGCGCGCGCAGATCGGCGGGTTCCTGTTCTCGGGGGATTACTGGGGGCTCGACATGCCGGCGCGCGAGTGGCGGCGGCGCGGATCCGAGATCGCGCCCACCTGGTCAGTATACGCACATTATTAGAGTCACACATACATTTAGAAAGCCAATAACAGGTTCTCTCCGATAATAATACAATAGCAATATTTAATGATTTACATCGCATAAAGTCGACATTGGACACCTACTGAAGATTATGAATAGTAACCGACCTACTCAAGAAAGAATGAGTGTAGCCACGGGGGTGATTTGGCCAGGCTAAAGTTGATGACAAGAGTTGAAGCGGGAGCGTGATTGCCTGCTGCTCATTTGGGAACGCCCTTGGACAACGACCCATTGCAGTGGCTGTAGCTCTCCGGCTGGGCTCCGATGTTTGTGTGCCTTATAAATGCAACTGCGGCTCCATGGTGGAAGCGCACGGCCGTCATGCGTTGAGTTGCTGTCGTAGTTCAGGAAGATTTCCGTGACATCGTGCTCTCAATGACATCGCAAGAGGGCTTTAATATCCGCCATCATCCCCTGTGTTCTGGAGCCTCCGGGTCTCTGCCACACCGATGGCAAAAGACCAGATGGCTTAACTGTGGTGCCGTGGCAGAAAGGGAAGTGTTTTTTTTGGAACGCCACTTGTTCCAAGGGTAGGGTAGTGTTAGTATTAACAATTGAAAAACTGAGTGAAGCTCAGAATAAGAGGAGGGGCACGCTCCCGCAAAGTAATTTTTTATCAAGGCACGTCTTATAGTGTGGATATTGATGTTTAACACGTCAATGTCAAACTATTTTGGTCAGTTTGTTTAAATTTTTACTTGCGCAAATAAGAAAACTATTTTGCCTGTAGTTAGAGGTTGCAAGGGGAACATAAATAAATGGGTCAATTTAAACATTTCTGAGTTTGTCTCATTTCGGTGTAATTTTTCAGTTTTGTAAATTTATGAACGTTTTTCATTTTAAATTATGCATTGGAATATACTCTAGACGTAATGTCAAGGGGCACTCAGTTTCATGAATAGTTAATGAGATATACGAGACGATATATTTGATGGGACGTCGGAATGATAAATACACAATGAAATTATAAAATATACCCATCAAAATGATAAATATCCACTGGAATGATAGAAACGACCACAGAAAGTTAATAATTATAAGCTAATACATTATAATTATAAGCCTTCATTTAAATACAAACTACGCATTCATTGTATACAAATGATTTCAAACAAGTAGCTAATAAAAGAATATTTTTGTTAGTAAAAAGCCCCAAGTATTTTTTTAATAAATATACCGAATTGATTAATATGGTTAATATGTATGGTTGCCGGGGTAGAATAGTGCCACTCCATGTCTTCCCGTGGATGTCGTAAGAGGCGACTAAGGGAATAAGGGCTTGTGGTACTGTTGGGCGATGGGCTTGCAACCTGACACTAATACGCTGTTGGACACCTTAGCCTAATTATGCAATATGTGGTTACAGAATTATCAACAAGGTTTTGGAGTTGCTGTTAATTCTGTGGCTCTGCCTACCCCACTTTGGGAATGAAGGCGTGAGTTTATGTATGTATGTATGTATGATTAATATATTTTTTGTGGTTTTCGAAAGTTTTCTTAATGATTGTGATTTATTTTTATTTATGGTAACAATCTTATATGTAAATGTAATAGAAACAGATCGCTGACCAAGAAAAATGTAAGTAACTCAATAATTCTAATATACCAGTGGCAAATGTGTTTTGTACAGATTTTAGTCGTAAAAATGTTAGAGATCACTTAATACTTAATACTTATGGCGATATGGACAGCCTCAACAATAAACGAAATGTAAAAATAGGCAGAAAATTTTGATTACCTGCAAGACTAGATCTGAATTTCCACATCATACATCTTATAGAAAAAATAAGAATATACTATACTACATTTTAAAGATTTATATCGCGTCCAGTTCTAACACATATTTTTCCCATTTTAATTATAATTAAATTAAAAAATAAATGTGTAGCAAACCTTTTTTTTTTCAATGAGAAAATTGAAAATTTTGACAATGATTAAAAAATAGGTTGTTGACTAAACAAATAAAATGCATAATATGCATTACGTTAATATCGAAACCGTACCAATTGCAGACGCATATCTGTACTTGCACATTTTTGATGTCAGCAGTAGGAGTACTAAATGTTTTTCTGATTTTATTTATATCAGCAAATGCACAAAATAAGTGACATTTGGTTACCATCTTCATCATTTAGTTATAAACCAAACAAAACCGTAAATAACACCAACGTCATTAATGTATAAAAACAGCATACTTAATGCATAATGTATTTTTATTCCAATAAAAGTAAAAATATTTTTGTTTAAACGCTGTTTATAAATTTATTTTAACTTCATAAAATTGAACAATCAAAATAGATAATTATTTGAATAACTAAGTGAAGTTACTTCTGTATTATTCCGTCGTTGCTTATCATTCCGGTGGATATTTCATACACCGGAAACATCGGAAGAAGAACACAGGAATGAGGATCGTAGAACAAAAATATTATTTAAAAAAACCCTCTTTTCTTAAACTAACGTAACTCCAGAAGTGAGAAACATGATAAGTATGCGTTTTATACATAATTCTTAAACAAAGCAAATAAAAAACATCAAAGATAAGTCAAAAGTCGGAACGAGGCTTTTTTCTCCCCTCCCCACCGGAACCAAGTACTTACCTTTATATCGGATCAACACAAATGCGAAAAGCAGAACCGATCACACCAAACCTTTGCTCGTGATTAACTATGTAGGAGTGGCCGGCAGTTGAGGTGCGTACATATTGAAGCTTTGCAGATATAACGCGCAGAATATTTGTCGGTGGTAATGAGAACTTTTCTCCGTACAAACCAAGTACAAACGTATAAACTTGTACCAGACGGTATGTGTGACTTTAAAAAAGACTAATTGCTTCTTTTTGTACATTAACTATACAGTATTTTAAATAAAGGTAACTGTTTTTCATAATCATAAATATTACTAGATTTATTCCACGTTTTGCAATAAAAACTAGGTTGCAGACAGACCACTGTGATGAGAAATGAGGTCTTAATTTATTTATTTAAAGTATTATTTCTATTAATATTTTAATTCTAATTATTACACGAACTAGGCAACTGCATGAAGTTTTCAGAAAAAATAACCATTTAATATTTAAACTAGTTCACCCGCGTTTTCAGCACCGCCACGTTAATTTATTACTTGGGAAATTGACCCAAATGATGTGTACGGTATGAACCGAACAGTAATTAAGTAAGCTAAGCTAAGGGTAGCTGCTGAGGGTTAGCTAGGATGACTAAAACGCTCGAATGCTGTAAGTACACTAACTTTATTGTTTCCACAATGTCAAAGGTAAATTATTGCAAAGTAATACATTATTGCAACATACTAATAATATTGCTAGCTGCGCAAGATCATGCGCTAAATAGAATTAATTGTACATGTGTGCGTTAGCTCGTACATCTTGCCAACCCGAAAATAAGGGCAGCCTTATTATAAATGGTACATAAATTACAATTAAAACATAATTATACGAAAGCGTTAAGTTTTAACTAAAGAAGTAGGTTGCTATTTATTACTTAATTATAATGACATGGAAACAATGCTACTGCTTATAGATTGCATTTACTTTAATATTTTATGTCTTGCCTATAATTATCAATTACACTTCATTGTCTCGTAAATAATTACTGTCAATAAACTAAATGTCTCCGGTGGGTTCAACTGTTTCACTGAAAAACTCACAAGGTATAGGGATCGACACTGAACGGGGGGGTTTAGGAGGCGCTGTGCCTTTATTTATACTTAGATTGACCATGCTCACAGATTTACACATTTCACTACACTGTCGGCACTCTGGCGGGCCGGCTCCTACGAGGGTGCGCGGCGCCGCTCTCACCGGGGCCTCCTCCCCGGGAGACGCTAGCTGTATAGGTAGCTTACCACGTCTTCTCTTTGCTCGAAGACCGGCTGCTATGATTACGATTAATATCAGTACGGCAAGCATACCATACGAGATAGAATATTGATGTATGTCGTGAACGCTCAGATCTGATGTTGACTGCTGTTTCAGGTTATTAATCTCGTTCATAACCTGGCGATATGATTGATCGTGATTTTCCGTAGTGAAGTTGTAGCTGGCTCCAGATGTCTTGATGACGCTGTTCAAAATGGATACCTCTGGGGCTTCGATAGAAGGTTGAACATTTACCTTTCGCAAGAAACTGTTATGAGAGTGGATAGTAAATGAATCAGCCTTAAGGATGCAACCTTGACCTATATTGATAAGGCCATTACCTGCTAAAGTGCTCATAGCTAGCTCACCTGTGCACAATGTGCGAATATTGCATTGATTGCAACATGAGTAAAGGTAAGAGTTCTGTTGATGTAATTTGATCCATCTATTTACACATCGTGAATGCTCGTATACACAGGGCGATGTGATTTCGCTTGTTGTGATTAAAGTTAAATTGCAAATATTTTGATGAAGATTTAAGTCATAAGTAGGTTGGTCTAAGTTACACAATATCTTTTCTTCTGATGCATGTAGGCACGCTTGAAGATCGTGTTCTGATAGAAAAATAACTGCGTCTTTATGTAAGTTAAAGGCTAAGTATGGGTAAGTAGGTATAGTCAGGTAAGAATATTTGCCGATATTCTGAGGGATGCTAATTATTTTATCAAGCTCGTGCATTTCATTGCTGACAAGTGGTACTTTAATTTCAATAATAAGATAATCTTTATAGACCTTTGCTGAAACCTTCAATAGTTTATACAAGTCTCGTATGTTTCCCATTTCTAAGGGGACCTTAAGATCGCCCTGTAGTTGTCCTGATATGAAATTAATTTGTTCTTCCAGTTGCTTGCTAGTTAACAAATGTGCATCGATGCGGCCGTGACTAATATCAGTCACAGTGTCTACGAGTGCAGTTTGCATGCGTCTCAGGTTCTCGAGGATAATGCTAGCTGCTAAGCTTGATGACGTAATGTATAAGCCGTTGTTGACGTCAGACCGCACTTTATTTACGTCTGCCGCTACGCTACGAAGATTTTCGTTGATTAGGGAAAATTGTTTATTCATTATCTGTTCGTTACGTTGTATGATATTCAATTCTGCTTCAATTATGACAGTTTGATTTTTAATAAGCTTTTTGAGATGGTTTTCATTGTATGCGATTTTTTCAATATCCTTGGCATATTGATGGGCAAAGTTATCATCCAAAACTCCAAATAAATAGTTTGCTACGCTCCCGACACCATTTACTAGTCCTCTTTTCTGTCGTTTTTTGTTTGAGCTCTGTAAAAGTCTGTTGTAATGTTCTATTTCCGTTAATTCGTGTGTCAGCTGATTGGTAATTTGCTGGTATTGCGTAGCAGAATTCTTAGTAGTATCTTTAAGATGGTTTACGTAAGCCTCTATGTTAGTAATTGCTTGCCAGTAGCTAGTCAAATTATAATAAACCACAAGCTTCCACTCATCTCGAATAATTTGTAAGTTCGATATTCTGTCGAAGTAAAGTGCTTTTGTGTCGTTAAGCGCTGAAGTGCTGACATGCGATACCTCATGCGGCGTAGTTGGAGATATCAACATAGAAAAGAACATAAGAGCTAATGTGAGGTAACTTTTGAAAGTGTTGCGCTTTTTCTTACGTCCTCCTTTCGAGTTTACAGGTGGTGCTTGCTGGTCTGTATGCTTCGCTGAGATGTTGACATTATTGTCAGCTGTTTCAATTGGTAGTAATATAACCTTCGTTACAGGCCGCTTGCAGATTTTATTTTCTGTCTTAAGAGACACAACCCTAACGCATCCATCACTTCCAGGGTGAAGGTCTACTACTCGGCCGAGGGCCCACTTGCCTGGAGGTAAATTATCATCCTTAATTAACACTATTTGAGATATTTCCAGGTTTTTGCAGGGTGTCCTCCATTTCGATCGTATTTGAAGATGCTGAAGATAGTCCGATGACCATAGTTTCCAAAATTGCTTGTTCATGGCTTGTACAAGTTGCCAACGAGCTGGTAAGTTAATATTAGCTGGGTCAGATTGTGGTCGAGATAACAAAGAGTCTCCTATTAAGAAGTGTCCGGGGGTGAGATAGCCGTCCTCAGGGTTCTCCGTTAGCGGGAACAGAGGCCGTGAATTAAGGCATGCTTCGATCTGCTGAAGTAGAGTACTGAACTCTTCATACGTAAGCTTTTGCTCGCCTAAGACTCGTTTCAGATGTCGCTTAAAGCTTTTTACGGCGGCTTCCCATAAGCCTCCTGCACTTGGCCACGCTGGAGCATTAAATGACCATTCTACGTTCATTTCGCTAATTTTACTGAAGAAGTCTTGGTTTATCGTGTCTAAAATTTTACTGTATTCGTTGTCCAATGCTCGTTTAGCTCCGATGAAGTTCGTACCGTTATCACTGTACATTCGGCCGGGAGTCCCTCTCCGAGCACAGAAACGGCGGAAAGCTGCTAAAAATGCTGGGGTGCTCAAATCAGATACTAACTCTAGGTGAACGGCCTTTGTCGCTAGGCAGACGAACACAGCCACGTAGCCCTTGTTTGTCTTCACTCCCCGACCCTTGTTCGCTTTAATATCTACGTGTCCTGTAAAGTCCACGCCAGTATGGGTGAACGGCCGGGAGGGCGTGACTCTGGGTCGTGGTAGATCAGCCATCAATTGGTGCTGTTTCTCAGTGCTGAAACGACGGCACTTAATACTTTTAACTGTTCTCATTCCGCTTAAAATCCAATACACTTCTCGTAAATAAGATAGAGTGAGTCGGGGTCCGCCATGTAGGGTAGTAATGTGCGATTGACTGATAATTAACTCCGTAAAACGGCTGTGACTTGGCAATATGATTGGATGTTTTGCTGAGCTATTTATTGTTGAATTGCTAAGGCGGCCTCCCACTCTTAAAATCCCATTTTCATCTATGTACGGGCAGAGATTAGCTAACTTGCTGTTGGTTTGGACATGACCCTTGACTTTAATATTTTCCAAGTCGCTTTCAAATTCTTCAGCTTGCACGTGCTTAGCAATAAGTTCATACGCTTTGTTTATTTCTGTTGTTGATAAGATAGCATCACGTGTGTTATGTTTATGTTGCAACGCCGCTTTGTAACGCGACACCCATGCCACTACCTTGACGGCGCGCGTAATTGAGCTGTTATTATTTAATATTTCATTTATTAATGATGTGCTTACTTGTTGCAAAGCTGAGTTTACACTAACCTTTTTCGTTTCTAATGAAGGGGGCTCATAAGCTTTGTTTTTTATGTAGCTGGGTTCGAAACTGGTTAACCATTCTGGGCCATTCCACCAAAGCGTATTATCTTTCAGTTTTGCTACTGATAATCCTCTAGTGGCACAGTCAGCGGCATTCTCCTCAGAACGGACATGGTTCCAATTTGAAGCTGGTATAGTTTCAGTTATCTCTCGAGCTCGGTTTGCGACGAACTGTTTCCATCGAAATACGTCGCCATGAAGCCAACCCAGAACTACAGTGGAATCCGTCCAGGCGTAAACTTCAAAAATATGATTGGTTAAAGAAGCAATTATAATCTTCATAAGCTGAGCTAAAAGCAAGGCACCGCACAGTTCTAGGCGCGGTAACGAAACCTTCTTCTTTAATGGCGCTAATTTAGTTTTCGCTGCGACGAGTCGTGATGTGTACACGCCCTTATGATCGTACGCTACCAGGTACACAGTGCAGGCGTAAGCTTTCTCTGACGCGTCGCTAAAACCATGTAATTGAAAGGCTTTCTGTATATTGCCTAAATATCTAGGGATCGAAAATTCGCTAACGTTTTGAAGATCGTTTCGTAGCTGGACCCATTCTTTACGAATTTGTTCCGGGATAGGGTCATCCCATCCTATACAGGAAGACCATGTGGTTTGAAACAAACATTTTGCTCGAATCGTTAGTGGTGAGAGCCAGCCTAACGGATCAAATATCTTTGATATTTCTGAAAGTAACTGGCGTTTCGTATTACAATGCTCGGCGTGCTCTATTTTGTTTGTAAACATAAATGAGTCTAACGATGGTGTCCATTTAAGACCTAATGTTTTTCGAGACTCTGAACACTTAAAGTCAAAGGGCTTGTCGAGCTGATCCGACGACAAGTCGTTTAATAACTCGGGGTCGTTTGCTGACCATTTTCTCAAATTCATCCCTGCGCCTTTTAATATCTCTATTAGCTGATGTTGTAATTCTTTTGTAGCTTCGATAGTATTTTCACCGCTTAGTAAATCGTCCATATAAAAATGGTTTTCTAATGCTGTTGCAGCAAGAGGGAATTTTAAGGCATCATCCTTAGCTAATTGACGTAGAGTGCGCATCGCTAAGTAAGGAGCAGCTTTGGTTCCGTACGTTACAGTTGTAAGTAGGTGCTCCTGAAGTGGCTCATGCGGAGATTCTCTCCAAATAATACACTGAAGATGCTGATCGCTGTCTCTGATTAAAATTTGACGAAACATTTTCTCTATGTCCGCTGTGATAACATATTTATACTGTCTCCAATTTAGAATCAGTGTTGTCAAGTCGTGCTGCAAATTCGTGCCACATTCCATGACGTCATTAAGACTAAGCCCCGAGTTAGTTTTAGATGAGGCGTTAAATACTACTCGCATGCTAGAAGTAGTAGATTCGGGCTTTAGGACACCGTGATGTGGCATATGATAGTTAGTATGGTCACCCTGGTTTGCTAGCTTCATATGGCCCAGTTGTTGATACTCTTGAATAAATTGTTTGTAGCTATCAGAATACGCTTGATTTTTTGCCATTTTATTTTCTAGCTGTATAAATTGTGCTGTTGCTTTGGCTTTAGAAGACCCTAACCTTTCTTCGTAATAAGGCTTCATTGGTAGGGCTACCTCGTACCTACCGTCCTCGAGTCTTTTTGTAGTAGCTATGTAGTGCTCTTCGCAGTATTGCTCTTCATTAGTGAGGTCCGGCTGTGTATTGGGTATTTCCTCTAGTTCCCAATACTTAGCTATTTCGTCTAAGTTGTTAACTACAACGCTGCAGTTGAAGGTCTTGACGTTCCCAGACAAGATCCAACCTAACTTAGTTTGCTGAGCTATGGGTGCGTTATGAGAACCTTTGACTAGACCATTCATTATAACGTCAGAGTAAACGCTGGCGTCTAGTAAGATATCAACTGACTTGGACACGTTGTATTCAGGATCTGCTAGTTTCATATGCTGGATGTGAGGCCATGTTTGCTTCGAAAAAGTTGCATTCGGAAGGTCACCAATTACTCGATGAATAATGCATGCATCTGTATTGAAGTTATAATCGTTGTAAATAGATGAGCATTGTAAAGAAACTAATTGTTTGCTTTGTTTAGGCACGATTCCTACGCCAGATACAGAGGCGCTAAATTTCTGGCGTGGCAACCCTAACAGCTGCGCGGCATTCTCTGATATTAATGTAATCTGAGAGCCTTGGTCGAGTAATGCTCGTAATGTGACGTAATTGCCACCGATCGCTTTAATTTGTAATAAAACTGTTGCTAGTAAAACTTCTTCATCTTCAGCGGCAACGTGGCTTGCTGTGTGCTGTTTGTTGCTAAACGGTTTGGTTGAGGTTGGCGCTGTTGTTGCTAAAGTCGGTTTTTGGTCACTAGTAGGCACTGCCGTAAATCTCTGTGACCCGATATACGCGTCATGCAATTTTGTATGATGATCGTTATTGCATTCTTTGCATCTTTTTATTGATGTGCATTTATTACTTGCATGCTTAAATAAACAATTTACACATAGTTGAAGTTTCGCAACTGTCCTCAATTTCGTTTCCGCTGGCATGTTAATGAACCTTTGGCACCGGTATAGCTCGTGATCTAAATTGCATAGAGGACACTTACACGTGGATGTAGAAGCTGCTAAATACCTCGAAGGGTGCTTGTTGGTATAGTGGTTTGGCTTATAATTTGACTTAGTTTGATAGAATGGAGCTGGTTTAGCTAAAGCTGTGGTTTCTCTCTCTCTTTTATGAGTTGGTTCGAGAGCGATGAACTTACTCTCTAGAAAAGTCATGAGTTCATCCAGTTTAGGTAATTCTCTAGGAGACTTACGTGATTCCTTATAAGAGTTGTAGGTTTCACTATCTATTTTTTTCGTTAATAAGTGGACTAAAATCGGATCCCAAGTATTAGTATTCACACCTAAGTTGTGAATAGCATGAATACATTCAGTAGTGGTGTCGTAGAGACGTTTGATTTCGAATGACGTTTGTTTGCTGATGTTTGGCTGATTTAGGAACGTTTCAATTTGGGTAGTAAATAATACTTGCGGATTATTGTAGCGATGAGTGAGTATCTCCCAAGCTATATCGTAGTTTTCAGCCGAGATATTTAAATGCTGGATAAGGCGCTCTGCTTCCCCCTTTACTTTTCCTTTTAAGTGTTGCATTTTCTGCGCTTTAGATAAAAAGTTATTGTTGTGTATAGATTCGGAAAATAAGTCGAAAAATGTAGGCCAATAAGTGTATTTGCCTGTAAAAGTAGGTATTTCTAGTAAAGGGGTAGCTTGCTGAATGTGAGAAGTAGCTGACAGTTTTTGATTAAGTGCTTTTTTCGCTTGTTTAAATGACATTTCGTGCAATGTAAATGAACCTTGATACACTTCATCCTCGCCTTCAAGAATGTTGTCTATTTCGAGATGTAGCTTGTCGATAGCGTTCCATCTAGATTGGATGCTGCGTAGCTCGTCTTCTAATTCCCACTTTTCGCTGATTTCACTCACCTTGATGCTCGATACTAGTCGTTTGAATGCTCGAAAGTTAGTCCTTTGTAAGGACAGAAGCTCGTCAACCCTTGCAGTAGACGCAGTGTCAGTAATTTCACCCGGACCAATGCCTGAGCCTGTAGCCTTTTCTACCGTATAGGGCTCGTAAGCTGCTATTTTCGCACGTGTGTCACGATAGTACTTTTTCGTACGAGGATAAATAGTTTCTGTAAAGTATCGTTGCGATTTATCTGCTAATGTTATAAGAGTTGTATTGTTAAGTTCGAACTCTCCCCAGAGGTTATCTAAAGCGTCTAACCTTAATTTAAGATACTCCGAGGTCTTCCGATGAGCTGAATCCTTGTCGAAGTTAGCGCCAATGCGCTGAAGCTCGCTGACGATCTCTCCTTGGCGGTTGAAGAGCTCTTCATAGTTCGACATGGTAACTGGTTAAAGCAAGTAAAATATGAACGATCTTACTTGAATGCTGCTGCTAGGCGAGTCTCCTGACTCACGCTAAGAAGTGTTGGTGTTGTTTTGCGAGTCTTCTGACCCACAGATGCTGCTGAACAATTCTTGTGACCCGCTATTACGCTGTTGTGAGGATGGTGACGCACGGCAATCACTCACGAATAGTCTTAACGCGCTAATTTTTCGATATACTAAGAGTGCACTGAGTCAAGTACGCGGAACCACGGAAAGATTGCTTCACTCCCGTATGATCCCACTTAGATGAAAGTTCGAAGGACCAAAATGTACGGTATGAACCGAACAGTAATTAAGTAAGCTAAGCTAAGGGTAGCTGCTGAGGGTTAGCTAGGATGACTAAAACGCTCGAATGCTGTAAGTACACTAACTTTATTGTTTCCACAATGTCAAAGGTAAATTATTGCAAAGTAATACATTATTGCAACATACTAATAATATTGCTAGCTGCGCAAGATCATGCGCTAAATAGAATTAATTGTACATGTGTGCGTTAGCTCGTACATGATGAATGAATGAATACAAATGAATTCTCTAGTCCTGGAAGCGAGAGTGCTCTGGTCCTTCCAGCTGTATCCGAGCTGTCTTGCAGGACTCCGGCGATGGGAGGTTCCGCCTTCGCGGTGTCCCGCTCGTACTACTGGGAGCTGGGCGGGTACGACGAGCAGATGCTCGGCTGGGGCGGCGAGAACATCGAGATGAGCTTCCGGGTCTGGCAGTGTGAGTATCAGAGCTTCAACCAGGCGAACACATATTATCGTCAACTCTTGCAATTTCCACTAGATAGATAGATAAAACATTTATTTGCGTTATTTATAGAAATCACATATACAATTTACATAATAAAGATAATCATAATGACAATGTAAAGCAATTAATCATCAGTTGCCAAAATAATGAGTGCGCTGCGGCAGAGCAAAAGGGCAATGGCTCAGCTTATACTTAGCTTTGCTCATCATGAGAAAAACAGTGGTGCCACACCTCATAACCCAGCCATCTGCCATATTGCTTTGACTTACGTTTAATTCAAATGTCTTAGCAAATAGCCAATAATTACCTTCTAGATAGATGGTGCAAATAAAAATAATTATTGTAAAAGAATACCTGTGAACGGAGACCCCGCTCTTCCATGATATGGTTACAATATACTTTATACCTACTTATAGATAAACATACAGAAATTTAACATTTATAAGAAGGTACCCAGTCTAAAATCTTATAATTATGAAATATGTGTGTGTATTTCTGTGCATTTTATGTGTGTGTGCGAGTGTGTGTGTGAAGCTAATTCATAAATACAATTATAGAATGTCATTAAATGGAGTCAATTTTTATTCAGGACGGCTTCGATGTCTTCATAGCTGAGAGTTTTAAGCCAATCAAACACAGTTTTCTTACAACTAAATAGTCTTAAAGGATAAATATTAATATTTTTATTTATTATATTATATATACGAGCGGAAAGGACAGGGAATTTATTACTGGCAAATTGAGAGTTACTTGGGGGAGTGGGGCTACTTCATATTATTATTTTCTTCTTCGTGTTAACAGGAGTGGGTTAAATTTTAGAGATCTGTGTTCTTTTACTATGGTCAGGAGGATGTACAATTTTCTTAATTTTTCTATAATTTTACCACACTGTATGCTCGTTAATAGACGCGGTTGCTTAGGATAAAGATTGACAAACACAATCGTCACCGCCCTTACGAGTATGTATTATCTAGTTCTGTTATACTATTTATAGTTAGACTATACATTATTTAACGATAAAACAAAAGCAGAGTGTGTCAATGAGTGTCTATGTGTTTCGGTCGTGTCTGTGGAGAGTACGGGCGACGAGGTATTGGTGTTCAAAGTGTAGCAAAGGCTTGATAGGTGCTGGTTTCATAATTTACAAAGCTCATGTGTGAACTGTGAATGTGTGTATGTTTGTGTGTATTTTCAATATTATTATATTGATTTGAATAAGACACGTGTAGGTATGTGTTTGGGAAGGTGTGGTTACTTGACATATGAACATATGAAAAATAATCACTTTTCTTTAGAAATACCATGAATTTGAGGCTCATCGTTAACATTTAAGATACGAGAGTTGTCGTCTTTTTCTTCGGAAAACTTTACTGTACGCCGTCCAGCAGTATTTGTTGAGCCCCGCCTCTCTGAGTTCCCGCGCGAGGAAGCGGAGGAAGTGGTCGGGCGGCCCTCGGGGTCAGCTGCTCATTATGTTTCTTTTTTTAATCCAGGATCAAGTCGCGGGTAAAGGTATTTACTAAGACATCAAAATATAATGAACTTTAACATATTAAGAATCTAAATACGGTTAGCTAAGCATTGTTATGCAACCATAATATTGTCTTAAATACGGAAACTGTTCAAAAGATAGAGCTATTTAACATTAGCACAGATGGACGGTTGGACGGTGTAGGCCGTAGTAATAGGGCCCTAAGGCAATAAGTATATATATTTTGTGTTAAGATAAATCAAGTAATCCGTAAATAAACCTCATACGTACACAATCAAACTGGATCGTGATTACAGATTGCAATCGAACATGAGTGTGTACTGACGGAAGTTCTATTTACATTTCCCGCGTGTGTTCCATGTCCTTGATGCTGGGCGGCTGGGCGGCTGTGCGGCTGGGCGGCTGGGCGGCTGGGCGGCGGGTGTCTGCGCAGGCGGCGGCTCGCTCGAGGTGATCCCGTGCGCGCGCATGGCGCACCTGTTCCGACGCCACACCCCCTACCGCAACAACCAATTCGGTAATTAAAAAACATATTTAGCAATTTTCTACCAAGAGTAAAAGAGATTAATTAGAAAGAGACATCGATATTTAAAACCTTGAAGAAGCGTGTGAAAGAGAGGAAACAGCAATATGCGGAACATTCCAGACCCGTGAGCCAAGGAGATCGCGATCGTCGGATAAGGTCAAGGTCAAGGTCAAGGACAAGGTTGTTGAACAAGTTCGCATTGCGTAGAACATTCCAGCAAAGAAACATCTCGGGCGCTCTCGACGCGTCAAAGTGCGCTGAAGTCAGGAGTAACGTCGCCGTGCTTATGCTACAAGTCATTATTTTGTAGGAACATGCGAGTGCGACAAGACTTGAAATTTCCTTCGGGTGTGTACTGTTTTCTCGTTCGCTCTGAGGGCGTCTCGATAGACCAAATGCTATCGGTAATTCGGTCAAAGGACCAGAAACACGGGTAAATACGAGTATATTGTTAGATCAATAATAATTTACTCAAATTAGTCATTTCTTTAAAGCAGTTTTTTTCCATATCATATGCCTAAATAATATTATTATTAGTACAGGGGCTGGTAGCCGACTCTCTCACTCAAAATGTATGGGATGACAGTTAATCACGTGGTTTATCGTAACGCACGAGAATGGTCATCCTCAGGGCTTAGTTCTACTCTACTTGGTAAAACCATATCACCTTTGATATGTTATCGTATTGTTTTAATAAGAGCTATCGTAACTTGGACAGTACGATAACACTTCAAAGGGCATATTACTATGGTATTGAGTGCGGCCCAGGTACGAGTACGTACTGCTTTCTCGCTGGCGCTGATGCGCTCGAGAGTCGAGACCCGCGCGAGTCTATCCGACGTCAGCCGACGTCGGCTGGAGGCGTCGGACGGGCGAGACGGCTGCACGAACAGGGACCGTTTCAGATGTGAACACGGCGCGCGTGGCGGCGGTGTGGATGGACGAGTACGCCGAGCTATACTTCCTGTACAAGCCACACGTCAGGGTGAGTCTGGTCGGCGATCACTTCCATGGATACGTAACATAAATACACATAAATAAATAATAATCAAGTGCCGCGCGCAGTTACATCATCACTTGGGAACCCTCCACCAAACGGCTAGTCAAACTAGGTCCGTCCGTCTGTCTGTCTTGCTGACTGTCTTTATATCGGTTTCTCTGTATATCACACTCACTTTTTTTGAAAAACTATCAAAGTTACTAAGGTAAATATAGAATTATTTTAAAAAAAATGGTACGTCCGGTATCTACATATAATGCCAGTGTAGTCTTTTAACAACTTCGTGTTACCGTCGCCAGGGTTTTGATGGAATATAATTTTAAAACTTTAACATTATATTACTTAAGTCTTAGTTTGCTTACTTTCTTATATTCTCTCCAAATGAAGGATGTAAGCACGACGTGGTATGGTTGGATAGCTCTTAAATAACATTAGACCAAAAATATATATCGACGCTTGAAAGGCGAAATCATCTAAGCGACATTTTTTAAGGACTTAGAGTTAAATATATTTTCGGAATGTGTAAACTTTACTGGTTTCGAAATATATACTAACTTAATGTCGTAAAAAATGTCGCTTAGATAATTTCACCTTTCAAGCGTCGATATGCAGCCGAACGTAGAACCTCCTTTTTTTAAGTCAGTTAAAAAAGTTCGAGGGTAGTTACCGGGGAACATTTAAATGTATTAAATTAAAGTACTCAGATTATAATGGCGATGATCAGTAATGGTTACAAAACCCCACCAGGTGTTTCGCGAGAGATTCTGCGTTTAGTTCCCTCGCCTGAGCAGGGCGGCCGGCACAGCCGCCATCGCCTTAGCGTCAATGTCGCTGACCCAATAATAATCTCTCACGGTAAAGAGGAAAGTGGCACCAGTAGCTGAACTAAAATTGTTTCCAATCGACGTATACGACGACCAATACGAGTAGGTATTTATTTGCGACGGAGTCGCTTTTTAGTATAACAGAGAGCAAGAAGTACATGGAAATATGGTTATGTTTGTGCAGGGAAAGAAAGCGTTCGGCGACGTGTCGGCCCGCAAGGCCCTCCGCGAGAGGCTGCACTGCAAGAGCTTCGAGTGGTACCTGGACGCCGTGTACCCGGAGAAGTTCGTGCCCGTCAGGGACGTGGCGGCGTTCGGCAGGTGAGCACCGCGCGCGCGCCGGCGGACGTCACCACGCGACCTCGTGCAGGAAGGCTCGCAGCCACAAACAACGACACAGAAGAGGCCCGCGATCTGATGAGCCATACCGACTCTTATTTACCCGACTGCATCACAAAGAGGGTTGTTTTTGGAGTATATAATATGAGGTGTCGCCACTCCCAGAACCAAGACTAATGTAACGAAACGTTAGATTTGTCTTTTCGTCAACGTATCTTGTGGAGTGACGGGATGAGCGGTTATTCTGTTTTTTATTTTAACAAAATATATTCATATTACATAGACGAAAATATCAAAAAAAGCAGTGGGGTTTTTAAAGCCTGCTTTTGAATAGTCTTGTTGTTGAATCTCCTATATTTAAAAACACAGCTATTAATAACAATAGGTATCTTCTAGTGGCTAACTACTTGCACTAGGCTTAATCTGTATTCTAAATAATACCTTTGTAATTGTTGCAGAGTCAGGAACGTTCTGACGGGTGTCTGCCTGGACTCGATGGCCGGCGACCGCCAGGCAGACGGCCTGCCGCTCGGGATGTACCCCTGCGCCTCCAAGCTCACGACGTCGCAGTTCTACTCGCTCACGCTCGTGGGGCAGCTGAGGGACGAACTGAAATGCGTTGAGTTGCAGTATGTCCGTTTAGATATTTATTTTCCAAGAAAAATACATGTTAGATCGTTTGCTCAAATACTTTGCTAATACGTATTAGCAAATATTGAACTAGGTCGACGTAAGTTGTGTTGTTCTGTTGCAGGCGCGTCCTGGAGGAGGGCGATAAGAAGGCCCCGGCCCGCGTAATGCAGGTGAAGTGCGACCTGCGCGCGCGCGAGCAGGTACACGTGGTCACGTGGTCTGCTGGTCAGCGCGGGGCACGCGCCGCCGCGACCAGCGAGCTAGCCAGTCTTTCTAAATGTTTTTTTTAGTTTATTGGTTCTCCAACGGAATGTTACTCTAGAAATAGTACAGGTACTAAAGTATAAATTAAAGCTTATTGTGAACATCCTAAAATAAAAAACCAACCTTGCACTTAATATGAACAGTTCAGAACTTAAATTTAATATAAGTATACTAAATTATAATACTTATTAATTTCTTATAACTATAATTAGTACCTATGCTTAAAAAATAATCATTTATAATTATTTCTTACACTTAAAGCAAACAGTTATCATTATACGTTACGCAAGACAATTAAACACACTTTGTTCTGCTAGTTTAATCTTCTAACTAGGGCTACCGAGCTATAATGTATGTATGTATATATCAAACACAAATCTGAATTGAGCATTATATGAAGCGAGCATTGTATACATATGAAGACTAGATATAAGTATATAAGACTCGCGGATCCCACAGTCAAACTGTGAAAACAGTTGTTTAACTAAGTTTGTTAATAAATAAATAAATAAAAATAAAAAAGTTAGTAAAACTCATTTGTAAGTATATGGTGACCGCGGGGTTTGAACTCGGTACCTTTCGATCACCAGTCGACTCCTCAAGCCACGAGGCCACCGACGCTCTCTTAGTACTTAACCGCTTAAGTACAGTCAACAGCATAAATAAGTGATCATTTATGTACCTTGTCGCTTTCAATCGTTTCACAATTTTGTAAAACGTTTCAAACACAACGTTAAAGTGACAAGGTACTATTATCACTTATTTATGCTGTTGACAGTACCTACTAATTATGACTTTGATCTGTAAATTGAATAACTGTAAAGAAATAAATATTTGAGTTGATTTGACATAATATAGTCGTATCCATAGCGCAAGCCTCGACCTCAGTTCGGCGCTAGGTCGATGTATTTGTATAAGCTGATCCCCTGCTATTGTTTATTGGTGGGCTGCAGCAGTGGGAGTACCTGCGCGCGTCGCAGCAGCTGCGCCACGTGGAGTCCGGGCTGTGCATCGACGCGGCCGGCGTCGGCGTCGGGGAGCCCGCGCGCGCGCGCCGCTGCCGGCGCACCAAGCGCTACTCGCAGCAGTGGACCTTCGACTACGACGACACCAACAGCTCCAGTGAGTAGAGCACCACGCACAAACTCCTCACTTAGGTACTTACAAATCCAATAGAGCTCCGGAGTAAAAAACCATTGAAGGCCATGTGTCGTGTCAGGAGGTTATAAGGCTGGCAGAGAACAAAGAAAAGTAGCAATAACTCCACCGACAAGAGCCTAAGTAGCTCGTAAGTTAAATGATGATGAGAAGGCCGTGTTGTGGAGTATCTCTCGGTAGACATTGTCATGGGCACCGAGCAGGTCACGTCCTACCTTAGAGTTCCTGAACTCTTTGGAACTATCGGGAGTGCCCTCCCATAAGTTTATGCTTAAAATTGGCGACCAAGTACTCTTGATGCGTTATCTTGATTATGTAAAGGCACATGGTTGCAAATTACGCACCTACCTAGGTCGGAATATCGTAAGGGCAATAAAGGTGAATTCCTCAAGGAGAAAACGTTTTAATTTACCACATTCCTATAATTCCGAGACTTAACTTTAAAAGAGTGCAATTCCCTCTATACACAGCTCTTGCCATGTCCATAAACAAAGCGCAAGGACAAACTCTAAAAGCAGCGGTGTACATTTAGAAGCAAACTATTTTTCCCATGGGCAACAGTATGTAGCAACGATATCTTCATGTTTTAGCGACAGATGGCAAAACATAAAATATTGTAAACTAAAATGTATTAACTTAAATGTTATCCAATTAAATTTCCGTCCAAAAGATGATTCTTGCCAGGGACGACATCAAACTATAAAATTACTTACAAATATTAATTTACTTAACTGCGATAAACGAGTTCTACGCGGACGAAGTCGCGGGCAAAAGCTAGTTTTCTATATTTCACGTTTAAAAAATATATTTTGTTGACCGTAATCATAAGCGTTAGTTTTTTTTAAGAATAACGACTAATTGTCTAATTATGAGAGTAAACCAGTGTGTTGTTGCAGGCGATGCACTCCCGCCCGACGTGCAGCAGCGCCTGTGGCAGCTGAGGCGGTGAGTCGGGTGCGCGGGCTCGGGGCGGCTCGGGGCGGCGCGGGGCGGCTTGGGGCGGCTCGGGGCGGCTCGGGGCGACTCGGGGCGGCTCGGGGCGGCTCGTGGAGGCTCAGGATAGCTCAGGGCGGCTCAGGGCGGCTCAGGGCGGCTCAGGGCGGCTCAGGGCGGCACATGGCGGCACAAGGCGGCACAAGGCGGCTATGGCGGGCGGTGCGCTCGTGGAGCAGGGCGGTGACACCCTGCTGCGCCGAATCGAGGGTTGATGTTGATATTTATTGTTTTTAGTGATGATCATGGTGATAATAAATGATGATGATGATGATGATGATGATGAAGAATGATGGGTGATGACTAAGATTTTAATTTTGATAATAAAGAGGACGATGTTAATAATTATGACATAGATTTAGTTCATAGGTTCCCGAAGTACATAGTGTTAGTTACATAAAAGGAGGCCAATAACAGTTATCCATCAGTTACTAAATTAAAGAGTACACAAACATAGTGAAAATGTAAACTCATGAAAAATACTAAAACAAACAAGATACAAAAGTTTTTTTACGAATGTGAATGATTTGCGTTGTACGCAGGCCCAGGACGAATGGAAAATAATAATGACATTAAGTTATTCATATACTCGTACCCGCCCACAAATAGTTACCCATTCAAGTTTTCCATCTTATTTTCACGGAAACAAACGAACGTGTCTTGCTATTTCATTCGGTCACAGTACAAAAAAAACTGAGGTTGACTGAAATAGCATGACAAATACGAACGTTTCCGAGAAAATACGATGGATAAGAATTATGCACTACATCTGTACTATAGCTTTACTATATGCCATATATTATACCATCTTCATAATACGATGCATGGACAAAACGCCGAAATGTATCAATGAGGCCCTACTTTGAAATTCGGAGTTCGAAGTTACGTTAGCCCCATCCTTTTCTCTCGATTTAGTCTCGAATAACGAGTGACAGAGATGGAGCTAACGTAACTTCGAACTCCTATTTTCAAAGTAAGTATCTAGGTAGTCTGACCTGCACAATATATTAGTACACACAACATCACACCTAACTAACCATTAAAGACAGAGCAGAGAGAAAAATAAAGAGATGTATATATGTGTATTATGTCAACTTCTATGCATTCTAGGGCGACTCTCTTTCATGCAATATTTCAGATTTCTGAAGTGTATAGCTAGATGTGTTGCTGTGTGTACACACGCACACACGCTGAGTTCCATTTCACTGCGCTCGAATTTACACCCACAATTAAAACCTCCATACAATCCGGTGACTCAACACCGGACTTGCAATAACACACACAACAACAATTTCCTAGAGCTTCAAAGTAGCACATATAGACACAGCGTCAGACACCGTGTGACACTTAGTAAAAATCATAGCGAGAACTCACAAGTCCGACCTTCGCACGGTATAGGTACGGTGTTTGTTTTAAAGTTTTGTTAATAATTAGTGTTATTATTGTATTTTATAAGACTCAGCTAGTGAAATTTAGCACGCTTAGTTTTCTGTGATTGATGTAATAATTTTGAAGCCCGCAATCGTAAAGTGGAACGTAATCGAAATTTAATGAAACCTTATTACTGCTTTTTGGGAAGTAAAAAGATGACATCCATTTTATGGGGTATGTCTTTTTGTCATGGAAGGAGAAAACAAGCACACACTCCATGCATCTTTTTTGCTCCAGCTTGTCTATTTATTTACGTGACGCTTCGCCTATGGTATTATTTGACTCGCAAACTCGTCCGTTTAAACCAATACTCGGCTCGCAATTGCCTGCTTCACCACCTAGGCAATAATGTACTATTATATTTACATAAGTATGTTTTTGTTTTGCGGGGCAGGGTGGTCGAAAAAGCGGCGGCCGCGGCGGGCGGGGGCCGGTGAAGCGGCACTCGACGCGCGGAGCAGGCGGCTCCCTGCACGCGCTCGCGGCCGCCGGAGCCGGCGGGCTCGGCGGCCGCGGCGGGCGGGGGCCGGTGAAGCGGCACTCGACGCGCGGAGCAGGCGGCTCCCTGCACGCGCTCGCGGCCGCCGGAGCCGGCGGGCTCGGCGGCCGCGGCGGGCGGGGGCCGGTGAAGCGGCACTCGACGCGCGGAGCAGGCGGCTCCCTGCACGCGCTCGCGGCCGCCGGAGCCGGCGGGCTCGGCGGCCGCGGCGGGCGGGGGCCGGTGAAGCGGCACTCGACGCGCGGAGCAGGCGGCTCCCTGCACGCGCTCGCGGCCGCCGGAGCCGGCGGGCTCGGCGGCCGCGGCGGGCGGGGGCCGGTGAAGCGGCACTCGACGCGCGGAGCAGGCGGCTCCCTGCACGCGCTCGCGGCCGCCGGAGCCGGCGGGCTCGGCGGCCGCGGCGGGCGGGGGCCGGTGAAGCGGCACTCGACGCGCGGAGCAGGCGGCTCCCTGCACGCGCTCGCGGCCGCCGGAGCCGGCGGGCTCGGCGGCCGCGGCGGGCGGGGGCCGGTGAAGCGGCACTCGACGCGCGGAGCAGGCGGCTCCCTGCACGCGCTCGCGGCCGCCGGAGCCGGCGGGCTCGGCGGCCGCGGCGGGCGGGGGCCGGTGAAGCGGCACTCGACGCGCGGAGCAGGCGGCTCCCTGCACGCGCTCGCGGCCGCCGGAGCCGGCGGGCTCGGCGGCCGCGGCGGGCGGGGGCCGGTGAAGCGGCACTCGACGCGCGGAGCAGGCGGCTCCCTGCACGCGCTCGCGGCCGCCGGAGCCGGCGGGCTCGGCGGCCGCGGCGGGCGGGGGCCGGTGAAGCGGCACTCGACGCGCGGAGCAGGCGGCTCCCTGCACGCGCGCCGCCGCCTCGGCTACTATACACAACCGACAAGACAAAGCTAGTGCTACTATTATAATACGGCGCGTGGAAGCGGAATCCCACAAACCGTACAAGTGTTATAAATTATAGTAATAGTGATATACACTGTGATTTTTTTTGGTGATCAGGAACCAATTTTTCTAATTCAGTTATGAATAACGATTTGTTACATGTAACTGCGACGTTTAAGTCGCAGTTACATGTAACAAAACTTCTTTTTTTTATGTATTTTTTTTATTTTGAAAATAACTTAATTGAAATTGATTGTCACCCTACTAATTGTTTAGTCTATGAGTTTACAACCCTTCTCAAAAGATAGTAAATTTAATGACAGTGATCTAATTATTAGTAAACAATTCTTAGTAAATACCTAGTATCTGTTAAATTTCCCGCCAAAGCGATGGCACTTGACGTATGTACTTCACTTCAATAATTAATGTAGTATGTCCATGTATCCAGTAGCGATTGGTTTTAACAATATCACTTACTTAAATAAATTAAACAGTGAGTTAATTGTTTGAGACATCAAGCATTGAACTACATTATTTTCGCTTATTAATAATTTTCAACTCCTGATCACCCATAAAAAATCACCGTGTACCATACTTGTGCGCTTTTTTTTTTCTTTTATTTAATTGCATTTCGTAATGTCCTGTTACAAAATGATCAATAAAATAGCAACCACTTGCACTATGGGCCCTGTTAGGCACAACCATTCTAGGAGAGAGGAGGGCCCATATTATACTACATACTATAACTTCTGTTCAAGGTATGATTACCAATTGAAGATACACTTGTTAAGTTTAGGAAAACAAATTAAGCGAATTGAAATCATCAATATTGTGGTGTAGGGCTAGGTTTGAGAATTGAGACCGAACACCCCTGGGCCGGTATTCTAGGCGGAAAAAACGACATCGTACTTAACCTGAGGGCTTATTGCCTAACGCATTCGCACGCAATCGCAATCGTTTTCATTTTAACAGTCCGGAGGCGAGTCTGCATGCAAAATGAATACAATTGTTCCACTGTGAAGCCGATTGCGATTGCGAGTGCGTTAAGGTAAAACACCCAATTATCGACACTTTAACGTCGAGATTCGAGCATTTTTTAAATATATGGTTTCTTTATGATAATACATGATTCTTCAATGCACTGGGTAAAAGTTTAGGGTTCATTCATTCATTCATTAAATCACGCCTGTTTCCCAGTGGGGTAGGCAGAGACCACTTCTTTCCACTTGCTACGATCCTGACAAATTTCCTTCGCTTCTTCAACATTCATACATCGAGTCATGCACGCACGTCGGTTTCGGGTACTTAAGATTCGGCCCTTTTCCAGTATTTCTCCGATTTGATTCGAAAAAGTACGCCTAGGGCGGCCCCTTCCGACCCTTCCACACACTTTCGATCTGTATATCTCTTTCGTCAATCTTCCCTCATCCATCCTTTCCAAATGACCGAACCATCGAAGCATGCCCTTTTCAATCTTAGTCACTACATCTTCTTTTATTCCACACTTCTCTCTGATTTTTTCATTTCTAACTCTATCAATCAGTTTCACACCACACATACTACGCAAAGAGCGCATTTCAACTGCATTTACACGACTTACATGCTTGTCCTGCCACACCCAACATTCACTACCATACATCAGGGTAGGGGCCGGCACTCCATTGTGAACAGCCAGCCGGGCTTTTTGTGAAACGCCCTGTCTGCTCACAAAGGAGTACAGGGCCCCATTAATTTGATTCCCCGCATTTACCCTCCTCTCGATATCCTTCTCACACTTACCATCTCTTGTAAACACACTTCCCAGGTACACAAATTCGCTCACTTGTTCTACTAATTCACCATTTACATTTATCAGGCACTCAGTCATCTCTTCATCCTTCTCTATCACCATGACCTTGGTCTTGGCAACATTTACTTTCATCCCCTTTTGCTTAAATCCCTCATTCATCACTGTCACCATCTCCTGCAACTCAAGTACCGATGGGGCAAGTATAACTTGATCATCGGCATATAAGAGGCATTTGATTAGCAACTCTGGCACACGCAAACCCTTATCATACTCTTTCAAATCCCTCATACAACTGTCCATGAATAGATTGAACAGCCATGGTGAGGCAACACAGCCCTGTCTAACACCTTTAGAGATGTTAAACCAGGCCGAGTATGCCCCATTGATCCTGACACAGGCTCTGGAGCCCTCATAAAGGGACCTCAAAGCCTGCACCAGGTTGCTGCTCACTCCATACATAGACAACACCGTCCACAACTCCTTTCTATCTACCCTATCATAGGCCTTTTCCAGGTCCACAAAAGCACAGAAAACCTTTTGGTTCACAGCCAAGAACTTTTCTGTGATGTACCGTTGTGAAAAGACCTGATCCGTACATCCCATTCCCTTTCGAAATCCCGCTTGTACATCCCAGATTTTGTCATTCGTAACATTCAATACCCTTTCAACTAAAATCTTCGCATATACTTTGCCGACAACACTAAGGAGGCTGATACCGCGGTAGTTTTTGCAGTCTTGCTGTGACCCCTTTCCTTTATACAGTGGGACGATAACGGCCTTGACCCAATCTTCCGGGACTCGGCCGCTTCTCCAACATGCATTGAAAAGGCGGTACAACAGACTACCCACCAGGCCATCTCCTCTCCTCAGCATTTCTATCGACACTCTATCACAACCTGCTGATTTTCCCGCTTTCATACTTTTTAATGCTTTCATGATTTCACTCATACTAATCACACTTTCATCTTCGTTACTTGCACCTTTACTCATGCTTTCTGGCTCACGAGAAATATCTTCGCATTCAAACAAGCTTTCAAAATAAGTTTTCCATCTATCAAGCATTTTTTCTTCCTCACATATTAAGTTTCCAGACTCATCCCTCACCGCGCTTAATTTAGTTTTCTCTGATTTCCCCCGAGCCGATTTAATAAATGGGTTCATTCTATATTATTTTAAAGTAAAAAGAAGTGTAATACCTGTAACTTAGGAAAAAAAACAAGATAGATTTAGGCTCTTTTTAGCCTAGTTATCGACTGCAAAATTCCATATATCGACACCCAGTAATCGACATGTTCCAATAATCGTGATCTAGTAGTCAACATGTTCTATTTATCGTCATCCAAATATCGACCTAACCTCAAACACCATTCCCAAAAAAAGTCTTATTCAGTCTTTTAATCATTTTAATTAGCTAAATAAACAAACAGGGGCATGTTGGCATGTAATGCGTAGGTAATTTAAGTGCCTAATAATTTTTTAACGCTATGGTGTTAATGTTCTAATTTTTTTAAATCCTCTATATTATAAAATAGTTTTATTTCTTATTTATTATGTCAACTTTTCACACTTTTGTTACTTATGTTACTAAGTTTCATCTACTTGCTTAATACTAATCAACATAACTTAATGAGATCTTCTCAGTGGCATACAACATTAACATACTTATTATGATGTTACTTAGGTTACTAAGTTTCATCTACTTGCTTAATACTAATCAACATAACTTAATGAGATCTTCTGTGGCATACAACATTAACATACTTATTATGATGTTACTTAGGTTACTAAGTTTCATCTACTTGCTTAATACTAATCAACATAACTTAATGAGATCTTCTCAGTGGCATACAACATTAACATACTTATTATGATGTTACTTATGTTACTAAGTTTCATCTACTTGCTTAATACTAATCAACATAACTTAATGAGATCTTCTCAGTGGCATACAACATTAACATACTTATTATGATGTTACTTAGGTTACTAAGTTTCATCTACTTGCTTAATACTAATCAACATAACTTAATGAGATCTTCTCAGTGGCATACAACATTAACATACTTATTATGATGTTACTTATGTTACTAAGTTTCATCTACTTGCTTAATACTAATCAACATAACTTAATGAGATCTTCTCAGTGGCATACAACATTAACATACTTATTATGATGTTACTTATGTTACTAAGTTTCATCTACTTGCTTAATACTAATCAACATAACTTAATGAGATCTTCTCAGTGGCATACAACATTAACATACTTATTATGATGTTACTTATGTTACTAAGTTTCATCTACTTGCTTAATACTAATCAACATAACTTAATGAGATCTTCTCAGTGGCATACAACATTAACATACTTATTATGATGTTACTTAGGTTACTAAGTTTCATCTACTTGCTTAATACTAATCAACATAACTTAATGAGATCTTCTCAGTGGCATACAACATTAACATACTTATTATGATGTTACTTATGTTACTAAGTTTCATCTACTTGCTTAATACTAATCAACATAACTTAATGAGATCTTCTCAGTGGCATACAACATTAACATACTTATTATGATGTTACTTATGTTACTAAGTTTCATCTACTTGCTTAATACTAATCAACATAACTTAATGAGATCTTCTCAGTGGCATACAACATTAACATACTTATTATGATGTTACTTAGGTTACTAAGTTTCATCTACTTGCTTAATACTTATCAACATAACTTAATGAGATCTTCTCAGTGGCATACAACATTAACATACTTATTATGATGTTACTTATGTTACTAAGTTTCATCTACTTGCTTAATACTAATCAACATAACTTAATGAGATCTTCTCAGTGGCATACAACATTAACATACTTATTATGATGTTACTTATGTTACTAAGTTTCATCTACTTGCTTAATACTAATCAACATAACTCGCGCTCGCTCGCTCGCTTTTAGATTCTGGTAGCATGACCTCTCTTATTACCGACGATTTAAAACATAAATTGCAGCTGGTACCTCAGCATAATACTGTTAACGTTGTCGGAGTAGGTAACATTCCCTTGTCCGGCACGCCTGAGCGCTGCGCCGTACAGATTCGGTCTAATCATGACAAAAACATTAATTTCAATCTTTCATGTTTAGTACTGCCCGTTATTTCTAGTAATTTGCCGCATAAGTATATTGACGTATCACATTTAAAATTGCCGCGTAACATAAAGCTAGCAGATCCCTCTTTTAATCAGCCCGCGCCTGTAGATGTTTTAATCGGTGCTGACATTTTTTGGAACTTGATTGGATCCGAGCAAATAAATTTAGGGCCGGATATGCCAATTATGCGCAAATCAAAGTTAGGTTGGGTACTTGCTGGTAACATGCATGCTTGTTCGATGTCAAGCGATCAATCATTTAATTCGTTTTTACAGTGCAACCATCTGTCCACACATAACGACAGTTTGGACGAAGCATTGGCCAAATTTTGGCAACTGGAGCAGGTGCCCGAGCCTACTCACCCGCACACAGACTTAGAGGCGGAATGCGAACAACACTTTGTTACTCACACTCACCGCAATGAAGACGGCAGATTTTGTGTTCGCTTACCGTTAGTCACTGAACCTGATTGTTTAGGCAATTCATATCGTTTAGCTAAAAAACGTTTCTTTGCCTTAGAAAAGCGATTTAAAGGCAACCCCGAGCTCAAGGGGCTTTATGAGCAATTTATAAATGAGTATTCGGACTTGGGCCATCTCTCTGTATCGGACACTGATATTCCAGACCCTTCTTTTTTCGTGCCTCATCATGCCGTGCTCAAACCCACTAGTGAATCTACTAAAATTAGAGTAGTATTTAATGGTAGTGCTTCTACTTCATCCGGCTATTCAATAAACGACCTACAGATAGTCGGGCCTACGATTCAAGACTCGTTGTTCAATATTTTATTACGATTTCGTACTTATAAGTACGTGTTGACCGGAGATGTCGAAAAAATGTATCGACAGATCTTGGTTCAAGAATGTGACCGCGACTTACAATTAATTCTTTGGCGATGCAACGAGACCGAACCTTTAAGAACCTTAAGGCTTAACACGGTCACGTATGGCTTTTCTAGTGCCAGTTTTTTAAGCACACGCTGTTTGTGGCAGTTAGGCGAAGAATGCACGGATGACAAAATAAAAACGGTTATTCAAAATGATTTTTTGGTAGATGACCTATTAACAGGGTCCGATACAGAGGATGAACTCCACTTTATTAAAAAATCGGTTGAGTGTGCGCTAGCGGCTGGTTGTTTCCCCCTGCGCAAATATCGCTCAAATTTACCCTCAATTTTGTGCGACTCACAAAACCCTGACACAAGTCAAGGGAGCTTGATTATTAGCTCGTCGTCACACACGTTAGGAGTGGGCTGGGACTCTGCTGCAGATGTCATTCATTTTCCCACTCAATACTCTGCCAAGGACGGCTGTCCCACGAAGCGTTCAATTTTATCCGATTCGTGTAAAATATTTGACCCGTTGGGTGTCCTGTGTCTACTCACAATTATACCTAAAGTTCTTATGCAAAAACTGTGGCTCGCAAAAATTGATTGGGACGTGCCGGTGCCGAGCGAAATTAATCACTCATGGCAAGATTTTGTAAGTGGTTTGGCCTCTTTAACTTCTTTGCAAGTGCCTCGTCACGTTTTATGTGACGAACCAACAGACATCGAGATGCATTGTTTTTGTGATGCAAGCTCGATCGCCTATTCCGCGTGTATTTATTTAAAATCAATTAATGATAAGGGCGATGTTGTTACCAGACTACTGTGTGCCAAGGCCAAAGTAGCTCCGGTCAAGGCCACGACCATACCTCGCCTTGAACTGTGCGCTTGCGTTCTGGGCGCTCAGCTCGCATCAGCTGTTTCTAAAACGCTGCGTTGCCAGCTCGCGCGGACATATTATTGGACCGACTCCTCTATTGTTTTGGCGTGGCTTAAGATGAGCTACTCTAAATTGAAAACGTTTGTGTCTAATCGAGTTGCTAATATTTTAGAACTCACTGAAGGCAGTGAGTGGCGTCACGTCCCGACGTCCCTTAATCCCGCGGACTACGCGTCTCGCAGCGTTGAAGCGAGCCGATTAACATCTGTAAATATGTGGTGGAACGGGCCATCATTTTTATATGAACCGCAATGTAACTGGCCTCAATTTTCTTTGAACTCCGGTAATGATTTACCCGAAATAAAAATAAATGTCACTACTGTGACAAAGTACAACGGTTTTATTGATTTTGATAAATATTCGAAGCTTAGCACATTACAGCGCTCGTTAGCGTATGTACTTCGATTCTTGCATAACTGCCGCCGTCTTGGAGGAACTTGAACTTGCTTTTAAGAAATTAGTCCTTTTGTCGCAGCAAGATAGCTTTCCATATGATTTAAGGACCCTTCGCGACAATCAACCTCTTAACCCCAAAAGTCCAATTTTGTCATTGAACCCTTTTTTTGACACCGACGACAAACTTCTAAGGGTCGGTGGACGTTTAAGTTCGTCTTTTTACTCGTTTGAAAAACGCCACCCTATGCTTTTGCATGGCAAGCACAGGCTCGCAAGGTTGTTGTTCCAGCAGGAGCACGTCCGCCTCCTGCACGCGCCGCCGCAGCTGCTGCTGGGCGCGACCCGCGAGTCCGTGTGGGCGGTGGCGGGCCGCGTGCTCGCGCGCACGGTGTCGCAACAGTGCGTCACGTGCCGCCGCGCTGCTGGCAACACCTCTGCTCCGCTGATGGGCGTTCTTCCTTCTCAACGCGTTACGCCTGACTTTCCTTTTATAAGTGTCGGTGTTGACTTTGCTGGACCCTTCCTAATTACAGATAGGCATGGAAGGGGTTGCAAAATTTCCAAGTGCTATTTGGTCATATTTGTTTGTTTTCGTTATAAATGTTTGCACCTGGAGGCTGTGAGTTCGTTATCTACGGACTCGTTTATTTTGTCTTTGCGTCGTTTTATCTCTCGGAGAGGACGTCCGCGCGAGATTTTTTGTGATAACGGCAGGAATTTCATAGGTGCAGCCAAGGAAATTAGCGATTGTCTGGCTTCGAACTCAGACTTAGTTTGTACCTTTGCATCGAATGAGGGAATTAAATTTAAATTCCAACCGGCTTATGCTCCCCACTTTGGGGGTTTATGGGAGGCAGGTGTCAAGTCTGCGAAGTTTCACTTAAAGCGAATTTTAGGGAATTCTCACCTGACCTTCGAGGAGTTGGCAACGTTATTTAATCAAGTAGAGGCTATCCTTAACAGCCGCCCCTTGTGTCCGTTGTCCTCTTCTCCTAATGACTTCCAACCCTTAACTCCAGGTCACTTCCTCATTGGCCGCGCGCTTACCTCGCTGCCGTCGCCTAACCTGGCGGATACAAACCCGAACCGCTTAGACCGTTTTCAGAGGCTTGAGGCACTGAGGCAGCACTTCTGGCAGCGCTGGCAGCTGGAGTACGTCGCCGAGCTGCAGCAGCGGACCAAGAGGCGAGTTCCCGGCAGAATTCTACAGCTGGGCGACCTGGTCCTGATGAAGGAAGAGAACACCTCTCCTATGCACTGGCGACTTGGAAGAATCACCAAATTGTTTCCTGGCGCAGATGGGATATCTCGAGTAGCTGAAGTTGCTACGACATCGGGCACATACAAGCGAGGCGTGAAATACCTCTGCCCGTTACTGGACGAGACAGCAGAACCGTTGAAGACTGATGTCTCCAAGGGCCCCCAGGATGTTGCCGCTACGGGTACAAGTGGTGAGGCGGGGGCGGTACGCAGCTAAACCAGTTTCGGTGAAGTTTCGTCCCTCCGCCGCTCCTACTCGCATCGCATTCGTCTCTCGGCTCTTAGCGCGCTTGTGTGCGCGTCATACCACCTTTTCTCATTTTAATATTAGTTTCTGCAAAGTGGAATTTCGATTATAGAAGTTATTTGTACCATCTACGATTTTTATTTATTATTAATAAGACCCCAAGTCTTAACAGAGATCTTCTCAGTGGCATACAACATTAACATACTTATTATGATGTTACTTATGTTACTAAGTTTCATCTACTTGCTTAATACTAATCAACATAACTTAATGAGATCTTCTCAGTGGCATACAACATTAACATACTTATTATGATGTTACTTAGGTTACTAAGTTTCATCTACTTGCTTAATACTAATCAACATAACTTAATGAGATCTTCTCAGTGGCATACAACATTAACATACTTATTATGATGTTAGTTAGGTTACTAAGTTTCATCTACTTGCTTAATACTAATCAACAAAACTTAATGAGATCTTCTCAGTGGCGTACAAAATTAACATCCTTATTATGATATTATCCAGTTGGAATTACAATATTACCAAGTACCTAGGTACCTATTTATTATTTAATAAAATTATGGCAGGTTTTGATCACAGACTCGTTACCTTAGTCTACCACTTAATTAATAGTTATTTGGCTTAAAAAGTCTATAAAACGAAGAAAATTAAATGTTTTCTGAAGAACATTACCTAAATTAAATACTTAATTTAATACCTTACATTGTGAAAGACAGATATTCTTTCATTTCTGGTATTGTATAAAAACCTCTTTTATTGCATAGCATTGGTTTCGAAATTGCTTTAACTATGTCAGACTTTTGGTACCAGATTTTGTCTTCTTTTTCCGGCCATTCGAACGTGTTACCCACTGAAAAGGTCATGGTGCTAATTTCAAATTTGTTTTTATCAACATTTTTAATTACGCCTGGGAATAATTTCTCCTTCGTATTGGATTATAACATAATCTCCACTAGAATATGTTTTTGGTGGCTTATAATATTTGCTCAGTGGTATATCTTTGTCTGTTAGTTCTTCTTCGATTTCCATGTTGTAGCTATCTTCACTTTCTGCATACTTTACCTCGGTGTCTGTATTGTCCGACGATGTGTCATTTGGTTTCGGTTTTGGTATCGTATTTCGTTTCATCTTCTTATTTTCTTTATTTTTTAGTCTATTTTGGTTTTTGTTTTCCATCTCTCTCTGTTTTAACTGTCTTTTCTCTTCTTTTTCTTGGGCTTTAATTTCTTTTAGTTTTGCTGTTTCTCTTTTTTGTTTCTCTTTCACCTCATGATAATCCCTCCACGTTTTACTTGTGATGGCAGAAGGAACTTTTTCTCTTAATTTTCTTTTTTTCCCTTTTTTATCTTCGTCTTCTCCGGGCCAAAATAAAATTCGTTTAAATGGCGATGGAATATATGTATTTCCCACTTTATTTGCAACAGTTTTTGATGTATTAGGGCTTATCATCTCTTTTAAAGGTGTTTTTACTGCAGCACTTTGAAGAGCACACATTGAAGAAGTTGAAGCTAACTGAAGTAAATCTCTTGCTTGCTTCGATGAACTTGGCTGATCAATGATCAAAGCTTCATTGGACTTTTCTTTGGATTCAGGTGTGATCGTCTCTTTTGAAGATATTATTTCTACTACAGAATTTTCATTGAGGGTAGATGTTGAAGTGCAGGTATTGGAAGCTGTCTGAAGTGGATTTATTACTTGGTTGGAATAACTTTGCTCATTAACAATCAACACGTTATTAGACTTTTCTTTTGGTTCGGGTCTGGTCTTCTCTTTTGAAGTTGTGGATTCTGCGGCAGCTGAAGTTGAAGAGCAAGATGTCGAAGGTATTGCAACTGAATCTGTTATGTTAGAAAAACTCGGCTTATCAATAATTGATGTGTTATTTGTTGTTTCTTTTGATTCTTGTCCGCAGGTTAGGTTTGTCAGTATATTCGATGTAGAATTATTAGATGGTCTGGTTTTATTTAAAGGAACTGAATTTGCAACATTGTTATCACGATTTTCCACTAGATTGGAAACATCTTCTTGAATCAAGTCAATTTCAGCTTGCATCGATCGTTCATTAACGTGAACTGTACGTTGAACTCTCTGTTTATTGCTAGCCCATATTATATACAGTGACGTGTCTTCCTCATTTAACCGAGAATTTAATTCATCTCGACCTTTATAAAAGAGTTCATCGAAAAACTGCAACTTTTCTGTCCCCAACTTTGCCACTATTTCCTTTTCCAAGAAATGAAAAAAGAGTGCCTGTTCTGTTGCTACTTGCGGGTTTTGTCGAGTTTTTATTTTAGTTATATCGATGTAGTCTGGGCCAAAAGGATACAAACCACCAGCGCGAAAACCATTCTTAATGGAATCTTCAGTGAGCGATTGCAACGCTGTTTTAAGGACAGGGGCAAATTTATCTTTTGTAATTTTTTTTCCTAAATTTTGTATTTTCCAGTCCTTTACTGCTTTTTTTCAGTATGATTTCAGTGGTCTAAATATAGCCTAATCCATTGGCTGTAAAATGTGCGTACTGTTTGGGTGTAATGCTATGATTTCTATGCCATTTTCAGCACAAAAATTCGACAAATGCAGGGTCAAATGCGATCGATGACCGTCCAAAAAGAACACTACAGGTTTTTGGATATTTTTCTTGTAACAACCATGGATTAAAAACGTTCGTTATGTATTCATAAAACGTGCTGCTACACATCCAGCCACTCTGTGAACGTCCAATTGCCCAATCTTCGGGAAACTGGGAGGAAATTGTGGACGGAATTTTCTCATATGCAAATACTACCATGGGTGGTGCCAATTGCCCAGCGGCATTTCCAGTAATTAATACTGTTAAATTATCTTTTTCATCTCCGGAGGATTGGTAGATATGTTTGTCACCTTTTCTTGCAAGAACTTTACCAGCCTTAGGCGACAAAAAAAAGGCGCTTTCGTCTGTGTTGAATATTCTTGCCGGCTGTTCTAATACATCTTTGAGATCTTTTTCGCATAGATAAGATTCCACTTCTTCAAACCAACGCCTTATATGCTCTTCTGTAACAGCATCTCGAGCTGTCGGTAAATTTTGTGCCGTTCTCTCAGACAATATAGGATGTCTATTTAAAAAAAGGTTGTACCATTTCTTGCCCGGTCTATTGTCAGTAAATGGGGTTGTTTTATTCTGATCAATTATGATACGTTGTACGCTATCGAGTAACTCATCTCTTGTAACGGGAATGTGTTTTTCAGCCATTTCAAGTACCCATTTTTCTAAAATAGCCTCCTCTTCCGTTGACAAATATGTTTTAGGGCCCATGGAACATTCGAGTGGAGTCTTACCGGAAATCTTATCATGTAATGTAATTCTGGGTACACCAAACTTTTTTGCAGCGGTTGCAGTTTTCTCACCTTTTCTGACTGCTTCTACCGCCTGGGCCATTTGAAGAGGCGTGTAAGTTTTTTTAGGCGCCATGCCTGCAAAAAATGTTGGTTACTGGAACATGTAGACTAACATATAGAACATCCAATAATCGACATATCGGCTGTCGGTCATTGGAACGTATGGCATATCCAATCATCGACACGGCTGTCGATCATTGAAAGCAGTTTGAATATTTAAATGAAAGACCTATATATTTAGAGTGCTGAACAAGCTTAGCTAAATAATATAATAAAGTGCACAAAATAAAATAAAAAAACTCTTCGACATTTGTCGTCCCATTACGCCTGCGCAGCGTCGACGCCACGTTCGCGCACCGCCTCCACGACGTCAGTTGGGGGAGAGATGTTGCACGGGCGCTGACGACGTTCCGACGTTCGATAGCCACTGCGGCGGCGCTGCGAGAAGTCTGGGGGGGAGGGGGCTCTTAATCTACACTAATATTATAAAGAAGAAATATTTGATTGTGTGTTTGTTTGTTTGCATTGAAACTACTAGACCGATATGAAACTTAACTTCTCATGTTTCAGTAGGTCATTCATTATAAAGTGTATTGTAACTAGACTAACCAGAACTTGTGTAACTGCTTGTGATGTATTTTGTTTAATTATAATATTGTATCCAATTATTTTTTATTTACTCTGTTATCTACTCTTTCTATTACCTACTCATTATAGCCTAAGCTACGAAGCAATATCAGGGGACAAATCTCACACAAATGGACTTAGTCTATGATTACTAGACAACGATAAACTTACTTATACACCGTGTTTTTATTGATTTACGATAACTTTAAGGGAACGTTCTTTAGGTCAAATAAAGTTAATTTCCCGAAGACAGACAAATGATAACTGTAACGGTTTTAAAGATATTTAATGTTTAAATTTAATCAGTTAATCACGTTGAACTGGTCTAAAAGGCTCTTAACTGTCTGTGTATGTCACGTCAACATTGACGTACGTGACACTGACTATGAGTTAACTCTAAAGGTCCTTTTAGAATGACCAAAGATACAACATTTAATTACTTTGTTCTAAACGGAAAAAAAATGTTTTTTTTGCAATATTTAAAAATCTAATCTACCACTTAGTTTCTATGGATGTACCTAGTAATATGCCGAAGTTATCGTAAATAAAAAAAAACACGGTGTATAGAGAGATTCATACTTAAATACATAGAAAACATCCGAGACTCAGGAACAAATACTGGCACTCATTCATTACACAAAATATTTGAATTTGAACTAAACCTACGTCTGTAATTTAGTACAGTTCTGGGGCCTATTGCATAATAAAATACAAGCTAATACTATTAGTGATTTTGGTTGTAACTTGTACTTTTATGTTGCATAATAAAATACGAGGAATAAATATACAAGTGAATAAGTACAAGCTAATAATATTAGTGATTTTGGTTGTAACTTGTAAATTACATACATACATAGGTACATACATTTACATAAACTCACGCCTTCAATCCCAGAGTGGGGTAGGCAGAGCTAAAGAATTACCAACAACTTTTAAAACTTGTTCATAATTCTGTAACCAATTATTAATTATTATGTAATTATTGTTGCATAATAAAATACAAGTTATAAAATACAAGTCAAAAAGTATTAGCCCTAATAACTAATATTATATGTAAATTTTATTAGTTTTGGTTGCAATACGAGTCTAAAAATTCAAATTATTAGTTGTAACTTGTATTTATTACTACTTACCTAAGGACCACGGTAATTTTGAATTACAAGTGATTTAGTTAAAGCCTAATCAACGAAAAATGTTTAATATTTTGCATTTATTCGACGATGACGATGATCAATATCTAGTAACCCGACACCAAAAGGTATATAAGGACAGGATCAACTTCACTTTTGAAAATAGTGCACACTTTTACGAAATGTTTCGAATGAAACCTATTAAAGCCGAACGTGTGCTGCGAGCAATTTCAAGCGACATTAAGTTGAAAAAAAAAGGTGGTGCTCTTTCTCCGAAACAGCAATTATGTACTACACTTCATTGGCTTGGAACTGGATGCCAATATTATTCTGTTGGTGGTTTGTCGAACTGTTCATCGCGTTATTAACGCTATTAATAGAAGGTTATTTCCATCGATAATTATATGGCCACACCGAATGGAAGACGTAGTGCAAGAGTTCTATGAGTTATATAATTTCCCGAATGTAATTGGTATAATTGATGGAACACTCATACCAATAGACGCACCAACTACTAACGAACCAGCATTCGTAGACAGAAAAGGAGGCCATTCGATCAATTGTATGATGGTATGTGGACCACAAAATCATTTTTTTTATATAAGTGCCAATTGGCCGGGTAGTGTGCACGATGCACGAGTTCTTAGAAGGAGTAGTCTTTACAGTGCAATGGAACAAGAAAACATATTTCCAAATAGCGTTATACTTGGAGACTCGGCTTACCCTCTAAAAACGTGGCTAATGACACCGTTACACAACGACCCAAATAGCGAGGGTGAAAGACGCTACAACCGAAGACTCAAAGCAACAAGGCAGATTATAGAGTGTTCCTTTGGAATATTAAAGGAAAAATTTCCCTGCCTGAATCATCTAAGAGTCAACCCAAAATTTGCAGCAAATATCGTTGTCTGCTGTGCAACTTTGTGCAACATTGCCCGGGAAGGTGAAGATTTGGAATCATTCACTCCACCAGTGGAACAAGAAAATCATCGAAATGTAAATGATGAGGCTCCTGCATTGAGTGCACTTCGACGCCAACAAGAAATAATACAGTCTATGTCATCATAAATACTTAGTATTAAATCTTGTTAAAATGAAGATGTAGGTCAAGTTGTTTGAAACTTATTAAATATATAAATAATCATTATGGCTTAAACTATGGGTAGCTACCTACTATACAATGACAAACATACTTATATAGATAAAAAATTCATGCTCATCATTCTCATCAAACAAATATTTGACCTTACCGGGGATCCAACCCGGGACCACTAGCTTTGCAGGCAGGGTCATGATAGACTAGGCTAACTGCGTCGTCTCGTCATACGATTGGATTTACTACATGGCTAACATGACATCGTAAGAAAATACCTAAATTAGCTCTTAAATACATAAATTAAATCCAATCATTATGAAGTTTCAAAAATTTGACTTACAACTAATTGTACGATTTTCTAGTGAGTCAGACTTTTAATTTGTTGATGTCTAGCTATATATCATCAATGTACTATTAACTAACTTTTTAAGGAAAAAACATTTATTTTATTAACTTTTATTAATAAAGAAAGGATAATGGCCAAATTGGGTGTGCCACCAACATTATTGAAACCTATATCATTAAAAAGGTTTTAGTTAAAGCATAATTTCTTAATATTGCCGCAAAAATCTGGCTCACCGGAGAACAAAAATATGGGCACTTGAAAACAACATATATCGTCCGTAGAAACTTCGGCTAATTAATGTATAATTGTTACAGTTTATTATATAGAACTATAGTGTAGGTATTTAATGTATCTTATAAATGGTGTATTCTTATATATCTGTACGACAAATAAACTCTCGATTTCAAGAAAATACTTCAGCGTGTTAATGTATATTGCCTAAAGTTTATATGGACTGTATTGTTTTCAAGAGATCATATTTTTGTTCTCCGATGAGCTAGGTATTTGCGGCGATAATAAGAAATGATGTTTTCACTAAGTTCATTTTAAATATAAAGGTTTCAATTCTGTTGGTGCCACACCCAATTTCCATACAAAAATGCCCATGATCCTTTGAACAATCGATGAAATTCATTGTTTTTATTGCTAAAGTACACAAATTAATTATTACAAACGTCAATATTGTGACTATTCCTGATCTGTATACGTGGTATCCGTATTATTTTGATTATCGGATGTAGATTCTGGAATAAACACAGCTAGTGTAAATTGCTCCAAATTACTTGTAAACTTGGATCTTGGGAGCCCATACCGTAATTCCAAATCCATTTTTTTTAAATCTTTTAGGTAATTATCTCGTTCAACATTTTTTATTTGTAGATCTTTTAATATGTTTTCTTTCTCCAAAATATCTAACGTTAATTTCATTTTTTTTTGTAATAAATCTTTGTTTTCGTTTATTCCTTCTCTTCCTTTCCAGTCCCTTTTTAAAATGTTGTTACTATTTTGTTTAAGTTCGGAATTGTTTAATGTCTCGAACGTATTATCTACTGTCTCTTGTAGGGTTTCTTGTATCTTTTGCTCAGAATCTAGGTTCAATTCAATTTGCAGATGCTCATCCACGCCTAGACCTTCTAAAACTGGTGACTCTTTTCCGAGTATATCATAAACGAGAACATCAATTTCATTTTCTTTACAGTCGGGCCCTCCGCCAGAGCCTGTTTTTTTAGCATTATCTCGTTTCTCCTATAACAAAAGATTAGTCAACTTTAAAAACCCGGCTGCTTATTTTTATATACCTAGACGACAATTGCATAACAGTTTTTATGATATAGCCTGTATATGTTAGTTTTTTTAATCAAAGTATCCCTTGCGACGCTTTGCCGAATTTAACGACCCTATTTGCATCGAAATCGTACCACCAGACCAGCCTCTATGAGTGAACTAAGAACCTTAAAAAACTACCTCATTAAATCAATAAAACATTACACTCCTCTTTTAGAAGTCGAGTAAAAATATGATATGATATAGGGCCAATCTCCGGAACGCCCAGTTTTTACGTTCCCGAAGATAACATTTACCAGATAAATTATTCTGCCACCAAAAACCACTTTTTAGGTGCTCAATTAAACAATAAAAAAGCTATCTAAACCGTTTTCGGTTTAAACCCACTACAAAAAAGTTGTTCTAGGAAAATAAGTAAAATTTACATTTGTTTACTAAACTGGTAAACTACGGTGGGCTAAACTAGTAAATCGTCGATCTATTTGAATAAAACTTTAACTGAAAATAATTATGAAATAAAACCTACACAATCATATTATGGACGAAATACTCTTTACTTTTGTATAAAATAATTGTCAAGAAAATTAGTGCGAATTAGTTAAAATTCAAATCGAAAACCGTGTCAAAAAATATCGTCATTAGTGGCCACGGCCATTGATTGTCGAATTTCGGAAAAACGGAGGTAATTGAACAATACGAAACAGGCCTCGTCTGACCACCACCCGCCACTTAGTTGCCTCGCAAGTGTCTCAGGAGCAACACGTGCTGCGTTACGGCAAGGTAAGTGGCCAAAAAAAAAATTTCAACTTTGTCAATTTTGTCGTCATTATCATTTGTAGCTATTTCTCGATAATTATGTGTTATTAATTATTAAGTTTGTATTTGCATTGAAGTAAACCTAGGCTTTGTTTTGGTGAAACAGGTATTTTGTTTTCAACTTCAAACAGAAACCTGGTTCGACACGTTTTTTTACTATAGTCATTGTCGGTCATGTCATTGTTGGAGAAATTGAGAGGGACGACAATGATATCGGTAGGACCCTAATGATAACTCGGAAGCCAACAATGATATTCGTGGCTGCCAATGATGCTTTATTAGACAAATCTAAGATTTACCTATACTTTGAATGATAATCATTACTATTTTTATCCTTGATCATGTTGAGGCTTATTAGTCGTCTTGATTATTAAATGATGACTGTACAAAAAAGTACAGTGTGCAGTAAAATATTGCCTCTAAAATATCACGTTGAGTAATTCTGTTTTTTGACAAACAAATTAATAAAGTTTTAAAACTTGTGTATTTTTTTTTTATTTTTTATTTTTTTTATATCATAGGAAGGCAAACGAGCACACAGGCCACCTGATGGTAAGTGGAAACTGTGACCCATAGACATTCGCATTCACAAGACCGCAATCCTAAGACTGCAAATGCGTTGCCAACCCTGAGGCCGAAGATGGAATGCCTCTATGCTAGTCATTTCACCGGCTGTCTTATCCCCAAACCGGAACACAACAATGCGAACACTGCTGCTTGGCGGTAGGTTAATGGATAAGATGGTGGTACCAACCCGGACGGACCCTGCACAAGGTCCTCCCACCTCCGATATATACAGGGTGTCCCGTAAGTACCACGTCAAACTTAAGGGGGAGGTAGGTGAGCAAGCCACCTACCTAACATGGAAAAATCGCCTTAGTAAAAGTCGCACCGTTTTCGAGATATTTGAATTTTTCTGATTTTTAGAAAAATGTACACCCGCACTGAGTTTTTGATCTGTGGTATTCGGAATTTATTATTTTTTAATTTTTATTTTATTGCAAAACAATCTTGAATAGTTGTGTTATCAAATGGTAAAAACCATTGAAAAGTAACTATTGTAGTTTTTTTTATTTTTTAAATTAAATTTAAAATTTGCCTCTTCCGTTTTATTTTGGTAAAACTTTAGCCCCTCCCGGTGAAAAAAAAATACATGACCACTGGTTAGCCAATTAGATTAAAAACATGCTCGTTTAATGGGCATTTAAAAATGATAAATACTTTATCATCAAAACACTAATAAATTTTTTTTTTAAAGAAAAGCGTAAAATACACCAAGCTTTACTTGCGACGCGAGCTGTATCAGAATTCCATTCTAGTTTAATTCAGCAGCAGTGCAAAACTAATCGCTCAAATTAAAATCTTTAAATTTCGGTAATTTCGTTCGAAATTTAAAAATTTTTTTTTGAACCCAATCTTACTGTTTATTTGGTGTGTGGTTAAATTTAATTACTTACTTTTGTGATTTAATCCACAGTCACAATTGTCACAAAGGCCAAATCGTTAAGCAAATCAGAGTCCGAAATACAAGCAAAAACAGTTAGTCCGAAAAACATCAAACATAAACGACAAATCACAAAAGTAAGTAATTAGATTTAACCACACACCGAATAAACAGTAAGTTTGGGTTCAAATGTGACAATAAACAAATAAATGAGGAACAAAATTATTTTTAAATTTCGAACGAAGTTCGAAGAGTTTTAGGACAGTTTTTTTTTTTAAATAAAGAGTTTGGCATTATGCAGGTTGTAAGCCCAAATCGAATAATAATCTACTTGGAATATCGCAGATTAAAAGTTTTATAACTTTTTTTTTATAACTTTTTTTTATATAAATTAAGCGAAATTTAAAGATTTTAATTTGTTCGATTAGTTTTGCATTGCTGCTGAATGAAACTAGAATGTAATTCTGATACAGCTCGAGTCGCAAGTAAAGCTTGGGTGGCAGTACTGGCTTAACGTGAATTGCGGTGTATTTTACGCTTTTCTTTAAAAAATAATATTTATTAGTGTTTTGATGATAAAGTATTTATCATTTTTAAATGCCCATTAAACGAGCATGTTTTTAATCTAATTATCTAACCAGTGGTCATGTATTTTTTTTTCACCAGGAGGGGCTAAAGTTATACCAAAATAAAACGGAAGAGGCAAATTTTAAATTTAATTTAAAAAATAAAAAAAACTACAATAGTTACTTTTCAATGGTTTTTACCATTTGATAACACAACTATTCAAGATTGTTTTGCAATAAAATAAAAATTCAAAAATAATAAATTCCGAATAACACAGATCAAAAACTCAGTGCGGGTGTACATTTTTCTAAAAATCAGAAAAATTCAAATATCTCGAAAACGGTGCGACTTTTACAAAGGCGATTTTTCCATGTTAGGTAGGTGGCTTGCTCACCTACCTCCCCCTTAAGTTTGACGTGGTACTTACGGGACACCCTGTATATATATATATACGATATATGTACTTGTGATACAATTGGGTGCGGTGTTTAAATATCACTACTCTCCCCCCACCCGTGAAATGTGTCCTCGTTAACGGTTTTTTAACATTCTTAGGACAACTATAATAGATAAGAAAAAAGGGTCAATGATAAAAATTATCCTTATTAAATTCTAAAAAGAAAAGACTATAATATGTTTTTTTTTTCTTAGTTTTCAAGGAGGAAGTGTTTAAAAAACCATTGCCGACGTCAGCGACGGTTTTTTACTACTACGATATGTACAAACATTTATTATATACCATTTTGAACTTTATTTAATCAGCTAACGAATTGAATAATAGCAATACAATTGGTCAACTAGTTCTTGATTGGTTGTCAATTTTGGTAAGTCATTTTAGTAGGTAATCGTATGAGATGTAGTGATCTTTAAACGCCACTCCCAAATGTATCATGTCCAGAGATCGGAATAGGTAGAGCTAATTTGCCTAAACTTGATGCATGTTCATTCATAAATGTGTTCCTATTTCACTCACTCATGAATGAATATGCGTCAAGTTTAGGCAAATTAGCTCTGCCTATTCCGATCACTGATCATGTCACACAAGTTTTAAAACTTTATTAATTTGTTTGATATTCCCATACATTGAATACATATAATTACTCAGCTAGTAGGTAATGAAATGTCGCAACCCCGTCAAGTTAAGGTTCGCTAGAATGGTCTAAATGAGTAGTTGAGTGAATAATTCTTTTTTACATTCTAACCCAGTTATGTAAAGATTTCTCTCATTTAAGAATAGTGACCTGGAACTGCTCTGAAGCAGGACACGGAGAAGGTGGTCCGGATGGCGTCGGAGCGACACTGAAGCGTACCGCCTGATCGAATGGTGGTATTCGGAAAAGATATTGGAACCTTTGGTGATTTTTTTGATCTGATAACCGATTACGTCGCGAATGATCAATGATGATGAATGAATTATGTCAATTGACATACTTTCCCACACTATTTTATATGTTGATTAGATGTGTACAATAATTGACTACTGCACTAATGTAATAAGTGTGCTGCAGTGAGTTGAGTGAGTCGAGTTCGTGATGATTAGAATGACGCAAAAAGTCTGAGAAAAGAACAAACAAAATGTATATTTAGATTATAAAGATCACGTTAATTAGTAGTAGTAATTAGATGTGGAGACGTCAATATACTTACATACTAAATAATTATGTTGATTAGACGTGTAGGTACAATAAATGAAAACTGCATTAATGTGACGAGTGCAGTGAGTTGAGTGAGTCGATTTGGATTATAAGGTTTTAATTGTAATTATTATTATATTAATGACGAAAAGAAAGTCTGTTACTAGTACAAAAAATATATAAGTATTAAGATTATATAAAGATCATGTTAATTAGTTGAGTATGAATGTCACTTCACTAGGCAATTCTATACGATAATGCACATAAATGAATGTGCCCACATCAGCAACTAGATATATCGTTGATCTCAGTTAAATAAATATATAGGTATATCTATTATTTAGTTTTATTTCATTTAAATAAATGCACTTAAACAAAAAAAAACAAAATACTCTGATAAATCCAACGTGACGTGGTCAAAAAAGAATGGCTGAAAATTACAAGCTTGTAAAAACATACAACCCCCATTACGAAACATATAAACCCCGTTCCCTTTTTTGGAATTCGATTGAAAATGAGTAATGCTGCTAGTGTTTAGTTGATACATACGACTTTTTATGTTATTGATTCAAATATTCGTCATTGTCGGTCACATTGCATCATTGTCGCCCATGAAGTACGTCATTGTAGGCTTATTTTGTCATTGTCATACACCGCCCTTTTTTTTGAACTTTGAATATATTTAAAACAAAAGATTATTTTGAAGTGCCTCTTTAATAAAATTATAATATTGTATAAAAACTATCATTTAAGCGTTACAGTGAAGTTGTAGCACAAAGATGACATCGGGAACAAAATTTGTTCCTGGAGAATTTTTCTGCGTGGAATCGCCCTATAGATATAGTTGTTGTAAAAAATGTATATTGTTTATAAATTAACATACAGGCTAAACATTTGCCCACCAAACATCACGAACATACCTACGCCCAATTCTTATTTTCTTTGATAATCCCCAAGCTTTGGGCATATGCACCGATATTTCTCCAGGCGTTACTGCGAATATCTTTAGTGACCTTTGTTGAAAAGGGACCGAACAAGACATCTTTCTGCTCCTTAATTTTACTTAAGATGCAAATTTTCAATTATCTTTGTTCTTCTCGCTTACCACCCATTTTCGAAGTTAGAAATTTCAGATAAAGTTTTACGTTGACGGGTACTGTTCCCGCCAATATTTATTTTTTAATTGCAAAGTACAAAGATGGGCAAAGGTTTACCTCACTCAGCCAACTTGTTTACTTGTAATTTTGTGTTTTGCTGATAATATTAGTACACTTATTACAAGTTAGTAAAAATACATTATGCAACAAAATTTATTAGTACTTGTAAATAATGATGAATTTACTTGTAACTTTCACGATATTATTAGAAATTTATGCAACACAATTTTCTAATATAATTAGTGAAAACACAAAATAATTATGCAACACAAAATAACGCAGCTTGTAAATTTTTAACTAGTAAATTGTATTATTTTCTAATTTTATTAGTCTAATTATGCAATAGGCCCCTGTGGCCCGTTTCACGAAGCTACAAGTTACAAATTACAAGTTCACAAGTAACAAGAGCAAAAAGTTACAATTTACAAGTACAAGTGTTTCTCGAACGCGGCCTTCCATGGTAGAATAATAGGATCGTATGGTAATCTCGATTACAAGTGAATGACATCTCGATTTAACAAGTCCCTATTAAAAAAAAGTTTGTTGATGTTTTGACGTTTCTAAATGTCAAATCATGAAATATTTATATTTATAATCTGTAATTATTATTATTATTATTTTATTATTTAATAAGTACAATTTTATTAAAAAGACTAAAATTAGGCATTGCCCCACAAAACTGGAGTAACAGTTTGACTGTGGGAACGGCAGTCAGTAAGATAGGCATTTGTGGCGTCAAAATGTGTGCCTAAAACGACGCCGCCAAATTGTATGTTGGCAACATTGTGAAATGTAAATAGCTCGCTCACCGGCCGCACTCAGCGCGGACGCACATTTATTTCTTCCGATGTATATGTAAAAACACAAGATTAAATCCAGTAAAAACTGTCTCCGGAATTTCTCTTCTCACCACTGCAACGAGCCCCGCTACGCAACACGTATATAAAGGGGTATTACCACTCGGTACGGCCACCCCAAATTGGTGACCACGACGTGCACGTCCATAAGCGTCAAGTTTGGACGCTTACCTTGGACATTGCGGAGGTTCCACTTTTGTCTCATGGCGGCCCTCGACATCGAAGCCTGGTGTGCATCGTTCGAGGCCAGTTTCCACAAAGTGCAGTGAGTGTATGTTGCAATATAAGTTACGAAAAAGTGCATTTGAACAAACTTGCCTACAACCGGTTTTATCCAGTTCATCTACGTATCCAGTACCTATTTCAGTTTTCCCGTAAAAATATCCTGCAAAGAAACTGACAGTGATTGCAACTATTGGTACCTATTAGCGTTTTTTCTATTATTTAACAGAACTACAGTGTTTATACTATTTGGTTTTATGTTGACAATTGTTAATTCAACTGTTTGTTCTAATTACTAATGCCAATTAACTTTAAATACTAAGTTTTGCTAATTTTCGGTTTTTCTACGAATTTTCTGCATTTAAATAATTGTATGTGGATTTTCATTAATGGTGTTTTGTTTATTTATTTGACATAACCGCATTTGTCATTGAGCACATGTCTGCTATATGTTTGAAGAGCGCATTTTCTAATTAATATTTGGTGTGCGTTTTATCTTGTGTTATGTGCAGGCATGCAATATTGTATTTTGTGATTTTAGTCTAACTTATTAACAAATTTTGTGTTTTGTGGGTCTGGCTCCCTGCGGGTGAAGGATAAATTTTAAAACTAACCCTTTTCTTTAACCGTAAACATTTTCTTTCTTGGGTGTGGTATCTGAATATATTCCAGAATGTCTGTTGAGGAGCTGCAAACCCAGCTGGAAGCCCTGCAGGTGCAGAATGCTGCTCTTCAAGCTCGACTACGACCCCAAACTTGTGAATCTTCAGCCGATACCAAAGATGTCTACAAAGTAGCTGTCAAGTTACCTCCTTTTTGGTCGGACAGGCCTGCAGTGTGGTTCACACAAGCCGAGGCCCAATTCCACTTGGCAGGAATTTCTAGTGACATGACAAAATTGAGTCATGTCATTAGTATTATTGACCAACGTCTAATAGGTGACATCGAAGACATAACTATGGACCCACCGGAGGAACACAAGTACGACACACTAAAACGTGAGCTTATTAGAAGACTTTCTGTATCTGATGACCAGCGCATTGAACGCCTACTTAGTGATGAAGAGCGGGGTGACCGAAAACCTACAGCTTTCTTGCGGCACCTTCGGTCTCTCGCCGGTCCCTCTAAAGATGATAGCATACTGCGGCGATTGTGGATGCGACGCTTACCTGGCCACGTGCAGGCTATACTTACTGCACAGTCAGATCTCAGCTTAGACAAATTGGCAGAGCTGGCGGACAAGATCATTGAGGTTACTCCTGGACCTCCGAGTATCTACAAGGTGGACAGTAAAGCTGCCAGCGGACAACCTGACCTCAAAACTGTCATGGAACGCCTAGACAAGCTTGGTCAGCAGGTTGCTGCTTTAACCGACAAGCAGCAGCGTGGAAGATCCCGTGGCCGATCCGCATCTAGGGGTGCAAGCCGCAGCGGCACTCCACCAATGCTGCAAAAGCGTGCTGGTAGTTTAGTTTAGTTTAGTTTATTTATTCATCAATGTAATATTACAATATAAATTGCATTGCATGTCAAAAAATACGAAATTACATTGAGATTGTCAAAACATAAATACTAATAATCAAAAAATACAAAGAATAATTAATAATAATTAATTAAATTAAAACAACAACAATTAAATATCGAATAATGGTCACTCGTCCGATGTCAATACATATAGTGATTAATAAATTTCAACACAATAATAAATTTACATGTCCAGCTCCATATATTCATCCACGGAGTATAATGGATTATCCAATAAAAGGTTTCTTAGTTGATGTTTAAATGCTTCGTCGGATTGTAAATTTTTAAGTTGAGCGGGTAGACGCTCGTAGTACGTGGGACCGATGATACGCGGGTTCTTACCCGCAAGTGCCATGCGACGGGGAACTGTTCTCAAACGCCCGGTGTGGCGGAGCTCCTTGCCAAGAACATTAACGCGTGCAAAGGAGGAAATATTATGTCTTACGAACATCAATATTTGGAAAATGTAAACTGAGTAGTGCGTCAATATGCGGTACGTTCCGAAAAGGCCCCTGCAAGAGTGCCTAGGTTTCACCCCAGCTAACGTGCGTAAGGCGCGCTTTTGCATTATCATCACCCTATTGGCATCCGTGGAGTTTCCCCATAGGAGCGAGCCATACGACATTAGGGAGTGAAAATGTGCAAAGTACACCTGTATTAATGCATCATTTGCAATAAGCCTGCCCAGTTTACGCAACGCAAAGACGGCACCACTCAGTCTATCGCAAAGTTTGTCAACATGGCACTTCCAGTTAAGGTTAGAGTCAAGTGTGAAGCCGAGGAACCTACACTCATTGCATATCGGCATCGGACTGTTTGCCACGCACGTAGGAAGTGAGATAGGTCGGCCTGAGAAAACCATAGTATTGGATTTCGACAAGTTTAAAATCAAACCATTAGCCGAAAACCACGTTTGCAACTGATGGCACGCGCTATGGATTTTCTCCCCGAGTTCCTCATACGTACGGGCACTAACCACGACAGTCGTGTCGTCCGCAAAGAGCACTGACAGGCCAGCTGTAATGGCTGACGGAAGGTCATTCATGTAAATTAGGAATAGTGTGTTTCCTAAAGCAGATCCTTGAGGGATACCTTGACTCACACTTCCGGTCATAGACTGCATCCTTATTCCGTTTGCGGATAACTTGACTGCCTGTTTACGGCCCGACAGAAATGACGTGAGTAGACGGTGGCTAACATCACTGATGCCGTAGTGATGCAACTTGTCCAAAAGCATTTCGTGATTGATCACATCAAAGGCCTTGGACAAGTCGCACAAGATACCCGCCACCTTGTACCTCTCATCCAGACCAGTAACTACGCAGTCATAGATTTTACACGCTGCCTCGGTCGTTGACATCTTCTGCCGATACGCAAATTGCTGGTCCGTCAGCAGGTCGTTATCCTCGAGGTGGCTCATAATGTGCGACGACAGGATTGACTCTATTATTTTAGAGACCATAAGAAATTTGGTACAAAGGCAGCCAAGTGCATCCCTCCATGCAACTGGACAGCGGAAAACTCGACCAGCAGTCAGTAAAGGCGGATTCTGACTGCTGCCAGATCGAACCCCACACCCGCCGCCTTTTTGTCACCGACAAGGTTACCAAACATCAATATCTGATCGACACAGGTTCCGATTTATGTTGTTACCCATACCGCTGGCTTAGAGAGCAGAGGCCACCCACCGACTGGGAACTCAGCGCAGCCAACGGCAGCACAATTAAAACCTTCGGAACTGTCAATCTTAAACTTGATTTTGGACTGCGGCGCAATTTTACCTGGCAGTTTGTGGTGGCTGACGTCAATACAGCCATTATCGGTTCAGACTTTTTGTCCCATTACCATTTGCTACCTGACTGTCACCATAAGAGGCTTGTTGATGGCAGCACCGGCGTTAAGGCCATTGCTTCTACTGCTACTACCTTGCAGTCCAGCGTCAAGTCTATTGATTCTCAGAACTCTTCATTTGCACAGGTGCTTGCCGAGTTCCCAGACATCACCAAACCTCCTGGTTTCCCACGGTTTGTTAAACATAGCACGGTACATCATATTAGGACAACTGAAGGGCCACCTATTTCTTGCCGCCCCCGGCGCCTGGCACCCCAGAAATTATCTGCTGCCAAGCGCGAATTTGAGGACATGGTGCGCAGTGGTACAGCTCGACCATCTGAAAGTGCTTGGTCGTCTCCTTTACATATGACCACGAAAAAGGACCAGTCCTGGCGTCCCTGTGGCGACTACCGCGCCTTGAACGCCAGAACTATTCCTGACCGGTACCCCGTGCGCCACATTAACGACTTCGCGTACAATCTTGCTGGAGCAACCGTTTTTAGCACCCTCGATCTTGTGAAGGCGTACCAACAAATCCCGGTGGCCGAGGATGACATCCCCAAGACCGCCATCGTCACCCCGTTCGGCCTCTTCGAATTTCCTTTTATGAGTTTTGGATTACGAAATGCTGGACAAAGTTTTCAAAGATTTATCGATGAGGTCACACGGGGCCTCGATTTTGTATTTCCCTACGTGGATGACATCCTCGTCTTCTCGAAAGATGAGGCTCAACACAGGGAACACCTCAGAACGCTCTTCAAGCGTCTGCACGATTATGGAGCGGTGATTAATCCCTCTAAGTGCGTTTTAGGCGCACCCGAAGTAGTGTTCCTGGGTTTCCACATTAGCTCACAAGGCACCCGCCCTCCACAAGATCGCATCCAAGCCTTAATAGATTTCCCGCCTCCGAAGACTGTCCAAGGTGTGCGCCGTTTCCTCGGCATGATAAATTATTATCGCCGCTTCGTGCCTCACGCCGCTCAGTCTCAGGCGCCTTTGATTGATGCAGTAGTCGCAACCAATGGGAAGGGTACTAAACCATTCTTATGGACACCTGAGCTCCTGATGCATTTTGAAACCTGCAAATCAGGCCTTTCAAACGCAACTTTACTGCAGCATCCGGTCAACGACGCACCCCTTGGCCTGTTTACGGACGCGTCTAGTGTCCATTTAGGATCTTGCCTTCAGCAGTTTGTTAACGACCAATGGTGCCCTATTGCCTTTTTCAGCAAAAAGTTGACCCCCCAAAAGGCTCAGTGGCCAGCGTACTACCGAGAGTTACTGGCGGTGTATGAAAGCGTACAGCACTTCCGTCATATTCTCGAGGTTCAGCACGTTACTATTTATACTGACCACAAGCCATTGCTGTACGCTTTCGTACAGCGCCGTGAAAAGCTTCCTCCGTCTCAGCTGAACCAGCTGTCATTCATCGGCCAGTTTACGACTGACATCCGCTATATAAAAGGAGAGGATATCGTCGTCGCTGATGCAATGTCGCGGATTGAAACCATTTCTTTAGAAGAGGACTATGAAGCTCTCTCTAAATCTCAGCAAGAGGACCCAGAACTCGTCGACATTCGTCAAGGAGCCTCAAGCCTTCAGCTTTCTCGTATTGCTGTTCCTGGTACTGAGGTCTTCATACTTTGTGACGTTTCTACTGGCAAGCCTCGTCCCTATCTGACCCCTTCGTTTCGTCGCGCGGTGTTTGACAAGTTACATAACTTGAGTCACCCCGGCGTCAGAGCCACCACTCGACTCTTGGTAGGTCGCTATGTCTGGCCTTCCATTCGGAAAGACTGTCGCAGGTGGGCACAGTCTTGTCTCGCGTGCCAACGCAGCAAAGTTTCAAGACACACTTCGGCACCTCTAGGTACAATAGAGCAACCATCTGGTCGATTCACCCATGTCCACATTGACATAGTTGGCCCTCTGCCCGTCTGCGACGATTTTCGTTATTGTCTCACCGCTTTTGACAGGGTTTCTAGGTGGCCAGAGGTGTGGCCTATGCGCTCCAACACTGCCGATGAGGTGGCCGATACCTTCGTCCAAGGATGGGTCGCTCGTTTTGGTGTCCCTTCTACTGACCAGGGCACCCAGTTCGAATCCGACCTGTTCCGGCGCCTTATGCAAACTTTTGCGACAAAGCGCATTCGGACAACCGCATACCATCCTTGTGCGAACGGAATGATTGAGCGACTCCATCGCCAGTTAAAGGCCGCACTTATGTGCCACTCTGACTCTTGGACACGTGCTCTTCCTCTCGTCCTACTCGGCATGCGTACCGCCTACAAGGAAGACTTGAAGGCTACGGCTGCCGAAATCACGTATGGAGAACCTCTGCGTTTACCCGGAGAAATGTTGGTTTCCGATTCTGGCGAAAACCTGCTGGTCGATTCCGCTGATTTCGTCGTCCAACTGCGAAGAAAGATGTCATCACTTCGTCCAGCTCCCGCCTCTCGCCACTCGACTCCTTCTGTTTTCATCTCAAAGGACTTACCCACCGCATCTCACGTTTTCCTTCGTGACGACACAGTTCGGCGACCATTGCAACCTCCCTATAAAGGTCCTTTCGCCGTATTACAGCGTTCCGCGGACGGGAAGACTGACCTTGGATATCAAAAACAGGAAGGTTGTAGTGAGCGTCGACCGCGTCAAACCAGCCTTTCTTAATTCTGACCCTAGCCCGCCGGTTACTTCGTTACCTACGGATTTGCCTCGAGCACAGCCTGCAGCTGCACTTGCGCCTTGCCCTATAGCGGCGCCTGCGCCTTCAGATACCACAGCCCCTTCGAAACGGCCTTATATAACCAGGTCTGGCCGCCACGTGAGTTTCCAGAATCGTAATGATTTTAGTTACTTTTAATTATTTTTTTTATATTATTTTTTAATTATTGTTGTTTTTGTTTATCCTTCTCCGTGGGGGGGTGGTGTGGCGTCAAAATGTGTGCCTAAAACGACGCCGCCAAATTGTATGTTGGCAACATTGTGAAATGTAAATAGCTCGCTCACCGGCCGCACTCAGCGCGGACGCACATTTATTTCTTCCGATGTATATGTAAAAACACAAGATTAAATCCAGTAAAAACTGTCTCCGGAATTTCTCTTCTCACCACTGCAACGAGCCCCGCTACGCAACACGTATATAAAGGGGTATTACCACTCGGTACGGCCACCCCAAACATTCATTAACAAGTAATAAAATTAAAAATTAAATAACAGTATTATGCTGTCCATAAAGAATCAGTGAAGTATACTAGACATACATTTCTAATATTAAATAAGTAAATCTAAATAATGCTTTTTTAACAGTCTCTTGTATTTATTTTTATTTTTTTCACGTCTAATGGCTTCAGGCAGACCATTGAGTAGGTATGGGATAAGCTTCTTGAGAGTTCTGTCTCCATAGTAATTATTTATCCTAGGAACGAATAGTTTACCAGTCGCCATAGCCTTGGTGTTATAGGTATGATCAATGGGTTTTAATGAAGAACACTGAGTTATGTTCGAGACAGCCATGGTTGTTAATTGCAAGTAGATACTTATGTTTTATATTTACCGGTAATATTCTACAGATTTTAAAGAGTTAAATCCGATGATGTCTCCACTCCAGTCTCGCGGAGTCTTTGGAGTTGTCTCTTGTTATCGTTAAAATTTGAAAGTAGGTACGGGAGTTATTATGGAAAGCAACTGGAAAATTTTGAAGGAATAAGAACTTTTTGGAGCATTTTCGGCAACCAAGACCGATGCGTGGAAAGTCATAAGTACACGAAAAGGCACAGGCTTTAGGACTTGTGCCAAATTCAAGGGATTTTTCATATACCCGTGATGTACTTCCACATTCCACAAGCTTATGAAACTTCACTTAATATTTACAGACAAAATAACAATAACAACAAACTTTAGCAGAGAATTAAACTCAACAACTAACAATAACAAAATATACAATAACAATAACAACAAACTTTTTAACAGAAAATTAAACTCAACGACGGTACGACAAGAGAGTGACGTTTAAAAACAAACGAGGTAGGTACTATAGTATGAATGATTTGACAGCGACTCTAACAAATTACAAGTTTACTTAACTCGGAAGCTAGGTAGTTTTTTTTACTAATTGACAAGTACAAGTTGACAATGTAACAAAATTTTCGAGAAACGTTAGTTCGATTGAAGCAATTTCTAACAATAAAATAAAAAAAATGTCTATGGTTCAAATTTTACACTTGTAACTTGAATTTTACAAATTGTAGAAAAGTAACTTCGTGAAACGCTTGTAGTACCTTTTTTGACCAATGTTGCCAGTTTACACTTGTAAAATTGTAACTTGTAGCTTCGTGAAACGGGCCACTGGTATTAACATTTGACAATTGGCTACACGGGGTCTATGTTATTCATACGTCTATGATGACAGTCAATAATGACAGATACCTAATTACGATATTACGAAATTACGATCACAGATTAAGCAGATAGGGTTGATTATTTATTTGAATCCTAAGTCGTAACCATACCCCAGCCAAACCGCGTTGCAACATAAGCAATCGGGGGAGGGAAAGAGCTTTATTTTATATTGTTTTCAAGTGAACACGTGCGTGCCGCCTTTGTTAGGATTACTTTACCGCCTATAGCCCGTTTTAACAGACAGACGTCATACTTTGTTTACCGCCAGTGCTACTGCCTAACTCGGACAAACAAACGAGTAAGTTCACTTATTTTGTTAAAGAACTCAAGATAATAATCCCTGTGACAGTTCATCTAAGTAAGTTTTGTTACTTCCAAGATTTCCCATAAATATCAGTAACCTTGCGACGACGCTCAGTTATTTAAATGATGGTCGAAGTCAAAAGTTACTAGTTGTTGTTTGACGATGTCTAGCTCTAGAAGTTTGGGTGAATGCACCTGAAGGATCAAAACTGCAACAGCATTGTTCATATTAACATTATGGAGTAACATTAGGTTAAGAATTATGTTTGTTACAGCTCTATTACTTATATTTTTGCAATAAGTAATAAAAATATTGTGTGCTACCATCACCCCAATCAAAGAAACGTAAAACATAAGTATAAAAATAATATAAGGACTGATCTGTGCCTATAAGATTTGTAAAACAAACTTATGTTACCTAGTCATTCATTGTAATTTAACCAGTTGAAACCTGACCCAAATAGCGAAAAAACAAAATGGTTTGGTGATTTAAGGCAGAAATCAAGTAGGTTTAGACATAGGATCCCTCGGTCGCACCAGGTACTTAGAGAGTAGAGCCTTAGTAGGCAAAGCAAGTAATATAAGTAAATATTTTAGAGGTCCTATTATGCCCAGGCAATAAAACTGCTGTCATCACAATACTTCACTTAATACAATTTTATTATCCATCAGTACAAGTTTAATTAGGTGCAAAATTTAAAAGTTATACTGCAGTTTTTCTTAGGTAGTTATGCAGTATTGCACTATACCTGGTGACAAGTTGTATTTATGTGTGGTGTGTGGGCAGTGTTCATGTTGCAAACCGAGGTTGAACCCTCAGTGCAGGGCAGTGCACCTCACAACAATGCTGCGCTTTTTTTAGGTAGAATAGTCATCATCTGGTTTTTCTGATGGTGTTATCTGTAATGTTTTGTTTTTATCCTCATCTTTATATTATGTATTTATGTAAGTATTTATATTTATTTTAATATATTGGTATGTAGGTATATATTATTACGTTTAACCAACATATATGTTAGACCCTATGTTGCACCGCCACCACAATCTCTGCTTTGCCCAAAGGTTAACTGGTAGGCCTTACGGCATTAAGTTCGCCTTTTGTATACGAAGTGTATTCTTTTGTGCAATAAAGATTAAAATAAATAAATAAATAACGCCTACTTTACTAATCTGAGAGATTGTGAATGCCACATTTGGTCATATAACCAGATATTGCATTAACCCCACTGCCAGTGAGTTGTTATAACCCTTGATATTAAAATCAACAGTTGTGTATTGCTGAATGGGGTCCTTAAAGCTAAACCATTAATCAAATCATTGATAACATTAAAGTGAAAAAAGTGTATTTTAGGACTGAAGCCTTAAGTAATTATGGCAACTGTTTAATAGTTCACTCTCATGTAATAAATAATACATAAAAAATACCTTTCATTACCAAAAACAGTAAATGACTACCAAAATTAGTAAATCACCATCAAAATAAGTGGACTCCCGCCAGAACTCTCATTCTCTCGCACCACTCGCACTCAGGAGCTTCTGGCTCCACGCTTTGCATAAACACTAGGGCTAGGATGGACAAGACCATGTGGATGTGTGGTGTCCTAATCTGGTTTACGTGCATTTAACCACTTAACGTAAGCATTATCATTGATGAGTCGGTAGTGGACCTGCCTATATGAAGCTAGTGGCCCTGGGTTTGATCCCCGGTACAGGCAAATATTTGTGTTATGAGCACGAATATTTGTCCCTGAGTCTTGGGTGTTTTCGATGTATGGTATCAAAGAGTCAATTTGTGATAAAACTACTAGACTAAGAAAATTTGCCTTAACATTCATACTTCGAGTCATGCACGCACGTCGGTTTCGGGTATTCGAACCGTAAGATTCGGCCCTTTTCCAGTATTTCTCCGATTTGATTCGAAAAAGTACGCGTAGGGCGGCCCCTTCCAAGTTTGTTTAGCTTTATTTTTTATTTTTACTTGATTTGTGTGTTGTTGTGAATAAATTTAGGTATTTTCTTTCTTTCTTTCTTTATTTCAAATGCTTTACCGATCCTAAGGACTTCATTTCCTCCTACGCTGACATCGGGCGCTGACGTCGGTCGAGCGTCAGCGACCGATGTCAGCGTAGGAGGAAATCAAGCCTAAGATGAAATGTCTTTATACGAGTAGTTTCACCAGTTGTCATATGCCCACACCGTTACACAACAATGCGAACACGGCTGCTTGACGGTAAAGAAACTTGTCGCCAAGCTTTATTGAATGGATTGACGACAGGCCTCAAAAATCCCCAAAAGGGAAAAAGTAGTTAATAGTTACCTTATATCGGGAGCACGGATGGGTTACTTGATGGAGGCGAGTGGTTTTTTTTAGGAAAAAAAATAACCTTTATAAAAACAGAAAAGAAAGCATTTGTTGTTGGCCAAATTCGAAAAACCACATTTTAAAGTTGTTCATGAAATGTCAGGTGCTAAAATTTAGTTGTTTTACGCCTTCCGCCCTACCACTGCGAACGGAACCCCATAGAGCTTTTATTTTATGGGCTCAAGTGAAATCACGTAGGAAGAAACAATCAAAAATTCAAGGCGCCGGAAGTAAATCAATTATTAACAGAAGGGTAAAGAAAAATAAATACGGTGTCGTGGACGAAATGCATAGAGCATATATACCTAAAGAAGATAGGATGATGCGTCTTGACGGCAGGTATATTAGCAGCTTTTATGGTCCACGTGTCTGAGGATGTTAGCAATGAAACCACTGATTCCGATACTGCTTAATAAAAAATACAACACAAAAAGTGTTTTTATTTACATCAGAGTTTATTCTAGGGATGTTACGGAGGTTCGAACCCGATTCCAAAAGGTTGATACCTACTTCCAATCCGATTGATACCTATTACACCTCCGATTCAGACTTCGAAGCTGAGGAGCGGTCGCGATCAGCGTGTACAAACAAGTTGGTGCTTATAAATCACCTCCGTAACATTTCTGGTTTATTCAAACGAAGAAAAAACTCAAAATGGAAAATAAACAAAGTGCACTTGGAGTTACTTCCCTTCATAGTAAATTGGGTATCTATATTTTATTATCAAAATTGCGATAATATAGATATATATTGATTTACTTTCTCTTAATAGGTAGCATTTTTCATTGCAACTCATTTTTTACGAAGACGGATGACGCCTTTGTTTACATAATAAAGCAACTATCTTGATAAGAATTTAGGTTAGCGATAAGATGGTGGCGGCTTCTTCTTCTTCTCGAGTCGAGGTTCCTCAAATACATGGTGCCCAGTAAGCAGCGGTGTTGACGGCCCTGGCCGTCGCATCTCTCAGGTCGTGCTCCGAGCAGGAGTGCGGGCACGCTGGGCACGACAGAAGGTGCGCCATAGTTTGCGGTGCTGAGTCGCAGATGCATTGCGTTGATCGGTCGCCGAGCAGTCCCCATCTGGCCATGTTTTGCCTGCAGCGTCCAACTTGGGACCTGAGCCTGGTTAGTGCCCTCCAAATGGGCCACGGTTCTTTTTGGCCGGGTGGTAGGTCTTCAGAGGCCTGCACATAGACGTCAGGTGGAGGGCACCGATTTTTCCACAGCGAGCAACGCTCCTTGGAAGGGTCACCCAGCAGGGGGCTGGTGCTTCGCATGAAGCTCTTGCGGCTTCTAAGACGGGCAGGCGGTGGGAGGTGGTTGTACAGTCGCGCGGGTCGTTCTCCTGTTTTTTCTTCTCGACCGCGCATGCCACCTCTCTTCGGATATCTGGGGGGGCGACACCCGCGAGGGGGTAGAGCCTATTAAGTTGGGTCGGTTTGAGACATCCGGTGATGATGCGGAAGGTGTCGTTAAGCGCGGCGGTCACCAGGTGGGCGTGCGTAGATCGGTGCCAGACTGGACAGGCGTACTCACCAGCAGAGAAGCATAGTGCCAGACCAGTGGTAGGCACAGTATGCGCCGAAGCCCCCCAACTTGTAGACGTTAGTTTACGCAGCAGGTTGTTGCGCGCACTGACCTTCATTCGGGTGTTGGCGCAGTGTGTCCTATAGGTCAGAGCCCTGTCCAGTGTGATGCCTAGGTACCGGGGGTATGGACAGTGTTCGATCGCCTCTCCGTCCCATTTCACGTGCAGAGTTCTGTGCACTTGATGGTTGCGAAGGTGGAACGCGCAGGTCTGTGTTTTTCCTGGATTCGGCCGGAGGCAGTTGGCTTTGTAGTAGCTATATGCCGAAGCACTCCAGTGCATCAGACAGGGTTTCCTCTGTTTCCTCAAATGAGCGGCACTGTGCCGCCAGAGCCAAGTCGTCTGCGTAGAGAAAACCCTGTGTTCCTGGTGGGCGAGGCTGGTCGTTTGTGTAGATGTTGAAGAGAGTCGGGGCTAGCACGCTGCCCTGGGGGAGACCATTTTTTTGGCGTCGCCAGCGACTACTACCCGGGTTGAGATGGACTTGGAAGCGGCGGTTTCGGAGCAGCTCGCCGAGAATTCGAACGAAACCTTCATCCCTCGTGACGTCTCCAACTTTCGCCAGCAGGGTCCTGATGTTGACTGTATCGTAGGCGGCAGATAGGTCGACAAACACCACGCCGGTGACCATGCCAAGTTCAAACCCATCTTCAATGTGCTGCGTCAGCTTAAGGGTCTGGCCTGTACACGACTTCCCGGGACGGAATCCTGCCTGTTCAGTGATAAGTTTGGGCTCCACTGCGGGTGTAAGCCGGTTGATAGACACAGTAGGGAGATAGGTCGGTAGTTTTTGGCGTCATCGGGACATTTTCCAGGCTTTAGTAGCGCGACCACCTTTGCTTTCCGCCAGACCTTTGGTATGTTAAGCGTCACCAGGCAGTCGTTGAAAAGGGTCAGAAGCCATAATTTTGCCACCGGTCCTAAATGTTTAATCTGCTCCACCGTAAGATCATCTACACCAGACGCCTTTCCGTGCTTCAGACTCTTCATTGCAGTAACAAGTTCAGTCAATGTAAACGGTCTGCTCAGTCCCCTGTTGTTTCCCACCACTTCCGTACCTTGTGTGGTTCTAGGCACTCGACATGGTGGCTTGCCGTTCAACAGCAGCTGGCTCGCAACCTGGTTGGCTGTGATTTGTCCCGGATGGGCGGCTGCGGGCGGGTCACCAGTGAGCTTGTGCAAAGTGGACCAAGCTCTTTTGCTGTTGTGCGTCATGTCAATGTTACCAACGGTGTCTTCCCACTTTTTCCTTCTGGATTTGGCTAGTTCTTCCATCAGCACCGTACTTGTGCGTATGGTTTCGGCAGAGAATGGGTCTTTTGCGAACTGGGCTGCGTAGGTATGAAGAAGTCTTGACGACGTTGGGCTTAGACCCGGGATGTAGTTCGTCCGACAGCCTCTAGGTATTGAATTGACTGACATGACGCGGCTCGGACAATTTTTATGAGGTTGTCGTAGTTCGAGGCGACAGGTTGTAGTGAGGGCAGCCTCCTATCTATGTCCGAAGCGTATTTGTCCCAGTCAGCTTTCGCGAAATTAAAACGCCGCCGGAAAGGGACCCTGATGGGCTGCACCACAGCTTGTACCCGACACACTATGGGCCTGTGTTGCGTTCTCGGGATGGGTTTCCAGACGGACTTAACACACTGGGGGCTGATATCTTCGCGGACAAAGATAAGGTCAGGGTTGTAGCCACGCTGCCATCGCCTACTGTTGAAGGACGCCGGCAGCTTAGGGCTGTGCAGGAGAGTGAGTCCATTGGCCTCCGCCCACGCCTCAACCGCCTCTCCGTCGGGGCTTGTCTCTCGGTAGCCCCACGTCGTATGGTGGCTGTTGAAGTCTCCCATCACCAACTTAGCTCGTCTATCTGTTGAGGCACCGAGGTCCCAGGACTGAAATGGTTGGGCAGGCGGCTTGTACACGGATGAAATTGTACATGTACCGATGTCCACGGTAATAAGCTCCATTGTGTCTAGACATATAGAGTAAGAAGATGAGACTGCTACGTCTGGTTTAGCAAAAATGGCACTTCCGTGCTTTGAGTGCGGAATCTCCGCTATCAAGGTCAATCCGGGTATCCGCGGCCGAGTTTGGCCTGCGTCGCGATGGGTTTCCTGGACGCATAGAACGTGGCATTGCGTCTCGCGGCACATTTCCGAGAGTAGTAGTGCTTTGTCATCTGAGAAGCCCTCTATATTAATAGAGATGACTGTCAGGGCTGGCTCTGAAAAGTGCCGTTGGTGTTTTGTTTTTTCGCATGTATATGGTGGAACCATCGTGTTGTAAGGATTGGCCGCTCAGTATTTGGTACTGAACGTTGCCCAGGGTGCGCCAGACGCTAAGACGAACGTAGTATCGCCAGTGAGTTTCGAATGCGTCGTACGGGGAGGCTCCTTTCTTGCACCCCCGAGAAATGGTGGCGGCAATCTGGATTAACCCTGCACAAGGTTAGGTTAGGTTAAAAAAATAAAAAAAGGTTAGGTTAGATTTTATACACAAACGTTTTATTATACAAGTGAATCTCGGCAGGGATGGCGAGCGAGGCGGCCGCGGCGAGCGCGCCGGGCGCCGATGACGCCACGCTGACGGCGGCGCAGCGCGCGCGCATGGAGCGGCAGAGGCAGCGCGCGCGCGCCCTGCACGACGCGCGCCTCGCGCAGGCCGGCGTGGCGGCCGCGGCGGCCACGGCGGCGGGCGCGGCCGGCCCGGGCGGCGCGCGCGACACGGGCGGCGGCTTCCTGCTCGAGCACGACGCGCCGCCGCCGCGCGCCGCGCAGCCGCCCGCGCCGCTCGTGCACCGCAGCGAGCAGCCGCACTGCCTCGACTGCGGCCTGCCCTTCCCGCAGTCCTACCTCTTCGACACGTTCGACTACAGCGTGTGCGACGAGTGCAGGTGAGCTCGGCGACCTCACCCATGGCCGCGGCGGGGAGCGAGCCGCGTCTGACCGATGACCGTTGACGTGACCGCAGGGACGACGAGGAGGCGCACGCGCTGGTGACGCGCACGGAGGCCCGCAGCGAGTACCTGCTGAAGGACTGCGACCTGGACAAGCGGCCGCCGCCGCTGCGCTGCGTGCGGCGGCGCAACCCGCACCGCGCGCACTACAGCGACATGCGACTGTACCTGCGCGCGCAGGTGGAGGCGCGCGCGCTGCTCGTGTGGGGCAGCGAGGAGGCGCTGGAGCGCGAGCGCGAGGAGCGCGCGCGGCGCCGCGAGCGCGCGCAGGAGACGGGCACCAAGCGGCGCCTGCGCGAGCTGCGGCTCGCGGCGCGCTCGTCGCTGCTGTCGGGCCGCAAGGCGGCGGCGCCGCACGAGCACGCCTGGGGCCCGGAGACGCACGACGCGGCGGGCGACGTCTACAGCCGCGTCTGCGCCGGCTGCGGCCACACCGAGACCTACGAGAAGATGTAGCCGCCCCGCCCGCCGACTACGTTCCGCCTTTGTAACCTCTAATACCTCCTTGAAGCTAGCCGAACGAAAGTACTGTTGGCCCTAAACAGAGCCGGACACGCGTGATACAGCTCCAGTCGTCCGATCGCTTATGCATGTTTTCGACACGTTCAGGGCCTCTAATGTACGACATTAAACAATATTTCTTTTGTCCTGTTATCGTACGGTCATCGTTTTGATAGCTCTTAGATACACAATAATGGTGGCAGAGTTAAAAACAATGCCATAACACGTCAGACACCTTTTTTATCGAGAGCCTCAATTCGGCCGAATTCAATACGACACAATTAAGACAACTCAGGCCAAAGTCAATGGATTAAATTAAAAATAGGATGTAAGAATCATACATACATACATACATACATAAACTCACGCCTTCATTCCCAGAGTGGGGTAGGCAGAGCTAAAGAATTACCAACAAGTCTTAAAACTTCTTGATAATTCTGTAACCACATGTAAGAATCATTTTTAAATAATTGATTCCTCTGTACGCTGGTCGCTGATCCACTTGATGAACTACCCGTTCGTTTCGTAGTTCCTTCAGTTTTGTAAAGTTAATCAGTTCTTCTTTTCTAGATTCGTTCAGTTAATCTAGTATAATGCTGCTCAAAATGTAAATAATCTGAAGGGTACATGGAAGGAACGGGTCTGCGGGGTGGTCGGCGGTCTGGTTTAAGGGATGATAGTTAGGGTCAGTCTGAACATGTTTGACCACATTTACTATTAGTATGGATTAGTAGTTCAGGGATCTTCGTTTAAATGAAACTTTATAATCCCAATTGACAACATTTCAAAAAAAAAAGCATTATTGTTTTTTCGCGTTTATAATAGCTGGTTAAAAATTAGACTACCCGTATTTCTTGGTTTTTCTTTATTTAACTTAAATTCGTCGTTAATATTTTTTTAAAGAAATTTTCATTAAAAAGACCGTATATACAAAGTTAGGAATAGGTACTGATGTCGTGATCTTAGCATGATATAAAAAAAAAGTAACTTTAAACATAAACAGAACTGACTGTCATGTCATGTCACTCACTTGTCAATCATTCGCTGCCGTTCGTTCACAAATTTGTTATTTTGCGTAATTTAATTAATTACATAATTTGTAGACGCCATTAAAATAAATAAACTATTTTGCGTAGAATCGAAAGCGTGTCGTTAGAATCAAGTAATCCGTCAGACAGATAAAAAATGAACATGACAGTTGTATATTTTTTTCAATTCCTTTGGTAATAAATGGACTAAGGGCACTATAAGTGTATTCCTAACATTCACAATTCAACTTTTTTTACTGTTTTTCCTAAATATAAAAAAAACTACTGCATAAAAAAATCCAAATATATTTTTACTGTAATCAGCAGTGTATAATCTAGAAACGGTATTTTATTTTACTACCTTAGCACAAAATGAATTGTTGTCAATTAATTATATATTTATTTCAGTTAGGTGTCAACTGTCCTATGGGCACGGAACTACTGACGCGCCCGACTGCATAGCTAACGTACCGCGCACACGCCCTATAGTTAGCTATGCATCCATGTCGCTACAGTAGGTTGTTCAATATTAATGTATGTATTATGTAATACATGTATAAATTTGAACAACCATACATTATCTTATCAATCTGTTCTACTACTTACTTTTTTTTGTGACAACCCTGACAAGTATTTTTCGTGTCTGGCGATTGTTTGCATTTAGCGGCGAGACAAAGCACAGTGTTTTTTTTACTCCAAAAAAGTGACATCCGCCTTTTATTGAATATGTCTACTAAAAACATTATTCCAAATGCAAGTGTAGAACTCCCATGTGTCAATTTTCCATAGCTGATTTTAAAAAAAATATCAAAGGTTTCGTGACAATTACTCAAAAAAAAACATAAAAACTGAAATAATAAATAAATAAATAAACTTGTATTGCAGTTTTATGAAGCATTTCTCAATGCATATTATGCAGTTTTTTTAAATTACAAATGTTGAAAAATGCCATGAAAAAAAAATGTTTTATCGAAATCAGTATTTATTTTTTTATATTTTTTCTAGCACGAAGTAGAACCTGTGTCTAGCACAAAGAGATTCCTCACACTAAGGTTTATCATCCACAAAAATACCACATTCAACTTGGGCCTAGGTTTTGAGAAAATTATTTTTTATATATTTGTATCAGGGTTGCCACTAATATGACCTTTCGTGTTATTTTTTTTTTACCTAATATTAGCAGGTTTTTCACTACACTAACGAAAGAGGGTTATGTTCTTAAGAGAATGTATGTATGTATGTATGCATGTATGTATGTATGTAAATTGTCTTACTTTGGTAAACAAATAGTTTGGATATCTATTTATTCCCGACGAAGGGCCACGTGTGGCGCGGGAAGCGGTCCACCCTCGATAAGCTGATGCTAAAACCCCGCGCTAGTACACGTGATCTAGAGGGACGGGGGCGAGGCACCATGGAGCCGTTACAGACCCATGGCGCCACTTTGCCTCAGCAGGGGCTTACCCAACCTGCTGGGGGATGTCCTTCCGGGCCCCGACCGGAGGACTTAATGTTAGGGGGGCATGAGGGCGCCAACCCTCATGTTGGTACACGACAGGCAAGCGAAGCTGTGGAATGCGCCACAGCCGGTACCTCACGACCTCCAGAGGTATCCGCAAATAGGCAAGGAGGAATCACTCGGTTACATATTTATAAATGTTTTTCCGAAGAAAGCAAAAAACTAAAAAAAAATGGATCACCTGAAGATTTACCTTACTCGGACTTACTAAGTATAGTTCTTAGAGAAATTGGGCATAACTTAAAGCCGCTGTCGTCTGTTGACAAGAATCTAATCATAGATAAAATCAGCTTCTTCCTCACTAACACAATGATGATGTTCAGGGCTTGCAAAAGTAACAAAAAACTTTTTAAGAAAAGACATAAAATATATTTGGAAAAGTCGTTTCTTAATGATCTACCCGACGACTTAAAAATTAATGTTCACGATGATCGGCCCACGAATATCACGATTTCCCACGTGCCTGATATTTGTGAAATTGGTGAACCAAGTGGCGCTAGTACTAGTACTGAACTGTCAAATCTTTCTTCTGTGCCAGAAACTTCAGATAGTCGAAATAAAAGTTCAAGTTACAGACAGCAACTGAGAAGTAGAAAGCGCCTACTAGAATCTTTTACAAATGATTACGCTATGACCTAACATAACTAGTCTACACAATAGATGTTTATTAAATTATATGATTTCCTAAAAGGTTGTTAGGCGTAGGGCGTGCATTCGGAAATTTCGAAATTCCAGAATGTCTGTAAATTTTGGCGATATTACAATTCCGGAATAGGGAATTAATATGTATTGAAACACTATAACTTTAAACACCTTTTTATTATCTTAAATAACACCTTATAATCTCTTATTGTTAGTCATGTGGACGCGTCGTTATTGTCATGTTCCCTCCAAAATCTCCCCCAGACTTCGCTGTCAATTTGACACATGGAGTTGGGGAGTATTCCAGATATCTTGATACACGACATTCGTCCCCCTTTTAAAGGTAACGAGACGCACATAGCAATTTAAAAAAATATCCTAATAAAAAATAGTAATTATAAATTTAATCGCTGTGGAGCCTTTTTTATCCTCATCGACCTTCTCAGCTCCGGGGTCATAATCGGTAATGCTGGTATAGCATGGTTTTCAGGAACCGCTTCCAGCAACGGCGATGCCTCCTCCAAAGTTTCCCCATTTTCTATCTCCCTCTCCTCAGCCCGTTGGCTGACCTCAACTCGATCCGCGTCTCGGTCCATATCCATCTCCATTGGAAGTCTAGGTGTGACAACCACAGGCGTCGGAGTCACTGCTGGTTCAGTAGATTGAGTTTGATCTATACATGGTCTCAGATCAGAAACATGATAATATTTTTGAATCCCATTAGTCCTAATGATATACCTAACTGAACTCAAAGATTTTACAATAACAGCTTTGGTCCATCCTTTTCCTTCTTTTAGATTTTTGCACCACACTATCTCCTACTTTAAAACTTGAAACTTGCTTTTCTAATTTGTTATCTGTTACCACTTTCTTTGACAATGCAAGGGGCTTTAATAATTCAAAACGGGTTTTCGGCTTGTATTTAAATAACATTTCATTTGGAGACATGCCAGTGGAATTTGGACTGTTTCTATATGTAAATAAGAACTTTTGTAATACGAGTTCTTTAGAACTTCCAGACTGTTGTTCTAGTATTCTACCCAATGCTTGCTTAACCGTCTGAACAGTCCTCTCAGCCATTCCATTTGATTCTGGGTGATATGGAGGACTCTTTAAGGGAACACATCCATTACTTTTTAAAAATCTATTAAATTCCCCTGAGGAAAAGGGTGAACCATTGTCACTAACTAAATATACAGGTATATAAAAGAAAGACATAGTTTTACACAATTTTTCAATAACTTGCAGCTTGCAGGGCTGAAGTGCCTTGCATTATGTGCACATCAAGCCACTTGGATTTTGAGTCAACTATTAACAAATAAGTGATAGACTTGTGTACAAAAAAATCTACATGAACTCTCTCAAAAACATTTATACATTTTCCCCAGTTTATTGTATTATTTGTATTTGTAAAATTCCTGGATGACTGACATATCACAACTAGCAACTACTCTCTCTATATCCTCGTTTATGTTAGGCCACCAGCACAGTGGCGGACTAAGCCCGTCAGAGGCCCGGGGCGACAAAGCTAAATGAGGCCCAGCTTTAAAAAAAAATGTAGTTTTACAAGCTTTTTATTCAGTTCACATTTGTATGTATTAATAAGTGTTTATGTTTATTTCGTTAAAATCTGGCAAGTGAAACTTAACTTAAACTTTCATGGCCCCGGTTCATGTCGACAATTCTTGTATAAATCAGTCTATACATTCATACATTGACCGACGTATTTCTTCTTGAATTGATAATCCAGCATCATGAGCTGATTCACCCGGCATCATTCTTTTTACCTTCCTTCTTCCTCGTTTCTCGATGTTGATGTCCATGTCATTGCATTTTTTTATACCAAAAGTTACAGCATTGTCTACAATCGTAGTTCGTTCGGTCACTAAATACTCATTCAAGGCGTTTGGTTTGGTGATTTCTGTATCCAGAGTCATTTTTGGAGACTGCAAATATTGTTGAACTAAATTTACTTCCTCCAGTATAATAAGCCAGAATTGTATATAAATTAGAAAGGTAAAATCACAAACAGCCGGCAGGAGCAGGCTTGCTCCTGATCTTGTATCTAGATTTGCTTTTGTTGGATCTTGAAAATGTTCCAAAGTACTCACAATAGTCTCTGTTTTCTTTTACAACTTTTACTGACTCGTAATGAGCGCTCCAGCGAGTATCCGATAAACGTTTCAAATTATTTCCAGTTTTCTCTTTCAGCAATTGCCATCTCTGTGTAGATGACGAAAAGAACGCATATAATTTCTCTACTGTTCCAAAACACGTGACGCTGGAAGGAACGCATGCAAATGCATGAACTCCACACAGATTCAAGGAATGATGAGAACAAGGACTGAACAGTGCCTTTGGATTTACTTCTCGGATTTTTCGTTGCACCCCTCCATGGACACCTGACTTTGACGCGGCATTGTCAACATAACCTTGAGCCCTGCACAACGCAATATCCAGTCCATCTTTTTGCAGCTGTTGCTGAATGTCTTTTGACATATCCTCAGCAGTTTTTCCAGACATTGAAAAAAACCCCAAGAAAGATTCTCGTACTTCCACAATGTCATTCTCTATATGAACGAATCTAATGATTTGACTCATTTGGTCTATTTTACTTTCGTCAGGAGTGCTGTCAAAAATGATTCCGTAATACTTAGCCTTTTAGGTAGCACAGACGTCTGTCAAATCCTTATTTCACCAAATGCTTATCATGTCAAATGCTTATTTCGTCAAACTCTAGTTTTGTCCAATCCTTGGTACGTCTATTCCTAGTATCGTCAAGTCCCTGTTTCGTAAAATACTTGTTCTGTCAGATGATTATTTCGTCTAATTCTAGTTACGTCTAATCCTAGCTTCGTCGGATCCTTGTTTCGTCAAATCATTGTTTCGTCAAATGCTTAGTGAGTCAAATTTAGGTTTCGTATTTATCGTGTTTTGTTAATTCTGCATTGTATATGTAAGAACTAAATTTTCTTTAGTTCTTAATTGTTCTGGAATAATAACTCTATTTCCCCACAATACACATTTGTGCTCAGTTCCTAGTTCTGCTCTTTTATTAAAATATGATCTTATACTTTCATTATTTATAGAATTTGGCCATCCAGACAAAGCATAGTCATAAACTTTACTAAGTACAATATCATTTTGTGTAAATTTTGCTATTTCCTGAAAATCTAATGGTACATCATACTTGAAATTAAAATAATTTATACAGTCACTTACATTTGCCTTTTCCGGCAAAGGTAATCTTGATAGAGCATCAGCATTCCCTAATAATGTTCCTTTTCTATAATTTATTTCGTACCTATGGCCTGATAATATCAAGGCCCATCTCTGTAATCTCGAATTAGCTGTAACTGGGATTTTTTTTTGAGGATCAAATATAAACTTCAATGGCTGATGATCCGTCAAGAGTATGAACTTTCTTCCGTATAAAAATTATGAAACTTTTGTACAGCAAAAATTATTGCCAAGGCCTCTTTTTCCACTTGGGAATAATTTTTCTGTGCATCATTTAAGGTCGCTGATGCAAAGCATATAGGTTCACTATTTATTTGGTGGCTCAAAACAGCACCAACACCATACTTGCTTGCATCAGTTGTAACATACAAGTCTTTACTACAATCATAATGTGCTAATAATCCATAGTCACAAACCAATTTCTTACTTATTAGAAATGCGTCGTTACATTCTTTAGTCCAATTAAAAGCAACACCCTTTCTTAACAAGCCATGCAAGGGTGCTAAGTGATCTGAAAGTCTAGGCAGGAATTTACCATAGTAATTTAAAAGCCCTAGATATGCTTGTAATTGTGTCACTGTTGTGGGAGCAGGTGCCTTTGTAATGGCTTCAACTTTTTCTGGCAGTGGTTTTATTCCCTTCTCGCATACTATATGACCTAGAAATTTGATTTCAGTACAGAAGAACTGGCACTTATCCAAATTAACTTTTACTTTATACTTACTTAATTTTTCTAATACATTTTCTAAATTTTTATAACAATCCTGCAAACTAGTGCCTGTTATGATCAAATCGTCAATGTATGCTTTAACATTATTAACTCCCTGCAAGATTTGATCCATAACGCTTTGGAATACTGATGGGCCTGATGATACCCCAAACTGTAAGCGAGCAGGTCTAAATAACCCTAAGTGAGTATTTATTGTCATATATTCTTGCGACTTTTCCTCTAATAAAAGCTGTTGGTATGCCCCACTGAGATCTAGTACACAAAACCACTTAGCACCAGATAACTCGGCAAATATATCTTCTGGCAGGGGCAATGGGTAGTGCTCTGTATCGGACTTGCCCAATCACTATGTGTAACCCTCTTGATAATACCAGCTTTTTCTAAATTTCGTAATTCATCTTCAACCTCTTTCTTTTTTTGGAATTGAATATGCCTTATGAAAAATAGGTGTTGCCCCGTCTTTGAGTTTCAATGTGGCCTGCATATTAATAATATGAGATGACCTATCCTTATCAAATACTTGTTTATAGTTATTTTTAATACAGTTAATCATTCTATGTCTTTCTCGTTCTACACTTTTTTTTGTATGTAACCTATGTTATCGAGCTGAAACTTTCTTTGCCACCTTGGAAACAACACATTTAACCAATTTGTTCCAATTAAAGGATTAAAATAATTGCCACTATTGATTACAATAAGATATAAATCAATTTTTACATTCTTTGGCTTTATTTGAATTGCTCCTAGCACTGACAACACTTCTCCAGAGACAGATTTCAATTTCACATCACACTTTCTTAACTCATATTTGGAAAAATAAGTATCATAGTCCTTTTTATGAATAACTGACTTACAAGCTCCAGTATCAATTTGCATAAAAAGTATTTTTTTACCTAGTCACAAGGGGATTGTAGCACTGTCTTGCTCTGCAAACTGGATATTCCGGATACTGCCCAGTACCATGTCTTCCTCTGAACTCTCGCTGTCCCTGTTTCTTTCAGTTTCTTCAGGTCCTTGCTCTAAGTTTTTTATGTTTCTGTAACGGCATTTATGAGCTAAGGTAAATGTACCATATTACGGCATATTAAGGCATTTTCTACTTTAGGGATGATTCTTAGAAAAAGTTGGAAGGTTAAAGGTCTGGAAAATGTTTTATTCTGTAGACTGTTATTATAAAATGCACGTAGAACCTTATTTTGCGTCGTAGCCTCTAATTTGTAGACATAATCGTTATTTTACGGAACCTCTAGTTTGTCCCTAATTCCGGGATAAAATATGGCTCCTGACTTAATTCCGGGAGGCGTTGTACGTAATTCCGTGATATATTCGAAGCACACGTTTTTAATTTAAAGTAAAAAAAATAAGTACTTAAATGGATACACACATAATTATTGTGATTGGTAAAATAAAAATACAAATTTAATACAGTTTGATATAATTTGAAACAAAAAAAAAACTTCTACAATAAAAACAAAATGACAGCTGCTGCTGATAACTATACTTAATCAAAATAAAGATTTAAAGAAAAACAAGAACATAAATCGGCGAAATTTTTAAAATAGTAAACAAGGTTATTTATATATTCAACATTATAATTCTTAACATTATTTTATAATCAAAATAAAGTAATCAGTATTAAAGAGAACTTAAATGTAAATTGAGATCTAGCCTTGGAATCAAACCACAAAAAATGAGCTGGTGCCTGGATACCGTGATCCAGTTAATATAAACTTTAATATATATTGTAATAGTTATATATAAGAAATCTCTAAGTGTTTTAGAATCTACCCGATACTAGTTTAAATCAGGTACAGAAAAGACGCCTCTTTTGTTTACTGGAACAGGAGACTTTATTTTTTTCACTATGTCTTTGGCATCATAGTCTAAAACGTCGTCCTTATCAGGCCATCGCCAATTGACCCGTCCATTTACAAAACCGCTCATGGTCATGGTTTTGACGACGTACTTCTCATGCTCAGTTTTATTATTAAGTATTTTAAGAATTTGTCCAGGAAACTTTTCGCTTTCATAGTTCACTACTACAAAATCGCCCATGATTAGACTTTTGCATTCCTTTTCTCTGTTCTCTGTATTTTCTTCTCTTTCTTCATTCAGTTCTTGATTTACAATTTCTTCTTCGGATTTTTTTGAGTTCGTTGCTCTTCTTTTCTCTTTCTTTTTTTCTTTTGGTTGTTGGTTTGTTTTTTTGTTTTCTCTATCCCTCTTTCTTTGTTCAGCTTTTTCTATCTTATCCTTTTTTTCCTGATTTAAACGCCTCTGATGTTCTATAAATTCTTGGGATGTTGCTACGGTTGGAATTAATTTCTTTTTTATAGTCTTTTTGTCCTTACAGCTTGGAGTTTCTGGCCAAAGCAAAGCGTTTTTAAACGGAGTTGGAAATCGTGATTGTAGCGAATCATGTAACGACTGCGTTTTTGGAATCTCAGATGGCGACTTGTTTTGTGTTTCTGTAGAAACAGTTTGTGATGGAGGTGTTTTAGTCTGAATTGCGTTATTTACAATTGTGTGCTGATCTGTTTCTTTGTTCCCAGTTATGTTGTCCTTCCCCGATAAGTCTTCATCAAAACAATTGATAACAGTAACACTGCTGATATCTAAATCTGTGCCTGTTATATCAGTTTCAGTATTTGAATCTTTATCTTGTATAGTGTTTTGGTTGTTATTTGAGTCTTCGCTTATTATTTGGACTTGTTCGATGGCTTTTGTATTATCATAGATTTCAGATTGTGTCGTGTTCTGTATTCTTTGGTTATTCTCTAGTACTGCATCAATACTTGTTTCATCATTGAATTCGTGATCGACTGCACCACCTTGGTCAGTTTTAGTCATTTTATTCGTTGCTTTAGGAGTTGAACACGGTATTAAAGTGCTATCTTTATCTACGATCAAATCTAGTACTGACAAGTTGTCATTTGGCCAATCTATATTTATGCTTGTAAGTGTGCAATCATTTGCATCTATTGTAGAATCACCCAAATGCATTGAGTCTGGAGTAGCAACAATAAGAGGACAATGATTTGGGTCAACTTCTCTAGCTTTTTTCCAAAGATAATACAAATTTTCATCCCTTATGTCTCCACTCCACTCTCCAGTGCATTGTTCAAACGCATGTAGTTTCTCGATTCCCAAAAGCTCGTCGAACTGTGTAACAAAATCACTACAGTTTTGTGTTGTCGATGGACCTGGTGTTTGTGGCAATGAACTGACAGAGCTTGCTCGCGAATTGGTGTTGGAGGAAAGTGCAGAAGTTGTTACTAACCGGCTGTAATCAACTGCGTTTTCATTAAAAGGATAAAGCCCGCACTTGCGAAATCTATTTTTGATTGTATCTTGTTTCAGTGTGTCATCAATAGATTTTTCAACAACAGGTCCAAAGTCCTCTCTCTTCAGACGACGAGCGTTATTTTCCATTCGCCAGGAATATACATTTTTACCCCAAGCATTTTTTAAACTATGAAATATTGCAACGTCCATTGGTTGCAAAGCGTGAGTCGCACTGGGCAACAAGGCAACCAAAATAATCTCATTTTCTTTGCACAATTTGCACAGGTGAAAAGATAAATGAGAAACATGTCCGTCCAAAAACAAGACCACTGGTTTATGTATATTTTCTTTTATAAGGAATGGATTGAAAACATTCGCAATATATTCGTAAAAGTTTTCGCTCGTCATCCACCCATTGTCGCTTCTGCCAATGGACCAGCTCTTGGGGTATTTTTCCAATATATTAGCAGGTATTCTCTTATATGGAAATAATGCTAAAGTTGGCATCAATTTTCCATCAGCAGAGGCACCGAGCAATAATGTAAGACATTCCTTATCATCGTTTCCTGATCTGCAGTATACTGCTTTTGAGCCCTTTCTAGCTAGAACAGCCTGACCTTTTGGACACAAAAAAAATGCAGATTCATCACAATTAAAGATCCTGGATGGATCTTTTAAAACGTCACCAAGATCATTTTCTTCAAAATACTGCTGTACTCGTTTAAACCATCCTCTAATTTTCTCCTCAGTAGCACCAATGCGAGCTGTAGTCAATGCCTGACACACTCGTTTGGTAATCGAAGGATTTCTTTTAAGGAAACCCTCGTACCAATGGCGGCCTGGATGTCCTTCTTTAAATTTGTTAGCCCGATCAAGTTCAGTCACTAGTTTATGTACCGAGTGAAGCAAAATTTCTTTCGTTACTGGGAAACCCATTTGAGCCATCATTATAACCCATTCCACGATATGAGCTTCCTCTGTCGGAGTCAGAACTGTTGGAGCTCCCGTACGATTTTGTTTTTTGTACTTTTTGTTTATTTTGTCGTATAACGTTTGGGTGGGAATTTTATATGTTTTTGAGGCTTTATAAACAGATATACTGCCGTCGCTTACTTCTTTTAACGCCTTTTGAAGGGTTTCTGGTGTATACTTTATGGGACCCATTTCTTTTTCTGAAAATAAAAAAAGATGGTAATGAAATTCGTACTTAAATAAATATTTACTGATATAAGTATTTTACTTTGAATAATTATTTCACCATTAAAACGCTAAATAAAATATGGCTGATACATATATAGCTAGCTATATAGTGAATATTACCAATAAATAATGAATTATAAATTATTATCAACGTACAGCCTTGTCACGCTAAAATGCAATGGACCCCTACCCCTACTTATTTTTATTTATTTGCCAAAGAAAATATAGTTTTTTTTTCTGCTCCCCTTACTCCGGGTATACCGGAATAAAAGACATGAATAAAAATGACATGTACCTTATTACGGCAGTCAAAAAAATGGTTTTAATTAAATATTTTTAATATATTTTTTAAAAATATTCGTAGGAAATATAACAAATATATGCGTACCATCAAAATAAATAGGTATTTTATTTTTATTTAATAAAATATAAATAATTTAATTTTGATGGTCGACTGCATCAATTCATAAATATGACACAAAAAGTATTTACTTCAGACTTGATTAAAAGAGTTAAAATGAAAAGAAAACGTATACCGTAATTATGTCACAATAATCTGCGGTCAATACTTAATTTATTTATATCAAATTTATCAGATAATTTAACTCCAGCTATAAATAAAAGACTAAAACATTTCGGACCAATATTCCCCTATTGCGTGATACTCCCGTAATTATGTTCACCGGCTCAGGTCTGTGAACATAATGCCGGGAGTCATAAAACTGTCGATTTCTCTAAAAATACGCTTTATAACAACTAGAATTAGCTATAAAACCTTCAGTTGATAACTACTTACCAATATTTTCATAAGTTGTAATGAAATAAACTCACCGGTATCCCATGGGATCCTTACGAAAATTGCACTGACACCTTAAGCTCAACGACAAGACAACCGTACGGAACTGCAGTATGGCTGCGACTGACGCGTTCGGAAACGCGACACGGCTTTAATAATTATATTATTTCTATTCAGAAATCGGATTTTGGTTGTACATAAACTAAAGTTGATTTGGTATTGCATATAAACATAATTTTACTGACTGTTTTCTTATTTTACGACAAAATTCAAAATGTCCCAGCATAATGTACTATCCCGGGATAGTGTACATTTACCTTAAATGTCCTTGTTTCTTACAAACAAAGCATACAAACTCTTTCTTGAAGCATCTGTCTGTGAAATGTGCCCCTCCACAACACCTGCAGTCCAATCTTCCCATTTTGTTGCCCTGTCCTTGTCTAGCTGGTGCCTGATTCTTGTTCTGCCAAACATTTGCTGGCTTCTTTTGTTGATTTACCACTTGAACATTGACATCAATCTCTGGTTGGATGTACTTGGTGTCTTTTGCTGCACTCTCCAGAGAAGTGGCCAGCTTAACAGCCTTTTCAAATGATAAATCGCCATCTTCGGATAACAATTTCCCAATTATGTGTTCATCTTTTAGTCCACAAACTAATTTGTCCCTCAATGCCTCATTCAAAAATGTCTTGAATTCACAAGTCGCCGACATCTTTTTATTTCTACTACGAAGTTGTTTACCTTTATAGAAGTCGTATCTGGCAGCGATTACAGATTTTCTCTCCACATAGTGACTTTTGAGTGTTGCAACCAGCTCATCATAGGTCTTGTTGTGGGGCAACGTGGGGGACAGCAAGCTCTTTAGAACTTCATAACTCTCCGGGCCTATCAAAGTTATGAATAAAGCCACCTTCTTTTTGTCCTCGACGACATCATTGACTATAAAAAATTGATCCATTCTCTCCGTATACGCCGTGAAGTCCTGTCCATGTCGATAGTTTTCTATAGATCCTATCATCCTCGTCGCCAATTATATGTATTGAAACACTATAACTTTAAACACCTTTTTATTATCTTAAATAACACCTTATAATCTCTTAGTCATGTGGACGCGTCGTTATTGTCATGTTCCCTCCAAAATCTCCCCCAGACTTCGCTGTCAATTTGACACATGGAGTTGGGGAGTATTCCAGATATCTTGATACACGAGAGGAATATTCATGACTTTTTACAGCATCAATAAAAACTGATCCGTGTAAGACACGGTTGAGAAAACTTCACGTCGCAACGTCAATGCAACTTGGTACTAAAATACGAAAATGTTTCATTATAGATTTATACAATTAGGCATATCGTGTTTTGAAATAGGTTTTTCGACATATTGTTTTTGATGCTTGAATTATAAAATATACAGGTTGGAAAAAAATATGGACCTGGAGAGGAACTGCCTTAAATGCTTAAGTTCGTTTTACATACAGGGAACATTCTTTTATTTAAAAAAATAAACAAACAAAGATTTTCTAAAATTCGCTTCTCACACAGGAATCGAACCAGCTAAAAATGCAAAAAATATACACTTACCTACCAAGGCCAGGGCAGGGTCCATGATTTTTTTCCACCTGTACACTTACGGACAAAGAAATCGCATAAACTTTTGAACAGCTTCCAAACATATTGTTGCAGTTTATTAGTCTGTCAGTGTTATTTATTGAAATATGCCCAGTGACAATGTACAGACACCAGAAATAATAGACGATCCAACATTGGGCGCAATAATATCTGACTCGCTCTTATACCTGTCCTATAATAAAGACCTATCCGATATTTTTGCGCCCAATGTTTGATAATATATTACTGCTAGTGACAGACTCCAAAAAATATGTACGTTCTTATGCCACATCAAATAGGTCATGTATACATACAGTCGTGGTCACGTAATTAGGCACACTTGCGTTTTGCATGTCTTTTCTATTTTGATAACCAATCAAAAAGTCTCATCCAATTGTACTTTTGGTTACACGTATCGTTAACTATAATAAGCAATAAACTAAGGTTAAAATGTATGTACAGTTTATATCTGTTGAAAACGAATCTCTCATTTTAAAAGGATTTGAAAGAAAAAAAACGATGGGCTTGCAACCTGTCACTAATGCGCTGTTAAACACCTTAGCCTCATTATGCAAAATGTGGTTACAGAATTATCAACAAGGTTTTAGAGTTGCTGGTTATTCTGTAGCTCTGCCTATTCCACTTTGGGAATGAAGGCGTGACTTTGTGTGTGTGTGTGTGTGTGAAAAAATAATATTTAGCGTTCATACAATTACAACTTTGTATGGACGCGTCGGCACCAAGTGCTATACTTATATAATTCCGTTTTTAACAGTAGTTCACGTACATCAGTTTAACCTTAGGTGATGATCTAAACTAAATTATTATTATTAATAAAATTGCTTACGAACTTTTTAATTTATGGTCAAATTTGAAGTCGTATTTGTAGGGGATTGAATGGGGAAAACGCAAGCGTCCCTAATTATGTGACCACCACTGCATATCTATTTGACGCGATGGCTGTGAAGATATTAATGCTTTCGAGTACTTTCGACTGCACAAGAAACAAACACCAAAACATATCATAAACTTGCACCAATCGGCATAGTTGTCAATAATGTGTAGCTTGGGATTAGTTACAGATGTAGTGAATAATCCTTTCCCATCGTATTTTGTCGGATAAGTTCGTATTTAGCTTGCTTTCTCAATTAGCTTCAGTATCCATCTATAAGACAACTGAGAAAGCATGATAAATACGAACTTATACGACAAAAAACGATGGGAAAGGATTATTCACTACGGTATACTCTTGCCTCGTCTCAGTCGTTTTTTGTCACGTTCTTAAATTCGTCCCTTTCTGCTTTCGTCACCCATTCTTCATTCGTCACTTTCGATATTTGGCTATTTCTTATTCCGGCTTAGTTCGGTATTCGTCACCATCATCTTTAGGCACGTTCAATGTTAGTCTATGTTGTTTTAAGACTCACTCTTTATTTGTATTTTCGTTTTTGGGACTATTCTTAGTTCGTGTTTTTCTTATTTCGCCTCTTTAGAAATTTTTATATTTCTTTGTTGGACGGATTCTCTGTTAATCTCTTTCGATATTCGCTCCACTCACTATTTGACTATATAGCTTATTGGTTTGTTTTAGGCGGCATGAATGAAAAATTACAAAGCATAATAATAATTAATAACGAAGCTTGTAATTTATAATCATATTATAAATAACCTAGCCTAAGAATGAAAATAAATAAAGAGTACGAAGCTAACGCCATCCAAAGGTCCGGGACACTATTGTTAACGTTATTATTATTATTATTTATTATTATTAACGTGCCGGGTGAAAACAAAATTAAAAAGTGAAATTCCCATCTTGTTAGCAAGATAATATAATACTGAGGTAAGCAATTTTTCATGATTTCGTACTTTATTATTTTAAAAAACAAAGGAAAGTCCTCTTTCCTCTCCTTTTCACATAATGTACTATTAACAATTATTAAGGCAGTTGCCATTCATGTGGCATTCGATCTTTTCCATCCTGTATATTGTTTCAAATAAGTTCCGAAATGTAGGCGATAACATCAGGAAATGAAAACATGAAGTTTCTGGTTTATGGCTTCCTTCATTACTAATACCCAACGCTACGCTAGGAAAAGACGAACAACAAACATGACGAAAGATGACAAAGACTTCCAGCGTAAGTGACGAATGCAGAATAAGATGAATTAAGAACTTGCCAAAAATTCGAATATGACCAACAACGAACCTGCCGTGAAAAAAATGACGAATAACGAGTGAGTCTAAAAACTACATAGACTAACATTGAACGTGCCTAAAGATGATGGTGACGAATACCGAACTAAGCCGGAATAAGAAATAGCCAAATATCGAAAGTGACGAATGAAGAATGGGTGACGAAAGCAGAAAGGGACGAATTTAAGAACGTGACAAAAAACGACTGAGACGAGCCAAGAGTATACCTTCACTACATCTGTACTTGCCTTTCACTTGTTATGGTATCGTTTTGAACTCGGCCGTACGATAGTACGATAACATGACAAAAGCAATATTGTTTTATCGAGTAGAATAGAGGCCCCGAGGATTTTAACACCCGTTTTCTTAAACTCTTCTTCAAAGCTGGAGTTAATAGTTATGTCAATATAATTCCCACCGAGAGCCTTTGCTGGCTATGGCGACAGCCGTTGCTGTTCAATATGACTAGTAAAGTAAGTATTGAAACCTTGTTATGTAACTGAGAATAGTTGAAAGCATTCCGCTCTCCGCTGGGCCGGGTGCAGTAAGTAGCCCCGCATTAACTCTAAGTTGTTCTAAGTTTATCGAATATTTTGTTAATAAAAGAGTGCATGTTAAAAAGATTGTATATTTTATTCTAGTCGGGAGCAGGGAGCGCGGGGCTCCGACGAGCGACTCTCGAATACTTGAAATTCGGTTTATAAACAATACGTGCCTTACGCGACGAGTCTGGAACGAATGCAAATGCCATTTCGCGCTCTGCTGTCAAGTAACAATTATTTTTTACAAATCTTATAAATTAAATAAGTGCTTTAGAACTAAATACAGAAAAAATGCAGTGTTAGATAGCTTTCAAATCTTCCGGCAGATCATTCTTGGGGTGCTTGTTCTCAAAGTGCTGCTTGTAGGTCTTGGGGTCTGGCATCTGCGCCTGCGTACACACACACACATACACATCAGGGTCTGAAGAACAAGTGGAAGACCTCTGGCAATGTCACCCTTGGCTTATTTTTGACCCAGAGGTCTTGCACTCATACCCCATCTAAAAATAACATTTTTAATATAATTACTTTCCAATGAAAACTTAATGTGTCCAAACAAGAAAGTGCTAAAACAAGACCGGTCAAGCGCGAGTCGGACTCGCGCACCGAGGGTTCTGTACCGACACACATATTAATATATTCCAATTTGAAATCGATTTCGAATTGAATCAGCGCCAGCCCAGTTCACACTTGACCACTTTTAGCTTTTGTTGTTTTTCTTCAGGGTTCGTACCCACTATAATCATACCAAATTTGATACCTACTTGTAAATTATTTTTTACCATTTTTAAGAGACATATAAAAAAACCGTTTCCTTTCATAGGGACCCCTTTTATTATTTCACTTTTATTTTTGTTTGTAAATCCTCTGTAATAACACATTCTGATAAAGAAACACAGCTAGGGATCTGTTACGGCTCTTTATACGCCCTGTTCAGACTTACATACATATATGGTAAACAACTTTCTAACCTCAAAATGAAACTTTTTTGGCTGAAAGGCTCTAAGCTTTTATCGTTAATAAAGTAGACTAAGAAAACATTTTAGACATCACTTTGCTAATGTCCGTAAAATCTTTTTTTTTTATAGCTGTTTCATACAAAAAAAAGTTGCATCTTGAGGTTAGAAAGTTGTTTACTACTTAAGACAAGTAATTCTGAATAGGGTTTTTACAACCCTTTAAAAGTAAGGTGCGGACGGACGGACAGTTTAGGCACATTAATAGCATCCTGTTGGTCTGCCTTCGGGTACGGAACCCTAACAAGAAATGAATTGCTTAATCAACCTGCATGTAATTTCAGGCGCTTTGGGATTAGGTAAAAGCTAAAAGGTGCAACCGATCTAAGTTATAAAAACAAAATACAGATATTTCAGCATTTAGTCATGCAGTTGTTTTGATATCTGCACATATTGGTTGGTACATACAGTGGTGGACATATAATTAGAAACAGTACATAAAACTTAGGTAAACGCAGAATGAACTATCGTTATGAGTAAAAATTATATTGATTAAATCACTATTGACTATGCCAGAATATAGCCAATGAGTTAAAAAACTCATAAAATATTTAAAAAAGTAAATCTGTTCTATCTTTAATTATTAAAAGATTTTAAAAATCATGATAGTTGAATTTCTATTACTGGCCGCTTGGACAACTAATTAGAAACAGGATCCATGGTTCGTTCCATTTTTGAAACTAAAAAAAAAACCTCTTTTTACGCTTTTTCTGTTGTTTCGGCGGCAATTAAACGTCAATTTGGAAAATTACGTGAATAATAAGTATTGTTAAAAATGGGTAAAAATAAGAGTTCTGACGAGTCAACCAGGCAATTAATCGTTAAATTACATTTAGATCGAAAGTGGACTTATAGAAGAATTGCTAAACATCTAGAATGTTCTGTGAAGAAAGTTTTCAACGCTATTGCTCATTATAAAACTAACGGAACTACTAAAAGTGTTGTTAGAAAGGCTCGTCCAAGGAAAACATCTCCCCGGGAAGATTCGCAAATAATACGTGTAGCTAAACAAGAGCCGTTCAAAGGCTCCAACGAGATTAGAAATGAAGTTTTTTCACCTGATGACCCAAGGAACATTTCCTCGAAACTGGTACGCCGCAGATTAGTGGAAGCTAAATTGTTCGGGAGGGTTTCTCGAAAGGTACCGCTTCTTACCAAGCAACACCGAGAGAAGCGATTATTATTTGCAAAGAAATATCTTAACTGGACCGTACGAGAATGGAAAAAAGTGTTAGTCTCGGATGAAACAAAAATAAATAATGGTGAATTCAGACGGCAAACGCTACGTTAGACGTCCAATGAACCATGCTTTTGATTATAAATACACGAGGAGCATAGTCAAACACGGCGGTGGTAATATTAAAGTATGGGGATGTTTTTCTGGTTGCGGAGTTGGACCCGTCCGTAAGATTGAAGGTATTTATTTATTTATTTATGGATCAATTTCAATACAAAAACATCTTAGAAGAGACAATGATTCCCTACACCGACGACTATTGCCTGTGACCTGGATCTTTCAGCACGATAACGACCCAAAACACACGGCCCGCAGTGTTAAATCCTTTCTTAGTGAGCAACGTGTTACCATGTTAGACTGGCCTGCAAATAGTCCCGATTTAAATCCAATTGAAAATTTGTGGTACGTCGTTAAAAAAAAAGTCTCCGTTAAACGTAATTCCAGTCAAAATGAACTTTACGAAGCCTTTGTTGAAGCATGGAACTCGATCCCACTCGATAAATGTATGAAATTACTTGAATCAATGCCACGTCGTTGCAGAGCCGTCATTAATAACAAAGGCTATGCAACTAAATATTAATTGTTGAGAAATTTAGTAAACCAAACATTATTTTACATAAATAATTTGAAATTGTTGACGTTGACACGTTAAAACTTTGATTTTTATCTCATTTCTTTAGTGTTTCTAATTACTTGTCCATGACGGATGGTACTGCAAATGTCGTTTAGTTGTTTGTACGTAACTAAATATCTAAATGGTAGTTGTAAACTCGGATATTTATTTGTTTTTTAATTAATTATAAGTTGTTGAACGTATTCTATGCATTTTGTTGTTTTATTTCCAAAAACAAAAGTTTTACGGCAATGTGCCTTGTATAATGTGAAATACGTCGCAAGTGTTTCTAATTATATGTCTACCACTGTACATACTCAATTAAACTTGACACATACCTATTTTTAATATTGGAGTTCAACCTATTACCATTATCAAACTGTGCCAGCTTAAGCCTGATTAGGTTTTTTTTTTTATCAATATTATCATTTTGTAATATTAATAGGTGAAGTGAATAAACAATTATACATCATGTTATGTTGCTTTCTCACTCATACATTCCAAAAACTTCAAAAACATCCTATGCTATGTTTGTTTACTAGTGCTCTTGACTGTACCCATTGCTAAGCTAATTGAGCAGACAAGAAAAAAAAACAAATTTACTGTCAAATTATGATTTCATAATGATTAGTCCACTAAGCAGGTGTCGTAGATTATTATAGAAATTGGCCTAAACCTATGAAGCATAAGTATTCAAGGTACTGCTTGTTCTGCAATATAAATAAAGCAAGCAGATGTTCTCACAACACTCAAGTGCACACCTGCTGTACAGAGTGGCTATTAGACGCCAGTCTGCGCAAATATAGGCTCACGTTACAATGACATTATATAAGTTTAATTGTAATCAAGCAGTGGTTCAGGTAAAAGCAAATCAATGGAGACCAGCTCAGTTAGTTTTTAGGTGAAATCCATAATATTCCAAAATTCATAAATTAAACTAATGTTTAGAATATGTTTGTACTGAAAAGTTACATCTATTGACAAGTAGATATCTTTTTCTCTACTTCACTCACTCATTTCACTCTTCGATACAAACTTTAAAACGGGAGTTAAAGCCACTTGGCGTAATAGCCCCAGTTGCAAGCGCAAAACTATGTATTCAAAGAATCCGCTCATAAATATGTTACAAAGTGATTATTAAACTGGAATAAGGTGCAATCGGACATATTTCCGAGATGTTGCATTCTCCCCTATTTTTAGACTCAGTTGTACAGAAGGTTAGGTGTGATTTATGTATAACCTCATCATTAGAATGATTAATATATTACCGTTGCAACTTGTTCAATCCTTCACCTTTGGAAGGTTAAAAAAAAACCTAATTCTAGTCTCTTCGAATTATGGAATAATCCCCAAAAAGAAATGGAATAAAAATACAATATATTCCATAATTTGGGCAGGATCCTAATCAAACAGACAAAAGTTAAACAGACTGTATAGATGAATTCCCCAAAATTTTCTTTCTCCGGTATTTTTAGTTCCATTCGCGTTTTTCCCCATTTCCTTTATTTCCTATACGTTATTTCTACCAACAGATAATTTCGTCACACGCTTTTTTTTCTACTCGTTATTTTTGCTACACGCATCTTTACCACTGCAATTTTTCACCAATCTGTTTTATTCACATGCGTATGCTTTCCCCGTAGAATATATTTCCACTGGTTTATTTTTGTCACACGTTTTAATATCTAATCTTTTTTTACGCTAGACGCATATTTACCATGTTTTAGCATGAATACTAAGCGGGCGGGGCTCGAGCAAATGCAATTAGTTGTAAATGTTGTAATTGATCCCACCAAAACATTTTCATGTAAAATATTGCAAAAACGAGACCATTGGGCTATGTCAAGTCAAGCTGACAGGCACCGTAACGGACACTTAACTCTTAATTCAAAGATCATAAGGTCATAAATTTATTGTTGCAAAACAAATGAATAACCTTTATCATCTGTAAAATAAGAATCAAGTGTCCATCACTGGTCGTTGTCCAATTTGTCCATTACTGGTGCGATCACCCTACTGTGTAACAGAAAATTGACGGTAGCGAAAGACGGGACACATAAGTTCACTAAAGTGTAGGATTAGGGCTTTTAGTGTTAGAGCGAACTTATCTTTACATAACATCTGATAACTTTTTGACATAGCCCATAGTCTCGTTTTTACAATATTTTACATGAAAATGTTTTGGTGGGATCAATTACAACATTTACAACTAATTGCATTTGCTCGAGCCCCGCCCGCTTAGTATTCATGCTAAACATGGTAAATATGCGTCTAGCGTAAAAAAATATTAGATATTAAAACGTGTTACAAAAATAAACCAGTGGAAATATATTCTACGGGGAAAGCATACGCATGTGAATAAAACAGATTGGTGAAAAATTGCAGTGGTAAAGATGCGTGTAGCAAAAATAACGAGTAGAAAAAAAAGCGTGTGACGAAATTATCTGTTGGTAGAAATAACGTATAGGAAATAAAGGAAATGGGGAAAAACGCGAATGGAACTAAAAATACCGGAGAAAGAAAATTTTGGGGAATTCATCTATACAGTTGTTAAACAACATCAGTAACATAATGACTAAAAGGACTAACTTATAATTATGGAGATAGCTATACAAAACTAATGTAAGTCCTACAAACAGGTTTACTTTATTGATTGACAAATCCATGCCATCCTTTTCAGGCATCAGAATAAACCTAATTACATTGAACTTTTTAGAGCAGGACCATTCAACAGCTACTTACTGCCGTCTGTCACTGGTTGTTATATTAGCCACAAAGATTAACCTTTTCAACTCCATGACAAGTTTTTTTTTAATATCATGATAGTACTAAGAATGTGGTATCAATCAATTAATCAAATTAATTCGATAAATTTATTAACACTTACTTAAAAACATCATTGGCATTGAAAAGGTTTAAATATAACAAACAAGCTTGGACCCTAGCCGCAAGCTCACCTTGCAGAGCACGCAGACGTGTACGAGCGCCTTTTGCGCTGCCTTCTTCTGGTCGGTGGCGCTGTGGCCCTGCTGCTTCTTCATCTTGGACTGCTTCTCCGCCGCCTTCGCCTGGGACTGGATCTTCTGCTGCCCGCGCGCCATCTGCGACACCAACGCATCAGTACTCCAGAGGCTCGCGAGCGCGACGCCGCGGGCCCGCGGTGGTTTGCGACTCGGCAAAAAGAGAGGGCTCTTAGGGCCGGCCGCTGCTACCGGTCAGTAATTGAATTGTCTATTATATAGACACGTAGTAAGCCTAATAGGACACGAAAAAAGTTGAAACGTGGTTTACCTTCTCGAGGGAAAGCTCCGCGTCAGAATGTAGAGAACTAACTGTAAAGTCGATAGATTACGTGGCGCCGGGTTTCGGCTTTTTTTGTTAAATATGTTTCCGGTTCGGTTTTGCTATCGATACGCGGAGATGGTGAATCGGTGCAGAAAAATAATACTGGTAAAACTAATCTCAGAGATTACCTACATCACAGGAATTAGACAATGGCGGATGACAGCATTGGCAGACGGCAAGAATGTTTGAGCTACAGTTAAAACCATCGAAAAATACATTGCGCAAGCGAGTTTTCATGAGACGTTTTTTTATTTGGCGACCAAGATTTGGATGTAAACAAATAAAAACTTCTTTCAACTGTCAATGTCAGATGCTCGTGTTTCTAACATCCTAGTGTTCATCTATTTTGGTACTTAATATTTATTTTACTTCGTGTCATCAACAAGTCTTTCGGTGCACATTTTCATTTGCGCTTTATTGCATTACGATATGATGATCACATAAGACTGATTTTATTTTAGGTTAGGTCTGTGTTGCAATCCTGATGCTGTGCGCGACAGGCCGGGCCGCCGCGCGGGTGCTAGCGCGGGCGCGCGGGGTGCGCGGGACTGCAGGCAGCGACGGCGGAGAGAGCCCGCTGCGGCGGCTGTTGGACGGCGCCGCGACGTTCGGCGAGCCGGAGGCGCCGGGCGCCGGCGAGCTGCAGTGGGCCACACAGCCGTACGCGCGGCGCGGCGCGGAGCCGCCCGGGCCCCCGCGCGCGGCCCCGGAGGATGCCACCGTGCTGCTGTTTCCAGGGCAAGGCTCGCAGCGCGTCGGCATGGGGCTCAAGCTGGCGCATCTGCCTGCAGCGAGGGACCTCTACGACCTTGCCTCCTCCATTCTCGGGTGCGTACTCGACCTACATTCGCAAAACGCGTCAAAGATCCACTTTTATGTTAGTCAAGTGTTATCAAAGTGAGCATTTTTTTTATGAATATTAAGATTTTTTCCCTTTTTTGAAGTCCTTGTAATATTTTGACGGCACATTAGCAAAATTATTAGTGACCCTGCTTATGAAACTAGTGGACTCAGGTTCAAATCTCAAAAAGGGTGGGTAATTTGTGTTAATAAGTATGCATGTATTTCTCTATATAAGTATATTAATTGTTTTCCCGTACCCAAAGTACAAGTCTAGAGCTCAGTTTGGGAGTAGGTCAATTTGTGTGTTATTGTCCCCCTGATATTAATTTAAATTATTAAGTATTAGTCAGTTATGTTTGACTCCATACAAAATGTTTTTAGTCATTGTATAATTTTGTTTAGACATTATAATCACATGTGCAATATCTTAGTCCAGAGGGTCAAAGAAAGATACTGGCAGTTTTAATAAAGGTTTATAATTCAAAAATGGAAAGGTTTTTTACACATTGCTCATTCAACAGAATAATCACATAGTTGCAAACAGTCTCTTATGAGATTAGAATGTCATATTCATATGTGATTGCAAGGGGTACCAACATTACTGCTAGACGGAGATGATTGTCATGATTGATTTCATTTCAAGATTCAGCTAACTTGCTGCCACAATGGCATATGATGTCAGTTGTGAGGAGAGCCTCGCATGGTTCAAAGATACACAGACGCTAGATGTAAATGTGAAGTTATGACAAGTACTTTATTTATTATTAGCAAAATAATGGCTCATTTGTACAAAATGTGTCTTTGTTTTATGAAAATATCTAGAGATACACTGAGGTAAATGTAATTTATTTTACACTAAAATATCATAATTGTGTGTTTTAAACAGTGTTGGGCAAAAATTAACTTGAATAAGAATAAGAATAAAACAGAAACTTTATTCTCATTCAAATCGATTTGAATAAGAATAATTTGTGTACCTCGTTAGTTGAAATGGAATACTAGTGAATAAATCATGGTACTTTTATTTTAAATGAAGAATAAAATTTGAAATAACTATTTTGGAAATGGGATTATTCTAACTAACGTTTTATTCAACAGGTTATTTGGAATAAAATTAATTTTGTAGTACAATAAATATTTACAAGATTTAATTAAGATAGCATAGTGGGTATAAATTAGACCAGAGTACTAGAGTTTCTACCTGAACTGTACGTAAATATTACGTAAGTTACATTTACCTACTGTATTCTTATTCAGATACTTTTATTCAAACTAAAAAATCATGAATAAATGTAATTGACTAAGAATAAGTTATTTTTATTAAATTTTCCCACGTACAAATTTTTTTTTTTTTTTTTTTGCCCCCGCGGCGACTTGAACAGCTACTACCGCAGGGATATTATGGCGTTTCCACGTGAAGTGATTTCGCCAGTGTCAAGGTTTATATGAGTATAAATCAATATAGCAATAAAACACAATCCAATCTTCTCTAGGAAGATTGGGGGCAACGTTGTACCACAGAACAGATAGGTACAGAAAGCAATCTACATACAAAGTGCGCTCGAGCAACGCACACATAGACACCGCTCACGGACACGATATCTCGGAGTAGTTGGGACAAGTGCGAGCGCGAGTGCCGTCCGCTTGACACGCGTCGCGTCCGTGGACTTTTTTGTGCGATAATTAGGTATAATGGAGCAACAAAAAAGAAGTTATTATAACTGTTCAGTGGACGGTTGCTTAAATTCCACTTTAAACGGTGAACTGTCCTTTTTCAAGCTACCAGTGGCTTCAGAGAGGTAAGTAGGTATCTGCTTGTATTTCAATAGTTCGTTTTAAACTTACACAGAAGAGTTAGGTAGGTAAGCGCCCCGCCCCGGCCGGCCCCCGAAGAATATATCTAAGATCGATTTAAATAATAGTTTCCTATTTTGAATCAGTATAAATAAACGAAGTACTTAACTATATTTTTGTAAGGTAAATTCACGCCACCTTACGTAAGTTGAAAACATGTTTTTTTGTTTGTGTAGATATTGTGTTGTTTTTAGTGTCTTTTGATAGGTTTAGGTCTAAAACGTATATGGTAATGGAAATTGTGTAACTAGGGTAATCCGTTTAGAAGTTATAAGGAATTTTCGATTATGAAAATTGACAAACGTAAAATTTTGCATGTTTCTGCTCTGTAAACTTTTTGTATTGTAATACCTAGTAGGTAGGTTTATTGTTTTGTTTTGTAGGATAAGTTTTTTGCTATTACGGGCTATAGGTAGGTACTGCGGGTTTGGATTAGCCCCTCCAGTCACCCCCTCCACTTTAATATTAATTAATAATTATTTTTTAGGGTTTCGTACCCAAAGGGTTAAAACTGGGCCCTATTGCTAAGACTCCGCTGTCCGTCTGTCTGTCACAAAGCATCTCACAACAATAAATCAAACGACTAGATACGAGTGCCACTACCGCGATAGTTTTTTGTGCATAAGCCATAGTTGACAACCCTAGAGCGACCGCCGAGCGTAGGTATGAAAAGTGAAGTACATACATGTGATTTACTTCTGTACTTATCTGTTCTGTGGTTGTACGGTGATTTGTAGGTCAGAGGTCAAGATAGTTTTAACCTCTGCACCACTGCGAGTCCACTTGAAACGAGAAGAAAGATGCCAGATACACGAAATAAGTCCAAGTCTTCAATCAATGTGCGACACAAAGGCATAAAAAGTACAAATCACTATCAGAAAAGAACTTTGAACACCTAATTACCCAAAAATTAAAGTCTAAAACAAATTACACGTCCGCCATCTTTTAACGTTGCAAATGGCCTCCTACAAATTATTCCGGACGAAATTATTTGAACAACTTTGACAGGAATAAAATCGAAATGATTTTATTCTTACGAATCTTCATTCAAATAATGTTTTTATTCTTGAGTGCCCAACACTGGTTTTAAACAGTAGTGTAAAAAAGCCGTAAGTCTAAGTCATGTTTTTTCGTTAAGGCGAAGGGTAGGGCAAAATTACGAAATCGAGGTGTTTTTGGATAAATTTATTGGGAAAAATATAGGAAGTGGCAGTTTTAAATGATGATAATCTGAAGACATACAGTGGTGGACATATAATTAGAAACACTTGCGACGTATTTCACATTATACAAGGCACATTGCCGTAAAACTTTTGTTTTTGGAAATAAAACAACAAAATGCATAGAATACGTTCAACAACTTATAATTAATTAAAAAACAAATAAATATCCGAGTTTACAACTACCATTTAGATATTTAGTTACGTACAAACAACTAAACGACATTTGCAGTACCATCCGTCATGGACAAGTAATTAGAAACACTGAAGAAATGAGGTAAAAATCAAAGTTTTAACGTGTCAACGTCAACAATTTCAAATTATTTATGTAAAATAATGTTTGGTTTACTAAATTTCTTAACAATTAATATTTAGTTGCATAGCCTTTGTTATTAATGACGGCTCTGCAACGACGTGGCATTGATTCAAGTAATTTCATACATTTATCGAGTGGGATCGAGTTCCATGCTTCAACAAAGGCTTCGTAAAGTTCATTTTGACTGGAATTACGTTTAACGGAGACTTTTTTTTAACGACGTACCACAAATTTTCAATTGGATTTAAATCGGGACTATTTGCAGGCCCGTCTAACATGGTAACACGTTGCTCACTAAGAAAGGATTTAACACTGCGGGCCGTGTGTTTTGGGTCGTTATCGTGCTGAAAGGTCCAGGTCACAGGCAAATGGTCGTCGGTGTAGGGAATCATTGTCTCTTCTAAGATGTTTTTGTATTGAAATTGATCCATTATACCTTGAATCTTACGGACGGGTCCAACTCCGCAACCAGAAAAACATCCCCATACTTTAATATTACCACCGCCGTGTTTGACTATGCTCCTCGTGTATTTATAATCAAAAGCATGGTTTATTGGGCGTCTAACGTAGCGTTTGCCGTCTGGATTCACCATATTTATTTTTGTTTCATCCGAGAATAACACTTTTTTCCATTCTCGTACGGTCCAGTTAAGATATTTCTTTGCAAATAATAATCGCTTCTCTCGGTGTTGCTTGGTAAGAAGCGGTACCTTTCGAGAAACCCTCCCGAACAATTTAGCTTCCACTAATCTGCGGCGTACCAGTTTCGAGGAAATGTTCCTTGGGTCATCAGGTGAAAAAACTTCATTTCTAATCTCGTTGAAGCCTTTGAACGGGTCTTGTTAAGCTACACGTATTATTTGCGAATCTTCCCGGGGAGATGTTTTCCTTGGACGAGCCTTTCTAACAACACTTTTAGTAGTTCCGTTAGTTTTATAATGAGCAATAGCGTTGAAAATTTTCTTCACAGAACATTCTAGATGTTTAGCAATTCTTCTATAAGTCCACTTTCGATCTAAATGTAATTTAACGAATAATTGCCTGGTTGACTCGTCACAACTCTTATTTTTACCCATTTTTAACAATACTTATTATTCACGTAATTTTCCAAATTGACGTTTAATTGCCGCCGAAACAACAGAAAAAGCGTAAAAAGAGGTTTTTTTTTTAGTTTCAAAAATGGAACGAACCATGGATCCTGTTTCTAATTAGTTGTCCAAGCGGCCAGTAATAGAAATTCAACTATCATGATTTTTAAAATCTTTTAATAATTAAAGATAGAACAGATTTACTTTTTTAAATATTTTATGAGTTTTTTAACTCATTGGCTATATTCTGGCATAGTCAATAGTGATTTAATCAATATAATTTTTACTCATAACGATAGTTCATTCTGTGTTTACCTAAGTTTTATGTACTGTTTCTAATTATATGTCCACCACTGTATATCCTCAAGTCTTGCTCTGACTGATAGTTATCTAACTGATAGTAAGCTATATATACCACTTTAAATGAACCGTTTTTAAAAAGTTCGTATTCGTTTTATTCCGGCTGGGCGATTTAGTTTGCAGCCAAACTTTCCACACTTCTTTTTACGGATTTAATGTGTTGCGTCAACTTGAATATATTAGCTTTAATAAGAATTTACAGATTATAGACTCAAAACCTATGTGCTCCTAGCGAAACGATGGACTAAATGTTTGCTCTTAAACTATGACTAGGCGTTTTGAAGCTTTTTGTTGAATGTGGCCAAAAAAATATACACAAACTGAAATAAGAATTTAAAATACTCAAAAAATAAACAAAACTATATAAAGAAAAAAAACAAATTGTTTCGAATAAAAGTTGATTTTAGTGTTAGATAATGGATTTGAACTTGCATTCACGTTGGATCAGTAAAAAATCATAAAAGTTGTGTAGTTATAACTAGGTAGGTACTCAAAACTACAGAGCGATGAAAGCGACGTTGCGTGCTCGGTTTGGGTTTTGGCGTGTGGCGGCCGACCGCGGCGTTGCCAGACCGTTGGGTTGGTTTGGTTGATAGTTCGAATGTTTCGAACTTTGTTTTGACTCCCACCCAACGGTCAGTCACTTTTGGACATTCGTTACTGAATTTGAGATAGAATTTAGAAAAACACAAGTGTATCATATTGGTCGATCAAATCAAGCGCCATCTAACGGTAAATGCATGCCTGACTGTTTGACAAACAGCATTATGCGGTCGATCGCAGAGCTTACTTGTTAGATGGCGCGCGAATTAAAACTTTACTCGTCTGGCCGAATGAGCAAGGTCAATTGCCCGCCCCGTCGCCTTAATATTTTTTATATCCTTTACAACACATTTTTTGCTTTATTAAAGTAAAGGTCTGTGGTAAAAATATTAGATAAAACAACAAAGATCCCAACAAATTGAGAACCTCCTCTTTTTTTTGAAGTCAGTTAAAAATTCAATTTCTTACAGTTTACCTACAGAAAAATTATTCTTTTGGATGAGCGAAATACATACTAATATCAACTTAAAGGTTTTTTGATAGGTAGGAACACTCGGTTTGTATGGAAATGTCGCGTATGACGTGGCCCTGTCGCATGTCCCGCAGGTGGGACGTGTGGCGCGTGTGCACGGAGGGCCCGGGCCCGGAGCTGGCGGCGCGCTGCCAGCCCGCGCTGCTGGTGACGGCGCTGGCCGCGCTGGAGGCGCTGCGCGACACGAGGCCCGCGGCGCTCGAGCGCGCGCGCGCCGCCGCCGGCTTCTCGCTCGGCGAGCTCACCGCGCTCGTGTGGGCCGGCGCGCTGCCGCTCGAGCGCGCGCTGCGCCTCACCGAGGTGCGCGCCGCGGCCATGGCGGCCGCCGCGGCGGCGCGGCGCGGCGCGCTGCTCACCGTGTGGCTCGCGCCCGACGCCAGCCTGCCGCACGCGCTGCTGCGCGCGCGCGAGCACGCCGCCGCCGCGGGCGTCGCCGACCCCGTCTGCCAGGTCGCCAACTACCTCTACCCCGGCTGCAAGGTCGTGGGCGGCGACGAGGAGGTGAGTTATTCGAGCGATGTCCGGCTCGACGACAGGTCCGATTGCAACGTTCCCGAGGGGCGACCCCCGGATCGAGAACCGTTCGAACCGTATTCGTATCGGCCGTCATGTCAGTGTTCGTGTTCAGGCGTTGCAGTTCCTGGAGAGGCGCGGCAGCGAGTTCGGCGTGCGGCGCTCGACGCGCGTGGCGGGCGCGGCGGGCGCGTTCCACACGCCGCTGATGGCGCCGGTGACGCCCGTGCTGCGTGCCGCGCTGGCCGCGTGCGAGGCGAGCGCGCCGCGCGTGCGCGTGGTGTCGGCCGTGGACGCGCGCGCGTACGGCGACGCGCGCGCCGTGCGACGCACGCTGGCGCGGCACGCGGCGGCCCCGCAGCGCTGGGAGCAGGCGCTGCACGCGCTGTACGCGCGGCCGCCGGGGGAGCGCTTCCCGCTCACGGTGGCGCTGGGCCCGGGCACGGCGCTGCGCGCCACGCTCAAGCAGGTCAACGCCAAGGCCTGGGACTCCTCGATACAGATCGACGTATGATTTCGGATCACTCTTCCGTCGTTGTAAATATTTGTAGTTCTAAGTGTTGCCCTGATATTGATTAGTTGAATAAATTAATATTTTCAATACTGCAGTGAGTAATTATTTACTTCCTTTTTTTTTCGACCGACCCAGAGCTAGGGGACAATGTTTTTACTAAGTTGTAATTTATACTTCACAGTAGCTTTTTTCTCGGGGTCGTCTGTCCAATTTACAGAGATGAAAAAACGAAACAACTAATATACTCGTACAATACACTTGTAAACATCTTAACCTGTCTGAGAAAAATGTAGTTACAGAATTAACAACATGTTTTTAGAATTGTTGGTAATTCTTTAGCTTCTCCCACTCTGGGAATGAAGGCGTGAAGGTATGTATGTATGTAAAAAAACTAAATGTCCGTCTCCGGGCTGTAAACTATCCCTGGACCAAATGGCACATTGATAGATTGAAGCGTTGGACCGTGAAGACGAAACAAACAAGCACCGCCGCTCGCGTTGCCGCCAACGGCTCTGACATTTTAGGGTTTCGTACCGAAACGGTTACAAAGGAACCCTCTGCGCAGCCTGAGCCTGAGCCGCGGCGGAGGTGAGCGCAGTGCAGCGGAGCTGTGCCAATATTAACCAATAGAATCTAAACTAATGTGCGCAAGGCGCGCTCGACGTGACCGCATGTAGTGATTCCCATCTGCCAACCTATCCACCCCACCCAGGTTGGATATTGGGACATCATAGTGCCATCTTCCAACCTGCCTCAGGATAGTGGAAATAAAATTTATTATTTGTTTTTCTCCTCATCTTCCAACCTATACTTTTGTACAGTCAATAACAAAAAAAGAATACTATCAAATGTTCAGATTGCTTGTGAATATGTGTGCTCCCTTAAAAGTAAGGTACATTAATGTTTTTTTATAAATATGGGTTTATGTTGTGTGCCAAAATTATTTTTAGTCATAATGTGTTTAGGTTATAATCACAACGTATTTTTTTAAGAAACTCTTTTCTGGGTTTTATTTTTGATTGAGCTAATAGATACAATATATTATATTTAAAAAATATTAAGCCAACGTTGCAAACCTATTTACATACAGGGCGTTTGGCAGATGGATGGACATACGTATATAGGGGATAGGTGGGGCCACCTCCTACGCGGTCCACTAAAAAAAAACATCTAGGACTTTTGTTTTTATTTTTGTTTTTTTTTTTAATATTCCGGTTTTATGATTTAAAACCTCAATAACTTTTTTTAAAATGATAAAACGGACAACATGTTTGCTCCTTTTTTATCTGGGCTAATACTAAAATATTATAAATTAAATATTTGGTGCACAAGATAGCTAAAAAAAATTACGGGCCCTCAAACCACAAAAGGAGGTAAAAATTTATCCAAACAGCCAACTTTGCATTGCATTAAAAAAAACTAAAAACGATTAACTACTTCTAATTATTCAAAAACATCATCATTTTATACTCTTTCGATCGGTATAAAAAATCCTATTTTTTTTTAAATAGCTAAAGTTATTCGTCAACTTTAATAAGGCGGCCATTCTTTTCCGAAACTCTACACTTGAAGAAAGTGATAATAAACCTACAGGAAATAATGAAAACACAGAGGTTGATCTTTAACTAATTATGTCATTTATTTACAAAAACTGCTGCCTTTGATTATTAAGGCATGCTCGGCATCGATTTCACATTTCTACTGATACTAGAATCTTACAAATTTATTATTTGGTGCACATGATAGTTAAAAAAAAATACGAGCTCTCTAACCACAAAAGGAAGTTAGAAATCCAAAAAGCCAACTGGCACTGCATTAAAAAAAACGATAGATAGTTTTTTTTATGTTTTTTACACAGACAGACAGACAGACATTATTGGCGACTTCAATGCCGGTAGTATTTGTTGTAGTAGTAGTAGTCATTTATTTCATACTGGAAATTACATTATTATATGTCGCATATTTATAATAAATTCACAATAAGATCGTCAGTGTACAAAAAAAGTAATAATATAAAAAAGTAAAAATCAAATAATGTCAATGTGTACAAAAGTAATAATAATAATGAATCAAAATAAAAACAGTAATAAAACAAAGAAATATAGCTCAAATGCTACAGTCATAAAATGTCAATAATAGTGTAAAAAATAAAAATAAAAATAAAACCATAATCTAATCGTCACTATATTCTTTAACGTAATATAGTGATTTCGTTAATAACAAACTTTTAAGTCGGTGACCAAATTTTTTATCCGAAGATTCATTTCTTATGTCCGCGGGTAGACGCTCATAGAAAGCGGGCCCTATTACGCGCGGGTTTTTGTCGAGCAGCGCCAGCCGCCGCGGCACACGTTGGAGGCGGCCCGTTTGCCGGGTGACCCTGCCGGGCATATTCACACGTTTAAATTTATTAATGTTGTGATGAGTGTACATTATAATGTCAAAAACATACTGTGAATAGTGCGTCATTATTCCATATTTTTTAAATAGTTCCCTACACGAATGTCTCGGTTTGACACCTGCCAGTGTACGGATAGCTCTCTTCTGCAAGGTAAGAACGTGTTTAGAGTCCGTAGAATTACCCCATAGAATTATACCATATGACAAAATTGAATGAAAATAGGCAAAATATACTTTAAGCAGTGCATCATCAGAAACTATTGGTTTGAGCTTGCGTAGTGCAAATACTGCACTACCAAGTTTTCCGCACAGATTAGACACGTGGTTTTTCCAATTTAGCTTAGCATCTAATGTAAACCCGAGAAGAGTACATGACGCGCAATGTGGTAGTGGGCTTTGGAACGACGGGATGGCTTTGGTGTTTCCGGCTGTGAACAGCATCACGCTGGACTTCGTAACGTTGACGACGAGGCCATTCGCAGAGAACCAACTGTGAAGGTGCGCGCACACGCTAGCTATTCTCTGTTCGAGCTGTTCGTACGTGCACGCGCTCACGACCACCGTGGTGTCATCGGCGAACAGCACCGTCAGACCTTCTGCGACCGAGGATGGGAGGTCATTAATAAACATTGAAAATAGGGTATTCCCTAGCGCCGATCCCTGCGGAATGCCAACTTCTACGTTCCCTGCTATCGATTTCAAGTTTTTCCCGTCTATTTTAACCTGAACGGTCTGCCTTCTGCCTCTTAAGAATGATTTAAATAATTTATAGCATTCGTTTCTAATACCGTATTTTTGAATTTTCTCTAGGAGCAAATCGTTATTAATAATGTCAAATGCTTTTGACAAGTCGCAAAAGATCCCTGCCACCTTGTACTTGTCATCTAGAGCTGTAGCAATACAGTCGTAGATTTCACGGGCTGCCGCAGTAGTGGACCTATTGCGTCTGTAGGCATATTGTTTGTCAGACAGTAAGTCATTTGTTTCAAGATGTCGCATTAAACGGTTTGACAAAATCGATTTAATAATTTTTGAAATATTGGGCACTATCGTTATGGGTCTATAATTATCCACAGAACACTTTTCTCCCTTTCCCTTATAAACTGGACATACCCGTGTGCTTTTCAGTACGTCGGGATACACGCCGGTTTTGAACATGGAGTTTATAAGTTCGACCAATAACCCCGACATGACTGGCCAGACACACATGAGTAAGTCCAAGGACATGTCGTACACGTCAAGCGTGGCGCGCGCACTCATCATGGAGCACAGCGCGCGGTCCAAGTCCGCGAGCGAGACCGCGGGCAGCTCGAAGTCAGGAACATCGGCGTCCTGTAGGAAACTTTCGAGGTAACGCATACTGCTACGTTTATCCGTTTGCACCACAATCTTCGACGCGACCGTAAGAAAATGCTGGTTGAGGTGTTCAGGGACTTTGCTATGTGGTATTTGGTTACCAATTGTATCATTTAGAGATATAATATGATTCCTTGGCTTTGTGGATACCTCCTCGCTGACTACACGCCACATTTCCTTGGATGGGTTTGTGCTGTCGATAATACGCCGCTCGGTATAGTTCTGACGTGCAGTTATCGTTTCCGATTTAATAAGCGAACAATAGCGAGAAATGGAGTCCGTTAATACAGAATTGTCAGGGTATTGACGTTTCATATCTGTTAAATCATTATAATTGATAATACATTTTGATAGGGTATTTGTCATCCACGGTAGATGTTTTTTCTTTTTTAATAATATATTTTTAATTGGAAAATGTATGTCAATGTAATAAGTCAGTATATTAAATAATTTGGTAAATCTATCATTAATGTCAATTGAGTTATTATAAATAAAATTCCAATCATAATTATTAATGTCAGTATGAAATGCAAATATAAATTCATCTTTAAATAATCTCTTTTGAATGAAAGAGTTTTGTTTGGCACGGCTCAGTGGCTGCATAGCTAACGTAAACAGCTGAGCGTTGTGGTCGCTCACGACGGTGTCCAGGGGCGCCGCCGTGACGTCACCGCGGCCGCAGGGAACAACTCCGCAGTCTATGGAGCTCGAGCTGTGCGCGGACACACGAGTCGGAAAATTAATACAATTTATACAGTAAAAACTTTTTAAAATTTCGTTAACCCGTCGTCGTGAACTATTTTCGGAGAGAAAATCTACATTTTGGTCACCGACTAAAATAAATCTTTTGTTTTCATCTGTAAGCTTACCTAACAGTATTTCAAGATTTTTTAAATAAATGTCAAAATCACCATTCCCGGTTCGATACATAACAATAATAATTAAATTACATTGACTTATTTCAATGGCAGAAAATTCAAAATGAAATTGAACGGCCAGGCTTTGCAAGTCGTTTCGCTGGCGATATTGAATATCGGCCCGTGTGAATAGCGCGACGCCGCCGTGCGCGATGCGCGTGCGGCAGTAGCTATTCGCCAGCTCGTACCCACATAACCTAACTCGCTCAATCTCAGATTGCTTGCACCAGGTCTCGCTACAGGCCAGTACATCCGGGTTTTCTGAATTCAAAACCAAGTCCAGCAACGCAGTTTTACCACATATGGAGCGAACATTTTGGTGGATAATTTTAAAGGCAGAGGTTAGCGTGGTCTTAACTTTGTTACGGGACTTGTCGAGTTTTTTGGAGTAACAAAGTTGAAATGCCTTATTGATACGCCGTCGGGCCAATACTTCGTGTTCCTTACCAGGTTTGCCTGGTCAGCCGGCACGTCAAGCCTGAACGACGAATAGTGTCCCCTGGTAACTACTAGCTTCTCACATTGTGCGTTTTTCACGTTCATCACGGACTGCACATGTTGGAGGACGTCGTCTACGGAGGTGTCTTTGCTGAGGTTAAAAACGTGCAGGCTTGCATGACGCGGCGCGGCGGCACGGAGGGCCCCGCGGGGTGTTCCGCTCGGCGCTGGCGTCCCTGCTGAAGGCGTCTCCGCGGACACCGACGCAGCAGGATCATTCGCGGCAACCACACTCTGCTTTTGCTGCGCACCAACATCGCCTTTAGGCATTGATGGTGCGGCAGCTCGGCGCGGCCGGCCACGGCGCAGCTTCAGAACAGGCTCAGCAGACTCCTTCGGTGTTAATGGCGTCGACGATGTGGTCGGCTTTGCGACGCAACTGATCGCGTCCCGCTTGACGGGTTCTTGAGGCTGGCTGGTGTGATCACAGCTGGTGCTGCCCAAGTATTCAAGACCTTGGGGCCCGGACTCGTTCAGGGAGACATTGTGGTTTGTGCAGTGGAATCTGTGAGGAATCGCGTGTGCAATGTGTAGTGGTGGGTCGTGTTCGTCACCAGGTACATTTTTGACAATTTTAATCAATCCCTCAATTTGGTTTTTCTGTAGGGTCATTTCTTGCTTTTGCAATATGATCAGGTCATAGCAATCGGTCAGTTTACTTTTTATTTCCTTCATTTCTTCTTCTAAACTCAAAATGACACTCACTAACCTTTTGTCCAGGTCCTCTTTTTCGCCGGCTCTGCTTTTTGGCGGTGCCATCTTAATAATTATATTTCACAATGTAAATTGCGTATAATTATGTATAAATAATATTATTATAGTGCAAATAACGTATCAAAATGAAATAAAACAATATTTAAAATAATGAGCTGTTTAAATTTGACTGTTAACGCTAGTGGCGCCACCTGTCAGTTGGAGTCCTGTGCTAATGACTGTAAATCATCAGCTGCCATCATGGATTCAGCCTCAACGGGGCTACACAACGGCCTAGCAGACTTCATGTCCCTCCATGACCTAGACAATTTAATCTTGTTAAGAATATTAACGATCGTCTTCTAGATATCGTTCTTTGTTCTCATTATTCAGTCTTGACCGAGCTAGCTGATCCTCTCTCTAAGATAGACCCATATCATCCCCCTTTGAGCATCACGATAAACTTTCCCGTTATTCATTAATTGCAGAATGTTAATGCTAACAGACGAAATTTTCATGTAGCAGATTAATCAGTAAGTAATTAACAAAGAGCTCGAGTCTGTTGATTGGGAATCAACCTTGATAAACTCAAATAAAGCTTGTCCCAGTAAAAAATGTCGCTTATAAACTTTAAAAAATTCCGTATTAAATATTAAAATTCACCAAATTCTCTGATACCGTTTTATTTGATATTCCTTTAAATATTATTATTTACGCATAAAGACCAGTTTAGGATTAGTTCATCCAGAAACTTCTTGATTTTCCCTTGACCCCTGCCATCAAAGTTTGTACATCGTCATCGGTGATCAGTTTGGAAGCTACATTCCACTTCCGCTTGAAGTCTTGAACTGAAGTGGCATTACTTTTATGTTTTAAAAGCTTCTGTTTCACACGAGCCCAATATTTTTCAATGGGTCGTAACTCCGGGCAGTTGGGAGGATTGAGTCTTTTGAACAAAATCGTCATTATTTGCTTTTTACCACTCTATTGCTTCCTTCGTGTAGTGACACGTGGCCAAATCAGGCCAGAACAGGACAGGTGAAGTATGCCTCTTAATGAATGACAACAATCGTTTTTTGAGGCACTCATTCGGGTATATATCACCATTTATGGTTCCATTAGCAAAATATGGTGTACTGCGTTTGCCACATGAACAGATCGCCTGCCACACGAGAACTTTCTTTGCAAATTTATCCATTTTGATAACCTTATACTCTTCACTTACTACTTTTCTGTCGGTCCCAGAATAATAGTGGTGTCCTGGAAGTCATTTGAATTCAAGTTTGCAGTAAGTTTCATCATCCAAAACTGTACAATATTTTTTCTTAGTCATTTTTGAATAAAGTTTTCTAGATCTCGTTTTAGACTCTTTTGACTGTTTTGCATTTCTGTTGGGCACTTTAGTTTGTTTAAACGTTGTTATAAAACAATTTTTCTTCACTCGTTGCACTGTAGATTGCGAGGTTTTAAACTTCTTGGCCAAGTCTCGTACAGAGAGGATAGGTTTTTTCTGTAAAGCTGTTATAATCTTCTTCTCGATATTCTGGTTCACAAACCCTGGTTTACGTCCACTTCCAGGCCATCGCCGTAACCACCTGTCTCCCTGAACCGTTTGAACGGTTCTCGTAGACGTTTTCAGCTCCGATGCCACTTTCTTCGCAGAGATGAGCGACATTTTTTTCTGGGACAAGCTTTACTGTTGACGATATGGTTATAGGTCTACCAGAATCTCATGAAAAAAAGGGAAACTAAAATTTGTAGCTAGCAACTCTGGGGAAATAGGATTAAAAGGTCGTGATACTTGAATTCTCCCCAATTAAATACATACATACATACATACCTTCACGCCTATAATCCCAGAGTGGGGTAGGCAGAACTACAGAATTACCAACAATTGTAAAAACAAAAAAAGAGTTGATAATTCTGTAACCACATTTTGCACAATAAGGCTAAGATTTTTACCAGTGCTGCAGCGTATTAGTGACAGGTTGCAAGCCCATCGCCTAACAGTACTACAAGCCTTTATTCCCTTAGTCGGTTTTTACGACATCCACGGGAAGACATGGAGTGGCACTATTCTAATCCGGCAACCATACCATTTATATTAATTAAATAAAAGTATGAAATAATAACTTTCATCTGCGGCTTTATCTATTATACGTGGAAGTTTTTTATTGCTATTTTCTCGGGAACTATTCTGTATCATCACTACATAGTATAAAACAAAGTCGCTTGCGCTGTCTGTCCCTATGTATGCTTAAATCTTTAAAACTACGCAACGTATTTTGATGCGGTTTTTTTTAATAGATAGAGTGATTCTTAAGGAAGGTTTATATGTATAATACATTCCACGCGGGCGAAGCCGCGGGCGGGTCGCTAGTAATATATAAAACATGTAAACTATCCCTCTTTGTTATTATTCTTGCATGATTAAATACAAATTGTACATAAGTTGTTTTTATTAATTTTGCAGGTTTTTTCGTAAAGTTTATTACACGTAGGTCAACTTTTATTAAGCTATGTTGTCTAGACTAGAGTAGAGTAGAGTTGTAGGTAATTCTTTAGCTCTGCCTATCTTACCCTGGGATTACAGGCGTGAAGGTATATATCTTTTATAGGGTGTGTATTCAGTTGAAATACAAGTGTCCCTCTTCAAATTAGGAAAATATTAAGAATGAGAGCGACGTACTGGACGTACGTGTATGCTCGGTGCAGTTTTAATAAAAATAAAACAATCACATGTCATGCCATAACATTATTATAATATTATATAAGAAGAGATGGATGGATGGATGGATGATGGTTCGGTCATTTGGAAAGGATGGATGAAAGATTGACGAAACAGATAATCAGAGCGAAAGTGAGTGGAAGGGTCAGAAGGGGTCACCCTAGACGTACTTTGTCGAATAAACGTTATTCTATTCTATTCTATTCTATCAAATCGGAGAAATACTGGAAATAAGCCAAATCTTAAGTATCCAAAACCGACGGGCATTATGACTCGATGGATGAATGTGGAAGGAACAAAGAGATCTGTCAGGATCGTAGCAGGTAGAAAAAAGGAAATCCCTTCATATTTCATAATTTTATTTGCTATAATGGTGACTGGCTATAATATTCATTTCCATAATATCACATAACATAGCTTCATTTGACATGAAGACATTTTAACTGAAATCGTAAACTTTTCAGGTAATTTTTAAATGCCATCGTATAGAGCCCAATAGGTAAGGTTAGGTTTGTTTTATTACAATTCTGAATAGTTCACGATTTCAGAAAAAATGCCTTTATAGCAAATGAATATTATGGCATATTATGATCGTTATGGCATGTAAATTATGTCCTTTGAAATTCGGGCAAATGAAATTATTGCATATAAAATTCGGTCAAACGATAGAGAACCGGGAAAAAGTGGTCCTGGCCTAACCCTCTGGGAAACCGGCGTGATCTAATGTATGATGTATAAGAAGAGAGTAGTAGCTAGGTGTCGCTCGAATATAGCTCTAAATACTCCTCCTGAATTTCTGGCTCTTCTTCAGATGAAGAGGATGATGAGGGCGACAGGTTTACTATAAATCTTTCTTCCATTACATCGATAATTTTATCCTGGTGCATGAAATCACTTTCAATTTTTTCTACGTGTTGACAGCATCTGTGCCATTCATTTTCACCAATTTCTAAGAAAGCTTGTTCCGTCAATGCTTTTATGTCACTTGCAGGTCTATTTACATTTTTATCTGCAACTTTTTGCTTCATGATACCCCAAATCAGCTCGATTGGATTTAAAGTACAGTGATAAGGAGGAAGACTCAAAACTTCATGACCACGCGACTTTAATATTTCATCTATTTCATAGATGGGATCTGATCTATTTTGTTTTACTGCTTCGAGTAATTCACATTTACGCCAGCGATCATCGTAATTGATATTATTTGTACTGAGCCATTCTTTGATATCAGAGACTCGGTTGGCCTGAGTAGGTGGTTTATTCAACCTCACAGAATGGTAACTTGCATTATCCATAACTATGAGGGAAGGTTTTGTCAGATTTGGTATGAGCTTATCTGTGATCCATTTGGTAAAGTTATCTTTATTCATGTCGTGGTGGTAGTCAGCAGATAAACTTTTTGTTTTGTACACCAAACCGCAGTTTGGTACAAAACCGTGCTGCCCACCAGCGTGTACAATAATCCATCGTGATCCAGGTGAAATTTCCTTTGATGGACCACGTATAGTTTGGCTTTGCCAACACTTTTGGACGGAGCACGAAGAGTGAATATATGTTTCATCTAAATATATAACATCTAATTTTTTATTCTCCTCAGCGTCACGGTTTTGCCTCATACGCTCTAAGTATTTGTGTCTTTGAATTTTTATATCATGGCGTTCCATCAAAAGTGTCCTTTTCGACTGGCATTTTACATATTCGAAACCAATTTTTGTAAGTATGACCCTGAAAAAATATTTAAAAGTAATTAAATACAATTTATCTATAAAAACTTAATTTAAAAGACTTCCGTGATTAACTGAATGCCAAAACAACGCACAGCACAGCCCGCTGGAAATGCAGGGATGCACTAAGCAGGATCGTCTCCTAGCCCCATATCTCATTACATTATTTAAATAACTTAATGCTGTTTCTCTAACCTTAAAGACTCTCTCCCTCCTTTAAAATCAATGTCCTCTTGCAAAACTTTTAATAATTTTGCGACTGTTGGAATTTCTTTTCGAACAGTGTAAAATTCTTTTATTTTATTCCTAATCACTTCTAAATCGAAATTGTCCAAATTAATTCTTTTACATCCTCCTTTCCTATTTTTATTGTAGGTTACGTACAATGTTAAAGTAACATCGTCACAACTATCAAAAGTCTATGATTATGCGTCAGTGTGATAAAATTCTGTTTAAAATAAATCATTTTCAAGGACTCCAATTTGTAAACATGGCGAAACAAAAAAGATCTTACAGTGTTTATTTTCACTTATTTGTTTTCTATTTGAAACTATCAGGTCTGAAAATCACTTATTTGTATCTTGCGAGTGGCACAGCAGTGAATGCTATGCCCTAGAGCTTTTGTGCTGTGACACTAGCGGCTTGCGTTAAAGCCTAAAACGGCACAGAGTTCGTGCTTCCTATAAATGCTATGGGAAACAGCCGGCCGTGGACGGAGTTCCGTTTTTGGTGTAATTAAAAACACCGGCCACAGCCGTAATGCCATATCACGAGGGTCTTAGTTTACGTCTCTCGACGTACTGTCCGTCAACGTGTTAACATTGTTTGACAACACTTATAGCTTTAAACACAACTCAAAATTGTATATGACTTCATCTTGTCACTTGTAGTTGCTTAGGAACGTTTTTTGTTTCCACTTTATTACATGGTTGGGTAAAGTCGATTTTGCTACTTAAAGTTGCATGCAGGTTTTAATTTTCACTGAATAAGAAGCAATAGTGCTATATAAGGCCCTAAAGTTACTTATAAACAACTTTTACATATAAGTGGGAGCATACCCTTATTTGGATCTTTTAGTTCCAAATGACTAGTATAATAGAGTAGTATATCACCAATAGTGGCTAAAGAGATAATTTTACGACCCTTCTAGGCCTTAAAGTTGCAATCACTTTAGTTTCCAAAAGGGCCGTAAAATTATCTCTTTAGCCACTATTGGTGATACACTACTCTATTATACTAGTCATTTGGAATTAAAAGTTCCAAATAAGGGTATGTTCCCACTTATATATAAAAGTGGCTTATAAGTTACTTTAGGGCCTTATATATCACTATTGCTTCTTATTCAGTGACAATTACAACCTGCATGCAACTTTAAGTAGCAAAATCGACTTTACCCAACTATAAGTAATAAAGTAGAAACAAAAAACGTTCCTAAGCAACTATAAGTGACAGGATGAACTCGTATACAAGTTTGAGTTGTGTTTAAAGCTATAGTCAAACACTGTTAAACCACTCATTTAGAACATAAAGCTATAAGATAAGCTGCAAAATTCACTAATGTGCTGCTTGGGAAGGCATTCGACCGAGTTGATCATGATATACTAATATATAAATTAAGTACCTTTGGTGTTCATGGCCAACTCCTTGATTGGTTCTTAAGCTACCTTTCTGCCAGGTCTCAAAAGGTACTTGTTTGCGGCAATAAGTCAAGAAGTTTTGAGGTTCCTTCAGGGGTACCCCAAGGATCCCACTTGGGCCCCACATTATTTTTAGTATTTATATTATAGAATTGTTTTCAAGCTTTGGTTACGCTAGAGGTGGTATTCTGATACCGTTAACGATATCAACACTAGCGCGTGGGACGCGAGTAGAGATAATATGATGAACACTTCCTCAGGAGCGGAATGGATAAAGTGTATGTATACATATCTGAAGGAGGTTCTCCTGGACATCTATACCTGCGTGATGGAGCTCGGGTTAAAAATTAAATGACATCTGAGTTTGTCAAAAAATAAGCTATTTAATAATAAATAGATAACAGAGGGCTGCCTAAAACGACGTTTGATTTATTTACATTTACTTAGTATTAGGGAGGAGACTCATGCGGGCCCGGGTTCGGGCGGCCGGCTACAGGTCGAGCGGGTTGGGCCCGGGCTGGCCGGGGTGCGCGGCCACGGCGCGGCCGATGGCGGCCAGGCGCGCGTACTGCTGCAGCTCGGGCGCCGCGCGCGCCGCCGCCAGCAGGCCGGGCACGCGGCCCAGCGCGTCGTGCGCCCAGGCCTCGGCCAGCCGCAGCTCGTGCGCCGCGCTCGGCAGGCCCAGGCGCGCGGCGCGGGACGCGCGGGACAGCACCACGGCCGTCGTGTACACGTCGATGGCGGCCGACGCGAGCCGGTTCAGCACGAACTGCTCGTCCACGACGCCGCGCCCGTACTTCACGAGCGTGGCCTCGATGGTCTGCCCGTAGTGGTCCACGCACTTGGCCAGCTCGCGCGCCGCGGGCCGCAGCTCGGTGGCCACGAGCGGCGACAGGTCGGCCCGCGCGTGGAGCCCCACGGCGCGGCCGGCGCGCTTGCCCGCCTCGCTGAAGATCAGCCCGAGGTGCGCCGTCGGGTTCTTGAACGCGCGCTGCAGCTCCTGCAGGTGCGAGCCCGCGAACTGGATGCCTGCCGACCGCCCCCCCCAGTTCAACCGTCAGTCAAATATATTCACAAAATATATCAAATCAAAATCGAGTATTAATTTTATTCAGGTGTGGTTATATTAAGGAGTACTTTCGACTCGTGGCATAGTAAGGGGGGTCTATCTATGTGCTCGACTTTAGCTCTCAGAATCGAAAGGCATATAATGAAGAGAGGTAAGATCTATAAATAATTGTGGTACCGGTGAGCGCAACGAAGAGACGCAGGATGTCGTTGGTGCCCTCAAATATGCGGAAGATGCGCAGATCGCGCAGCACGCGCTCCAGCCCCGTCCCCTTCATGAAGCCCATGCCGCCGAGGATCTGGATGGCCTCGTCCACCACGAGCCAGGCGCTGTCGGACGCGAACACCTTGCTGATGGCGGCCTCCAGGTGGTAGTCCTTGGCGCCCGTGTCCATGTTGCCCGACACCATGTACGCCAGCGACTCCGTCACGTACTGCAGCAGCGCCATGCGCGCCAGCTTCTCCTGCCGATGCGAACCACACGTGCCGTCACTCAGAACAACTGTCGCCCTGTCCACCTCATACGGAGTTGGAAAAATTAGAAAGAAAACAGGAGCGAAATCTAGCACTTTCACCGACAGAACTTTCATTTAAGTGACTCGGTAGTACTCGGGACCTTATTTAACTTTTCGCTGAAAGTCTATAAAATGTGGCTACCTCAACATCAGAGGCCGCTCATATGCGCTAAATATGTGCAGGTCAGATCACAATGGTGTGGCACCCCGCGGCCGACAGAGTACCTGTATGGTGCCGAACTCGATGAGCTTCTTGCCGAACTGCACGCGCGTGGCGGCGTGCTCGGCGGCCTGGCGCAGCGCGGCCCGCTGCGTGCCGGCCAGCGCCGCGCCCATGCCGAAGCGGCCGTTGTTCAGGATGTTCATCGCCACCTGCCACACGCACCCCACGCGGGCGGTTAACAAACTGTATCAACAGAGTCGTGGGCGGCGTCGCAACCGTATTCTACTCGCGCTCGACGGCCGCGGCCTTCTCGCTAAAGCCTGGTAGTTTCAAAACTTGAGGGATGGATGGAACGGCAGGGATCCGAGTTCGCGTCACGAGATTCCGCATTACAAAATCCACCTCTCGCGAAATCTCAAATTTACAAAATTTCTAAAGATTCCGCGCGGCCGATTTTTGTCCATGGCATCAGATCTACAGTTATAGTCCGATTTTGATAAATGATATGTCATTGGATTCGTCTTATGCTGGAGAGTTGCCTAAAACTATTATTTTTTAACTTATTTTTATGATAAAGTACTGAATATTCATTTTACAAAACTACTGTGCGCTGACCACGTGACTGGCCGCGAGACCCCACGTAAAGTTGACTTGAGAAGACAATGTAAAATAAATAAACAATAATTCAACACAAATCTGTGATAAGTTCCTTAGCATGAGAAAATATCAGATTTGAGTCGGCTGCATAATAACCGCAACACCAAGAAAATTAACAAAATACGAAATAATCGGTCTGTTCAGTGACAATGTTTACATGAATGATTTTAATTTACTTTTCTTTTATGCCAATGTTTTACACTGTACAGTCTGTGATCGAATTCGAGATCAAAAGTGTAAGCAAACAGATTGCCATCATAAAAAAACAAATCCAAGTAATGGTTAGTTTAAAATCATTGAAATAAAAATAAAAATAATAATAATCAGGGTAATATAATATTGTGTGAAGAGTTAAAAATATTATACTTAGGCTAACTATAATTATACTTTTTTTATTCCGTATTTATGTTGTTTGAATAAAATATATGGAGTTTTAATTTATGCTACTGGCAATGGTAAGAAGTTTTAAACATTTGGTTCGTAATTTTATAATAATTGTACTGTTAATGCAATACGGCATATCGTTTATCCTTTGGTATCGTTGCTTTCTGTTGTTAAATTAAGAACTATGGAATCTCAGTCGGGCCCTTCAAATAAAAAGGACAACCTCTCAACGCCAAAGAAATGTCAACGCAGTGCTATGTCCGTTAGTGAGAAACTTATGGTGATGAAAGCCTATAAATATTTCTACAAAAATTGGCTTCAATTAAAGTATTGGTATTTAGGTGGTTGTGTCAATCAATTTACCGATGCTCTTGGCATTTTTGCGGTGACGACGGTATACAGAATAGTGACTGAGAATAAAACCATTTTTTAAATTACATATATGAATAGACTAACTTTTGGTGTCCAAAAGTCTTCCATCCAATATCTTACTGAAAAGCATGTAGGTATCGGTATTTATATTTTCTGATTAAATTTCATACATTAAAAAAAAACATTTGTAAAACAAGATTGTATACCCCTGGAATGTCACTTTGACATTGACAATTGTATGTTTACATTTTTGATCTCGAATTCGATCACAGACTAGTCTTTTTATTTCAAAAAAGTTTATATACAAACTCATTCTCGCATATTTACGATTTTGATAAATGATATGTCATTGGGTTGGTCTCATGCTGGAGAGTTGCATAAAACTCTTCGTTTTTTATTTTATTTTATGGAAGAGTACTGAAAAATAATTATACTAGCGTGCCTCCAACTAAGCGACATGGTGTCCGGTTAAAAATAGTAAACCAATTTAAATATCTGGGGCACTGGCTTATTACGTACCTCAGAGACGATGACGATATGGAGCCGGAGCGAAGGGCGCTATCGGTGAGGGCTATAGCCCGCAGGTTCACTCGTAATTATTTATTTAACTAAACCAACTTCTCTGATCCTAATCCAAATTTAAAAATTTCGTGAATCTTATGTTTAATTTCTGCCTCGTTTCCTCATTTTTAACACTGGCAAAGTGGCACTTCCCCTTTAATGTGCTTATTGCTATTAAAAACTACTCACTAGATTTACTCAAATTGGATTTATTTTGTTACGTATAAATTTTTGATTTTGTTTAATGCTTTATTTCAGTTTCACACTAAATCGTACCTGTTTCGAATGTAAATATTTAGAATTATGAGTACTCGTAATGTTAATAAAGATCGTAACATTGATGTTTTTTTTTTAAGGAAATTTTGGGATTGTATTTAATATTATTAACAATTGTGTTATTTTTTCTCGCATTGTTGAAGAAAAGCACTTTACAAGCCTCGGCCGGTCAGGGCGGTTGCTGGACTCGTGTATAGCGCGAGCTTGTCTGCGTCTCGGCCGCGCTAACTCTTAGATGTCCCACTACGGCCTCTTTCCCGGTCTCTGCAGTAATGTACTATTTAAGTATTGTTGGTATTACAAATTATTGGTTATTGTAAACGAACTGCGTCAAGATGAGTGTTGACACGTTTGGCAAAATATTATTTAAAGGGCCAAATAAGATTTCCATTGTTGCTCAACTAAAACCTTCTATGGTGTAATCATAAGCATTAATTTAATGTTTGTTTGTGTTTGCCTTGAAACCTACTAACCGAATTCTATTATATATCATTACGAGTCATTTATTTACTATTGTAAATAATAATTGCTAGTTTTGTTACAAATTATGCGTTATTACGAAATACGTTACGCTTAATATTCTAAGTACGACAGATATATTTTAATGAGGGCAAGCGTTTAATTATCTATTAAGTACCTCGTTAGACGATAGTCTCGGTTACAGATAAGCGGATGACTAATGCCCGGTTCCTATATTCAAGAAACGAATCGTTTCCCTTACGGGCAGTAGCGTTATGACATTTGCTAGATACAAAATGTGTCAAATTTTAACGAGCCGTCACAACTCTACCAACGGTTTTTAATATAGGAACACAGCCCTAATCTGTTTTGGTTCGCTACGTGTACAATGATGCGAGTTTCTGGTGTATGCGCCGTACCTACGTGTACCTATGGTGGTAGTGATGGTAGTTAGGGAGGGGGCAGGTACCTTGAAGCCGTTCCCGACGCCGCCGAGCACGTTGGCCGCGGGGATGGGCACGTCCTCGTAGTACACCTCGGTGGTGTTGGAGCACTTGATGCCCATCTTGTTCTCGGGCGGGCCCGACGTCACGCCGCCGAACGAGCGCTCCACGATGAACGCCGTCACCTGCACACACCATCGACACTCAACACTCCGGTTTTTGAGATGAGAACGGAACCAGACTTTACATAAATGCATAATACCAGACTTCACCTAAAACCACAAAATATTCATTTGATAGTCGTATGCTGAGAGCGCACCTTGTCGACGGTTTTGCCGTCCTTCTCGACGGGCGTCTGCGCGAAGACCGTCATGACCTCGGCGATGCCGCCGTTACTGATCCAGATCTTGGAGCCGTTGAGGCGCCACGAGCCGTCGGGCTGCGGCACGGCGCGCGTCTTGATGGAGCCGGCGTCGGAGCCCGAGGAGGGCTCGGTGAGGCAGAAGGCCGCGTACTCGCCGCCCGTCACGCGCGGCAGGTACTTCTGCTTCTGCTCCGGCGTGCCGAACAGGAGGATGCCCTTGAAGCCGATGGACTGGTGCGCGCCCAGCGTGATGCCCACGCCCAGGTCGTGCGCGCCCACTATCTAAACGTAAACGAATACTTTCAGGGATCAGGACATACTTGAATTGCACAAGACAAGTATGTATCGGCGTAGCGTAGGCCGGCGCGCGTACCTCGACGAGGCGCGCGTACTGCGTGTTGCAGAGCCCGAGCCCGCCCAGGTCGGTGGGCACCTGCAGCCCGAAGGCGCCCAGCTCCCACAGCCCCGCCGCCGTCTGGTCCTCCACCTTCGCCAGCGAGTCGTTCTTCGCCGGGTCGTTCACCTGCGGAAACGTCAACGTTCACCGTGTCAAGTCTGATATTGTTCATCTCTATAGTCTCTGTGTCCGCAACGATCCCTCGAGAGTACTCGGGTCACGCTTCGGGGCGCTGCTTGATTGATCTCTTCTCTGTAGAGACTAGTGATAAGGCAAACAGGGATGTAGAAAATGGTTTACAAAAAGTATTTACGAGTAAATACAAAATGCAAATACTAGCTAGGGATAAGGTCTACTTTGTACATAATTAGTGTTCATATAATAAAAAGATTGCCGTGTGGTTGCCGGCTTAGAATTGTGCCACTCCATATCTTCCCGTGGAAGTCGTAAGAGGCGACTAAGGGAATAAAGGCTTGTAGTACTGTTAGGCGATGGGCTTGCTACCTGTCACTAATATACATTGTTAAACATCTTAGCCTTAGCCTAATTGTGCAAATTGTGGTTACAGAGTTATCAACAAGTTTTTAGAGTTGTTGGTAATTCTGTACCTCTGCCTACCCCACTCTGGGAATGAAGGCGTGAAGGTATGTATGTATGTAATAAAAAGAATTGTCATACTTTTTTTTGTGCTATTTAGAATTTACTTACTATTCTGATTTACTATGTTAAATGCAAAATACAAAATATTTTTACATTTTGCATTTTAAATGTTTTAGATATTGAAAAATATAATGAATAAAATTTGAATTCCTTGATGCTATTCATAAAACTATTGGTCATTACAAGCAAAGAATCTTACAAGCACCTTTAGCGAATTGGATAAATATGAAATGACTGGTAATGTTGGCAAAATGTATCAGTAGTATTTTCAATTTTGCAAATAGAAAATACCTTCTCTTTGTTTGTCTTGTTCTTTTTTTAAAAAGGCACGTAAATACTAAGGGCCTGTTGTTTGATCAGTAGTTAACTCAACTAATTGTTAAAATTCGAAAAAGGAATGGAAAATTTGACACATTTCCTTGAGATTTAACCATTGGTTACGATTTTTAACAATTAGTTACTATAACTACTGATCAAACAACAGGCCCTAAATCGCATTGGATATTTTGTATCTGCATTTTAAATAAAAGTTTTTCATCTAAGTCGCGTGTGTGGTGTGACGGGACGGGGACGTTACCTCCTGGAAGAACTTCTCGACGGGCGGCACCAGCTCGGTGAGCACCTGGCGCTGGTCCTCGCTGAGCGGCTCGGGGTAGGGGAACACGGTGGAGGTCTCGAGCGCGCCGCGGAACAGGTTGAGCGTGAACGAGTCGCTGGCGCGCGCGCCGGGCCGCTCCTTCTTCTGCGCCGCCGCCGTCGCCAGCCGCCGCGCGCCCGCGCCCGCGCTGGACACACGCGTTAGAACCACATTCAGCTGCCTAGTATGTAATGCTGTTGTTGTTGTTCAGGCAGTGCCCAGTATCCGGGGGCAGTCTAAATTGTATGATTTGATTTTGGAAATAAATTATTTGTATTCGTATTTTTCGTAGGTTTATCATTTTAACTCATTTATTGAATGTGATAACCTCAAACTTTAGTAGAATTAGATATTTTGTCTAAAGGCTAAATAAATGTTAACATTAAAATAAAACATATATCATTAAAATTATGTTTGAACACCTAGTACCTAAGTATAATTATTTTTGCAACTAATCATTTCATCTTCATTAATAATAAGAGGAAGCTCATTTTGTGGATGTGGTTTGGCTGATGGCCTTAACATGGCGTTTGTGATCTACTAAATTCCTCATAGCATTTGTTACCCCATTAATTCTAAAATATACTCAGTATTATTTGAATTTGCTATTGGTTTTTTATTTTTATTTTTAACTTTTTCCCACTTGGTGGTTAGTAGTCATCACTGACTAGCGGTTGCCTATGGCTTTGTGTCTGAATTACAGTCTGTCAATGTTATTCTCAGAGCAACTTACATAATATTTTCTGGTATAAAAATATTCTGTTTTAATTTAGGACATGGAATGTGTGTGCCAAATTTTATCAGAAACTGTTCAGCCACATAAACATTTTTAAATGACCAAACATATAAAACATCCTAACAAACTTTTGTATCAGTAGATTTGTTCTGACAAACAAATGGTTCTACTTTGCAAGGTCATTATGATGGCCGCTACTCATAGGTGGTATTAAAAATATTGTTGAGTATCAGTAACAGTGGAAAATACCATAACCCTGGCATTGGCACGCCTAACCCCTGTAAATACATTTTTCTAATAATCTTCCAGTTTACTACCAATCTGTAGGTGTATATATGTGTATGTTTATTTTATAGACTAAAGTGGTATTGGATACTGTAATATATGTGCATTGTTAAGACAACAGGGTAACTGCTTGATAACATTGAGTAATTACTCCAAAATAAACATAAGTTAAAGTTAGGAAACAATTATTTATTATTATGAAACTAATATCGAGACCGACACTAAAGGGCAATAGAGACAAATTCCATAGTTACTGTATCTATTTGTGGCTATATACGGATGCCAACGGGTGCTATTGGCATTGACAGGGCCTATATTAAGGTCGCGGTCTAAAGTCCAAGGCTATGGTTCGGCTCAGACCGAAGCGATCCCGGTTTGTTACAGATTGTTCAGGATCTCCAGCTCCCGTCTGCCTACCTGTAGCGCGGGCACAGCCTGCCTCCCGCGGGCGCAGCCGCCGCAGCACAGCGCCCCGCAGCCGTCACTAGATTGGCACCCTTCATCTTCGTTCACTAAACACAAACTGCGATCTCGGTAGACTGACTATAGGCTGCTGGTTTCAGAATCTACTTCTGTTTCGATTTAATGGTTTAAGTTTTATCAAAAGTTCATCGTTCACTTAAAAAGACTAAAGTTTAATTTAAATTTCGTAACAATCCCACCTACAACTGAACTAAACGATAAATCATAACATAACAAATAAAAAGTTGTGCGGAGAACTTTGCTCTACACCCACCACCTACTAGTCGTCACAGATTATAAGCATTTCGTGTCGTGTCAGTCACGTAGCAGCCACAGATTATGAGGTAGCACAGACCACAAACAAAGTTGTCGTAGTACATTATTATATAGTAGTAGTTAAGTAGTAGTATTTGAAGTACTAGTAGTAGTAGAGAACTAGACTAACCGCAAAGCCGCACCACATGCCTGGTGTTTGCCACAAACACTGAAGGACGCAACTGTACGTTAGAGTGAGATAGAAATACATCGTGCTCACTTTAACATATAGTTGCGTACAGCATTTTGGTGCGGCACCAAGCGTGGGGTGCGGCATAAGATGACGTTTGCCATGCGCTGCTTGCAAATATTTATTAGAAGTTTTTGATTATATGTCCTTAATAAATAAATAAATTATAAGGGTATGGCTAAAGACATGCTAAAGACTAACTATTAATGTCGGGCGTGTGTGATATAATGGGTAAGTACCCGAACACCAATTTTCTTGCGAATGGTTTGATCTCGCTGACAGTTGTAACGCCTTAAAATGTATCTCGAACGTTTCCTTTGACACCGAACTTTAAAATTATAAGCCGCATGACCAGTATGACATAGGCCTATGGTATGAAAAATAAAGATAATCATAAAACCCTCACCAACAACCCAACTCCGGAACTCCCTCTACTCGCATTACCATCATGGTCATACTTGGTAGTCTTCTTCTTCTTTAAATTAATGGCGGTTCACCAAGTGATTTCGCCAGTGTCTCGTCTTGTATTTACTTGGTGGTCATAATATATGTTGCATGGTGACAGTGACAGCCAAGTGTGGTGACAGGTAGGTGACGCAAAGAATGACAGTTCCGCAGTATTCTTTCATATCACTCCTGGTGCAGTATTAGTGATAGTGAATCACTGGCACTACCGTGCTAGTAATTCAAGATGGTTATTCGGATGAATAACTGACGAATATTTTTCGTTGTATTTTCTTTTCGTGTTAATTTTCGTTATCACCATGTTTGATATGTTTATGTATATTTTTGAGGTGAAGAAGGAGTTGATAGTAGGGCTATCACTATCAGTATTGTACATAACCTATTATCTTGTGGAAGTAGTCAAGGTAAAATCCATTATTTTAGTATTAAGCCCCGCCCTGCGCCTCATTTATTTAAAGCACGAGTGACCACTACACACATGCTTCTTAAATCGACTTCATGCCTCTAAAGGCTCCTTTATGGAGACGGTGCGCCGTGCGGCGCGACCCGCAAGTAATTCAAAAGTTATGGGCGATGAATGAAAGCGTTCATGCGGCCGCATCACGCGACGCGCCGTATCTCCATAAATGAGCCCATAACTAGTCGAAACCAACCAACTAACAAAAGCACTTATCCGCTTCTTATTAATGTAGAAATATCAACATCTTTTTTTCTAATTGAATTAATATATGAACAACTTTTTCTCTAATGATGAGTCTATAATTGTTATAGCCCAGGATTACTAATTCTCGTGGGTGCAATAGCAATAACTATGATACAAGCACATGAAATAATTACACACATAAGAGAGTTCACCTAAACAGTCTTGTTTTTTAATACTTGTTGCTCAGCACATCTGTTGTTACAGACTGGTTAGAAAGGGTTTATCCCAGCAGCAAACAAGTCACCAACATCTTGTGTTAGCTGACCATAGACGTCAAACAGTGAAGCTTCTGTAAATGTAGATAGCACCCAGGCAGAGGGGGCAGCTTGCTAGTTTTCACTAGATGCCTACATCTTACATGGTTTCTTCAATTAAGCTATAAATTTAAACTACTGTCAAATTGGAATAATTTTGGAACAATCTATTAGTTTCTGAATTAATACATACATACATACACACATCTGTAATCCCAAAGTGGGGTAGGCAGAGCTACAGAATTACCTACAACTCTAAAAAAATGTTGATAATTCTGTAACCACATTTTGCACAATTAGTCTAAGATGTTTACTAGCGTATTAGTGACAGGTTGCAAGCCCATCGCCTAACAGTACTACAAGCCTTTATTCGCTTAGTCCCCTCTTATGAAATCCACAGGAAGACATGGACTATTCTGAATTCATGTGGAAACGTTTTCATACAGTCTACTAAGCCGTATACACAATTAATTTTTAATGTATTTAACTGTTGGTTGGAACATTTACTGGAACTACCTGGTATTTAGTTCTATACCTCAAAAGGACAAAAAGGAACCCTTATAGGGTCCGTTGCGAGTCTGTCTGTCTGTCTGTCTCTCACAGCTAATTTACTCTGAAAGTACTAAACCAATTGAGTTAAAATTGGGTACATGTGAAATATTAATTTATTTAATAAAATAGGTTTACCATATATCATTGTACGGCAAATTTTTGTCACACAGGAACAAATGGTCCTCAATTAAGTCATTAACTACGTCCAATACTTTTGAAAGTGCCCCAATACACTGCTTTAATCCTGTGAAAGTGCAAAAAAATAAGTAAGACACTGCATAATGTGCCACCATATATACATCCATTGTCATTTCTGCGGGATCACACTAGATGAAACTCTCATAGTGAATTATCTCTTTTAATAAATGAACACACACATACACATAATAATGTGTTATAAGTTTTGTATTCTGTTTTTTTTTTACTGGGATAGTGTGAGGAAATTCGAAACCATAGGAGATACAGGGAAACCGTCTTAGGAAATGTGAGGGCCTCTGCTAAAACATGGCCTAAGTGGCGCGGGCGTATCCGTGGATAGCGGGTGTCCGCTCCATACATTTGGGTCTTTTTAGTGAAGACCATTTTGCCGCGTATGAGAGAAAATATATTCAACTTTGAAATGAATCATGTTTTTTTCTTTTTTGTCAAGTCAATTTTGGCATAGTTATTGTTTGAAGATTTCGGGAAAGTTCGTGTGGTTCGTGTGGTTCACGGTTCCAAGACAGTTTCCCGCTATCTCCTAAGGTCCCAGTTACGAACACTACTCAGAAGTTACAGCTTGGCTGCTGCTCTAAAATTGCAACAAAGAATCACCATTTTTAGTTTCATGCATCTGTTTCTCTCTGGGGCTTTATTCTACTAGCGCTAATCCTAATTGCTTTTGAGATAGCTTTTTTTTACTTGATAGGACCTAATTGCAGCCGAGTTAAAGACTTAAGATTAATACGGTTACAATATGTGTTGAGACAAAGTAGAATAAGGCCCCTGATCGATCAAGATGGGCTCTAAAATATTAACGCGATATAAAATTGGATCGGATGGAAGATGGCAACAAGAGTGCGCGGTGTGCTGAGCGGTCGTGTTGTGTGCAGCCGCCGGTGGTGGTGGCGGGCGACACGGCGTTCGGGCGCCTGGTGTGCGGGCTGCCGCTGCTGCGCGCGCGCTACTGGCCCACGCCGTGGTGCGTCGAGGCGCGGCTGCAGACGGTGCTGGGCTCCGTGCTGCGCTCGCTGCTGCTGGCGCGGCCGCGCTTCCGGCGCCAGGTGCTGCGCCTGCGCGACGGCGGCCAGGTGGCGCTGGACTGGCTGGACGCGCCGGACGCGGCCGGCGCGGAGGCCCCGCGGCCCGTGCTGCTCGTGCTGCCCGGCCTGACGGGCGGCGCGCACGCCGACTACGTGCGGCTGCTGGCGCACGCGGCGCGGCGGCTGGGCGCGCACGCCGTCGTCTTCAACAACCGCGGCCTCGGCGGCCTGCCCCTCACGGTGACTCTTCTCTCTGCCTCTCTTAGTCTAAAGCTAAATCGCCTGGCTCTGGTATCTGCGAATGTGACGGCCACCGAGAACTCCTGTACTTTGCGCCGAGCAAATAAAAAATATAGTGCTTTATAAAAGCAAAATCGAACAAGACTTATACGAAACGGATTTGGATAGTTAATCCTTTCGAGATGGATTTGGATAGTTAATCCTTTCGAGATGGATTTGGATAGTTAATCCTTTGATCCTTTCGAGATGGATTTGGATAGTCAATCCTTTCGAGATGGATTTGGATAGTCAATCCTTTCGAGATGGATTTGGATATTTAATACTTTCGAGATCGATTTGGATAGTTAATCCTTTCGAGATGGATTTGGATAGTTAATACTTTCGAGATGGATTTGGATAGTTAATACTTTCGAGATGGATTTGGATAGTCAATCCTTTCGAGATGGATTTGGATATTGAATACTTTCGAGATCGATTTGGATAGTTAATCCTTTCGAGATGGATTTGGATAGTTAATACTTTTGAGATGGATTTGGATAGTTAATACTTTCGAGATTGATTTGGATAGTTAATACTTTCGAGATGGATTTGGATAGTTAATACTTTCGAGATGGATTTGGATAGTTAATACTTTCGAGATTGATTTGGATAGTTAATACTTTCGAGATGGATTTGGATAGTTAATACTTTCGAGATTGATTTGGATAGTTAATCCTTTCGAAATACTTGGTAAGGGTAACCCTTATAAATAGCTCTTTAAAAAGCAAATCGAACGGCTTTCAAGCGATACGGCTTTTCTAAATCAATCCTCCGCGCTGCACTGCACGGCCTGACTGACCACTGGCGTCGCCGGTAGGTTTTGCGCGTCAGGAGCGGGAGTTTCATTTCTACGTAGTTATTATTTATTCATAAGAACCATAAGGTCTGGGGCCTAGAAAATATGCATAAACAGTAACGATTCTATATAAAAATGACATGACATGAGCGCTCGAGACGACCGCCCGGTAGTTTACGTCTATAATATATATTTTCGATAGCCTATTTAGTGTCCCACTAAAAGCAGCATTTAAAAAAAAAAACCCTTTCATCCCTTTTCATTTTTAGGGTTCCGTAGTCAAGCTAGGATCCCTTATAGTTTCGCCATGTCCGTCTGCAGATTAGCTCAGAGACAAAGCAGAAAAAGAAAACCTGTTATTTGGCATGAACATACAAATTAGTTACGCGGACATAGTGGTAAAATAAAATCTTTTGTTTTATGGTACCTCCTTTACACGTCACGTAACGTTGTAGTAACGTAACGTTGTTGTTGGCTCTGAAACCCTACAACAGTGAGCCTGGTCAGACATGCTCTTGTCCGGTTTTTTTGCTTTAAAATTGAGTCGTCTTAACAGGGGTATTTTTTTTACAATTATGACTGTAAAGGATTGAAGAACATGTTTGAAAGATAACAGAACTTTGTAAGGGCGATATTTTCCACTAACTGGTAATCTTATTTTTTTTAAAATTGGGTACGGTTTTATTTTGTTGGTAACTAATAATAATAATAATAATAAGTATAAGGAGCTTTAGCTCTACTTCCACCGTGACAAATGCTAAGGAAGCTTTTTCTGCTAATTTGAGTGTTATTCCTAGGCAGTATGCCTAAGGGGTCTGTATGGATCGTCCTGACGGGTGTGTGGTGTGGGGCGCAGACGCCGCGGCTATACTGCGCCGTGAGCCACGAGGACCTGGCCGAGGTGGTGGAGGCGGTGGCGCTGCGCGCGCGCGGCGCGCCCGTGCTGGCGGCCGGCGTGTCGCTGGGCGGGCTCATCCTGGGGCAGTACCTGGCCGCCCACGGGGCGCGCGCGCGCCTGGCCGCCGCGCTGGCCGTGTCCTCGCCGCTGGACGTGGAGCGCGGCGCCGCCTGCATGGAGCGGCCCGTGCTGAACGCGCTGCTGTCGCGGCACATGGCGCGCCAGCTGCGCCGCACGGTGCTGCGCGCGGGGCTGGCCCGCGGCTGCGCGCGCGTGCGCGCCGCGCGCTCCGTGCGCGAGTTCGACGCGGCCTTCACCACGGGCCACTTCGGGTTCGGCTCGGTGGAGGCGTACTACGCGGCGGCCACGCTGCGCGGCAAGCTGGGCGCGGTGCGCGTGCCGCTGCTGTGCCTGTGCGCCGCCGACGACCCGTTCCAGCCGGCCGGCGTGCTGCCGCGCGCCGAGGCGGCCGCGTCCTGCAGCGTGGCGCTGGCCGTGACGGCGCGCGGCGGGCACATCGGCTTCCTGGAGGGCTGGTGGCCGGCGCGCGCCGACCAGTTCCTGTCGCGCCTGGCCGAGCAATACTTCGCCGCGCTACTGGCCGCGCCGGAGCTGCTGCACACGCCGGACCCGGCCGCGCCGGACCCGCCCGCGCCGGACCTGCTCGTGCCGGACCATCACACGCCGGACCTGCCCGCGCCCGGCGACGCGGCCGCCTGACCCGCGCCGCGCCGCGAGGGGGGTAGGAAGGAGGAGGACCAGTACAAACGCCGAGGCGCCGTTCCGTCCGGCGAGCTTCGCTCTCGAAGTGCCTTCGCTCATGTGATATTTTCTGCGCTAGGCGTGAAGGGGTTCGACCCCGAGCTTTTAAATATTATCCCCAATTTAGAGTGTCCCGGTCGAGTGATCCTATACTAAAGAACTCGTTCAATATTAATGGATAGATCGATGCGATTGCTATTTGAAATAGATATAGGGAAGTCCTCGAGGAACGTCTTGTGCCGGTTCCCGCGGACCCGTTTCTCGACCGGGCTAAAGCTTTGTAAGTAAAGATTATTATATTATATTGAATTATACAACGATCGTGTTGTGAGCTAGAGTTTAACAGTGTCCCGGTGCTAAAGGTCAGTAGCTTGTAAGCGAGCGCCCTGCGCGCGGCGTCCGCTCTCGCACGTGTTAGTGATATTTCGCGGGTTCAAATTGTTTTTCAGTATTTATGTGGTTATTAGTAGGTAATTCGTATTCGCAGTCTCCGAGTTTGACTGTTAAAAGTAGGGCAAGTGTTATTTTTATGTTATGACGTTATGTTTAAGCTAGGCTAGTTAAGGTGTAGGCCGTCGCGGCGGACGCGATTTCGACATGCGATGCGACATCGTTGCGTCGCATTTGCGACGAGCGAATTTCAAGAATATAATGAACATAGTTAAGAACTCAGTTAAAAATACCTCAAATTAACCATAGGTATCATTATGTGACTAATTTTCGTTACGCTGTGGAACTATGGAACCAACTTTACTTTAACTACGAACAATATTTTCGAAATTCGCCCGCGTATAGGCTACGAGACAGCCATGCCGCCGCTATTTTTTTAAAACCAGAATCGCAAAATACATACTTTTGATTACCGGTACCAGATAGCAACGAACCATCGTTCAACTATCCTGGGTAGATACATTTCTGAGTTGTAACTTCCAAAATACTTATCAATTAATTGAAATATAAGATGGATGACATTCCCATAATAATATATTGCTACAGGAAATTTGTGATTGTAACTTTTACCAAGGCTGCCGACAGGCCGGCGCCGCCCCGGTCGTTGTGATGCATTTCGGGTGGTCCACACACCTATAAGTTCCTAAATGTCACTCGCGTGTGTATGGTCTTTTATTTATCCTATGTGCGACTTAAATTTAAAAATATCCAATCATTGTACTCTTCAATTTACAAACATTTCCCAGTCATGATTCTCGCTAACCTGCCCGACAAGCGTAATAAGTGATAATGATAACCGACGTAATAGTTCGACCAGGGTAACGATTAGTATGAAAATGTCTCGTCAAGAGTAATGACCAACATGAAAATAGCGTAATTAAAGATACCGTGGGTTTTTTTTTTTCGATGTGACGAAACAATCACGCTACCCTTATCTATCTATATATATAAAAATCAATGCCATTTTTCGTTGTAATTTTATAACTCAAGAACGGGCTCACCTGTCCCAACCAAATGTTTCGTCTTTGTCCGGACTGTTTAGTAGATGGTTTATGTGAAGTTTGCACCAAACCGGTCGAGCGGTTTTTCATTTATCACATTTTTTGTAACAAATGAATTGAAAGTCAGAAATTTGCAGCGGGGCGAAGCCGCTGGCGGGCCGCTAGTTAATAATAATAATACAGGTACATACACACACACATCACATTATTGGACCCGATTACAGTGGCGTCTAAACTTCCTAATTTTATTTAGATGTCGCTAAAACACTTTGCTATTCTATGAGCGCTGTCATAATCAAATGACAGCGCCATGACAGCGCTAATTTGAATCTGACGCTTCTTATTTTAGGCGGTCTTATAAGTCAGCTTAACATTCTGGAACTGCCACTGATTAAATCTGCCGTCTAAACTATGTCTTAAAATTAGACACTTTAGTTTTAGGCTATTTAAACGATGTGCACGTACAGTAGCGACCAAAAGTATTTTGACAAATAAAAATCTTTAAATATGTTGATGAATTGAGTAAACATTTAATTATTACTTTACAATTCTATGTTGTGAGCCTTTACCTGTTACGTTTCTACTTAGATTAATAAAACTAAACAATTACCTTAACAGTAAAACTAAAAATATACACTTCAAGTAGCTCAAAAATATTTTGACATTTTTATAAAATAAATTTGCCGAGCATGTAAGATGCCTAAATGAAACATGTCATTAATATTTAGTTGCATAACCTTTGGCCTTTCTAACAGCAGTACATCGAGCTGGCATAGAGTCTACTAACTTCTGTATACGTTCATACGGTATTTTCGTCCATTCTGACTGAAGTGCTTGAAAAAAAGCTTCTTTGTTGGAGTAATTTCTGCACCTTACTCTACGATCCAACTCTTCCCATATAGTGGAAGATCCGAACCTAAATCGACCTTCACCGAGCTGATAATAGAACGAAACATATTTTATCATGAATTTAGTATATTAGAAAACATATTAAAAGTGGGTTCGCTAAAAAAATCCTGGGCAGACTATTTTTAATTATTTTTCAAAAAATGATTTTTAATTAAATGTTGCAACATCAGGATAATAAAAAAAAAAAGTCCTGACTGAAAGTATAAAACATATAGAATGTGCAGCCGTTGGGTTGTCCACTATTTACCTGGGCGAACTACTGGGTTGTCAGGTATAAACAGGTACATCGATGCCAGTTACTTTCACTGGATTGGATAATTAAAAAAAAATTATATCATCATAAGCGCTGTTTTATTGCGAACACGTTGATATAGGGTTGTCTGCGAAAATTCCGGTCCTATTAGGGGTTTGCGAATTTTAAAGATTTTAATTTCAACGCGCGTGGAAATGTGTGACAGAGAGATCCGAGGTAAGTATACTGTGTAATAATAAAGGACCCAACATCGCAGTCGCTTGTGATGGGACCTTGAATAGTAGAAAGTGCGCATGCTCGGTGTGTAAACTATGGAGGGTAGAAGTACCTCTACTACCCTTCATATAGTAAACAGTGCGTTTTATTTCGGAGCAACTGATATTTCAGTTGCAAAAAAAATAATTAATTAATTACATAATAATTAAATATATTTAATATAAAACAATATAATATCAATATATTGAGTTATAACCATAATAATATATCTATAATCTATAATCTATAATAGACAATAAAAATATCAATTACTTACTTTGAAGTATTTTTGCTCTTTCTGGAAATAGAAACAGTAGACAGCCGAAAATTCAAATTAAAAAATAACAAAAAAGATAGACTAGACATCTTATATATACGCTTTAAAATTTTATTACAAAACAGTATAAATACAAAAATAACATTAATGAAAAATATATTCTAATAAACATTTTCTATTCAATATCTGATTCATCAGAAGTATCATTTTGACTCTCGAATTCGTCTGATTCATTAGATTCCTCCTCAAATCTTTAAAATTCGCAAACCCCTAATAGGACCGGAATTTTCACAGACAACCCTATATCAACGTGTTCGCAATAAAACAGCGCTTATGATGATATAATTTTTTTTTAATTATCCAATCCAGTGAAAGTAACTGGCATCGATATACCTGTTTATACCTGACAACCCAGTAGTTCGCCCAGGTAAATAGTGGACAACCCAACGGCTGCACATTCTATATGTTTTATACTTTCAGTCAGGACATTTTTTTTTTTATTATCCTGATGTTGCAACATTTAATTAAAAATAATTTTTTGAAAAATAATTAAAAATAGTCTGCCCAGGATTTTTTTAGCGAACCCACTTTTAATATGTTTTCTAATATACTAAATTCATGATAAAATATGTTTCGTTCTATTATCAGCTCGGTGAAGGTCGATTTAGGTTCGGATCTTAGACTAATAGATGCTCAATAGGATTAAGATCAGCACTTTGACTTGGCCACTCAAATACCTTGATATTTTTACGTTTTAAGACATCCTGGATATGCTTGGATTTATGTTTAGGGTCGTTATCGTGCTGAAAAATCCAGCGAGGTGGCATATTTTCTTTAGCATAGGGTATCATGTGTGTAATGAGTTTATTTCCATACACAAATCGATCCATTATCCCATCAATTCGCACGAGAGGCCCGAGTCCGTGGCGAGAAAAACATCCCCAAACCATTACATTACCGCCACCATGCTTGACTGTGGGTACTTGGTATCGCACATCGTGGCTTTTATTATGAGGGCGACGCACATACTTAATACCATCCGACGACATCAAATTAAACTTGCTCTCGTCACTCCATAAAATTTTTGACCAATCAACACTTGTCCAAGACTTGTGACGAATTGCGAACGCTAATCTGGACGCCTTATTCTTTGCTGATATATGTGGTTTTTTAGATGGGCGGCGGCCATGTAATCCGTGCTCTATTAGTCGCAGTTCAACAGTGGAAACATGGATATTTATGTTATACTTTTCTTTTAGTTCATCTTTAATCGTCACAGCACTTTTCCGTGGGTCTTCAGCGGACTGCTTTTTTATTACTCGATCAGCCGTAGAAGTCGTTTTTCGAGGACGACCACATCTAGGTTTATTATTGACGCTCTTTCGAGCCTTGAACAGTTTATTCCACACACTAATCAGTTGCCGTGATACATTAAAAGTTCGCGAAACCTCAGCTTGTGTCTTTCCTTTCTTGAGTGCAGCTGCAACGGCTTGTTTTAAATCGTTCGAATATTCTTTATGTTTTGGCATATTGTGAGAAGTCTCCTGCAATATTTATTTCTAAAACGCTGATATTTTGCAGCCCTATTATCAGTAGAATTGAAATGGAATGAATGTCAAAATATTTTTGAACCAGTAATTTGATGTTTTTTGTGGCCACGTTTATATTTTCATTAAATTAAACTTAACTTTTTACATGTTTCTAGGAGGTTTTAAGCCATTAATTGCCTTACCATAATTTAATTTGAAATAACTAATATGCCGCATAAAATATCAAAGCTTTTGCTGTTGTCAAAATACTTTTGGTCGCTACTGTAGAATCGGGTCCATTGCATTACTAAAATAGCCCTAAGCGTAGGTCCACTAATGTCCAGTCTTGCCCAGGTGTGAAGAAAGTGTTGACCTGAATGTTTAAAGGTCAAAGTAGTATAATAATAATTAATAATTGCCTTTTAAGGAACTGACTTATCTTGCTTACGTTTGAAAAACAAAAATGTCTGTATTGCGTCATGTGTAAAACTTTACAATGACTAAAACTTGTAACGTCAAAAACACAAAAATGTATAATGTAATGCCTAAAAGTTTTAAGGCGCCAAAACTGGTTAAAGTCTTGAACAGATTAAGATATAATAAATAACTAGTGGATTTTTGGAAGATTTATAAGATGTAGTTGCACTGGCTGCTTATTACTTTAGGTGTTAGTCCCCTGCCCTACCGGGACGCCCCATGGCAACGTCGCTGGCCACGTCTCCCATACAAATTAACGTAGCCAAACCGTCGCCAAGTGAGAACGTCTACTTTTCAATATGAATTATTTGGCTACGGTGGATGGCGACGTCGCCGTGGCGTCTCGGTGAGGCAGGGGACTTATACTACCCACTTGGACGAGTTCAACTTTTGACATTTGACTGTTTTTATACACCGCGGGTTCGGGTTGCCCGGGCTCCCGGCGTATGGTAACGACTGTTTACAACTTTAGACATGGACCTATAGATGCTGTGCATGATTTGACAATCGATATTGTAAGAATTGTAATCAAATCTTAAAAAGTTCGATAAGAGCAACTTATTGTTAATGTGAAAATATCTCGACAAGAATATTGTCCAACGTGAAAATAGCCTATTTATTTACAATAATGAATGAACATGTCTAGCTCGACTAATGTCTAACGTTAAATAGCCTATAATTATAATGCTCAATGTTAAAATACCTTGACAAGAGTAAATAATGAATGACCAATGCAAAAGCAGTCTGATTAGAGTAGCGTTTTAAGTAAAAGAAAATGTGATTGGATATTTTTTTCGAACTTGACACAAGTCGCGCAAAGGATGTCTGCGAGCACTCGTGATTGTAATCGTTTATTTATATCATAAGTATATACCTCCGCGGTGCGCCGGGCGTCGCGCGATAGCGATAGGGCCTACATCGCACACCAGTTTTATTGTTATGTTTTATAGTGATCAAGATTATTTAAATTTTATACAAATGGTTTTTTTATAATATCGTTTTATAGGTATCGTCGTAAAGAAATAGAGATGAATATCGCGATAGAGAGATCGAGAACAAAAGCAGAGATTAAAGTTGTGTTATTTTATTCGAGGACTAACATAGGTCGAGTCACGTTACGTTTCATATTATATACGTCACGCGAGAAGCTTACAATATCGCCCCGGCCCCGGCCGGGGCCCCCCGCACATATCTCATATATTTATACAAGTATAGTTGTTTTTTACAAATAAACGCGGACAAGTACCGGGGCGTTTTCATTCACTGCTCCCCGTCCTCGCCGTGCAGCGGCAGGTCCTCCTCGAGCGCGCGGCAGAAGATCTCGATCAGCTGCTCGGCGTTGAGGCGGCGCGCGGCGTCGCCCAGGTCGGCGGCCGGCTCGGCGCGGGCGGCCGCGGCCGGCAGCAGCGCCAGCGCCGCCGCCAGGTCGGCCGAGCCGGCCGCGCGCCGCCACGCGCCCCACGCCTCGCCGTCCGACGACGACGAGGACGACGACCCGGCTGCAAGCCCGGACCGGACGCTCTTTACACACATTCAACTCGCGCGACGAACGGATCGGATGCGATCGATAGGATAGGTACCTGCGAAGTCGAGCGCGGGCGCGGCGGCGCGGCGCACGAGGCCGGGCCACACGTGCGCGTGCAGCGCCTCGCGCAGGCGCGCCAGGCCGGCGGGCTCGGGCTCGGGCTCGGGCTCGGGCTCGGGCTCGGGCTCGGGCTCGGGCGCGGGCGCCGGCAGCAGCGGCACGAGCTCGTAGCGCGCGGCGCGGGCCCAGGCCGCGAGCGCGACGGCCGGCGCGGCCCGCGCGGCCACGAGCCTGACGGCGCCGCGCGCCAGCTGCGCCCGCGCCGCCTCCGCGCGCCGCGAGCTCGCCGCCGAGTCCGCGCACTGTATTTATTTCATTATTTATTGAAGGTTCGCCCCCAGCTCCAGCGCTAAACTTATACAGATTATTTGTCAGGATTGCTCGGACTTCCTTTGTGTTATGTCCGTTTGTGGCATCCTTCCCGATCCCCTGAAGTGGTTGAAACCTGATCGAGTAACGAACGTCCAAACTTTTTCATATACGAGGGCTGCCTTTTAAATTTAAATTTCGAAAACAAAATAATGTCTCGAGATCGGCCAAATCGTTTTAGTACAGCGTCGGTTCAAAGTTGAAGTCAGTTGTGAAAATGTAAATTTCGAAGGAAAATTTACGTCCGATAATTTTTTACAACTTTAAAAGGGGTTTAACGCGTCTTCAGTGCGTTGAAGAGCTGACTACGGTTTTTAAGAATAAAGCACCATGCATCCGGACTGCGGAACGTTGGTATTTGGAATTTCAACGCGGTTGCTCTAGTCTTAGTGATAGGCATCGTGAAGGCCGACCAAAAACAGCCGTACGTAACCCAGGAAAACACTGATGCTGTACGGCAACTGATCGTCGAAGATTGCCATGCGACATACCGTGAGATAGAAGCTTCATTAAGCATTTCAGGGACCAGTGTTCAAAATATTTTGCATAATCACTTAGGTGTAAAAAAATTGATCTCACGCTGGATACCACATTTACTAAAATCAGCTCGCGTTAGATGGTGTCGCAAAACTCTGCGGCAATTCTACCGAGGAGACTCTAAACACGTTTAGGACATTATCAATGATGACGAATCTCGGATATATGCCTACGATCCGGATTCTAAACTGCAGTCGACTGTTTGGGTGTTTCAAGATGAGCCAAAACCGACCAAAGTAATACAGTCGGTGAAAGTGCAAAACCGCGTAATATTTTAAATAAGGAGAAAAATGCACCTTTTTAATAAGACAGTAAGGTTTATTTTGCTTTATCATAAATTTGTTAGTTACGCGGTTTTGGAGTATCACCGACGATACGCTCAATGAGCACTTGGAAAAAAATGGTCGCCACGTTTGTAGCGAAAAGTGGCCGACCATCGTGCTGGAAGATCGTACATGAAACAGTACTACTGACTGTTTGTTTACCACAAGTTATCGCCGAGTTCCGAAAAAATAACCCAAGACGTATAGTACTGCACCACGATAATGCTAGCTCGCACACCGCCTGGCAGACAATTGCGTTTTTTAAAGAGCAAAACGTTGAAAATCTGGATCACCCGCCGTACAGCCCAGACTTAAGACTTAAGCCCTAATGATTTCTTCACTTTTCCTAAAATTAAGCGACGACTTCGTGGTCAACGTACCGGACGCCTGAAGAAGCGTAAAACATCATACTAGCAAAACATCATATACGCATAACATCATATATAGGTCTGCGTCCGTAGACCTTTTTGTCGGGTCATAAATATCAGGCTGAAAGTTTCTAGATCGCTTCATTTCAGTGAGTCGGACAAACTTTATGTTTGACAAAAATCTCGGTAGTGGGGACTAATTTTGCTAGAGGCCTTGAAACATGTCGATAAGTCCGGGTGCCAAAAATTTACTAATACCAAGCCGATTCTTATTGAAATTTAAAGATTAATTTATGAGAAAGTCAAAAAGTAGATTGTCCGACAAAATTAATGGGGACTATGCACCAGTCGGACATACTGAAAATGTTGGAAATTCCAACTCAAAAAAGTGATTAATATCAGGCTAAATTTTTATTTTATGGGTTAATTAAAATTAATATAATACAACCGTAACGTTGTCCGACAAAATTTATGGGGATATGCGCCAGTCCGACACTCTAAAAATGTCGAAAATACCAGCACAAAAAAGTGATTGATATCAACCTAATTTTAATTTTTTCAGTAATAAAATAATGTTTCAAACGTGATTCTACGATTGTCCGACAAGAAATGTGGGGAATACTAATAAAAATCGATAAATTATCTATTAAAATTTATTCGTTCTGTATACAGCATTTAAGTATACCTATATGTATATATCTCCCCTCTCTACCTGAACGCTGTCTGTGTGTTTCTGTTCTGTGTTTGGCTGCATGAGAGTGAGTGAGAAAGATGATGGGGCAGAGAGCGCACCCAACTACCCAGAGTTACAAACACAAACACTGGCCGCGTGGCGTCCATAACCTATTCACATGCACGCAGCCACGCCATCCTTTTTGTCAACCCACACTTTATTTGATACTTAACCCATTCATTGCCGACGCCTCACATTTTCACTCATCACGCAGTGCCGGCGTAATGCCGAGGACGCGAAATCGCGTCCTCGGCATTACGATTACACATACATGGGACGCGAATTCGCGTCTTCGGCATCCGAGATAAGAATTATGAAAATTACAAATGCACTGAATCCAAAAACCAGCAACAGTATAATATTATCCTTCATAAATAAAGTAACATATTGGTATCAGCATTTTAGTACAGTTGTTTTCTAGCAAAAAAAAAACAAAAAACTCGAGGACGCGAAATCGCGTCCTCGGCATTACGATTACACATACATGGGACGCGAATTCGCGTCTTCGGCATCCGAGATAAGAATTATGAAAATTACAAATGCACTGAATCCGAAAACCAGCAACAGTATAACATTATCCTTCATAAATAAAGTAACATTTTGGTATCAGCATTTAAGTACAGTTGTTTTCTAGCAAAAAAAAAACAAATAACTTGAGGACGCGAAGTCGCGTCCTCGGCATTACGATTACACATACATGGGATGCGAATTCGCCCATTCATTGCCGACGCCTCACATTTTTACTCATCACGCAGTGCCGGCGTAATGCCGAGGACGCGAAATCGCGTCCTCGGCATTACGATTACACATACATGGGACGCGAATTCGCGTCTTCGGCATCCGAGATAAGAATTATGAAAATTACAAATGCACTGAATCCAAAAACCAGCAACAGTATAATATTATCCTTCATAAATAAAGTAACATATTGGTATCAGCATTTTAGTACAGTTGTTTTCTAGCAAAAAAAAACAAATAACTCGAGGGCGCGAAATCGCGTCCTCGGCATTACGATTACACATACATTGGACGCGAATTCGCGTCTTCGGCATCCGAGATAAGAATTATGAAAATTACAAATGCACTGAATCCGAAAACCAGCAACAGTATAACATTATCCTTCATAAATAAAGTAACATTTTGGTATCAGCATTTAAGTACAGTTGTTTTCTAGCAAAAAAAAACAAATAACTTGAGGACGCGAAGTCGCGTCCTCGGCATTACGATTACACATACATGGGACGCGAATTCGCGTCTTCGGCAATGAATGGGTTAATAGTTTTCAAAATTATCAATTAAAATTTGTAAATTTGAGAAGTAATTTATTTTTGTCAAGTTTTTTGAGTCAAGTCTTATGAAAAACTTCTAAATGTGTGATAATAAAACTAATATTTTATTCATCAAAGCAACATAAATTTATATTATTTTTCTGAGATTATCTAATTAAAAACAAAAGAGTAGCTTACAAAAAAAGGTAATACATTAAGCTTGAGCCAAGTACAGCTACATTTATTTATTCACAAACTTCTAATTGTGGTAGAGAGGTTAAAACCTCTTGTATACTATACAGGGTGTATTGCAAGTCGTGTGCCAAATGAATATGGTGGGTAGCTAAGGTCACTTGCAACACGTTTTGGGCCAATTAACACTCATCCTACCCACGGTGTTTTTTTTATATTTTTTTTGTAAAAATCTCGGAATCTTCCAAAAGTTAACCATTTTGTTCACCTATCTTTTTTTTTAAATGTGACAGCACAAAAGTACTTATAGTTTTTTTATCTTTAATGTTTGCGCATTCGAATGAAATGTTATTTTTATTCATATAGTAAACAAATAAAAAAAAATTAGCCAACAAAGTGTGAAGGACAGAAAAATAAAATCTTCACGGTCAACTTTACGGCACAATTAAAAAAAAAGTAGAAGCTCCTCAGATCTTCCAACATCATAAAAACTTCTCCAGTTCCTGACAATTGTTACGGTATACCACATGTCTAGAATCACGTTCAGTTTTTCGTCAAAATATGGTTTCAATCTAAAATGGTGGTTTTATTCGGTCAGTAGATCCAGCCAGTTAAATGGGCTAAATGCACAATACAAAACGCAATATGGTTAAAAGTCATCTTTATTTTAATAATTACTTCAAATTTTGTTCAAATTGTCTTCCTCCACAATTGATACATTCGCGACACCTTTTTCGTATTTCTACAGTAGTTGTTGTACGAAGTGTCATTTCTTGCCGCATTATTGCGAACGCGTCATAAATTTTTGCGATCAGATGCTCTCTGCTCTCTACCTGTGTTGCGTACACTAGCTCTTTGGTCCTTCCCCAGACGTAAAAGTCAAAGACACTTCGTACAACAACTGTAGAAATACGAAAAAGGTGTCGCGAATGTATCAATTGTGGAGGAAGACAATTTGAACAAAATTTGAAATAATTATTAAAATAAAGATGATTTTTAACCATATTGCGTTTTGTATTGTGCATTTAGCCCATTTAACTGGCTGGATCTACTGACCGAATAAAACCACCATTTTAGATTGAAACCATATTTTGACGAAAAACTGAACGTGATTCTAGACATGTGGTATACCGTAACAATTGTCAGGAACTGGAGAAGTTTTTATGATGTTGGAAGATCTGAGGAGCTTCTACTTTTTTTTTAATTGTGCCGTAAAGTTGACCGTGAAGATTTTATTTTTCTGTCCTTCACACTTTGTTGGCTAATATTTTTTTATTTGTTTACTATATGAATAAAAATTACATTTCCTTAGAATGCGCAAACATTAAAGATAAAAAAACTACAAATACTTTTGTGCTGTCACATTTAAAAAAAAAAGATAGGTGAACAAAATGGTTAACTTTTGGAAGATTCCGAGATTTTTTCAAAAAAAATATTAAAAAAACACCGTGGGTAGGATGAGTGTTAATTGGCCCAATTGATACATTCGCGACACCTTTTTCGTATTTCTACAGTTGTTGTACGAAGTGTCTTTGACTTTTACGTCTGGGGAAGGACCAAAGAGCTAGTGTACGCAACACAGGTAGAGAGCAGAGAGCATCTGATCGCAAAAATTAATGACGCGTTCGCAATAATGCGGCCAGAAATGACACTTCGTACAACAACTACTGTAGAAATACGAAAAAGGTGTCGCGAATGTATCAATTGTGGAGGAAGACAATTTGAACAAAATTTGAAGTAATTATTAAAATAAAGATGATTTTTAACCATATTGCGTTTTGTATTGTGCATTTAACCCATTTAACTAGCTGGATCTACTGACCGAATAAAACCACCATTTTAGATTGAAACCATATTTTGACGAAAAACTGAACGTGATTCTAGATATGTGGTATACCGTAACAATTGTCAGGAACTGGAAAAGTTTTTATGATGTTGGAAGATCTGAGGAGCTTCTACTTTTTTTTAAATTGTGCCGTAAAGTTGACCGTGAAGATTTTATTTTTCTGTCCTTCACACTTTGTTGGCTAATATTTTTTTATTTGTTTACTATATGAATAAAAATTACATTTCATTAGAATGCGCAAACATTAAAGATAAAAAAACTACAAATACTTTTGTGCTGTCACATTTAAAAAAAAAGATAGGTGAACAAAATGGTTAACTTTTGGAAGATTCCGAGATTTTTTCAAAAAAAATATTAAAAAAACACCGTGGGTAGGATAAGTGTTAATTGGCCCAAAACGTGTTGCAAGTGACCTTAGCTACCCACCCTATTCATTTGGCACACGACTTGCAATACACCCTGTATAGTGCGACAGATACATTATTCTTGTCGGACTAGCGATATGACCCATTATTTTTGTCGGACATCAGTATATTTCGGTTATAAATGATCTAATCTACAATTACTTATGTTTGTCCGGCAAGTATCAATCACTTTTTTGTGCTGGTATTTTCGACATTTTTAGTGTCGGACTGGCGCATATCCCCATAAATTTTGTCGGACAACGTAAGTTACGGTTGTATTATATTAATTTTAATTAACCCATAAAAAAAAATTGCCTGATATTAATCACTTTTTTGAGTTGGAATTTCCAACATTTTCAGTTTGTCCGACTGGCGCATAGTCCCCATTAATTTTGTCGGACAATCTACTTTTTGACTTTCTCATAAATTAATCTTTAAATTTCAATAAGAATCGGCTTGGTATTAGTAAATTTTTGGCACCCGGACTTATCGACATGTTTCAAGGCCTCTAGCAAAATTAGTCCCCACTACCGAGATTTTTGTCAAATATAAAGTTTGTCCGACTCACTGAAATGAAGCGATCTAGAAAGTTTCAGCTTGATATTTATGACCCGACAAAAAGGTCTACGGACGCAGACCTACTACGCATAACATCATACTACCCAAACACAATATTCACAAAACATGATATTTACAAATAGTAGGTAGGTTTAGATTATGATATGATAAATTAACGTAAGGCCAAAAGATAGGAGGGCCATACCACCCAGAAATAGGATTTCCGCGGCATTTAAGATTCGTCGACACTGTCTAATTCATGGGATATCATTCTCATAATGATGTTTTGCCAATGTGATGTTTTTACGTATATCATGTTTAGCGAAGATGATGTCCAACAACGGAGGGAGCGACATATGTTGAAGTAAAAGTCTAACAATAATATGCATAATGGTTCCCGTCTTTATCACACTTCAAATTAATGGGTATAGTTGTGTTTGATTCTAACTTTTTTTTAAATAAGGTCGGTAGGGGCTATTTCGACTGAGGGGTAATTAAAACTAAGGGCAATAACTTATATACTATTTGCCTTATTCAATAATGTCATATGTACGCAAAACGGTAAACTACCTGTTTCGTGAAAAAATTATAGTTGGCGTTGCTCACGCGTAATCTGGCTTAATGACAGGTCTTTTTTTATCAGTCGCCTATTTTCGCAAGTGTTAACGGACTACGCTTTTCAACTTTGTGACAAAAAAATATATTTTGATTGCTTGTTTTCACAATATTATACCGTGAGTGGTGAAAATATAAACCGTAAGTTGTATTCTGCTTATTTGTTTGTTACAGATATAAGTTTTAGAAGAGATATTTGGTTAGTTTTAATAACCCCGCAAAAGTATTGAAGTCGGATATTTTCGACTACCCTCAAGTTGCAATTACCCCGCTTTATTTTGTATGGTGTTCTAAAACACTAGTGATGTCCAATTTATCGATACTCTACTTAATAAAAACCTTAGCATATTATCTGAAAAACTTGGTTAATTTAACAACTTTTACTAGTTTTTATAGTAATCTATTATATATTTTTTTACAGTATATAAATAATAGTAGGAATAAAAAAAACTGTGCTTTTCTGGTTATATATTAATGTTTTGTTTTGAACTCAAGAACTTGCACTTAGAAAGCAATATTTGTTGATTAGGCTATTGTTAAGGGACTGATATACCAGGCACTTTACTTGATGTACCTATGTCGTGGTTAACATGACAATTTCTTAAAAGCGTAAAGTAATGCGTTTTCATATGGTTTTAGATGGTGCGGCACTATAAACGTAAAAAAGAAAAACAATATCCATTAGACCAACTTCATAGAGTAGTTGAAGATGTTGTGGGTGTAACCTATGGTTTCACTATATACAAACGATGTTTCAAATATTTTTTAATGGGAGATTAAAGTTTTAGTAATTACTGTAAATTAAGTATTAGTTAATTATTTGTAAGTGAAAACTTAATTAGTAGTAATATTGGTGAAGACTGGTTTGATTTTACTTCTTTTATTAGCAAATAAAAACCGATTTAAATTAAATCTAGAAGAACCACATTTTGTTTACAATAGATTAGTTTTATTCATTTGATTCGATTTATCGACTATGTTAGCCGACATGTGCCCCTGCACTATTATCTATGGAAAAAGTTGAAATAGCCCCTCCTAAATGTTCAAGGGTCAATCAACTTTTCTTTGTAGCTCGTTGCCATGGTGACGTCTCCTGGGTCACTCTTTAAAACTGTGATTTCAAAGGATATAAGTCCACTAAAAAACTGTTTTATTGGCAATTACACACCCATTCTTTTATGGCCTTTCTCCTGAGGGTGCTGGAAGTATATATTATAACATTTTTTCTAAGAAACTATCACTGTTGTCTCCTGGCTTACGGGACAGAATAACAACAACAAAAAGTTGATCCACCCTCAAAGTGTTTTTTTTACGAAACTGAGGCTTGTAGGATTGCAATAAGGTATTATTTTGAATGAACCATGCCGTAATAAAGGTCTGGCTTCCAATTTCAGTACCATCACAGCATTAGTAGCACTAAATATGTGTCATAGTTGAAATTGCCCCACCGCGGGGTAAATGCAACTATTTCTGCCTTTTTTTGAGTTTTTTTTTAATTTGAACATACAATGAGGGAATTCTGTATTATTGACACGTGGAAAATAAAGTCAAATAAGGCCTTTAGAACACCTATTTATTTTATTTATCATATCGTATTCACAGACGAAGATCCTGACCTTTGAAGTTGATGTTTGTGTTTTTTTAGTCGAAATAGCCCCTACCAACCTTATTGACTATTTCTTTACATGCCAGGCATTTTATGGGCATTTATTATAAAATAGCGAAAGAAATTTGTCAAGATCGTAGCAAGTGGAAAGAAGTGGTCTCTGCCTACCCCTCTGGGAAATAGGCGTGATTTAATGTATGTATGTATGTATTATAAAATATCCTTTCATTATAAAACAAAAATAAAACAGTAAATCATTATCTTCGACTTGTGACGTACTTTTGCATCTGTTTTGTACTTTTGTCTGCCTGACGTTTTAAACACTTGTTTTCAAATCCTAACCCAGTTCATGGCATAGGGCTGAGTGGAATAAATATTAACCCTTGGCACATCATTTCATTACATAATGTATAACAATACCAATCATATTTCAAACCACATTTAAGTATTCTTATGGACCACTGACGGATGACAGGACGGCCTGCAGGTTAAATACATTACTTACCACAGATTTTAATATCAATGCCTGTCTCACTATTTTGAATATGAAATGCATCAGGAAAGAGTTAAATAAATAAATATCAGGGGACAATGTCACACCAATTGACCTAGTCCTAAACTAAGCTGTAAGCTTGTACCATGGGTACTAGACAACAATATAAGTACTTACCTAAATAGAGAAATATATGTATACTTAAATACATAGAAAACACCCATGACTAATCACAAAAATATGTTCCCATGATTTGAACCCAGGACCGCTAGCTTGGTAGGCAGGGTCACTACCAACTAGGCCAGCGCGACATCGAAGTTAAAAGTTAACACAGAATGTATGAACTGACCTCATCCTCTGTGAGGTAAATGAGGTGCGCCTGCACGTCGGCGGGGGGCGCAGCGCGCGCGGGCTGGTCGGCGCAGGGCTGCAGGCGCACGGAGGCCGTGTAGTACTTGTTGGCGAGCCGCCACACGAGCCCGCCCCCCTGCTCCTCCTCTCCTGCCTCCCTCGGCCCTTCTTCCTCCTCGTGCCCGCCTGCTCCGTTGGTCTGTGGCGGTGGGCTGGACTCGCTCATCAATTCTGAAAATGCACATCATCAGCCGGTTTTGTCTGTTTTGTTTTATCGCCTGCAAGTTAAAATGCCATCACTCCTATGTTCCAGTCAATTATATACTAGCATACTATAAATTACTGATAGTTTTTGTCTTATTAATCAAACTCTCAGACAGAAATAAAATTTCAAACTTCTGACCTACCGACTATCATTGATGAGGCAGCAGCGACATCGGCAGCACTCACTAAAATCACTGGTAAGTCATCATTTGAAGACATTGCGCCGGTTCAATGCACACGCAACAATGTTTTAATCCAATATAATTAACTACATTGCGTTTCCATACTAATAATATTTATTTTAGCCGGAAAATGTTGAACTGTTCTCAAAATATCCTTAATTTATCGACCGCTGAAAGCAGATTGACTGCGCTTGCTAAAATAGTGGTTGATCTTTGTAAGCGGTTGCCGGTAAGCAACACACCAACATCAGTCAGTAGCCAGAACAGCGTTGCGCTTTGAGCGCTTTCATCGGTTGAACCACGATTCCTTCACCATCTTGTCAAATCGTCTACGGTGAAACTATTTAAGTACCTAGTAAAAATTCGTATTTTTTAATCAAAGGCTCGAAAAAAGGGCTTAACATAATTATAAAACTTTAAAATTCATTTTGTCCTGCCTAATAATGATTTATTGTTTATTTCATTGCACTGATTTAAAAAAAGGCTAACATGGTGTTTAGTTTTGTTTGTTTGTACATCTGTGGCAATTATGTTACAATTTTATGATCATGTATGTAGGTATTTATTTATTTGTATGTTATGTCGTGCCGTCACTCGATCTAGCTGTCAGTTCGGTTAGTTTTAGTTTTGCTAATCTAGATATCTACGACCACAACTTTCAGAGTCGAAATCTGCAGTTGCCGTTAAAGATCAGGTCACACGACGCTAGTCGGGCGACGGATATCGCGTGCGAGCGGGCTTGGGTCACGCTGGCGGCGCGGGATGCGGCGGGCGACGCCATGAACAAGCTGTTATCGTGGTCGGAGGAAGACGAGGCCGTGGCGGCCACCAACACGGACGCCACGGACTGCAAGCGCGGCGCCGTGGAGCTGGGTTACTGGAGCGACCCGTACGTGCGGCTGTTTGCGCGCCGCGCCGAGCGCCACGCGCCTGAGATCAACCGCGGCTACTACGCGCGCGTTCGGGCCGTCGAGATCTTCATACACCAGTTCCTCGAGGTGTGTTCTATCCTTCAATTTTATATCGAGTGCTTACTTTACATTGTAAAGTGCACTAGCGTTCTGTTTAACATTTTAGGTTCTTCTGGTTCTACTCCATATTAAAGATAAAGATAGCAATAAAGACATTTATTCAGTAGGTAGGCCGCACGGGCACTTTTACACTTCAAGAATCTACCAGCGCTTACAAGAGGAGACCACTGCGGAGAAGAAACTCCGCAAGAAACCCAGCAGTCACTAATTATTTCTGTTGCAGAGTTACCAATCATTTTGCTTTACTCAAATATGACGCTCTCCATATAAGACCTCCCTATATAAAATGGTCTATTATTAGATTGTAGTAATTGCTTGGTATTAAAATACTGATATTTAATTGAATTTTCAGTAAAGTTGTGAATCATACGTACACATACATACCTTCACGCCTTCATTGCCATTGGGGTAGGCAAAGCAACAGATTTACCAACAACTCTAAAAAATTGTTTATAAATTCTGTAAACACAATTTGCACAATTAGGCTAAGATGCTGTGAATCACTTGGGGTAATAATTAGGTATGATGAGGCCACACGCTCTGGCGTTTGGATAGCTTTCTCCAACCAATCAAGAAGAAGACATAATCTTTGTAGGCTTCAGTAGTAGGTATGTATGTAAAATACTTACTTTAGAGTGTGTTGGGACATTAAGATGGGACAGGACTACTCTTAACCAATGTATGAAGAGACTTATGAGTGTGGAGGAAGTGAGGGAAGTTTGTCTAGATCGTAGCAAGTGGAAGGAAGTGGTCTCTGCCTATTGCCTACCCCTACGGGAAAGTGGTGTGACTGTATGTATGTACAACCGGGAAAATAACAAACAACATAATAGACACAAACGAGAAAAGGTTTGTATAAAGGCGACCTTATTCCGTTAAGCCAGTTAACATTTCAGTGATTGGGAATATTTTGAAACCATCATATTATTATAGCCAAACATACAATGTAAAAGTGACTAGATGGTTCATAATGACATTATTATATTAAAGAGGGGAATGAGGATAGACAAGAACATTTAATAGCAACAACAGGATTAAAATGTTTATAGAAAATCTTAAGAGGCAACCAATTATGCTGAAACTTGAATTTGGACACATGATAAGCCAAATATGGACCGAATGCACATATTCTGAAATCGCTCCAGTTTATGATGCAGCTCCTCGGTTGCGTCGGGATATCTGATGTCATCAGAGTCAAGAAGAGGGAGAAGAAGGAATTGTACAGTCAACAGCATAAATAAGTGATCATTTCTGGATTCCGGTTCGTTACAGTCAAATATCATAATAACGTGGTCCTAGAATATCAAAATGTCAAAACAGATTATTCTCATAATGTCCAAAGATAGAAATGACTTACGCCTACTTCTTAAATTACCGTATTCTTAATATGACTATAATTCATTTAGACTCTATCTCGTTTTGATAAATTTTCAATTCTACCATTTCCCAAAATGTCTAAAACTTGACTTGATCATGTTTTGATGAATTTTCAATTATACCATTTCCCAAAACGTCTAAAACTCTAATTAACTACACAAAAACGTCAATATGGAAAATATTTAAAATTAAGTTGAAGATTACAGTTTTTAACCAATGAGTAATTAAATTAATTATCAACGGCATCCCAATTTTCATCTTCATACTAGTTTTATTCTGTACAATTGAGTATTAATTAAGTAAGACTGCTAGGACATCACTCGGACATTCGCTCACCTTTGCTTCTTGAGCGAATCACACCCCTACTCATAAGGACAGTTTTTGTTTATAAAGCATTTAAAGCATAGTAGTTATAAATTGCTTAACCAATTGTGATAAACTGAACTAATTATTTACATTTAAAAATAAATAACACTAAAAATACTGCGTGGTTAAAAATTTTGGTATTATGAGACCGTGTCATTTTGGTCTTTAGGCCTGTCAACAAAAGGCTTTTTTGAATTTTGGTAAATTTGAAACTAATGCATTTTCACTTTCAGTCTTAATAATAATTCGGTATTTGAAGTAATTGTTCATTTTCCTTTACCAACTATACAATTTGGCTATCGGATGTAATGTGTAAATGTTATTATGACATTGTATTGTATTGAAAATAAGTCAATTTGGGAATTAAGGCATTTTGGAACTAAGACAATTTGAGATTTAGTAAAATAAGTAAAAAGCCATTATGATATTTGGCTGTAATGAACCGGAATCCATTTCTGTACCTTGTTGCTTTCAATTGTTTCACAATTTTGTATGACATTTCAAACAATGTTAAAGTGACAAGGTACATAAATGATCACTTATTTATGCTGTTGAGTGTACAGTCAAGGAAATTGATTCCTATACCACTTTGGACTGTGACAAAGATGTTATCAATTAAACCTAAGACTTGTGATTTTATTTACAGTGTTACTTTGACATAGTCCAAAGTGGTCTATGAATATCCTAAACAACTAATCTTAAAGGAAAGCTATAACGACTAAGTAGCCTGAATGGTTTATGAATTAGAGATTTAAAACAGGGAGTGTGGTGTGTTACAGAGGTGTGACAGCAAGTGCCAGATCATCAACCTGGGCTGCGGGTTCGACACGCTCTTCTGGCGGCTGCGCGACGTGACGCAGGCCGTGGCCAACTTCATCGAGCTGGACTTCCCGACTGTTACCGCGAAGAAGTGTCAGATCATCAAACGTAACAAACAGCTTCTCGAGAAGATCACCAGCGAGGGTATCAGAATTTTACTTACTTTTTATGTGAAACTTTCAATATCTCCATCTCGAGTGCCCAATATCAATACAAGGGAAAAGGCTGCAGAAAATTAATGACCAACTATCGTTGTCCAATATATCTCGTGCCTGCTGCATCTAAAATCTTTGAAGTAGGTTTATGTAAGAGGTTAGATAATATCCTGGAAGTCAATGGGTCTCTCGTTATCAGTATTATGCGTATCGGGAAGTCGATCTGCCACAGGAGCATCCCGCAAACTACCAATGGTGCGTTCCTATATTCAAAACCGTGGATAGAGTTGTGACGTCGCGTTAGACACATTACACGTAGCAAATGTCAAATTTTAGTTTACTAAATAATTTGGAATCCATAACTCATGTTGCTGCTGTGTTGATCTCACCGTGCATTCGGGTTAGTTGACCAAAGCCTGACTGCAGTCACGATCGAGCATCACGGGATATGTGGATTACCATTGGACGTTATAGTTAATAGCTTTAGCTTCTTTTTTGGCTACTCGCAGCCAAATAACTGATGTAACTGGTGAGATGTGCCGTCTGAAACTAAATAGTCTGGTCGGGAACAGGTCTGTGCCTCAGGGTTCGATGTGGGAAAAAGTGTGTGTGTGTTCGCGCTATTAATGAATTATTTATCGTTTCCTAGTCCCATTGTAGATTTATAATATAATGTAATATTTGTATGTATGCGGATGTTGTAGTGCGCCATTATTCTCGGAGATAATATTGTGCAATAATATCCATGACGTAGTTCAGGTGCTTTGCAGTGGTTTACTGCAAATAGTATGCAAGTAAACATAGAGAAAACCAATCGAATTTACATTTCACTAAATAGTAAACCTCTGCCGCCCTTGTTTGGAAAGAAAGAAAAAAAACTTTATTTATTTTAGTTTTTATTTAGTTGGACAGTTGGTGGTAGGTATCCATGTGGAGTCTGTGGCACGAGCTTGTTTTGTAGAAATTGTTTAGAAATAGTCTGCAGTGGCAACCTCGCGTTGACGCTCTATGCGCTAAATATACATACATACATACATTAAATCACGCCTGTTTCCTAATATATAATTCGGCTTATTCCGCCATGGCTCGAAAATGTCGAAATTGCTTATTTTGTTTACTTTCATGCGCATTTAGCGTATGGAATTGACCTGTAGCTATAGCTGGCGCACAAAAATTTCATTCGAAAATGAACTTGAAAACGTAAAATCGTATTTTTTTAAGTTCAGGATTGGTAGTGACGATCGTTGCATGCGATAGTATTTATTTTTCATTCTCAATTTCTCAGAAACTTACCCGCAAGTAGTCAGAAGAGCAACATGTCTAAACATGTTAAATATGTTTTTTAATAGGGTCATAAAAAGTATTATTTACATTTACGATGTGCGAAAGACAGCTGAACACCGCTTTAGTAATTTTGATCGATATTTAAAATGGTCAACTAGTTTGATTACGGAGTCCTTATAAGTAGAGGACACCGCTGCTGACGAAGAGAGGAATTCGGCAGCGGCTGCTCTCTAACTCGGAGTAGCGTCAGCTGGTGTGTCTGTGCAGACGGCGAGGTGGCGATGCGCGCGGGCGAGCTGCACGCGGACGGGTACCACCTGGCGGGCTGCGACCTGCGCGACGAGGCGGGCGTGCGCCGCGCGCTGGCCGCCTGCGGCGCCTCGGCCGCCGCGCCCACGCTGGTGCTGGCCGAGTGCGTGCTCGTGTACCTGCGCGAGGACGCCGCCGCCGGCCTGCTGCGCCTGCTGGCCGCCGCCTTCCCGCGCCAGCTGCTCGTCATCTACGAGCAGTGCAACCTCGACGACAAGGTGAGGTGGGCGTGAGGAAGTGCCTTTAGGACCTATTTTAATGATCAAGGTCGGATCACGGTAAATGAACTTGTAAAACATGTAAATGTAAACAAAACCAAATGAACTTTAGGTACTCTATAGTCACATACTTTTAAAGATCAAGTGAGGCCTTTGCAATGTTTTTTACTCTGCATCATTATTTTCATATTAAGTTTAATTTGATTGTTATTTTTTTAATAAGAATACGTTTGATTAATATTTGAGGCCGTGTCAATCAGTACTAATTTGTTTACATCGTTCACAAGTTCTATTGACGGCGACTTTAGGTAATAATAAAGTCAGCTTATTCTAATATAAGTATATTATTTATACTCTGTTCAATCTTGGATGACTGTAACAGCTCATATAAATACGTTTTACATAGGTTAGCGACGCCGATCATCATGACGCCTACTCATACAAATCCATAATTGTTTCTTTAATTTTACATAAGCCTAGTATGGCTACGTTTATCGCGTGACAAGATGTGGCTAAAATAAAATAACATGACATGTCATGTAAATAAGTACGAGAGTGACGGAGTTTTATCCGCTGCATTTTGTCATGCGATAAACGGTATTTGAAATTACGAAATACGGGTGTCAGAGTCAGAGGGATCTGGTTGGTTAAACAGAATACAGGGTGACTGGAAATTCGGCGTATTCCTTGAAAGGGGTTATTCTACAGCTCATTTGTAACGATATAAGTCCAGTCAACCAGGGGTCAAAACTCACTGGTTATCGAGCTATTCACGTTTTTAGAATTTTTAAAAACTACCCGCCTTTCGACCTAAAACTAGTCATTATGTAAAAACTTCGTCATTTAGAAATAAAAAAAGCATTTTTCAAATAGCTAATGAATTACTGATTACGAAAAATAATAAAAAATGCCAAAGAAATGCAAAGTTTTGCAAGTTAAGTTAAGATACTGCTCAAGATGAAGAAATCCTTCAGTGTTTCCGGGCAGACGGCACTACTTCGACGAGATCCTTCTCGCTGGGTCTCCCTCATCAATAGCGTGTATTGGAGTTTAATGACACGGGTACTGCCGAGCTGAGTGCAGTGTAAACCACGCCTTCCACTGAGACATACCGAGCCGGTTAGCCACAATTCTCGTCGAACTAGTGCCGTCGGTCCGCAAACACTGAAGGATTTCTTCATCTTGAGCAGTATCATGTCGAGGTCTTCCAGCATCAGCTTGGCGGCGTTGAACTGATCCTCTTTCCCGAATAAGACGCAGACGGTACGATGAACGGTTGGGGTATAGCAAAGGGTGCGCAAGACTTAAAAAAATTTGATGGAAGTGGTGTCATTATAACACCTATTTTTTATGATGCTATCGTATAGAAGACGCTAAAATAAGCGGGTTTTGTATGGGCAACTTTTCTCTAAACTTGATATTTACCGAGATATTGGGGTTTAAATGTCAGTCATTTTGAAGGGATCTGGGACTTAGAAAAATTTTGGAGTCGTGAAATTGATGTCAATATAACCCCTCATTTTTGTTAATAAATCCTATAAAACATGGTAAAATAAGCATGTTTTGTTATATTAACTTTTTTTCTCCGACCAATATTTACCGAGATATTGGGGTTTGAGTGAAGTGGTGTTATTTATTATAACACGAAGTTTTTATGATGCTATCGTATAGAGGAAGCAAAAATATTGATCATTACCGAGATATTGGCTCCTAAATGGACATTTCCACACAAGTCCGAATCTAGGGCTCTCGCTGGTTAGGACGCGTGCCGACACTGCGCACCCTAGAGTGTTTTTATAGCGCCGGAGATACGGAAAATCACAACAACACTAAGTAATGATATTTAAACCCGAATTTTTCGGTAAATATGGATCGTAGGAAAAAAAGCAAAATATGTTTCTTTTAGCATGATTTACTGGATTCATTCATAAAAATGTAGTGTTATATTGACCTAAATTTCGCGACACCGAAAATTTTCTAAGTCCCAGTGAAAAAAAAAAAAATTTTACCCCCTCGAAACCACCCCCCCTATCACCCCCAACACCCTCACCCCCCCCCCCCCCCCCCACCCCCCTCCCCCCAAATACCTATATATAGTTGCGCACCCTTTGCTATACCCTGACCCCATGAACCAAACACGCTTGCGTGAGGTATACGGCGGTTAGGGTAACGACGTTGGTATTCCCTTAAAATAGAACACTATTAGCCGAATTTAAAAAGGAGAACGATGTTCTATTCATTTTACTACAACACTTCCCGCGTTTTTCGGTTAAAAATGGAACGCACTTTATGTTTTTAAACAGCAAATTTAAAAGAACACGATTAGGTGAATTTAAAAACGATAACGATCCCGTGTTTTTTGGTTGAAACCACAGAGCACTGAATCGTCACCGCGCGCCTCTACTCTCTAGTCAGTCTACGGCAGTGAAGACAATATTCGTGCTTCGCAGTTGCGCTGAGCGCAATTAATGGAGGTAAAGGCCGTCAGTGTCTATTTGGACGTTGTAGAGTGCACATGATCAAAAAAGCGATATTATGCCTCATTGTGCTGTGATATGGTGTAATACCCAAAGCAAAAACGTGAATAAACAAAATTCTGGCGTATCATATCACAATTAAGTATTTAAAATCAATTTTTGGTTATTTGAAAATTGCGATTTGAGGTTATCTTGGAACACAAAACCTCCTCTTTTTCTTCTTCTTAACACAAAACTTCCACCGCGCCGTAAGCAGTCTCACCAGCCAGTGACGCCAGTAAATGCGTTAGTGAAGTATAGCGGTGTATGGCGTCATATCGATAGAGTGCATCGATGTCCATAAAGTCAGTGGCGTGCCTAGGGTTTCAGAATAGGGCAAGCCGAGAGATATGTTTTGTAGTGTTTACGGTTATTATGGATAAATTTATCTTGTTACCACATTACTGATCAATCTTCACTTCACTCTGCAGTTGTATAGGCATTTGCTTACGTGGACGAGCTCACCAAAGCACCCTGAATTCATGTTACCACTAGATATAATTTTACAGACATATCAGCAATTGCATACTTTCGGTGGCCTTGAAAAAAGCCGCTTGGTTTGTATGAGAGAATAAAATAAAGGTTCAACTTCTTATTTTAACTTTGCTTGCCTAGGGAGAAAGCAATAAGTACTTACTTTTATTTCAATTACCTATCTAAAAATTACATACATATTACACAACATAGTTAAATTAAATTATTATTTGTATACATCGAATGTGTTTTTCTAAAACGCCATCGTACCTATTTTGAAAGTAGCGACACAAGCTCTAAAAAATTACCCTTATTCAATGAAGTTTTAGACTCATCGTGACCTCTGAAGGGAAGTTCTTGTTGTGCTAAATGACAAACAACATCGACTAATCTTTGAAAAACGCTAGTATTGTTATCAACACGCATGTTGTTTTGTAATTTCCTTTGATAATTGGCGCGATAAAGATGTCTCAATTCGCTGTTTACCAAAATCACTAAAAGAAATTACCGCGTTCATGTGTCTTTTAATGGCGCCAGCTAAATTATTTAAATCGTCATAACCAGATGTATTCCACACGTTTTTGTCGTTAGAAAAGAAAATACAACACCAGCAATATAACTTATTAGAGTGCGAACAACCAACAATCCAATGAGTTTTGTACACTGACCTGTTAAACTGTCTTTTGTGCGATTTACTACTCTGAGAAATACACAAGTCAAGCGTAGGTTTTGCCGAAGAAATAAGTACCTTTTTCTCTGCAAAGTCCAAACATTTTACCTTTCCGTCGACAAGCAAAGTTTGTGCACACTTTAAAATATCAGTCACACGGGACTTCCTCCATTGTCAATCTAATTGAATCACAACTCACAACACCACAAAAAAAATTATTGCACTGACCGCGCCGCGCCGCTCAACGCCTAAACAAACTATTCAACAAGTGAATAAAAGCATTTGTCAACAAATAGCAATGAAGTGAAGTTGGCCGCTAACGCGGCTCAACGCGCGCTCCGCGCCTGCGCGAAGCGAATTTCGCATTTACTATGAACTCGTATACAACTTCATACGCAATCAAGGCTTTTTACTCTCATACTATTTGCCATATTAACTTACGAACAGTCGTATTTGGGCATATGCCGTTTCGGTAGGTAAGACAGAGAATATGAAAGCCCCATTGCAAGCCAATACGTGCGAGCGAGATACGAGCTAGCCGCGTCATGAATAGTTCGACTGGTTGCCGCACAGCGCTGAGCGCTGTGCTGCGTAGGTGGCGGCCGGCGGTGCGCGGTAAAATTTAGTAGGTACTACTGTTGCATGTAATTTGATTTGAAGAATTTAGTGAGAGCGCGCGGCGCGCGAAGGTGAAATACCTATCTAATACATTACGTGGATTTAATGAATAGTTATTTTTGTAAGGCAAGGCAAGCCCGGCTTTTGGGCTTATATGGCAGTACCGCCACTGCATAAAGTATCAATGCATTTTTATTCCATTTAAAATTGTTAATTTAATATTAATTATCCTTTACTAAGTGTTCCTTTTAGGTTTCCTAATGATGCTTACATTAAAGATAAATGGATTTTAGCGACGGGAAAGTTAAACTGGTTTCCTCAGAAACATTGCACGATTTGCTCAGACCATTTCGGGGCTGGAAGTACCACGAAAACGAGTACCAGAACATAGCTATCTAATGATGCTATTCCAACAATGAAACTCCATCCTGTTTTTAACGAGGTTAAACTTTCACAAACTGATTCATTTCGTAAACATATAATTTGGTAAACTGCTTTTTTCCGGAACTGAAAATATTTCAGGACTATCGTGTCAAAACGCTTTAGGTTGGTTAGTTTCATAGAAATCCTGAAATATGTACAGTTTCGGAAAGAAAAGCGGTTTGCTAAATGATGTCTGTGAAATCAACCAGTTTATAAATATGTGGAAAAATATGTGGACATCAGACTGACCTACCTTACAAAAAAACGCAACTCCAATTTATTAATACGAAGTTATTGTAAAAAGTTTCAAGTTCAAGTTTTCAATTAATCTTGATTTTAATAAACAACCCCAATAAAATGATTTCTATTATTTTGGCACATAGTTGGTAATGGATGCCTAAAGGTATTATGAATAATTTTGAATATTGCCGAAATATTGTTTTTAAAATAGTCATGTGTCCGATTTTGGCTCATTAAAATATCGATAAAAATATCGACCTCACACCGCAGCACTCTTAGGCACTTGTGAGTTTCTTGTGGCGCACAGATGGTTGACATCTAAGACAATACGGATACATCATTTAAGTAGTAGTGCGTGTACTAGTGTGAGTAAACGGTGACGCCCACTGACACGCTTGATTTGTATGGAAAGTTTGGAGCATACCGTCGTCTACACTCGCGAGCAAAAAAATCGACTCAAGCTGCACGTTTGGGTTCTCCGTCCAGTAACTCTTGACCTATTCAGAATATCTTTAAAAAAATTATACCAAACGAAAGCTGATAATGTAACAATTTAAAAAAAACAAGAATCCTGGGAATCTGCCCAGGATTTTCCAAGTTATGTCTCATTTCCCGATATGTGGATCATTTACTCGTTCCGAAACGTACGGGGTGTACCCCTTTTGACCCCTATAAATATGGGGTAGGAGGGGGAAATGTCATCAGTCACTTATCAGAAGTTGACCGGTACACATCTCTGCTAACCTTACTCGGAAACCCTGAAGAAAATGGATACCACCATGACTGAAGCCGCCCAAGTCGTGGCCTTGCTGGAAGAGGGACATAACCAACGCTTCGTCGCTGACCAGCTGAATTTAAGCCAGTCAGCAGTATCCCGAGTTTACCGACGGTTTTGTGAGACTGGGGCCTTGACACGAAGACCAGGTTCTGGCCGCCGAAGGTGCACATCTGAGAGGGATGACCGCTTTATAGTCACTTCCTCTCTCAGAAATCGGCACCAGACCGCCGTTACTGTCAATCAGCATCTTCGGGATGTACGAGGGGTTACTGCCAGTGAGTGGACAGTAAGACGAAGACTCAAGGAAGCTAACCTGACCCCAAATTGGCCCGCCACGGGCCCCAGACTGCTCCCGCGTCACCGCCAAGCACGCCTGGAATTTGCTCGTCAACACGAAAATTGGACCATTGAGCAATGGACCCCAGTTCTTTTTTGTGATGAGTCCAGGGTGTGCTTGAATGGCTGTGACAGACGAGGAAGAGTTTACAGGAGGCCAGGAGAACGGTATGCACAATGCTGTTTCAAGGAAACAGTTGCCTATGGCGGAGGTTTCGTCAGTGTGTGGGCGGGCATTTCCATCGAAGGGCGTACAGAGCTCGTTTTCGTACCTGGTGGGGGCCGTGGCGGTGGTTTGACCGCTGCCAGGTACATCACTGACATCCTTGAGGAGCATGTTGTTCCTTACGCCCGTTTTTATGACGAGGGGTTCGTCCTGATGCAGGATAATGCCCCTTGTCATACCGCAAGGATCACTCGGGCCTACCTTGCCGAGGACGGCATTACCACCATGAACTGGCCAGCCGTCAGCCCGGACCTGAATCCTATTGAACATCTCTGGGACTACCTGAAAAGGCAGATTCGGAAGAGGGATCCAGCTCCTTCAAATATTACGGAGCTGAAGACAGCTCTGCAGGAGGTGTGGGATGCCATCCCCCAGGAGCTTATCAAAAAGCTGATACGATCCATGAAAAACCGCCTGAATGCTGTGATAAGGGCCAGGGATGGAAAAACGAAGTATTAATCAATAAATGAAACCTTATTTTCCTTAAAATACCTTTTATTTTACGATTTCCCTTTTCTTTTCTTTTTGTTTTTTTCATGCATCTCTGCAAAACCTGGCTCCTGTCACTTGTGGAAAATGGCATGACTGAAAATTATTATTTTTTAAATCGTTACATTATCAGCTTTCATTTGATACCATTTTTTTTCAAGATATTTTGAATAGGTCAAGATATACTGGGCGGAGAACCCAAACGTGCAGCTTGAGTCGATTTTTTTGCTCGTGAGTGTAGTAGGGGCGCGGTTCCGTGCTCTGTGGTTGAAACGATGGAGCTTAACCGCGAACATTTCTGCTATTATTATTAATTGTACATTTTTAAATGAAAATTAAGTTTAAAATGTCATAAATTGTAACTTACTATACTTTTTTTTTAGTTATGCTTTATAGTTCATTTATTTTAGCATGATACAGAACTAAATAAAGGTATTTTATTGGGCACGTTACACGCAACATAATAGTTATACAAAAATATTGCTCCAAAACGTCTTTTTTTACTGCTATTATTTCACAGTAAATATTAAATGAACGTTATAATCTATTGCAGTAGAGTAGAGTAGAGTTGGTACTTTAAGTCATATTCGTTAATATTTACATAGCGTTTTTTATTTGTGTTGATTAAATTTAGTTCAATTAGAAACGTGGTCTATAAAAGACCTAAAGACTATAACTCGACTAAATCAAATAGGTACTATCCTGTCACCGGTCAAATATAGCGAACCTAGTGAATTTTAAATTGATCATTAATAACGCCACAGTTTGCATTTTTGACAGATTGAACGTCTCAACGCCCTTATAATATGATATGTCCCATGTTATGTTATGTCATTCTCTCCCGAGTTCGAGAGCGTGAGCGTTGATATTGTTCCATAGTTGTTTTTGTTGTGAGTTGTTTGTTGTTCATTTTCTTGTTAAAGTTGGCAGCTGCTCTTTTAGTCTACAACTTTAAATTCTAGTATCTCTACCCTACTACCGCACTCTTTAGCAGAGAAACGATGACACTTCATCCGGAACAGTCAGTCTTAAATTAGGTAAATCAATTAAGTATAGCAGTTAGAAACCAATATAAACATATTCAAATAGTTTTATAGTTAATTTTTTATATAATATCTAGACTCAATGTTTTTTCCAACACAAAAACATTAATGACACATGCACAGATACAATATATTGAGTGCATAGATTCTTATTAATTCTGCCAGCGAGTATTAGAGTTGACGACCACTGGTTCTTATTCTTTTTTTTTTTCTCATCATCACTACATAGTATAAAACAAAGTCGCTTGCGCTGTCTGTCCCTATGTATGCTTAAATCTTTAAAACTACGCAACGGATTTTGATGCGGTTTTTTTTAATAGATAGAGTGATTCTTAAGGAAGGTTTATATGTATAATACATTCCACGCGGGCGAAGCCGCGGGCGGGTCGCTAGTCCTAAAATAAATGAACTATAAAATGTTACAAAATTTGGAAAATAATTACTTGATTTTTCAACTTCAAATCCTGTTATTTGCAAAACTTTGCATTTGTTTGGCATTTTTGCATCAGTAATTCATTGGCTATTTGAAAAATGCTTTTTTTTATTTCTAAATGACGATGTTTTTACACAATGACTAGTTTTAGGTCGAAAGGCGGGTATTTTTAAAAAAATCTAAAAACGTGAATAACTCGATAACCAGTGAGTTTTGACCCCTGGTTGACTGGACTTAAATCGTTACAAATGAGCTGTAGAATAACCCCTTTCAAGGAATACGGCGAATTTCCAGTCACCCTGTTATCGTATGAGCGAGAGAAGTGAATAGTGTGTCGGGGGCAGTTTGGCGAGGTGATGATCCGCAACCTGAGTTTGCGCGGCTGCGGCGCGGTGGGCGGGCGGCACCGCGGCGCGCCGGGCGCGGGCGCGGCGCGGCTGCTGGCGGCGGGGTACGCGCGCGCGCGCGCCTGGGACATGGACACCGTGTGGCGCGCGCTGCCCGACGACGAGCGCGCGCGCGTCGAGGCGCTCGAGCCGCTCGACGAGCGCGAGCTGCTGCAGCAGCTGCACGCGCACTACGCGCTCACCGTGGCCTCGCGCGGCGACCTCTTCGACGACATCGACCTCAACGCCTGAGTCGGGCGCGTCCTGGCGCGATCCTCTCCGAGATACCCGTTTTCCTCCTTCAAGTTTTAATCTCGCGCCTCCCCGTCGCGACCTTTAGCGCGAGGCGAGCATCCATATCAAAATTTGTGTGTAGATAGATCCGTTTTAGATACCTGTACCGAGATGATCTCTCGAAAGTCGACTCCTCGAGTCCCGCCCTCTCAGATTAGAAACTAAACTTTGCAAGTATTCATTTTATTGATGGACGTATCTTACTGTAGCGTTCCCGAGGGAGTGTAGATTATATTATAAACTTATCTATTCGTAAACATTGAACCCAAAAATTGTAAGCACTAGAATAGATTCAAACCGAAATTATGGTGGGACATTTGGAGCGGACAGTCCGCCGCCGCCGAGCACTGGGTGTGTCGCTCTGCGCGCGCGCGGAGATGATGCAGTATATTGTCGTGTGATCGCGGCGCCGGCGCCCCGCGGGACGCGCGCTCCCTCGCCGCGGCCCCGGAGCCGCGCGACCGAGCGAGATGGAAGCGGGCGAGTCCTGTGGCGGCGGGGCGAAGGCGTCTAGTGAGTAATATCACCTTCTAGTTGATTTTATCATTACCTATTACGTAATGTATAAGTGTTAAAAATATTTATTTATTGTATAAATGCTATATGAACGCAAATTCTTGTTTCATTCATTACCCGTCTAATAGCCTAATAATGTATACGAGTAGGTTCTTAATAAATAAATGGATTAAAGAATGTTTGAGTCATATTTATTTAGTTATTCTTAATAATGTAGGTTCATTCTTAGCAAAACGCCAATAAAAATAAAAATAAAATTATTATCCAACCGTCCATCTTCTAGCATTCGCTTACTTTCCCTCTCTTGATTGGTTCTCCAGTTATTTGACTAGCCGATCGCAAAATCTTAAGATAGGGCAGCATATTAGCAACTAACTTCCTTTCAGTTCAGTGCTCCGCAGGGTAGCATACATACTGGGCCCAACTTGGTATTTACTGTAGGTATGTTGCAATGCGGACGACCCCATAAGCCTTGTGCATGGAAAAACTTGGGAGGAGACTTATTCGAGGGCTGAGAATACGCTTGCCTGAGTTACTTTATGGCTTGGTTGAAATCTTACGCTATTAACTCCATAAAAGCCCTCTTCGCCCGTGGTACGGTTGTGTCCGGTTGACTAAAATTTCTATTTCATAAACAAATTTAACAGAGTCGACGGAGCTCCGCTCTCGAAGAGCTCCAACTTCTGAGTGTTTTGGCCCGTCGAGCCGGCTGAAGAACTAACATAACATAACCTAAACCTACCTCATATTTATTGGTCAACCGAACATAGCCAACCGTACCACGGGTGAAGACGCCATAAAAGTAACTTCGTGGCCTTTTTAAAAACTTTAATTTCTTCTCCGTCAGACAGCAACAATAAAGGCCGTGCCAGGATAAGCTAAGAGATTTTGCCCCCCTTGAGTTTGGGCTTGTAATTTTTATAGATTGTGTGGCTCTGCATTAGTAATTGTTTTGCCAAATTTGAGCACCCTAAATACCATAGTTTTCGTTTAAAAAAAAAACGCTGTATTGTCTCGCAATGAAAACAATTTATTTGTTTGTACGTACAATAAAGAGTTTACTACTACTACTACTTCTACTACTAATTATTTAAACTACCTATTTAAAATTAAGTACCTATTAATTACTATACAAATGCACAATATGCCTTTGTGACATTTACCTGATCAAAAAATGGAAGTGTATTATTAAAGAAATCGTATTGTTCGTTTATACTTTGCAGAATTGTTTTCATTGCGAGACAATACAGTGTGTACAATCTTGTCTGGTGAACGTAACGTACCAATCTGAGTCTCATGTGCGAATTGGCCACAGATAACTTCACCTTTATCCAACCTTGGAAGCGAGGCAATTCGCCACACCACCCCCCCACGGAGAAAATTAAACCAAGAAAAGATAAAAAAAATATATACAATAATAATAATATAGATATGTACTAACTTTATAAATCCAAAATTCTTTTAAACTTTACTTGTCGACCTGCTCTGGTAACTACAGGCTTAGAAGGAATAGTAGCAAGTGCAGGCTGTTGGGGAAGATTTGGTGCTGCTGGTGTTATGACAGGTGCAGGCACGCTGGGAGCTTGTGCTGGCGCTTCAGCTTCTAGGTAAGCGGGCTTAATTCTGTCAACACTGATAGTGACATCCCTGCCATTGACGTCCAAGATGAAATTCTTCCCAGTTCGCTTTTTAATTAGGTAAGGGCCAGTATAAGGTGGTTGCAGTGACCGCCGCATCGTGTCGTCCCGCAAAAAAGCATGAGTCGCTGCCGTCAGGTCCTTAAAAATAAATGTCGATTTCCGGGAATGGTGAGAAGCAGGTATTGCTCTCAATCCTTTCATATGAGTTCTTAGGTTACTCACGAAATCTGCTGCAGTCTCGAACATTTCGAAAGGTTTATCAGGAGTTACGACGAGCTCGCCAGGTATACGAAGAGGCTCGCCGTAAACTAACTCGGCAGCTGATGTTTTTAAATCCTCCTTAAGGGCTACCCTCATTCCTAATAAAACGAGGGGCAATGCAGTAGACCAAGAATTTTCTTTACACATGAGCGCAGCCTTTAGTGTACGGTGCATACGCTCGACCATTCCATTTGCTTGAGGATGATAGCTAGTCGTCCTAACGCGCTTCGTACCACAAACGTCCATGAGTCGGTGAAATAACGCGGACTCGAACTGACGTCCTTGGTCGGTTGTCACTATAGAGGGTACCCCGTATCGAGATATCCACTCCCTAGTAAACGTCTCCGCGACTTCTTCCGCCGTGATCCCGACCATTGGCCATGCCTCCGGCCACCGAGTAAATCTGTCGACGGCGGTCAGACAGTACTGGTATCCTTTGCTATGGGGCATGGGTCCAATGATGTCGAGGTGCACGTGGCGAAAACGGTTGGACGGACTGGCAATCGTCTCCAAGGGTGCGTTCATGTGTCTATTAACTTTGCTTCGCTGACATGCGAGGCAGGTGCGCGCCCATTCGCGGCACTGCTTCTTTATGTTAGGCCAGACGAAGCGGTCAGTCATCAGGCGGGCAGATGATCGTGCGCCTGGGTGACTAAGACCATGGACCTTATCAAAATGCTTCCGGCGAAAAGCTTCGGTTAAGTACGGTCTTGGTTTCCCGGTAGACAGATCGCAATAGATGTAAACATCAGTGCCAGGTAATTGTACTCTCTCTAATTTTAAAGATGAGTCAGTTTGTAACTTACGGAGCTCGTCGTCGGTTGCCTGTGCTTCAGCTAAAGCCGCGTAGTCATCCTCAATCCGAATCGCCTCGACTCGGGACATGGTGTCTGCGACAACATTTTCTTTTCCTTTCACGTGGACTATGTCCGTCGAAAACTGTGAAATGAAAGAAAGATGGTTAAGCTGGACTGGAGGCAACTTTTCTCGACGTTGGGAAAAAGCATATATCAACGGTTTATGGTCCGTATATATAGTAGTATGTTGCGCTTCTAAAACGTGTCGAAAATGCTGCACCGCCTCATAGACAGCCAGTAGCTCCCGATAATAGGCTGGCCAGGTTGAGTGGCGTGGTGACAGCTTCCTACTAAAGAAGGCTAAAGCTTGCCATTGGCCATTAACATTCTGCTGCAAGCAGGCTCCCACATGGGTCGACGATGCATCAGTGAAGAGTCCCAAAGGAGCATCAGCGATAGGATGAACTAAAAGCGTTGCTGTGGCCAGATGCTCTTTACAGTTGTTGAACGCGAGCTCTAACTCTGGCGTCCAGGGCACTGGCTTTGGGCCTTTCAGTTGGGTAGATGCCAGGACCTTTATAAGCGGTGCTTGGAGTTCGGCTGCTTTTGGGAGGAATCGGCGGTAAAAGTTTATCATGCCAAGGAACCTACGAAGGCCTTCAACCGTTTTAGGTAGAGGGAAACTTCGTAAGGCTTCGATTCTCTCTGGAGGTGGGCTAGTTCCGTTCTGAGTAATACGATAGCCAAGAAATATTACCTCATTAGCTGCAAGCACGCACTTAGATGGGTTCACGACAACACCATACTCCGACAACCTCTGGAACAGGACACGAAGATGTTCCATGTGCTCCTCAGGGCTTCTGGAAAATACCAGGATGTCATCAATATACGGATAGCAGAAGTCGAGTCCCCTTACGACCTCGTCCATAAAGCGTTGGAAAGACTGGCCAGCATTGCGCAGGCCGAAGGTCATAAAGGGAAACTCGAAAAGTCCGAAAGGTGTTGTAATTGCGGTTTTGCAAATGTCTGGTTCATGGACCGGTATCTGTTGGTAGGCTTTTACGAGATCGATTGTACTAAAAATCGTAGAGCCAGCAAGATTGTGTGAAAAATCGCCTATATGTCGAACTGGGTAGCGGTCTGGGACAGTCCTGGCATTCAAGCCACGGTAGTCCCCACATGGACGCCACCCACCCTCTCCTTTTCGCGCCATGTGCAGTGGCGAAGCCCAGGGGCTGCTTGAGGGTCGAGCTGTTCCACAGCTCACCATATCTTGGAATTCTTTTTTAGCTGCTTGCAGCTTATGCAGTGCTAGTCTCCGCGGGCGGCATGAAATTGGTGGACCATCAATCGTGATTATGTGGTGCACCGTGGAGTGTTTCACTTTTCGTGGCAGCCCAGGCGGTCGCAAGATGTCCGGGAACTCCATAAGAATCTTGGAGAATGGTGAGTCATCCACAATGCTCTTAACACTCGCCTGATCAATCTGGGCAATAGTCGCAGAAGCAAATAGTTTTGTAGTACCGTCTATCAGGCGTTGGTTGCGGCAATCCGGCATCAGGTGGTACTCCGCCAACAAATCAGAGCCGATGATGGGCGCGCCAACGTCTGCAATAACAAAATTCCATTTGATATCCCGGCGTAATCCTAGTTCTAACCGCAGGGGAAGTGTGCCATAAGTTTTAATTGCACTTCCATTGGCGGCTCGAACATCAAAGGTTGTGGGTCTGTAAATCCCTTTTAATAAATTGCGTGGGAAACAGCTGATATCCGAACCAGTATCAATTAAATACCGATTGCCTGATCTAGAGTCCTTCACAAATAATCGGCGGCCGGGATAAGAGCAATCAGAGGCCGCCTCTACAGATTGCTGGAAGAGTTTTCCGATTGGTTGGGCTTCCAAGCACAAGGAGAAATGCATTTGGAGGCCTTAGGTCCATAACACTTATGATACCAACACCAACGCCCAGCAGATTTAGAAGATGCCCTCGATTTGGGATGTGAGGCTTGAGAGCGGGTACTCGGCCTAGAGTGTCTTGCATTATGAGTGCTGAGAGCTTCGACCTTCTTAGTCAGGGCCTCAATGCACTTCACAAGGTCACTAATCTCTGAAGAGGGAGGAGAAGTCACTGTACAGACAGTAGTGGATTCTGAGATAGATGCTTCTACTATGGCATCAGCTATCTCAGCCAACTTGTCTAGTTCCAAGTCCTTCTGTGCGATAAGGATTTTTTGTATGTCTTTTGGCAAACGGCGCAACCATAGTTCACGCAGGATACTCTCATCCATAGCAGTTCCTGCCAAGGAACGGAGATGACGAAGAAAAACAGAAGGTTTTCGGTCCCCGATTTCCTCTGCACTCAAGAGCTGTTTTACCTCTTGGGCTCTTGAAATTGAAAGGTTCTTTATAAGTTCAGTTTTAAGTTGTTCATACTTACCTGTAACAGGAGGGTTTGAAATGAAATCCTCTACCTCAGTGGCAGTTTTAGTATCCAGCATAGACAACACATATCCATACTTTGTTCCATCTGCCTTAATTCCTGCTATCTCAAACTGTGCCTCCGCCTGTGCAAACCAAAGCTTTGGTTTTTCGGTCCAAAATGATGGAAGCTTCACCTTAACCTCGTTCACCTGTGGCACCGAATCACCCGACAGAGCCAACACTCGCTCCTGTAGCTCCTTAAGTTGTGCCTCTATGTTAGCCATGATTTTGAATGTTGAATGAAAGTATGATACTGTATCTGTAATCTCAAAACAAAACCTAAACAAAACCTAAGAGCAAATTGTTAGTTGGCACTTGCCCCCACAACCAAGGCTGTATGTATTTGACCAAAATACATAATATAGAGAACACACTTAAATATAGGCACAATATTTGTGTGCAGCACACCATGGACACAGTAAATGCAAATTATATAAAGGAACCCAAGCTTATCAGTCAAATATTAGTTTGTACATTGCACAATAAAATATTGTTAAGTTCAAATAAGACAAGACAGATTAATGTAAACATAAACCATCAAAAAGGATAAACAAACACCTCTAAAACATTTTTAAACCACCTCCCATGAAATAAATTTAAATAAATTGTTAATTTATGCACCTAAGTTCTGACCACGATACATACAGGGTTAGGTTAGTTCCAACAGTTTTAGTACCAATTACCCAATACAACATTCACCAACTTAAAAAAATAAACATGCTTGTTAATAAAACTTCTGAAATGTTCGTAGTAAACCAAACAATACTTGCGGAACCGAAACAAGCGAGCGAAACGTCATCCGAATAACGACGCCGACGATGTTAACTTGAAGTTTGTTTATTTGAAAGTTTCTTCGGAGAGCCGCGCGTGGCGGTACGTCGTCGAACACGAGGTTTAAGGTTGAAATCGTAATCAAACGAAAATAATGCATGAACTTTTGCGCTAACACTATAGCACCACAAACGCACTAAATATAAAGAATAACACTGTGTATGTCCAATAATACACGCGGCGTCGCCGATGAAATACGATCCATGCGAGGTCCAGCTTTGTAGTTGTAGTCAAAACGCCGGGTCCGCCAAGGTTAATGCAAACACCTTGTTGAATTATCAGGAACAATGTAGTGTTTGCTAACCCAATGAATCGCTTCAGGCGATGATAGTTGAAGCCACTTCAGTGTAAATTGTAAACTCCTATGCAACGGAGTTCGGGGTCACCATTGTACAATCTTGTCTGGTGAACGTAACGTACCAATCTGAGTCTCATGTGCGAATTGGCCACAGATAACTTCACCTTTATCCAACCTTGGAAGCGAGGCAATTCGCCACAAGTGTTTTAACATTTTTACGGAAAACGCGTTGTATTGCAGTTGTTTTTAATAATGAATTCATATTGGAATGGTTTATATTATGTTACCAACGCACGACAATTGAAAGGAGTTCTTTTTGTTGTCTTTTTTTTTACTTTTTTAAAAAGTTGAAATGTAAGTGGCCAGTAAGTATTTCATATGCAACATGTACGTTCCTCTAAAGAGGTTGCAATCATTCCGATTTAAATTATAGCAGTTCTAGGAAATGTATGTAAAGAATTTCATGTCAAGATAACTCCATGTTCTCCCTTAGCAAAAAAATAGAAAAAAATACATATTATAGGACGTTAGTGGGAGTTTTACCAGTGAAAAAATTAGAGCGGTCTCTAACATGGAAGTGATAAAAAAAAACTGAAAAGATTGAATGGGTTTTTTAAAAAAAAAATCTATGGCGTAATGAAAATATAATTATGGCCATTTGATCATCTTGGTTAAATGTACATTATATGCCAAGCTCATTAAAATTGGTTAACAGGAAAAAAAAAACAAAGAAAAATTAAATGTAGTTTTTTTTTTTTAAACGAAAACTATGATATTTAGGGTACGTTCAGATGACAAGCGCTCAACGCGCGTTTTGGTAACGCGCGTTTACAACTACATAACAACTTATTCAGGCCGTACACATGCTAACGCGCGTTTTATTAATACGCGCGTTGAACGCTGCGCTAGCGCTCGACTATTGTCAGCGCGCGTCAACGCGCGCTTTGAGATCATTGGTTTTCCATGTTTCCGTTCAGTTGAGCGCGCGCTTTCGCCGCGGATGGACGTATTTTAGGGTTCATCGGGTCGTCCAGAAATCGTCCGAAATGGAAAATGAAGCTTTTAATACGGAATTATTTATAGACGAAATAGAGAAACGTCCTGCGATATGGGACATGACAAGTAGCGATTATTCAGATAGGAATTTAAAGAGACGGGCTTAAACTGTTTCTACGTTCATCTTCGACAAATGTAAGAACTCTACTGACTGAACCAACCATGAACGAAAGAACCATGGCGGTCGCGGCAACGCGCGTTCAACGCCTGGCAAGCGCGTGTCATGTGAACACTATACAAAAATTTTGCGCGCGTTCAACGCGCGTTGAGCGCTTGTCATCTGAACGTACCCTTAGGGTGCTCAAATTTGGCAAAACAATTACTAATGCAGAGCCACACAATCTATAAAAATTACAAGCCCAAACTCAAGGGGGGCAAAATCTCTTAGCTTATCCTGGCACGGCCTTTCATACATATTTACAAAACCGGAATTCTCTATCGCTCAGCCTGGCACAACCTCGTTCTTGCCAAGAAATTAAAAGGCGCGTCAAATATCAGGGGCTACTTTTTGATCAGCGTCTCTCCTTTAGGCAACAATATAAGGTACCAGTCTTACCGCAAGAGCCAGAAGGCTGATATTCGTCATGAAGAGAATACGTGACTGTGTCACCCCTTATGTTGGTACGGTACCTCGCGCTAGTCGCGCTTTGCCAGTGTATATCGCAGTATGGAGCAGTTGTGCGGGGCATGCTAGTGAGACCTATCTGATAAGAGTGGAACGTGGGCAAAGAGTAGTAATATAAGTTATCCTGTAAAAGCCGAGTTACTATCCATCCAGAATCGTTGTACCTCGAATCAAAATTCCTCAGCTCTTTGCCATTAAAGCAGTAACTTGCACACACAGTATCTTCTTAAAAGTTCAAAAACTCTGCATTTTACCAAGAGATGACGACGAAGTGTATTTTTAGGACTACCCTACCCCAATCAGATGCGACATGGACGGCTAGGAGATCACCGGCCTTCTCCTACCACGACGTCTACAACAATATTTTCGTATACCATTGGTCCGTGATATTAAACTTCTTACTGATTTTTTTTCCTAGCCTGTATTAGTATCCCACTGCGGGGTAAAGACCTGTCCCCTGGGGCGGTTGTCACACTGCTCCGCACATGGCACCGGCGTCCGGTGCTGCGGTGTTTTACTTTTTACTGTAGAATCTTGATTTGTACGCAAAAACCGCACGGTGTGTCACACTGGCTCCATCTCTCCGTGCTGAGGTGCGAATCGCACTTCCGGACGGCGATGCGGTGCGGGACGTAGGGTATGAGCACACCGAGCTCCATAGTAAATCTGTCGCGATTAGCGCGATTGAAAATTACAGTTGGTGTGTGTGTGTGTATGCACCTTTATGAAGATTGTATGGCAATACTACCTACCGAAGATAAGTATAACGAGTAGCCCCCTTACTTATAAACATGGAATAAGCTTGGAATAGTTTATGCCATGCTTTGTCTTTATGTGTAATTGAGACATTTGCATCTGACAGAAAGTGACAAAGCATGGCAAAACTATTCCAAGCTTATTCCACGTTTATAAGTAAGGGGGTAGGAGTGACCAAGCAAGGAGATTAATTCAAATATGTCCGGTGCCCGGTGAAGGATCAAGAATGTGTCATTTGGATTGGGAAGTTGTGGTACGGTCAGGGGGAGGCTTATTGTGGACCATCTCGGGCTATAATAGGCCCATTTTCAGGTTCGTATGAGCATAGTAGGTACTTGGGAGGATTTATGTTTGAGACACTGCATTTCCTCCGTCAATAGCATGATATGAACCTTGATGTGATGTCCGTCTCTCGAACCATCACCGGTTCTTTCGTAACGAATAAGACTTTGTCATAACAAATATGTTAATTACATGAACCCTAGGCGGACTTATAATGTTATGGTTTATGACAAAATCCGCTCCGCTCTATAGTCAATGCGGATCGTCGTACACCGCAGTTCCGCACGGAGATACGAGGGGTGATCCATAAGTTTTGAGAATCAGTATGAACCATGCACATAATGATATTTTTTTAATGTGGAATATACCATGGCACTAATCAAACTTAAATTAGAGAAAAAAAAATACTATATTGTTCATTTGTTTTTCTGTGATAGTTAAACAAAAAACATCTGTATGAATAATTTTACAAGACGGTAAAATAAGAGTTAGTTTTGTAATAATTTGGAGCGGTGTGGAGAAACTTCTGGTACACTAATAAAAAATATTGTTTTTGAAAATGAAACCTTGATTTATCATTATGATTTAAATGATAAATAAGTTATCATTGCAGTGGATTTTTTATCTCCAGCTCTGTCACCAAAACTTAGGGTGGTTTTTTCGGCCTCGCCCAGGATTATTGAGGCCTACAAATAAATACTTTGACATTCGTTTTTAGCAATTGTGTTTAAATAATCTAGGAGAGTTATATAACATTATTCTATCATAGTTATGGGAAAATATTAAAAACAAGCTCAAGAAAAAAAAAACGAATTTGTGGCAGGAAATGTGCTTCAGAGGCTTCTAATTCACAAGGGTGCTGCTCATCGACCAAAGATCAGAACTGAGAACCGCTCTCCCCGTTATTAAGCCCTAACTTTCGACTACTACTTCTCATTCACTAATGTTAAAAAACAGCTACATAAAAATCACGAGCTTATGATGATTTAGTGAACGTACAAAATTTGACCATTTTGACCTCCTAAAGTAAAATTATTTTTATAGTGGTAAAATAAAACAATTGAGTGACGTTAATAAGTGTTTGGAAATATAGAAAGTGTGCTTATTTCAATTAAAATATAACGATTTACATATCTCCCATTTTTAATACCGATTATCAAAACTTTTGGATCACCCCTCGTATATGGAGCAAATCCGTACGGTTGTGCGTCGTCGTCACCGCACGCCGCAACGGGATGCGGCGGCAGTGTGACAACCGCTTTGATCTCCATGTGTCCCTATTAGGTGCTTCGTAACTAGTGATGGGCGATTTCTGAAACATTACAAAATTAGGTGGAAATGATTCTGACACAAGTAAACTTCATTTAAATTTCATGAAAAGTATCCGTTACTTACGTTACATTACAAAACTTTAGTAATTTTCAGAAATTAATCGATTTCACTTTGGTAACTTTCAGAATATTGCATGAAATTTTTGGTGAAAGTTTCGCTTTTGAAACTTTCAGAATATTGCAGAAATTAAAGTGAAAGTTTCACTTTTGAAACTTAACAGCCGCCCATCACTATTCGTAACAGTAAGTTGTTACCAAAGTTAAATTGATTCTAAAAAAATATCAATGATTATGATTTTATTTTTATATAATTGTTCACTCGACAGATTTTGTAAGTTTAACCACAGGTTTAACTAACTATATCCACTTTCGAAAATATATTTTATTATGTTACGTACTTCATCAATTTAACCACACTCGTAGATGCCTCGCAGACGTCCAAGATACAGGCCCAGCCTATCTAGAGTCTGACGGACACTTCATGTTATTACACCGTACGCTTTACTTGGCTACATGGGATCTATGTTATTATACATCTATGCATAGGGTGAACATTATTATATCTGTGGTTTGGTGCTGTCAGCCTGTCAACGTCAAGTCCGGCTGAGACCGGCTGTCATTTCATTGCGAGCTGACGTCTGACGTTTTGTAGTTTTCGTATATGGTTTTGGCTTGGTGAAGGAGAGTATGTAAATAATATGTGAATTTACAAGTTCATAATAAGTACTATTAATAATATTTGTGTCTTCAAAATATCGTATCGTAAGAGATGAAACAGTTACATCAGGAGTAGTTCGTGTTTGCTGCCGCTTTTGACTACGAATGTAATGTTTTCTCGATTGAATCCCGGCGAGTAAAGTAAAGATTTATAAATCAACAACGTGTTTCTTATAAATTTATCGCAAAGACTATGGTTTAAGTAAATGGTTTCTTATTGACTGTTTTATCACCTTTTATTTAACTGTTCACTTGGGTACGCGAGCGTCATAGGTTAAGAAAACAAAATGAAATTGGTAAGTAGTTTGCCATTGTTGTCCTTCGACCTTCATCAATCATGGTTGATTTTTCTATTTATTTGATCATTATCATAATGCTTATCCAAACATTTAGAAATATTTACATCAGTATTGGTAATGTTTCCAGTACTGCCTAAGTAGCGACGCGGCCAAGCCGTGCTTCGTGCTGTCGTTCAAAGAGCTGCTGATCATGCTGGACTGCGGCCTGGCAGCGCACTCGGTCCTGAACTTCCTGCCGATGTCGCCTGTGCCCTCCATGCGCCTCACAACTCTGCCCTCCTATACTCCACCCCACATCACTGACCCCCTGCTGGAAGGGGTCAGTATATTTCACTTGGCATATATATATATATTTCTTACTACATGTAAAAGTGCCCGTGCGGCCTACTTACTGAATAAATGTCTTTACTATCTATTTTCCTGTGAAGGTCACAACAAATAATGGCACAGCAAAAAGTATTACATTGAGTGAGTGCCATGTTAAAGGACTAAAAAATACAAGTGCAGGGGCTTGCGGTCTGGACAGAGTTTTGGCAACTACTTTAACTTGTACTTTTACATTTAGGCAACTACTTTAAGTTGCCAGAATTCCCACTAACCACTAAAACACAGCAGATTGTCAGCAACAGGGTTCTATATTGTCCTGTGCAGTACAGAACCCAGAAGTTAATTAATAACTGGTGGTAGCTAAAGCTTTTAGAACAATAATTTTTTTTCTCAATCTGATAAAAAGTATTTTGTTGTGGTATGTTATGTTGAAGCTAAATGAGCTCAGAGGCCACCTGATGCTGTGCCAGCGCTCCATTGCTCCATACAACAAAATCTTTTCATGTTATTGTCATTTGACATTCATCCTCTTTAGCTAAACTCACTTAACCTTTAATTGATGAGGTGGTTTCAAAGCATTCTCAAAGTAACACTTAGGCCATAGCAACATACATACATACATAAACTCACGCCTTCATTCCCAGAGTGGGGTAGGCAGAGCTACAGAATTATCCACAACTTCAAAATAATAGTTATGACGTCTGTGAGACGTATATCACGGCAGTTAAAGGTTAAGAAAAACAATGCTTTATATTTGAATTAAGTGTTGTAACAGTATACCACATTATGTCCGCATTTAATGCGGTTGAAATCTCTATACTTTGTTAAAGAGATTTCAACCACATTGAAAGTTTATTAGATTATTTTATGACTATCACTATACTATTCTATTCTATTCTATAAAAATCAATCAATATGACGCCTGGTTTTCAAGACGGTAATGACAACTTAAAATCAGGGACTTGCTAGGAAGATCCCCACATCTTATAACTCTAGAAGACCACAATCTCGCAAGTATTTTTTGTAGGAACAATCATGACGGCGGAGGAGTCTGCATACTTACAAAGAAGGACATAGAATATATAGAATTAGGAGAAATAAATAAATTATCTATAGAATATATTATAGAAATATGTGCAATCGAAATAGTTATGTTCAATTTAATTTTAATTACGATTTATTGGCCAAATAGTTCTAGAGAAGTAGATTTGTTTTATGTACAGTTAGAAAACCTACTGAAATTAATTACACTTAAGTATACAAATAAAAATGTAATAATCGGAGGTGACCTCAATGTGAATTTTTTGAATAACTCGAACAAAACTAAAATTATGAGTGACATATTTAGGAAATTTAATTTTACACAAAATATAAAAGAACCAACTAGAATCACTAAAACAACATCGACGTGTTTAGATGTAGTTTTTACTAATTTTGATACTCATGACTATACTTTTAAGGTTAAAGAATTTGGTTTGTCGGATCATAAGGGCATAACAATAACTAAAGAGTCGCGAAATGCAACTAAAACGCCACCGCTTTGGACGGTGAAGAGAATATACAACCATAAAAACATATCCCAGTTCAAAACACGATTGCAAAATACTGACTGGAATAGGATTATTACAGCAGATAGGGACATTAATGAAAACTATAACGCATTTATTAAAGCCATGAGCTCAATTTTAGGCGACTGCATTCCAAAAAAAAGGATACATTTAAAAAAGAAAAAGACAAAATCTTGGCTAAGTTTAGGTCTGAAAATTTCATGTAAAAATAAAAGACTTTTAAAGCTGTTATTAAATCAAAAGACAAGCTCTGTTTTAAGCGGGTATTATAAAACGTACGAAAAAATGTTGAAACGTCTTGTTAAGGTTTCAAAACGGAATCAATATATTAAAAGAATGGAGAACTCTAAAAATAGTACGAGAACTATGTGGCAAGTAATAAAAGAGCGAACAAATAAATTAAGTGAAAGGGGTATAAAAAATATCAAGTTAAAAATTAACGACACAGTTATAGAGCATCCCGAAAAAGTCGCCAATACTTTTAACGAATTCTTTTTATCCATAGGAGTTAACCCTTCCTGTGCACCAAAAGGTAGACCAGTACTCTCCCCTACATTCCAGTCTTTTTTCCTAAATCCAGTAAATGAAAAAGAAATTCGTAATATTATTGAGAAAATGAAAAATAAATCTAGTTTTGGAGCTGATGAGTTCCCCCCAATTCTTATCAAGCAATGCAAAGATGATTTAATACAACCTTTGACGTATCTAGTTAATCAGTCATTCTCTGAAGGAACATTTCCCGATTATCTCAAAATATCTATCATAAAACCTCTTCCAAAGACTAAAGCAACCGATGACCCGAATAAATTTCGTCCTATAGCGTTATTATCGTCATTCTCAAAAGTGTTCGAATCTGCAATGGCTAATAGATTAAACTCTTTTTGCGGAAAATTTAATATCTATGATGATCGTCAGAACGGATTTCGAAAACACAGATCGACTACTCTTGCATTATATAAATTTACCCAAAGAGTATTAGACATTATTAACAAACGAAAGTACGCTGTGGCAATGCTCTTAGATATGAGTAAAGCTTATGACAGAGTGTCTCACGAAATCCTTCTAAATAAATTATCGGGAATAGGGGTCCGTGGATTGCCTCTTAAATGGTTTACGTCTTACCTAAAAAACCGGGAACAGTATGTAGATATCGAATTCCATGATTGCAAGAGTCGGTGCTTAACGAATATTAGATCCCAAAAGTTAGTAGCGAACAATTCAATACCGCAGGGCAGTGTTTTGGGGTGTTTACTGTTTTTGTTGTATATTAACGACTTGCCAAAAGTTATCAATAACCATAGTATTCTATACGCAGATGACATAACAGTAATTTTGGAATGTAACGATAGTGATCATTTTAAACAACAACTACAGGATAGTCTACTACAAATAACATATTGGTTGGATGAACATAATCTGAAACTAAATTTGGACAAAACTAAAATAATACAAATGAATCCACGACAAAAAACATAGATCGAAACTAACATCGTATATAATACCAATAGGATAGAATCAGTCGAATCATGTAATTTGTTAGGGGTAGAATTTGATTCGTGTGTAACGTGGAAAACCCATGTGGATACTATTTCAAGAAAAATAGCCAGATTTACTTATGCTCTATACCAACTAAAGAGATGTACGAACCTCAAAACGGCTGTTGCTGCATACTATGCATATGCTCATTCGAGGTTAAGCTATGGTATCGTCTTATGGGGCAATAGCTCGCATATCAATAAATTGTTTGTATTACAGAAAAAATGTGTAAGAATTTTAGCAAACATAACAGGCAGAGAAAGCTGTAAACCACATTTTAATAATTTAAGTATTCTGACCCTGACATCGATATATATTTATGAAATTTGTAAATTTGTAAGACGACATAAGGACATATATGGAAAAGAAAGAGACGACAGCATAAAATTCAACTTGCGAAAAAGAAATAAATTAGTTAGACCCTTTACTACATTGAAAATTGTGAGCTCGGGTAGCCATCACATGGCGATAAAAATATATAACAAGATACCACTTTCCATTAAAAATATTGTAAAAGAGGCCACATTTTGTAAAAAGTTAAAAGAAATTTTGATGTTAAAATGTTATTATGACTTAAATGAATTTTTTGATAACTAGTTATAGCATTAGTTTATAGTAGTGACATGTAATATTTATAATAATAATTCTTGACATTTAAATTAAATACCTACCTATGTAAGAAATTGTAATGATATTGCAGTGCCCTCCCAGGGTTTATGTTAGAGCATTTAATATATTATAACATCTTTGTGACATACAACATAAGGCAATAAAGTATATGAATTATGAATTATATGAATTATCCATCAACCCACAATGCCAAAAGAGCCATTTTGCTACTTAGATGTTTTGCTTTTTAGAAGACTTGCTCATGAGGGTCAGAAATGTTGCTTTTTAAAAGACAGCCATATGAATGGTTTTTAGCTAGGTGACATTAAACTGGATTCATCTTTTGAAGAGGGTTCAGCTCTGTAAGTAGGGTTACCATTATATTGAGGGTTTTTATCTATGCAATAGTAATGTATGAGAGATGGTTTGACTGTGTTCTGCGCGTGGCAGGAGCTGAAGGAGTGCTGCGGGCGCGTGTTCGTGGACTCGGCGCCGGAGTGGGTGCCGCCGCTGGAGCACGTGGTGGACTTCGCGCAGCTGGACGTGCTGCTCATCTCCAACTACACGTGCATGCTGGCGCTGCCCTTCGTCGTTGACACGCCCGGCTTCCGTGGGCAGGTGCTCGCCACCGAGCCCACGCTGCAGATCGCCAGGTACGCGACGCACTCAGTGCACCCGTGCGGCGTGTGTCATCCAATTTACACATGTGTGCAAATTTTCAGCTTCATCGGTAACCGGGAAGGGGGTCTAATTTTACTTGCAAGATTTGACCCGGACCTACATACATACGTTGCAAGTTAAATAAAAGCTTGTAATATAAATAAAATAACGCATAAAAAAGTAACTTTCATTTCCGAAAATAATAAATGATCACCAAAATAATAAACCATTTTAATTTTAAATGATATTAAAATTGATTGGGTTTTCGTTTTGTGATGAGGAGGTGTCCCTTCGCGCAGATTCTACCTGGAGGAGCTGTCGACGTGGCTGGAGGCGGGCGGCGCGCGCACGGCGGCGGCGCGGCGCTGGAAGGAGCTGCTGCACGTGCTGCCCGCGCCGCTCGCGCTCGCCGCGCGCCCGCGCGCCTGGCGCCGCCTCTACGGGCCCGACGCCATCCGGCGCGCGCTGGCGCGCGTGCGCGTCGTCGGCTACGACGAGCGCGTCGACATCTACGGCGCGCTCGACGCCACGCCCGTCTCCTCCGGCTTCTGCCTCGGCTCCGCCAACTGGGTGCTGCGCTCCGCGCACGAGAAGGTGCCGCCCGACCTGCGCCCGCCCCGCCGCGAGGCCCCCGCGCTTTGTTGGTTACTGGAGTGATATTGATTGAAAACGGCAGGTGGCGTACGTGAGCGGCTCGTCGACGCTGACGACGCACCCGCGGCCCATCAACCAGGCGGCGCTGCGCGGCGCCGACCTGCTGGTGCTGGCCGCGCTCACGCAGACGCCGGCGCACAACCCGGACAACATGCTGGGTGAGCCCGAGCGCGCCGGCGACCCCCGAGCCGCCCGCCCTGACATATTTTTCATATTTTATTGGGCCTTTGATGGATTGAAATTTTACTTTTCAAGCGAACATCATTCCAAGCAATTGAGCAGTCAACTAACTTTAAAAAATACGTCACTAAATTTGCCAAATAACATGCGTGACGGTCCCAGCGAGACATGAACAATATTATAATTATAGTAATGATCATGTCTGGAGCTCCGGGGTCCACACGATGACACGACCGAGTGTAGTGTGGCCCGGCCGGAGGTCCGCCGGACGGTCCGCTAACGGTCGCATGTCGGGGGCGCAGGCGACCTGTGCGTGCACTGCGCGACGACGCTGCGCAACGGCGGCGGCGTGCTGCTGCCCGTGTACCCGTCGGGCGTGCTGTACGACCTGCTGGAGTGCCTGGGCGCGCACCTGGAGGCCGCCGGCATGGCGCACATGCCGCTCTACGTGCTCAGCGAGGTGGCCGACGCCTCGCTCGCCTACTCCAACATCCTCGCCGAGTGGGTCTCCTCGGCCAAGCAGGTCAGTCCCAACACGCCCAACCCAGCAGCCGACCTTACAAATAAAACATTTAAAACGGTCCTGTATAATTTTTAATTAATGAATAATGACGATAACATTGAAGCTTATTACAATAATTAACTATATCACCAACCTGAAGAATTGTTACCTGTCACCTGTTTTACCTGTTTTTTTTAAAACATATTTTGGAACACAATGTTGCAAGATATTTATGAAAATCTGACGATTAAGGAGTGAAGTTCATTGACTGATTGATTATATGATGCAGTGATTTCGTTTACGAGTGGGTGGGGCGCTCGTGTTTGATAAGATAACATAGGCATGAGAATTTCATTTACCACTGAAATTCAAAAATACAAATACGTAGAAGTCATTCGGGAATATTGGCGTGGTTCAGTGACCGGGTGAGAGAGTGATGTCCCGCGGTCGGTGTCGCAGGCGAAGGTGTACCTGCCGGAGGAGCCGTTCCCGCACGCGGGGCTGGCGCGCACGGGGCGGCTGCGCGCGGCGCGGCGGCTGCACGACGACGCGTTCTCGCGCGAGTTCCGCGTGCCCTGCGTCGTGTTCGCCGGGCACCCCTCGCTGCGGCTCGGGCCCGCCGTGCACCTCATCGAGCTCTGGGCTAGCCAGCCGCAGCACGCCGTCATCTTCACCGGTATAGTTCCCCCACGCCGGCATCAGCACCGGTATAGTTCCCCCACGCCGGCATCAGCACCGGTTTAGTTTCCACACGCCGGCATCTGCACCGGAACAGTGCTCATACGCCAAGTAGATACGAATTTCTGAACTTTGTTACTTTACAGTCACGTCAGCAAACATGATTGTCAAGTGTTTAATACGATAAAGTACATAAGATAAAAGTGATTAGCTACTTTTGACACTCAGTGTACAATCCAGGACGTAGCTCGCATTTAACTATTTTTTTTTAAAGATTTCAACGTGGTGTTTTTGTAATGTTGGTGTGCGTCCCGTAGAGCCGGACTTCCCGTACCTGGACGCGCTGGCGCCGTTCCAGCCGCTGGCCATGAAGGCGTTCCACTGCCCCATCGACACGTCGCTCAACTACAGCCAGGCCAACAAGCTGGTGCGCGAGCTGCGGCCGCGCGAGCTGGCGCTGCCCGAGCAGTACGCGCCCGCGCCGCTCGGGCCCGCGAGGTGACTACTCATTTTACCCAATGTCTTATCATTCGTGACAATAGGGAATATTCATGACAAGACTGCAGCTGCTTTTTACAGCTTCAATATAAGCTGATACATGTTACAACGAGTGACCAAAGAAATAAGTCTACCCGCGTACTATAACCGCTAATAGATTTCGGTAATGGTATCAGAATACCACCTATAGCGTAACCGAAGCGTAAAGTGAAACTATTCTATAATCCTTTCGACGGTTTATGTCAGATTTGCAGAAGGCCAGATTCTCAAATTGGAAGATTCTCAAATTGCCAGATTGCCAAAATGTCAGATTCTCAAATTGCCAGATTCTCAAAATTCCAGATTCTCAAAATTCCAATTTCTCAAAATGTCAGATTCTCAAAATGACAGATTTTAAACCTCCCTGCTTTCCTAAGAAAAGTTTCTTGACAGACAGATAGTCAGACGGACAACGGACATAAATATGACTTTTTTTTAAAGTAGATAGAAACATAACGAGAATAATTACAAACTTGCCACTGTTTTTTTTGATAGTCGACTTTTTTCCTTATTATAAAACACGACCAAATTGAAACATTTATTTAATATCAAACGTAACATACCTAGTATTATAAATATCATTTTTTTCTTAAAAAATAAAAACAAACTACGGCATCTCCCACTGAGGTTAAAAATAAATCAAGGTCTTAACTTAAGTAAACAACGAGTAACAACACAAAAAATACTTAGTCTTACGTTATATCCAGTCTCATCGATACACATTTGTGCTTCAAGTCTCGTGAAAAATAGATAATTTTAAACGTATAATTCTCTTTAGGAAGTCCAGATTACTTATTTCTTTGTTCTCCAATTTTTTCCAATAGATTTTCATACTTCTTGTCAAAAATTCTGACTTTTGTTCTTCCGTTTTTATTGTTCGGACGTAATAATAATATTTGTTTCGCTCTGTAATTCAGAAACTTTGCTTCTTTTTTGATTATATACAAAAAATTGTATAGTTTATAGGTTTTTTTGGGTATTTTTTTGTTTTTCGGTGATGAAACCGTTCTAATGGGTTATTTATTAGTGCGATGCCGGTGTTCTGCGTGTACAACACTTAACGTCTTGGGATCAAATAGTTGTAACCACTGTTTATGAAAGTAGCTTACAGTAGTAACTTAGTTAATAATTTAATACGTAAAGAGGAAGTCATGTGTTGTTTGTTATTTATAATACTAGGTATGTTACGTTTGATATTAAATAAATGTTTCAATTTGGTCGTGTTTTATAATAAGCAAAAAAATCGACTATCAAAAAAAAAGCGGCAAGTTTGTAATTATTCTCGTTATGTTCCTACCTTCAAAGATAAAGATAAAGACATTTATTCAGTAAGTAGGCCGCACGGGCACTTTTACACGTCAAGAATCTACCAGCGCATCACAAGAGGAGACCACTGCTGAGAAGAAGCGCCGCAAGACACTCAGCAGTCAGTCATTTTTTAAAATATATTTAATATTGCAATGGTACTACTTAGTCTAGCATTATATAAATCTATAAATAGCAAATTAAAAAATATTTCAAATATCCTGCGTAGTTTCCGCAGGAAAACACACCAAAATCTTAAGATAGAAAGAGAGAAAAGGAAAAAAGAACTCCTACGTATGTGTATATAAGACGGTGCAAGATGACCACATAAGATTGATATGTTTTCCTACATCAACGGTGTCCCCCAGACAAGATAAAGATTTTGAATTTGAAAAAACAAATAAAAAATATATTATTGATTAAGTTTCGGGTTTAGGCCAAGCATTTTTGTCTATTATATAGTCCTCGATCCTATAATACGCTTTAGACATTAACGACTTTTTCAAGTAAGTGCTGGAAAGGGTAACTTTAATACTACCTCAGGTAATTTATTATAGAAATGAATGCACTGACCAACAAATGATTTATGTACTTTACGGACGCGGAATTTTCGAATAGCTATTTTATTTTTATTTCTAGTATTTAAATTATGTATATCAGAATTTTTTGTGAAAGAATCCAATTTTTTTATAACATAAATAATATTCTCATAAATAAATTGTGACGCTACAGTTAAGATATTAATTTCCTTAAAAAGATTTCTTAAGGAGTCACGGGAATTTAAGTTGTAAATAGAACGAATGGCCCTTTTTTGTAACACAAATATAGTTTGTATGTCAGCTGCCTTACCCCAAACCAGAATACCGTACGACATAACACTATGGAAATAACTATAATAAACTAAGCGAGCTGTCTCAACATTGGTTAGTTGTCTAATTTTCCTAACTGCGTAAGCTGCCGAACTTAGTTTACCTGCCAGTACAGCTATATGGGGACTCCATTGCAAATTTTTATCTATTGTTATGCCTAGGAAAACTGCCTTATCTACGATTTGCAAACCCTCGTCATTTAGAAAAATACTAGAATCTAACGGTTTAACATTAGGCAAAGCGAATCTAACACATTTAGTTTTCTTAGCATTTAGTAGCAAATTGTTGCTAGTAAACCAATTAAGTACTTTAACTAGTGTGGAGTTTATGCTACTGTAGTCTATGGATTTTCTGGCAACCTTGAAAATTAGTGAAGTATCATCAGCATAAAGTACAATATCACAAAGTTTATCTACTGATGGTGGCAAGTCATTTATGTAAACCAAAAATAGAAAAGGACCTAAAATAGAGCCTTGAGGCACACCTATTTTCACTGTAGCTCCATCAGATTGTGTTTTGTTTACAACAACTGTTTGAGTTCTATCACTGAGATAAGAAGACATAAGACTTATAGCTTTATTAGACAATCCATAATGTTCTAATTTTAAATTAAGGGTCGTATGAACCACTCAATCAAAAGCTTTAGAAAGGTCACAAAATATTCCTACTGCATCGCAAGATTGCTCCCAACTGTTATATATATATTTAATGAGAACAGATGCCGCATCAATTGTTGATCGACCTCTGGTAAAGCCAAACTGGTTATTGTTAAGTAGTTTATTTCTATTAAAGTGACCTAACATATCATTCAGAATTAGTTTCTCAAAGACTTTACTTAAAACTGGTAGTATAGAAATGGGACGGAAGTTCGTTATATCACACATCTCAACCGATTTAAAAAGAGGTATGACTTTACTATATTTCATAAGATCTGGGAAGATCCCTTCTGAAATGCAATTATTGTAAATTAATGCTAGATGGGGTGCAATTACACCTATGATAGGAAAAAGTACACTAACTGATGTGCCCCACAAATCCTCAGTTTTCTTTAAACTAAGCGTTTTAAATACTTTGACTATTGAAACTGAATTTATAGGGCTGAATTCAAAGTTACATTTACTGACATTAGTGCAAAGTAAGATTGAGCTTGAACCGCGGATGATTTGAGACATTTCGTAGTATTAATGGCTATGTTGGAAAAATAATCTTCGAATGCTAAGGCGACGTCTTTATTTGACGTGATTTGTTTGTCACCTGATTTTGGGTGACCTGATTATCGCGAGTTTTAGATTTACCCGTTTCTCTATTTATAATATTCCATACAGTTTTTACCTTATTGTCAGACGATTTGAGTTTAAGACTAAGAAAATTTGCCTTGGCAGTTAAACAAACTTGCTTAAAGGTCTTTGAATAACTCTTAACATAATTTAGTCATATGTATGTCCGTTGTCTGTCTGACTATCTGTCTGTCAAGAAATTTTGTCTCAGGAAAGCAGGGAGGTTTAAAATCTGGCATTTTGAGAATCTAGCATTTTGAAAATCTGGAATTTTGAAAATCTGGCATTTTGAGAATCTGGCTATTTGAGAATCTGTCAATTTGAGAATCTGGCATTTTGAGAATCTGCCAATTTGAGAATCTGGCATTCTGCAAATGTGACATAAAGCGTCGAAAGGTGAAAATCTAACTCTCCACACAATATACAGCTAAGAAAAGTATCACATTTCGAGCAAATGTATTAAAAAAAATTCGTTCAGGCCGCACATCAGCGGGGACATGGCAACAGTGGTACTGCGACGCGGAGGCGCAAAAGCCGTGGGCCTGCGCCGGCGCGCCGCGCGCGGGACCATGGCCGGCGCGCTGGCCGCGAGCGCCGCGCCCCGGACCGTGCGCGCCGGGCTGCGCGCCGCGCCGCTCGCCGCGCTGCTGGTCCTGCGCGACTCGCGCCTGGAGCTGACGCCGCCGCCGCCGGCGCCCGCGCCGCCGCTGTCCGAGGGGACCGACCTGCCACCGGGTGAGTCCGCTGTGTCTGCATCCTGCCAGGCCGCGCCGGGCTGCGCGCCGCGCCGCTGGCCCTGCGTGACTGGCGCCTGGAGCTGACGCCGCCGCCGCACCCCCCCACCTATATTGTCGTTTGTCCCCCAGTGCCGGTGGCGGGCGCGGCGCCGGCGTGCGTGGAGTGGGGGCTGCTGGACGCGGAGCTGTTCGTGCGCGCGCTGGCCCGCGAGGGGCTGGGCGCGGCGCGCGTGGAGGCGGGCGCGCACGGCGGCTGCGTGGTGCACCTGCCGCGGCACGACGCGCTGGCCGTGCTGGAGCGGCACTCCACGCACGTGTTCTGCGAGGCGCGCGCGCGCCCGCACGTGCGCCAGGCGCTACGCAAGGCGCTCACCGCCTGCCTGCAGCACCTCTAGCCGCCCCCGCCTGCCTGCAGCACCTCTAGCCGCCCCCGCCTGCCTGCAGCACCTCTAGCCGCCCCCGCCTGCCTGCAGCACCTCTAGCCGCCCCCGCCTGCCTGCAGCACCTCTAGCCGCCCCCGCCTGCCTGCAGCACCTCTAGCCGCCCCCGCCCGACCAGGGCCACCGAGCGGGACCAGACGATATTAGGTATGCCCGCTCACTCACCTCACTTACTAAGAAAGTGTAGTGTAATACTAGTTTATCTACATCAAATCATAACTTCCCCATAATATGTTCAGAAACCCTATATTAAGAAACCTGTATCTGTGGTTGTATTTTAATGCTAACATTAAAGTATTGGTTGTCATTAAAGTATTGGTTGTCGATGCGGTTGCATCTTAATGTTCGTATTAATCAATTGGAGACCGATACTTTAATGTAGATATTAAGATACAGAGCAACCACAGATACAGGTTTCTCACATATTGTAGAAAACTTATGATATTCATGTAGATAAAGTTATGTATGCCTTTCGGCTCGTTTCATAAAACCACACTCGTGTATTAATGCCCCTCATTATGCATTAGTCACATCACATATAAACTACTATTATGTAACTGATACATAATGAGGGTTCTTAAAGCACGAGTTTGGTTTTATGAAACGACCCAAAAGGCGAGTTTCATAATAAGATCACTCGAGTGTTTTAAGGCTTAATTATGTACAGTTGCATACATTACTTTATCTACACATACAGGGTGTTTGGTAGCGGGTTCGACAAACGAAAATGGGAAATACCTGGGTCCAATTGGAACACATTTGCCATAGTAACCCCTATGCTAAAGTTGATAGTTTTTTTTTAATATTTTTTTTTCCGTTTTTTTGAAAATATCCCAAAATTTTACATTTAAACCTTCTTAATTACATACCTAAGCAACTGAAACCGCCCATTTTTTTTTTAAATCATGCTCTGTTAATGGTTTTATTTTAAAACAAAACCAAAACCCATAAGTAGTGCTTTAAAAAAAAAATATGGGCCCTTAAAGCTATGACAAAATGAGAAAAATAAAATGACATTAAAGTTTTGCCAAGTATAAAAAAAAAATCAAAAGTCATAGACGATTTCAAATTGATTAAAAAACTTCTCTGGTTAATACTCTTCACAACGATATGCCATTTAAAAGAAAAAACACAGAAAAAAAAAAACGCAGTACATTGAAATTTCCTCACGAAGATTTATTAAAGAAATCACTTATACCACGGTTATGAATATTGGTGAATACGTTACAGTTAATAATCGCTGGTAAATTACTATTAATAAAAAACATTTTAAGAGTAATAATAAAATTGAAAACAAAACACATTTTTAAATTTTGATCACAAAATTTAAAAAATTCTTTGAGCTTCACGGGCGTTATTGCGAGCTCGACCATACGCTAAACAAAACACTTTTTTAAAATTTGTGATCACTTGATCAGGAATACATTCCGTACATTTTCGTCGCATTTGCCACATTGATTTGAAAAAAACATTAAGCTAAATAAGCTTTTTAATCTGTGTCTTAAATAGCTTGTAGTTCTTTAAAAGAAAAGTACACTTTTTTTTTTAAAGGCGGCAAATTGTAATTTTTTTTCAAACAGAAAACTTGTAGAGAAACACGTTGATTTGTATTGGTTTTTGAAACTTTCATTACAATGGGTGAACGTACACCATTTACCAATGAAGAGTACGCTGATATTATTTTAGCGTATGGTCGAGCTCGCAATAACGCCCGTGAAGCTCAAAGAATTTTTTAAATTTTGTGATCAAAATTTAAAAAAGTGTTTGGTTTTCAATTTTATTATTACTCTTAAAATGTTTTTTATTAATGGTAATTTACCAGCGATTATTAACTCTAACGTATTCACCAATATTCATAACCGTGGTATAAGTGATTTCTTTAATAAATCTTCGTGAGGAAATTTCAATGTACTGCGTATTTTTTTTTTCTGTGTTTTTTCTTTTAAATGGCATATCGTTGTGAAGAGTATTAACCAGAGAAGTTTTTTAATTAATTTGAAATCGTCTATGACTTTTGTTTTTTTTTTTATACTTTGCGAAACTTTAATGTCATTTTATTTTTCTCATTTTGTCATAGCTTTAAGGGCCCATATTTTTTTTTTAAAGCACTACCTATGGGTTTTGGTTTTGTTTTAAAATAAAACCATTATCAGAGCATGATTTAAAAAAAAATTGGGCGGTTTCAGTTGCTTAGGTATGTAATTAAGAAGGTTTAAAGGTAAAATTTTGGGATATTTTCAAAAAAACGGAAAAAAAAAATTAAAAAAAAAACTATCAACTTTAGCATAGGGGTTACTATGGCAAATGTGTTCCAATTGGACCCAGGTATTTCCCATTTTCGTTTGTCGAACCCGCTACCAAACACCCTGTATATTATAAGTACTCTAAGATGGGTTCAAAAGCCGAAAGGCAAAGTGCTACCTGTAACACACCTACAGGTGCTAGCTAAGCAAATGTAAGTATAAACTGAAATAAGAAATAAATCAAATTATATAAATAACATATAAATTCATTTAATTATAATAATGACAGTAGTGCAATGGGAAATATATAAAAAATAAATTTCGAAAGTGGTACAACAAACCTGTGCTGTGTCACATGTACGATATTGGACTAAAAAATATACCAAATAGACTTTTAAATTGATACTAGAATTGGACCTATTTAAATTGTGTTGTGTTGGTTTTGGAATATGTTATAAATGTGAAACTCATTACTTTATAATATTTGATAACGTAATTACAAAATTACATTATAGCTGCTACCTAACATCTTAGCCTAGTTGTGCAAAATGTGCTTACAGAATCAACAAGTTTTTAGGGTGGTTGGTAATTCTGTAGCTCTGCCTACAACACTCTGCGAATGAAGGCAGGTGTTGTGTATGAATGTTGTGTCATTGCCAACGGGGTTCGAACGCATAGAGGACTTATGATATGTGTGTAGTTTAGGATAGGTGAGGAAATATGAAGAAAAAAAATTGAAGGCCCCATCCTTATAAGTCCGCATACACCCATATGTTCGCGCTTATAGCGCTGATCTCGAAAATAATCTTTCGATATTGGGAGGCATGCTCGTCCCCCGCTACGGTACCTTCGCTGGCAAACTTCTGCGCCGGTATGAATTTATTAACGTATAATTTGTGACAGTCAAGCAAGACTGCACTTGAAACTGCTTACATTGTTATGCCGTTAGCAGAGAAGTGCATCTGTCGCCCGCGGCGGCGCCCGGCCGGCCCACCGCAACGGAATGTCAACCTGTTCGTCGCTGACTTTAATTTGACACTGACGATTTCCGGTTTGGTTAGTAAAGACACGATATTTACAGTGCCGGCTGTCTACTGTTTTTACCTCATTTTTACAAGTTTTGTCTGTTCCGTTCGGTATAAATTTTGTAATCAATTTGAAACTTACTTTCCGGATGAGATAGAGACTTGAAAGATTAAACCGCACAGAATTTGATGTCGATTTTATAATGTGGCACCAAAAAATTTATGCGTGGTAAAAAATACATTTTTGAAATTAGGTAGAATAATAATTTTAACTCTATCTTCACGACAATCACGACGTAAATGGAATATTTGAATGTGATCTCTTCTGTGACTTCTCCTTTGTGGTTATTGTAGGCTCGTACTAAATGTAACTAAGAAATAAATACATTTAAGAAAAAATAAAAATATGTTTAAATACTTGATACGCCTTTCGTTTCAACACCTTGATTTCCTTCGTATTCCTGCCGATTACACTAAGATTTGAATATCAGGAATGAAAAATTTAGTTTGCTTTAAAAACGTCCAGAAAGGGAAAATTCTGAAGAAAGTCAGAACCAACACAAAAAAGTCAGCAAAACTTCAGAACTACGGAATTTGACGCAAACACATGTTGACTAAAATAACTAGAGTAGGTATAACTTGCTTGCAGGGTGAGTAACTAATACGAGATATAAGAACTGATGATATATATGTAACAGCTCTGCCTGCCTATCCCACTGGGAACACAGGAGTGAAGATATGTATAATTCCAACCAATATAACTATTAAAACCTATAATGTTCATGACATTAAGACATATATAAATCAATGAATCTAACATCAAAACCCTAACGCTCGTATAATATAATGCAGGTATATTCTCGATTTTCTGGGCAGAAAAAAAACCTCGAAGGCTAAGGCGGGAGCAGAGCTCAATTATGTGATAAAGTCTGGCAAACGAAAGCGTGACCTGAAAAAATGGCAACACTGTAGTGTCATCCCTTTCAAATCAATCTAAGAAAAAAGGGACGACACTATAGTGTTGCCATTTTTTCAGGCCACGCTTTCGTTTGCCAGACTCTAAAAGCGAATTGACAAGGGTCCCACCGACTAACAGTTTCCCAGTCACCACCCCCTCGAGTAGACACCACCGCCTGACAGGACGGTCCATAATCTATAAAGAAATGTATGAAATCTAAAGAGCTAGGTACAGATAGTCTGTGCTGTAGAACGAACTGTTTGTCCAATATCGGCGTTCGTCTGTGGGGCCCTTAACAATTACTTGCTTTATCACATTTTTTCTGTCTCTAGCGTCCAAGTCGCCTAGAAGTCAATTTGGTTCATTTTAATTGTTTATTAGGTTTGCCAACAGAAGGACCAAAATATATATAATTATAAATGGCATGTTAAGTAAAAATTTGTATTCCACGAGAAAATATTGTTGGATCCTCTTTACGTTATTATTTAGAAGACAAATTGTACCGCGAGATTAGACAGAATCCGAGCGGAACGAGCGCCGGCCGCCGCCCGCGCGGCGCACAAAGCTGTAATTGACTTCCGCTTCCCGCCGCGCCGCGCGCCCCTTGCGTTAAACCTAACTTTGCGACTCAATATGAGCTCAACTGTTTTTCCCCGTCTTTGTTTATCGAGGGAGACTACCGCATCATCCAGGTTACTTCCTAAGAAGGCCGTGTTTTCAGGCAAAACCCTCGATTACCGAATCTGATCTTTTAAAAAATTCGTTGCTCATTCGAGTCGGGCGTTATTTAGGAGATGTTTGACAAATGCCGGCCGTTTGGGACGCTCGCGGCCGCACGCACCTGCGCCGGGGACGGTGCGGCTCTCTAACATACTTTTGATTTATTCTCTTGTTTGTCGGTTAGTGTGTCCTTTAAAGACAGTATCTAACTACAAAATATAGATCAACTTTTAAACACGAAAATATTAAACAGTCATTACATGCATACCTGTGCCAAAATTTTGTTAAACCTTTCGACAGTAAGTACTTAAGTGTTTTTGAAATTAAATGACGGTAGGTAGATCCTCTATTCTACTGGGTAGAACCACGTTGCCTGTTGTTACGAGAGTGAGTGGCGGCCGCGTTCAAAAACAATGCGATAACATGTCAAAGACAAAATGGTTTCACCCAATATAGCAGAGGCCTGCTTCTCGCAAAGATCGATTTAATTTGCTATTTTTCACTTCTCAAGCTCTAAAATTACCCATAAATAGCCTTGTATAGGCGGACTAAAGTGATAAATTGAACTCCCTAGGCACTAAAGTACTTTTTCAATACTTTAACAATATTACGATGGCAACCTTAAGACTGCATTATAACAATGGCAATCTCAAGATTTCAATCTAGCGATGTCAAACTCAAGACTGCAAAACTTACGATGGCAATCTCGAGACTGTGCAATCTTACAATGTCAATCTAAAGACTGCAATCTTACGATGTCAATGTCAAGATTGCAATCTTACGATGGCAATCTCAAGACTGCAATCTTACGATGGCAATCTCAAGACTGCAATCTTACGATGGCAATCTCAAGACTGCAATCTTACGATGGCAATCTCAAGACTGCAATCTTACGATGGCAATCTCATGACTGCAATCTTACGATGGCAATCTCAAGACTACAATCGTACGATGGCACTCTCGAGTCTGTGCAATCTTACGATGTCAATCTCAAGACTGCAATCTTACGATGGCAATCTCGAGACTGTGCAATCTTACGATGTCAATCTCAAGACTGCAATCTTACGATGGCAATCTCAAGACTGCAATCGTACGATGGCAATCTCAAGAATGCAAGTTAGTTTTCAAGTTTGTATCTGTTGGCTAAATATGCAAGCATTTAAAGTATCACTTTACAAAAAACTAACAACCGTGAAACAGCTAGAAACTATGTTACATATTTTGTTAAATATTGTAATTTTGTATAGAACGTCGCTTTTTCTCCCCGCATTCAAAGTAAAAACTAGAGAGTGAGTAGTGCTCGCGTGGCTAAACATCTCGTGTTATTATTAAGAGTTATACTTATGATTATGACATGACATAACTCAAACAAATCCATACAAAATGCGATATTGTTTATTTTTCCTTAAACCTAGTTCGATCTGTACGATTTTTGAATATGCTGTAGATATTATGGAAAACTAGGTCTACCGTACGACAGTTTCTTTATACCTTAAGAGGTGAGAAACGATAGTTCAGAGCTAAATTTAAATGGAAAAAATTGAACACAATCCTCTTAAGAGAAAATTACAAAGTTTGTTAAAATTGTGATACACATCTTATAGCGCAACTTATAAATTACACCTTTACGTTATGGGGATAGCGTGGGAAATCTGAGATTAATTTTGATAAGTGTCGTTTACCTATCTAGAAACCCGTAAGACTTTAGTAGGGTGTCCTGCCGTTTGACCAAAAGTCATTTGTCAAAATTACACTTGACAAACAACGTTTTGCAAAAAAATGTTAAGTCAATTGATCATTTTATTACTAGTCATGTTACAAATGATTTACTTTTCCAAATGATCAACATTTAAATTTACATTTTACGAGGAAGACGAACCAGGGCATAACCGACTCGGATAGGTTAGGTTAGAAGGCAAAGGCGGGAGCTTGGCTCCCGCCTTGGCCTTCGAGGTTATTTTTTTTTCTGCCCAGAAATAGGTAAACTAATTGCTAAATGATCAATTGCTAAGTGAGTTTTTGTAAGATGATACTTTTGTCAAATGTCTCGTTTGCCAAATGATCATTTGGTGAAACGTTGTTTGTCAAATGATCATTTGTCAATAATTTTTTGGTCAAACATTAGTGAACCCTTTAGTAGACCTAAGAACCCCTCTGCCTACCCCACTCTGGGAATGAAGGCGTGAAGGTATGTAAGAACCTATTTACTTTAGGCTGTTTATATAGTGCCAAGACCCAAGTGTAACCATAATAGTTATATACAGGTAATTTTGGAAATCTGAATACAGATACGACCCCTGTATACTCCATTAGAATGACATGTCAAAGGGCCATTCCCTCATATCATAACATACTTAAAGTGTACATCGCGCCTGCGCCCGGCAGTCATTAGCATGCAAGCCCGCCGCGCCAGAACAAGTCCACAAATTGCAAATCGCAGTTCAACAAAAACGTAAATGTATTCCGCGTCCGTATAGAAAAACTCGATTAAGGCGAAACGTCGCGCCGAGTTGTTAACGCCGCCGCGGAAATGTTTCCGCCCCCGTGGTAGGGCCGTTAGACTGTATTAGTTATGCTCTAGGCTGGGTCCATAATGATTATGGTGCAGAGATAAAGGATCAGCGATGCGCGGCGCGTCGGCCGTCGCCGCACTCCGCGCTCCATCGCCGAGAGTTATCCGCGAGCCGTAACTTAGCGCGCGTAGTCGCGAGATAACGCGTCAGATTGAGGGCACTTCAGGAAATTATGCATGTGGTGCGTGCGGCGGGGGCCGGGGGCGCCGCCTCGTGACGTCACAGGGACGGCGACCGCCTCCCGCCCACGCTGGCCGCCTCACACGTGTCTCTAGCACCTACACACTCGCTCAATACAAACTACTCAGTATTCCAACAACAATTCCCCTCGATTCCAAATAAGCACTCGTACACGCCGTCATGAAATTATGATCCTCCGTGTCGGTGCACTTGAAATGAGAATGTAATACTAATGGGAGCGCAAATTGTGGAGTCTGCGGAGATTTCCCCCGGGCCGCCGCGCGCGATACGATCCCGCGATTTCGGCTGACATCTGATGCTCGCAGACAAATCGTGGCCCACGGAAAAGGGAAGGTGGCTTAGAAAGTCGCAGATTTGCGCTCCCGAGAGTCCATGCCTTCAAAGGTTTGGAGTGCATAGCTAATCCTTTCGCGAGTGCCTGGAATAATGTTGAGCTGTGGGGCTGGTGACCGATGTGTGATGTGTGGTGGGATGAGTTATTAACGAGGACGTCACGACGTCACTAGGTGATTTCCTTCACGCCATGAAGCGGCATCGTTGACGCAGTAAAAGGCGGCCGTCGACCATCATAGACGCCGGCAATTTGTTGACGAATATCTAACATGCGTAACCTGCCAAGGGAAATTATCTAGTTGTTAGTTAACTAAAGAATTCATTACTAAGTAAATTAGCCGTCAGATATCTATGTAAAAACTTGTATGACCCAAAATGAAACCTGATCTACCATTTGGTGATATAATTTCGGATAATTGCTTATTTCAAAAATTATCTGAATACGTTTGTTATTCTCGTAGAAGTAGAATTATCAAGCGAGTGGTGACCACGACGGTTAGATTGTTTTTTTTTAATGGCAACACTATCGCATCTGTCAAAAAATACAAAATAAAATACAAACATGTAGTAGACACACTCGAATACCTACAGTGTACAATTTATTCTGCCGGTGAGCTACGCTGCGGAATCACTTGCGAGGATCAAGCCCCGCAGCACGCGCCGCGCCCGCGCCGCCGAGAGGTCGGACGCAAACCATTCACGAACTTATTCAATCACCCCGCCATTCGCGGTGCATTCTCGATGGCGTGGCCGCCGTCTCGCCGGACCAACTAATCAGAATTGAAGAGTAGGTACCTTAGTCTGGAGCTTGCAATGGTAATTTCAAGGAATGCTCTAACGAGAAGCGCACGTAACTCAAGAAGTTTCTAAACTGGTTTAGATGAAGCCGTTGCATAGAGAATTCGTTTGCAGGTACATATAGTTTAGTTAGTTATTAATACTTATTAATTAGTTAGTTATTTGGGGGAGGCCTATGTCCAGCAGTGGACGTCTTTCGGCTGACATGATTGAGTTATAGTCTTTATTATTTCTACTGAGCCGATCTTCTACACAAAGGCCATTGTTTGAGTACAATACTATTATCTTTCTTTGTGTCCGTAACCGCAAGCCGATTACATACAAAAAAGTTAGAACTACATTGAATGTACATTGAATTATCAACCCTATCCTCTTAGTCAGTAGGTTTAAAATGTAAAGTGTCAGGATACAGATATGTCTTTATTATTTGAATTGAGCTTATTCTTTACACAATACTATCATCTACACAAGACTTATATCTGTATCCTGACACTTTACATTTTAAACCTACTGACTAAGAGGATAGGGTTGATAATTCAATGTACATTCAATGTATGTAGTTCTAACTTTTTTGTATGTAATCGGCTTGCGGTTACGGACACAAAGAAAGATAATAGTATTGTACACAAACAATGGCCTTTGTGTAGAAGATCAGCTCAGTTCAAATAATAAAGACTATAGTTATTATTGGACATTCATGGAATTACCTACAGAATTACGGTATGTATAAGACTTTATGAGAGCATTTGTCGTGTGATCTTCGAAAGTGCGTCAACGCTGCGCTGCAGTACCGTGTTTTCAGAGTTGTCACTATTAATAAAATACTTAAAATAAGCCGTCGTAGTTTTACCTTCCAATATAATATTGGTGCATTTCCTGATTGATGGCCGCGAACGCGGGGCGCCGGGGAGTGGGGGGGGGGGGAGGGGGGCGGGCGATGAGTGAGTTATCGCGCTCATTTGCAGCGCGATTTGTTGCGAGGCTCGCGAGCGCTCCCGCCGACCGCGGCCCGCGCCGGGAGCCTTACACTCCGAGTTATCCGTGTATCAGACCAGATAAGATTGAAAATAAGTTGTTTTTTTTTCAAAAGTTGTATTAGGATCAAGAACTGGACACTTTTTTTAAATACTTATCTTTTCATTCTCCTCATTGGTTGGAATTCCATACCGTACAAAAAAGTTGGCCACAGGATTCCCGCCGTACTTCATATTGTAGACCCTCAGACAGTTTTTTTGTGGTTCTGTTACCAAGGTACAGTTAAGTAACAAAAAGGCTCGAGAACCTAAAACTAAATTTGTCACAAGTTTTCTAGTTTAAGACAGTTGAGTAATATTGGAAGTTGGGAATCACAATGTAGGTAGTTTAATTATTTGCCTCGGGTAGCTTCTACTAAGTCGCAGCAAACAAGTTTGTTGACTCTCGCAAGAACCAAGAGTTGGCTGTTCTCGCAGCTCGCCGGGCGCATTTACTTATTGGGTATATTCGGAAATAACAGAAAGTTCACATCGCGGAGGGTGGGTGTTGGCTGCAGCGGAGGTGCGGGGGAGGGGGTGCATTCATCACCCGTAATTAATTCAGCGGAAGACGTTAATGTGGTATCCGGCTCATCAATTAATGGACAAAGCAGACTCGCTGCGCCACGCGACATCGCTCGAGGCTGGACGCTGCTCCACAATCCACAACTAATAGCACAACCATTAGATTTGCCGATGGCAAAAAACGAACCAAGACTCCGAGAGAGAGAAAGAAATACTCGCGGCGCGGTCATCATTCAATGATTTGCCCATACAAGTAATAGTAACTTCTCATAGCCTGGGAATCTAACCCGGGACCGCTAGCTTCGTTGGCAGGGTCACCACCAAGTGGCCAACCCACCGTCAAAACATACTTTTAATCTGCAGCGTACAATTGATTGAGCGTCTGTGGCAATTCACCTATGTGTAACGTTTCAAAGCGGGTATTAAGACTATCAAGCAGTTCGAAATCACCCGAAGGATGCGCTGTTTGGCTGTGCGAGGTGCGAGTGAAGCGAGCACAACAATTAGTTATCTTTACATTTTTAATAAGTACGAGTATTACAAAGCCGCATGTCCCTGAAGCTATCTGTCTATCTATGCGTCAGTTTTGCAACAGAATAGTGGATGGATGGATGTTTAGTTCAGAATACATATGTAAGGGTGCAACCAGCCTTATGTAAGACAGGTGTGTGCGAGCGAGATAGGCATTAACAATAACCCCCGTGTGCGAAAGAGAAATAAACGCTCTCTTGAAAATGTCATCAGTGGTTTTATTACTTTATACATACATACATTAAATCACGCCTGTTTCCCAGAGGGGTAGGCTCATCGCATATAAACCACATATTTACACTTGCTACGAATAATAATAAACGCTCTATTTGGAGCACGCGTGCAGTCAGTGCAGTTGCAACCATTTGCAGTCTCGCAGAGGCTGCACGTTGCAGCTTGCAGCGCGGTAGCCGCGCGGCGCGCGGCGCGCGCCAGATTGACGGTAACGAAGGTCGAATCGTCCGATGCGTCGCCTTAACCTTTTATCATCCGCCGGCACTTTGCACTTCGGCCTCTAACTAGTTCTCCGCATTCGATAACCAACAGTTATATTAGTCAAGGGCTAATGTTCTAAGTAGTAACTTTTGGTCCAAACCACTGGTAGTGGAATATTAGTCCCACTTCGTGTTAATTTAGTTGTTTCAGATTTACTTACTCACTTGTAGGTTGCATTGCAAGATTTGCAAGTTGCCGAGACGAGAATTTCCTACATTGTCACAGAGTTGATTGTCTTGTTTTCCTTTATAAGCTAGGGTATTTACTAGCCGCTGTTTGAAAGTAAGGGAGAGCATGGGCAAAATCAGACGACATAAAAAACTTTAAAACTTTTAACAGAGAGAATCGTAAGTTACAATGTTTACTTAAACATTGTTTAGATATTTAAATGGAAACCGTATTTATTTTTCGAATGTTCCAGTCTAAACTCTGAGGTTCGTTTCATGTTTCGGCGGGTTATCGCTGAAAAATCGAGTTGCGGCCGCGCGCGACGCGAGTGTTCGCTTGCCGACGCGACCGCCGCGTTCCACTAACGAACCGCGCGCCGCCACCGCCGGCATTTCTGCCTCGAAGGATGAAGAATTGTCGTGTCGGAAGGGTGATGATGAGCTAGCCTGGAATCAGGAGCGTCGTCTTTATGATTAGTTCTTGCGAACGTGACCTGACCGCAGGCTTAGAAAAGGCACGGTGGATGGCGTGAGGAGACCGTAGCTTGTGATTTAGAATGTAATGGAATAAAATGGGCAAGAGCATGTCGGACCATGCTCAGTGTAGGGTTCCGGAGCCGTTACTACAAACAAATTAGACCTCGCGAAAAACTTAATTTTGGAAAAAGTTTCCCATACATCGACATAGGTCGCGGTCAGTTTACCAACACCGCACATAAGATTTCGGTAGGTAAAAACATTTAAACCGTTTGTAACTCAAGAACCACTGAAGTCTCCATCGAACCCCACAATATGGGGTAGGCGAGAAAAAAAATTACATCCCAGTTCACACATTAAATAAAAATAAAAACAAGATTATATTTTACCACTTCGTTGGCGTGACTTATACGTATATTTATGCCAAATTACAGTTTTCTAGAACTAAGAGTTTCTGAGCTAGGCTGCGGACAGACGGACGGACGGACATGGCGAAACTATAAGGCTCCTAGTTTGACTACGGAACCCTAAATATGAGTTTATCACGCTAAATAAAAAAATATATAAATGGAAATAATATTGCATAAAATACATACGCAATAACGCGCGCCAGCCGCAACAGCGTCCTGGCCATGATCGCCGACCGCCTGGATTGTCCGTACATGAATCACTGCATAAGTCTTCATGTTCGGGCCCAGGTGACTCCTAATGGTAAGATTATGTAGAAATGTATATATATTATTCAATATATCACTAACATAGATAGACTAACATAGGATAATCTCTTCTTGTCACTAACCAAATGAATCTTAGTTATTTGAAATAAATTATTTGACTTTGAATTTGAATAACGATGCGATGCCATGCAGGATGAGTGCCGTACGCAGTGATGATGATGCCTGGGGGTGACAAATTTGCTTGAATTAAGAAGGAATGAAAGAAAGAAAGAAAGAGTAGTTAAGTAATATTATCTGCCGGTTCACGATAGGCTGATGCACCGATGCACGCGCGCCGGTCGGCAGTACACCTTTGTTTTCCGCACAAACTCCGCCGCGAACACTTTTCATATTAAGTAATCCTGAAAATTCAGTTGCTCTATAGGGATCGCTCCGGCGGGGCATTTATTATTCACCGGCGTTCTGCTGTAATCTTATGTTTCATGCAGCGTTATGCGTCATAAACCCCGCATAGAGACGCGTCGCGGCGGGCGGCGGGGCGCGGCGGCGACGATACAGGCCCGCGGGTGGCCCACAATAGGTGCAGTTCCACGTTTTCCGGCAATTACCTACTCGTACAGTTAACTGTCGAATTCTGTCTATACGCTTGACTAAGTTGCACTTAATGACGAATGTATCGATGTTTGTTGCACTGCACATCCAGAGACGCCTCGAAGCAAGGCAGGTTTATTACATAACCAAGAATTGACGACTATAGCGGCCTTTACACGTAAAGTTCGGACCGCGGGAAATGCCACGCGCCATTTCAATCTTCGTTCCGAACCGTATTTTTTTACAATTTTACTATTACAGGTGCATTTACACGCATGTACGTTTCGGAACGAAGACTGCAACGGCGCGTGGCGTTTCTAGCGGACCGAACTTTACGTGTACAGGCCGCTAAACTGTGTAAAGGGCGCCACAGACTCTCAGTCCGTCGGCCGATATTGGCTAGTCGTCGTTAGATCGTATTAAGAGATAAGATTGGCGGTAGGCCTTATAAGGTAAGAGCGTTGAATGAACGGTATTTTGTACTTTAGCAAGGGTGAAGCTAGGTTTCATTGAGGTCGGGTACTATAGTACCCAGTATGAAGCGAGTAGTAACATTACATTGTTTTTCATTTGAAGGACCTGTACATGAAAATATCGTACGAAAAGAACGGTCACTAAGATGAACTCGACTTAATTTTTCCGTGTAGGTACCCTTCATTTTAAATTATAATTTACTAGCGGCCCGCCAGCGGCTTCGCCCCGCTGCAAATTTCTGACTTTCAATTCATTTGTTACAAAAAATGTGATAAATGAAGAACCGCTCGACCGGTTTTGTGCAAACTTCACATAAACCATCCACTAAACAGTCCGGACAAAGACGAAACATTTGGTTTGGACAGGTGAGCCCGTTCTAGAGTTATAAAATTACAACGAAAAATGGCATTAATTTTTATATATATAGATATTAAATAAATAATTTTATTATATTATTTTTTTCACCGATTTATATTTACAGTCGTGCGATACATGGAAGTTACTAGATATGTTAAAGTAACACAAATTAAAAAGGAATTCTTAATTTAAAAAAATAAATGTAGTAATGTTGTGTGCTGGCGGGAGCCAGCACCGGGTAGACCAGCACACGGAGCCGGGGGTGGCGTGGACGCCAGGTGGCGCACGGCGTCGCCAGGAGCTCGACTCCGACTGGGAGAACGTCAAGAGCAGGTGGTTAATGCGTGTAAGATGAAGGCATGGGACGAGTGGCCAAAGCGACAGTGTTATTTTTGGGAACTGCAAATAGATCTGTGATAGAGGGCGCTGCCACGGAATTTCACCGGAGCCAGCGATTGAGAGGTCATCCATACGGACACGATATTACGATGTTTGACCCATTCCGGCATTTGGTAGTTTAAGCGTCGTTTGTGTAATAAAAAACAGAATTTTTATGAACCCGTGTTCAGTTTCCATTACAATTTCAAAGGAGATACCTATAAGATTTTAATAACACTGGAAATTAAGTGGTCTTTTGTCCGGCTCTCGTGAAGGCCGTGCGCGTATATCTGTTGAAGCTTTCCCCGGCGCGCGGCGGCGTTACTGAGGAAGAGCCGGAGCAGCCTCCGCAGCCCTCATTGAGATCTGCTTTTGTTTCCAGCGAGTGGCTCTGCATTACCGCGCGGAACAAAGCGCGCCTCGTCCGAGCCCGGACCGTAACGGAACCCGGCTCGGATCCGCCGTGACGCCACAAGTTATATAAACGATCAATTGGCAAATTTTCATTTCACAACCAACGTTTGGCAAAAGTGTGATATGGCATATCAACGTTATGCATCTACAGGTTTAACAAATGATTCATAATTTAAATGATTTATTTGTAATTTTTTATTTTACAACGTTTTAATTCTTAAATTTATTATTAATTAAAGATATGAATTAACCATCATATCGCATCATTTGTAAAAATTAGGTAAATACATTTTCCCAAATTAGAACCCAATAAAAATCAAAATTGACTGAGATGCTCAATTAGGTACGTTAGTTTTTGTACACGCAAGAAGGGCAAACCGTCCAGATATAGGAGCCCCGCGTAGCGGGTACGCGTCGATTCAAATGCAAAAGTAAGTAGATGTAGTGTATGTTACTTTATGTAATAACAGTATGTAGAGTAAACCGTTTGCTTAACGATGAGTTTTTAAAAGTCATGTTTTTTTATATTTGTGAAATTAATAGTATATGAAACGTTACTTGTGAAATTAATATTTGTGAAAAAAAAATCGGTAAAACAGTAATGAACCAATATAAATTCTTACAGACACTTTGTAATGAACGTGGGAGGAGAAAATAAATCCTCCTTAGACGCAAAATGGCTGGACGTTGGCCGGAGACAGGCGCACGCGGGCTGTGCAGGCGCGAGCTACAACACATGCCCTAACACTTCTCCAAGTCCTCGTCGAAGAGCCATGTTTTACTAGTCTAACATGACCCCTTAACTCTCGAGTAACGGACGATAACTGGTGCCAAGCATGCTGGTCTGGCAGCGTTCGAGAATAACCCCAGCCATGCGGAACGGCTGCAAAACGCACGCTTGCTTGTCATTAGCTGTACGTGCGTGTACGGGGAACAGCGCGAGATAGTAGCTTACGGAGGAAAACAATATTTTTAAATCGATCTGTTAAGTTGTCACACTTACAACCCAGTGACTTTCGTGCTTCGAGGTAGATTTTGTATTTTGATAAAAACTGAATTTAACGCATTGATTTAAAACAAAACAAGTAGAAGTGCGAAAAAAAAGACATGTTTGGCCGAGCAACAAAAGCGCCATTTTATACACGTTACTACAGTATTCCAAACATCTTAATAGCTTTCGGCTGGCTATCGCTATCACCCTTGCACTCGCAACTGACAGTGTATTTGTCACTCGTGTATCATTTAAGAACGAAGATTACCGGTCCCTATTAAAAATGGTGGCACTGTAAATAGCATTGTCTTACCGATTCTAAAACTACACTATTCGCCATTTCGAATTTTAAATAATTGTCAACCTAGCTGCTTCGACCTCTGCGCGGGATTGAAATCGAAAGGTTTTAAATACGGAGTGATTTACAAATCTATGATTTAAACTTTAACCCCCTTACTAATAAACGTTGAGTAACGGTTATATAGCTATACAATGTTTTGTCCTTATCTGTCATTGTGACATTTGAATTTGACAGATAAGGACAAAACATTGTATAGCTATATAACCGTTACTCAACGTTTATTAGTAAGGGGGAAAGCATACAAGCGTGCTGAATACAATTTAATTGTAACATTTTAAAATTCACAATTCGGTTATCAAATTAAAATAGCTGTGACACAAATAAGCAATATTGTTTTAAACATGTCTTTTAAACGAATCATGTTTTATTGAAGCTGAAATTGCGAGTGTCGGCCGGCGCCGGGCTTTATAAATATCCGTTTCATTCCCGTGATTACGAGCGGTGTACACTACTCCGGCAAATTGATAAAATAAAGTATTCGCTCACAAAAGCCGCGCGGTAATGAAATACCGCGACCGCGGCTGCGCGGACACTTAAAAATTCAAAAGATTCATTGTACAGGCCTTGAATGTTTAAAATCAAAACCAATATCAGCACTTTATACAGGAAGCAAGCGATAAAATATTACTAGTCGTATTATACTTTAACCGCGGGGAGAGTGAATGCAATTAGCAGAGAAGACTCGGAGGATAAGACAGACAGGGGGCCAAATAATGATTGGATTAGGATAAGACACGGTTGTCAAGAAGAATATCAATGGCCAAGACCTTTCTAGTAATTCATTCATACATTCTGGTAATCCAGAGGAATATGAACACCGGATTTTCATGTTCAAATCGAGGCTGTTACTGGAGAATTAGTGTGGTTACACATTGCAACATTAAAACCTGAAACCGCTCGTTCGTGTCTGAGCGTTATCGTCGGCGAACGCACAATCACGAGCGGTCTGTGGCGCCTGTAGGTATTTATATCAGTTCGACCAATCAAAGGCTCGCACCGCATGTTCCACGCATCACATTCCACCCCGCCGCAGACAGCGACAGATGCACCTGCAGTCACTATAACCTAGTACATGCAATGCAGTTTATTGGCTTACAGTTTATCCATTAAACTGTTGTACCGCAGACGCAGACTGCGAGGTATAGTTATTACTATTAGTGTTAACGCTTGTGCGGTGAACGGACCTGACAGGCAGCTGTCAGTCAGGTGTGGCATGATACAGTGTTTACCCACACGGTGAGCGGTTATGAGGGTTGTACAGCGACGATTTAACAGTAAAGGCGACTTGCCACTAGAGCCGTGATGTAAATCACGTACTTACCGAATGTAGTAGGCTTCATCGATGCACCGACCCCGCACTCGGCGGAATAGTAGATATGGTATTGGATAGCTAGCGAAAGTCAACCGAGCCTTGGTAGGAGTGGTATTTGAGACGGTGTGGCGGATGAAGAGGCGAGTGAGTCGGCACTTGCCAATCAGCTCGTTGACTCACCGCCCCGCTCGCAAGACGCGGGTAGGTAGTTTGTGCAGCGAGTTAGTTAACACACCGCGGCAGTAGTTTTAATTCTCCCTGCCAAACTTACGTGTAACCCGAAGTACCAAACTTTGTTTGTTCTATTCCGCTTACTCTGCGGTCGCAACGGGACGGAGAGAATGGGACCAGACTAGCAACTTCGAACATTTAATTTAGGGGTAAACCTTGTGTTGTTTTAATTCATTCCGGCAGTACTTCGCTGTGGATTTGCGCGCGGCTTCGTTAGCCGGCGCTTGCGACTGAATTAAGACATTTAAACTGCAATTTTTTGAGCACGTCGCCGCTAACCGCTTTAGCGCGCCGGTTCGTTACAACGCAGTCAACGCAGTTGTTTTGTGCAGCGGCCAGCGGGCGGCGGGAGCGCCTCGGAGTCACGTAGTTATTAAGGGGAACTAAATCATACATGTCACCGCCGAGGCACCGACCGCGCCGGGCGGGGCGTGGCAGATTACGCCGCGCTGTCATTATGACTTAGGATTTTATTACGATTTAATTTCATAGTTTCCTGTTACCAATACATATCCATTTCAAAATAGGTAGATAGGTTTAGGTAATTTTAGTTTTGCAGAAGGCTCAAAGTGTCATGTCATGGCACCCAGAAATAGGAGCTCCACGCATAGTGATGTTTACGCTCATAATAATCTTCGCAAATTAGGGGGGGTTGGGGGGCGGGGGTGGGTCCAAATCAACGTTAGTTTGCGACCGGTCGCCAGATGATATGGGTCCGTCCCTATGTCAATCTACTTGTCCGGTAGTTGGTTTGGCTAACGGCCGAGGGTGGAGCTCACAGTTGCTATGATACCCCAGGCAAGACTGGTTGTGTTCCTTCCCGAGGTTGCTGCCTGTCAACTACTCGGTTTCCCTCGGATTAAACGAGTAGAACAGAAACAACAGTCGCACTCCTGACCGTCCTGTTTTCACCCATCCACGCCTCCTAAATTTCCTATCCAATCAGCTGCAAGCGATGTTGTGGCATGTCGCAGCGGGCCTCCTATCCAATAGGAAAGGATGGGGGGCGGTAAAATGCCACCCGCGTGTTTGTGCCGTGCGCGGGGACCCGTACGGGTGGAGAACGAGATCCTGGTAGGCTGAGTTTGAAGAGGGTCGGAGTAGTTACCCTCGGATAACAACACGCCACTTTGGCTCGGGATTCATCTCACACGGGAGGTTCTGGCCCAGCCAGTCAGAATCAATCGGCTGTCGCGTCTACAGTCTTCTGGCCGCGGGCGAGCGTTCTGGGGTGATGAGGTCAGTAGCCGGCGGAGTACGGCCCCGAGTCGCTGTAGTGGTGACGGAGGGCTTGACATCGTGCGGGCTCACTTGACAGCTCACCCCGGAGCGCTATATCGGACTCGTATCCCTGATGGGTCAAACCATCCCCAGTAGGAGGGCTCCGAGGAGGGTGGGGAGCGAGTCGGATGAATATTAAGAAGGACAAGTATGGAAGCCAAAACAAACAAAAAAAAAGATGAAAGAAAGGGAGCGAAAGAGGCAGAAGTGGGAGGGAAGCCGAGCACCAACAAGATGGTGCAAGGGGGACCCCCGCAGACGCCAGAGTGTAAGGGAGCGGAAGGGGCAGAAGCAGGAGGGATGCCAAGCACCGACAAGAAGGTGCAAGGGGGACCCCTGCAGATGCCGTGGAGTGAGCTGGTGAATCTGTCCTTGGACGACGAGGAGCGTTTGCTGAACCCACCATCAACTTCGGAGGAGGGAACCGCCACGGCGGCAACCCCGACGGAGGGAGGCGAGTTCAGCAGACTACCGACCAAGGCAGAGAAAAAGAGGGCTAGACAGGCCAGGAGGAACCAGCATAGGTTAGCGATGGCGGCGGGAGAAAACCCTCGCCACATTCAGGCGAAGGGGAGGCCCCCGCCGCCAGGGAGGGCGCCGAAGTTGAAACGGCAGACAACTGACCCGGACGAAGGACCCTCGACACGGCCTCCAGCGAAGAGACCAAACCACGGTGACTCGCTCGCGAGCACCCGTGCGACCGCAAGGGAAACACGGGAGCTCGCAGTGGCGATCTGCCGCGAGGACGGTGTACCGCTGGATGAGTCGCTAGGGACCGAAGTCCGGAGAATTGTCAGCCGTTTCATCACGGAGGCGATTAAGGAGCAGGGAATTCGAGGGAGGCAACTCCAGTTCGCCATGTCGGGATTGGTGTCAGAGGGATTTTTCCTTGTGACACCATCCACGGCAGAGGCGAGGGAGTGGCTTCTTGAGAAGGACCTGGGGGAGCCTCAGGGGCATAGGCTGCAGGCCCGGATGTTGAGCAACACCCGGGTCAATGTCTGGATCCCAGGCCCGCCGGAGGAGCTCCTGGAGGATCCGCTCCTCTACCTGAGAGCCCAAAACTGGGACAGGGAAGGGGAGCTGAAACTCCAAGAGTGGACGCAGGTGGGGCGGGAGAACCTGGCCACGGGTATCCGGGTGTGTTACTCGGTGCCCAAGAGCGTAGAGGATGCGTGGGGTGCGGAGACTAGCCAATGGCTATTTTTCCAAGCCACACGCATCAGGGCGCGATTGGTCAGGGCTCAGCCCCGGAGGAAAGATGCGGAGGCAGAGACCCCGGGTGGGAGGGGGAGCTGTAGCTGCAAGTGCAGTTGTGGCGACCCAGCGCTGCAACCCGAAAACCAGGCAGAGGCAGCCCCGATCGATGACCATCCACCACGGATGGAAACCGAAGGGGGCTCCTCAGTCTAGGGAAACGGGGGGCAGCAACACTACACATAAACACAACCAGCAATGGACAACACAGACAAACAACCAGCACTACACAACAACACACACAACACAAACTACAAAAAAATAAGAATATGTCAAGTAAACCTTCAGCATTGTAAGGACGCAATGTCGGAACTATGTCAATACATAGTAAGGGAAAAGATTGATATAGTCCTGATGCAAGAACCGTATGTATGGAAAAACCAGGTCACAGGCCTGGGAAGCCTGGGGGGTGACCTACACTTCGAAAGAAATGGTGAGTTACCACCTAGGGCATGCATTTATGTTAGTAGAGACTTAAGAAATATGGGATGCCTTGTGACCATATGTTTCAGAGACCTAGTCGTGGTAGAAATCAACCTCGTGACAAGGAGTGGAGAGAGAATCAAAGCAGCGATGGCAACATGCTACATCCCAGGTGAAAGCAACGCGCCAACTAGAGAATTGGAGGAAACGATTATAAGATATAAAGGTAAGAAAACACCCATTCTTGTAGGCTGCGATGCAAACTCACATCATGAGGTGTGGGGGAGCACCGACACCAACAAGAAGGGGGAAGCACTACTAGAATTTATTGTAAGTAATGACCTGGACATACATAACACAGGGACAACCCCAACCTTTGTAACCAGGGCTAGAGAGGAGGTATTGGATATAACAATTACCTCAGGGGAGATAGGCAAACATGTAAGAGACTGGAGGGTGGACAGGGAGGACAGTATGTCGGACCACAGAAGACTACTGTACGGCCTGGACTACTACACGGAAAGAACGAAAATAAGAAACCCTAGAAAAACGGATTGGGAGCAATATAACGATATACTGAGTAAATGGACACCGAGCCATAGAAGACCAGATACGAGTGAGGAGCTGGACAGAGCTGCAGAAGATCTGAACAAGGCCATATCAGAAGCCTACCTATCGGCGTGTCCGGAAAAAACGAGCAACGGAGACAAGGGACAGCCGTGGTGGAATAAAGAGATACAGAAACTGAGGAAGAGATCTCGTAAAGCGCTAAGATCAGCTCTGAAAAGGAACAATGATCAGTGCTGGCACGAATACAGAAGCATTAGGAACAAATATACTAATACTAGAGAAAAACTGAGAGCACAGGGATGGAAAACATTCACGGGAGAGATACAACGCTACACAGAGGCAGCGAGATTAGTAAGGGTACTGTCGAACGAGAGAACCTGCCAACTGGGTAGCCTGATAGTAGGATCGACCGAACTGACGGACCCCAAAGAAGTACTGCAGCACATGGTAAAAACACACTTTCCCGATTGCAGGGAGGACAACTTACATGAGGCTACAGTAGGAAAAAATAATAACGAGATAAGGGAAGCAGGGGAAACGATGAACCTCAAGATAAGTGATGAAGTGGGGGAATGGGCTATAAACTCCTTCGCCCCCTACAAAGCGGCAGGACCAGATGGAGTGATACCCGCACTACTACAAAAGGGGTGGAAATACATCTGGAACCATCTGAAAGAAATTTATGAAAGAAGTCTGGTGCTAGGCCACATCCCGAAAATCTGGAGCGAGGTAAAGGTAATATTTTTACCTAAACCAGGCAAGAAAAACTACAAGGACGCTAAATCCTTCAGAAGCATAAGCCTCTCATCATTTGTTTTGAAGGCATTGGAGAAGATCATAGATACACAGATAAGGACAAGCATGCAAGGCGGTAGACTGCCCTTACACGGGCATCAACACGCCTACATGGAAGGTAAATCAACAGAGACAGCTCTGCACAACCTGACTACAAGGATAGAAAGAGCATTAGAAGACAAGGAGTTGGCACTGGGATGCTTCTTCGACGTAGAGGGAGCATTCGACAGAGCTACTTTTAGTGCAATAAAGAAATGTATACGGAGGGATGACATAGACCCCGCAGTCAGGAGATGGATAATGGCCATGTTAGAAGAGAGAGCGATCACAGCACAACTGGGGGGAGACTCAATAAGGATAAAGACGAGCCGTGGATTCCCACAAGGAGGCTGTCTGTCACCACTCCTATGGTGTCTCCTACTAGACTCGCTCATAAGAGAAACTAACACAAGAGGTATACACATGCAAGCGTATTCGGATGACGGGGTACTCTTAGTGAGGGGAAAAGTCCTCAGTGTAATGAGAGAAGTCATGACAAGAGGGATAAAACAGGTACTAAATTGGTGTCAGAACAGGGGACTAGACCTGAACCCGACCAAGACGAAAATAGTACTCTTCACCAACAAAAGGAAGCTGCCCGTCCTAACACCAATAAAAATAAAAGGTGAAGAGATAGAAACACTCAAGGAAATAAAATACCTTGGAGTAGTACTAGACAGCAAGCTGCTATACAAGACACATGTAAAGGAGCAATGTAGAAGAGCCACTATAGCCCTGTGGCAATGCAGGAAAGCCATAGGAAGGAGATGGGGACTAAGACCAAGGATAACGCAATGGATATACAGAGCGGTGGTCCTACCCAGACTCCTTTATGGAGCCATCGTGTGGTGGCACAGAGCAAAGATAAAAGATATAGACAAAGAATTAACAAAGGTTCAAAGACTAGCATGTCTGATGACAACCGGGGCAATGAGAACAGCACCTACACAAGCCCTGGAGATCATGCTAGGATTGAACCCGGTACACATAGAGGTGGAGAAGAGAGCCACAGAACAGTGGTATAGAATAAAAGCGAGCAGGGAGTGGATCGGGTCCGAGATGGACAAGAGACACGCAAGCATACAGAAAGAGTCAATGTCAAACATGGATATGCTCATGGTAAACAATGACCTAATCAAGAAAAGAAAGAGGTTCGACAAGAAATACAGAATCCACATAGGAGAGAGAGACAGCTGGGAGAGAGAAATACCACAACCCAAAGTGACATGCTTCACAGACGGTTCATGGAAATCCTCAACCAAAAGAGCGGGAGCGGGCATATATAGCCAAGAATCAGATGAGCACACGACGATACCACTAGGGGGCTCCACCAGTGTGTTTCAGGCAGAAGTCTTCGCCATCATGAAGTGTGCCCTGAGCCTCAAGGAAAAAAGCAATGTAACGGGTAGTCACGTTATAATATACTCAGATAGCCAAGCGGCACTCAAAGCACTAGACAATCCGGTGATCAAATCATCTCTAGTACAAGAGTGTAGGAATGAACTGAACACTCTAGGCACCACATCCCATGTAACACTGGCGTGGGTGCCAGGACACAGTGGAGCAATGGGAAACGAGAAGGCAGACGAACTAGCCAGAGCAGGTGCGGACCAACAGTACCTAGGCCCGGAACCGGTATTACCAATATCGGAGATGGTAACCAAAGGAGTTATCGCCAGAAGAATGGAAAAGAAAACAAATGAGGCATGGGGGATGACGCAAGGGTGCAGACAATCCAAACTCATGATAGGAAGGGTTAATAAAAACAGAACAAGGTACCTTCTAAACCTGGGTAAGTACAACCTAAGCATACTAACAGGAATTCTGACTGGACACTGTCCGCTCAACAGACATCTGACGGTAATAGGTATTAAACAGAACCCTCAATGCCCACACTGTGGCAAAGAGGAAACTAGTCAACACGTCCTAGCCGAGTGTGTCATGTACTCGTCACTGAGATACCACACATTCGGAAAGGACGTTTTGTCCACAGAAGATCTCAAAAGCATCAACTTACGGGACGCATTGTTGTTCTGTAGGAAGACAGGAAGATGGGATCGATGCTGGATGGGAGCGCCGCCGGGCCAGTAACCTGAGGCACGACTGAGGGGAATAGGGCAGAATGAACGGGCAACCGAATCGACTGCCCGCCTGCTTCGGCTGGGCGTCCCCACTTATCATCATCATCATCATCATAGGGGGGGTTGGGAACAATCATTATAAAAACCTCTTTTATAGGACACCCAATTTGTGATAATAGATTGACATTCATTATTCAAACCCCATTTAGGTACACCTTTTTTCAATATCCATAAATTAATTTTCACAATTTATTAATCAAACATAACACAACACAAGCAAGCAAGTTCTACAACCATGCCAAAGGAGGATGGTCAAATTGGCCTTTTGACCAATAAGGACAAGCGATATGTCACTGGATAGATTATTCAAAGTCCTAAAACTTTTACTATGGCAAGTAATGCCAAATCTTTGTGTGAAAAAAGTTATCGCTGCTTAAAAAAGTTTAATGACTTGAAACGTTACTATGTACCTTTTTTGATACTAAGTTCCTATATCGCTTTAGACTATGAAGGTTTTCTTACTGTAGATGATTTTGTGTCATGTTTTTTTGTTTTTTATCCCTTTTCATATGTTTTGATGTGTCATTCTGGTTCTACTATTCAAATGGATTTTGCATTTTTCCGTCTTTGTAAATATTCTGGTTTTCTGCAAACCGTCGCAGGGCATCATGCGACTTCTTGACCTTTGGCTTTGTTATAGGACTCCGGGATCTAATGCAAGATTGACTTAATATTAATTGATCATGGATGAACGACATAATAACTGCGTCATGTGCCTTTTAACCTTTTGCTTAAAGAATAGTACTCATTGTTTTATGGTATATCAATCGATATTTAGTTGTTTTGTTTTGTGTATTTATGTAAAAACGTTTAAAAACCGTTGTATAGAACATAAACCCTGTATATATCATTAAAAAAAATCTTGTTGAGGGGATGTTTTTATTTTGCCATAACTTGTTTCACACAGCGATTTAAGATTTCCCGCCATACAAAAAGTTTTAGAGTATGAAAAAACCTTTCAAATGACATATGGCTAACAATGACAAACAGACATTGAAGTCACCTTAAGGGTTCCTTTTTACTATTTTTCTACGGAACCCTATAATTAGTATGGTTCACCCGGCACGGGGTGGTTTACGCGGCGTTAAATGTCGGGTTGTCAAACGCAAAACGCAAACCTGGCGGACCGCGGAGCCGCTCGGCAGGTGGCAGGGCGCCGCCGGTGCGCGGGCGGGGGCCCAACAAGGGGCCAGCCTGGTTTTTCCCAACTCTATTAAAAGTTGGCGCGCCGGAGAGGGCGGTAACTGATGGCCGAACTTCCCCGTTGTCTTACGTAATCCCGCCGACGGAACACAAATAAACAACAAGTTGTTTGCATAATTTCATCCTCGGATTGGCTAATGGTTGCTATTAAGTTCGGGGCGGGTGTAAATCTCTTGTAATTACGTGGAACCGGCGTAGAGCGACGACGCGTCGCCACTTCCGCCGGTACTCTACAAAATATGACATGCTTGATTATATCTCTCTCATTCATCAGCTGTGACAAAGCGGAGAGAAAGGGATGGGTTAAAGTAGCTGTAAGCCTCAAAATGTTGGCGACGATGAGCTTAAGTCTGGGGGCTGACGCGAGTAGCTCGCGCGCCGTTTGTTCGAGCCGTAAATCAAGTGACGCGTAATATTTAATAACTAGCTTTGTCCTGCGTCTCCGTCATAGCCCCTGAAGCTCCACATCTGTACTTTAAACTAGATCTTTGAGAAATTACATGTAAACTTCTTGAACCGCTGGCCCGTGAAGAGGAGCGAGCAAATAAACTTGCTCCGGCGATTATACCAACAATACAACTACCTATTTCAAATAATCATCCGGCGAAGGATTTTGCATGAACGATTAGACAAACATGGGCAGAACTGACTTGGGCAAATGCTTAACGTTTCCTTAAATTAATTCAGAAAGGGGGCATAAATAGGGGACAAACATTTGTACTAGGAAAGTTCGTTTTTCATTTTCTGATAGCTAGCTAATAGATGGATGTGTTTCGTCAATCCAAGATAAAACAAGTGACGCATCTCTGTTCCCATCTCTGTCCGTCATGTGACAAGCGTTGCGACGAAATTGTGTTTACAGAATTATGTTACATACATAAAAGGTTTCCAATCTTCTAAGACACGATTTCCTTATTTACCTATCATTACTAGTATTGCCACTAATGTAGGTACTTAGTTTAGCAATTATGGAGAAACTCGAGCCGCGAATTACCATAAGAGCTTTAGTGTTATACATTATACAGAGCAGCGCCGTCGCGAGACTCCGCGGATATGCCCCTATATCGAGTACCTAACTAAACAGCCATGGGATATTTGTATAGGGAAATTAATCCTACGAACTAAAGGAAGTTCGCGGTACAGACCACTCGATTAAGGCAAATAGTAGCTTTTGTATTTCATCGGTTATTTCGCATTCTAGTAGAGCAGGATTGCAAGCGGTCCCGGGTTCGATTCCCGGTATGGACAAATGTTTGTGTGATGGATGCGAGTCGAGTATTTGTTGCTGAGTCTTTGATTATTGTTAGGTTAACAGGTGATAATTCGGACTCACGGGAAAATAGTGAAAAAAAAATTATACATACATACATACATACCTTCACGCCTTCATTCCCAGAGTGGGGTAGGCAGAGGTACAGAATTACCAACAACTCTAAAAACTTGTTGATAACTCTGTAACCACAATTTGCACAATTAGGCTAAGATGTTTAACAGTGTATATTAGTGACAGGTAGCAAGCCCATCGCCTAACAGTACTACAAGCCTTTATTCCCTTAGTCGCCTCTTACGACTTCCACGAGAAGACACGGAGTGGCACAATTCTAAGCCGGCAACCACACGGCATAAATTTTATATTGAAGTAGTATAGTAGTTTTTAAGTTTATTTATCAAGAAAAACAATTATTTTATTAAAACATTAAATACATATCTGCCAAACTGCATGGCGGTTTGTTGGCAGAACGAAAGGTCTCTAATTCTAACTTACTTACAGTGGTGGCCGCATAATAGGAACGCTTGCGTTTTCCCCATACAATTGCCTACAAATATGACTTCAATTTTGACAACCAATCATGACATTCTTGACTTATTTTATTTTTAGTTACACTTATCGTTAACTTACAAAGTAAGGTATAAATGTATTCAAAATTCAAATTCAAATTCAAAAAATGCTGACGCGTCTATACAAAGTTTTACAACGTCAAAAAAAAAAGCAAATCCTTATAAAATGAAATATTCGTTTATAAAATGAAACTTAATTTATTAGTTAATGATAAGTGGAACTAAAAATTATAGTAATAAAGAACTTTTTGATGGGCTGTCAAATTTGAAGTCATATTTGTAGACAATTGTATGGGAAAAACGCAAGCGTTCCTATTATGTGGCCACCACTGTATATACATATTTTGTTATAGTATTTTATTGTATACGTAATGTAGTGTATAAGCGATAGTTATATTGGTAGTAAACCAGCGCCTTGCTAGTGTGAAGTAGCTGTGCGTCACCGGGGTCCATAAAGATCTCATAACGTACTTATAAGTCTATTTGAATACCTACCGAACCTGTTTATGTTTACCTACAGACGACGCATGAATGTTAGGCCATACAATTAGCTTACAAACCCATCTTCGTAACATAATCTCTCTGCTGATGTTCACTGCTGGACATACACGCATCTCCCAAGAATAGCCGTATCTAAGCCTCGGTCCTAGGTACTTCCTAGGCAACCTATAGATAATTGAATTTAATGTTGTTTTTGAGGCTGAAATGTCCATACAAAATGCGGTAATGTTTCGCTCCCCTCTAACCTATTCCCATTTGTACGGTGTGTACACTAGGTCTGTAAATTTTCCCTTCCCATTAAATAGTTCTTCAAAAGGAGTTCTGGAGTTTCTCGCGGCGCTTCTTCTCCGCAATGATGGTCTTGTCCGAAGCGCTGGTAGATTCACTGTACATTTCCGACGTGTAAAAGAGCCCGCATGTGGCCAATTTACTGAATAAATATTTTGTTTTTTTTTTGGCGCGAATTATAAAACTCTTAAAACTAAAGGAAAACGTACGGACCCAGATTTTTTCATAATAACTACAACGTGTTCTAAATTGTGGAAATCGGACTTGATGAGACGTCACCGCCCGGAGCTACACTTGTGTTGATTTTTTAAAGCTAGGTACACGTTTTAAGTTTTGCTCCACAACACTCGTTATTTACATCACAACTATAGGTATGTATATGTATTCGTAGACCTCACGCGCGCGTAAATTAAATAAATTAAATTGAATTCGGACTTCCGATTACTACGTGACGTCACGGTCGGCCATTAATGTCATTAAAGCGGACTCTACTTTGCAATAATTATTATTCATTCGTTTTTAGTGCGTAATCAATACGTATTGCGGACGTCAGTCCAAATCACAGATAAACGTAGGTATCAAAGCAAGCAAGTTCGTCGACGCTCTCTACGGCTTAGATAATGTTAGCCACAGAGATTAGAGGAACACACAGACTGAGAGATGTGGAAACTTTTGTATTAGTTCCCTATTGCTTTAACTTCTTTGATATTTGTGTGTGGCTGTTTAAACATGGCGTTAAGAAGTCAAAAGTCAAAGCCTTTCTTGTTTGTCTGTACTCAATAACGCATTAAGTCATGTCATTAGTTCTGAGTAATAACACTATTTAGATTCTTCTAGTACCTACCTACATAAATGCAGTCGTCTTAAGGTCGGCAGGTTTTCGCATGAACGCGGGAGGACGGTGAAGCAAGATCACTTAAAACTGCAGAATGCAGCATAAAATACGTCTGTCGGTGTTAGGTCATCTCCAGCTCCTACACTCCATAAATTACATTGTCATCGGGCAACCATATCTATACCAAATTGTAGGGTGTTACAAAATCGCCGGAATTAGATCAAACTTAACATACTGACGCACTAATATAAAATGAAGTGAAACAGTTCCTTGACGGATAATTGCAGTACCATTTTATTTTATTAGCAAACACGATTTTTTTTTAAATTTTTCACGTTCGTACGTTAGGTATATGTTGCTATTTTTGTAACTTTTAGAACGAAATTTGTTTGGTCAAAAGTTCGCTGGAAGCTTTGTTGTTTGATATGAGTAGGTATGTTTTAGAATCATAATAATATCTTCAACATTTACATGGTTTACCCAAAATCGAAAAGGTAGGGAATACCTACTTCTCTATCGACCCTTTATGTAAAATATGTAGCGCATCCTATCGCAAGTCACAAGAAGTTGTGTTTCCCAACTGTTTCATTTGCCTTAAAATTCACGAGTTGTTTTTTTTTCTTTAGTCATTAACTTTTAGAAATGTTATTTTTATATCAATCTAGGACAGTTGAACGATTTCAGAAATCTGTTCTATGATGTTATATCTGATTCCCGAATTGAATACGAAGATTAAAATGCCAAAATAAAATTGTTGCTAACTAATTAGGTGTAGCGCGTCAATATCTCGATTGATCCCGCGGTAGTGAATTAATGCGACGCCTCATTTGTTAACCAAATGGTCTGCGCTGCGCGGTCAGTCGGACTCGCTCGCAGTCGGACGGCGCGCGCGCACGCTTCAACATGGCCGAGCCGAGGCGGTTCACACGACAGGAGATCGAAGCGCGCAACCACAGGGGCGACGCCGTTTTCATCATAGACAACGTCGTGTACGACGTGACGGGGTTCCTCGACGACCACCCCGGCGGGGCCGAGGTGTTGCTGGACAACGCGGGCCGCGACGCGACCAAGTGCTTCCGCGACGTGGGCCACAGCGACGACGCGTACTCCTGGCGCGAGCAGTACGTCCTAGGCGAGGTGGTAGAGGGCGAGCGCTGGCCGGTGGAGCCGCGCGACAAGACCCTCGAGAGTGCGCGGGAGCCGCTGACGCTGGCGGGGCTGGTCGGCGTGGCCGCCCCCCCCCTCGCGCTCACTCTCGTCTCCTACCTGCTCTACGTCTACCTCTTCGGGTAAGAGGCCGCGGGTTGGAAGTGGAACTTTGGACATTAGTTGAAGTGCTCGTGAGTTAAGTGGGGAAGGTTACAGATGGGGAGATCGGCACGATCGTCACTCAGGGTTATTGTGGATATGTAACCAAGACGATCTTGAAAGTATGAATGATATTAATAACACATCCAATGAGTTCTAAACAAGGTTTGACTAAGAACAAAGTTATCAGTAGGAAGGAACATGTAAAATCAGAGATCATAATACGAGCATTATAGATACTGGTTGTGGGTTATATACTAGACGCGATCGCAACAGCCGGTTATTCAAATGAGTAAATATTTACTCACGTAAGCGTGTCTTATTCAACCAATCCTTGTCGCTCCTCTGTGATTATTAAATAGAGACATAATGTATTAGTAGTTAACAACCTCACAGTCAGCAATGACTTTCAAACACCATTAATATAAGTATGATTAAAGACGACGTTGAAGACCTGTCTGAATGTGATTTGAGACGAGCGCGTATAAAACAAGCCTCGCCTCAACGGGGAGTCGCCTCTGTACTAATTATTCGTATTCTATTGCGCGCTTGTTTGGTAGTTCCTAGAATAATACAAATTGCACGCGTAAGTCGCACAGTACCAATGTCATCGATTAAAAGTGCAGTCACGTCGGTCCGTTTGGACGGACGACATGCCGAAACGGTTCCGTTCTCGCCAGTCGCTTAGGAAACTAGAACGATATGATATAATAATAATAAATGATTTAATACAAGTATTTCTTATGTTCAACTCTGATATTACAGTGCATGGATAGAACACCACTCCACTTAAGTTCCAACTTTTCAAGCGTCTGAGACTCAAAATGTCCCCTATTGAATCCTAAAAATGTAACAAGAAAAATCAAGATATCAATTCTGGTACGTAGTCAGTTCCTGGTACAGTCCTTAACCTGCCACTGTACAGTTGACGAAATATATTCGATCAAGTTCGATTGATGTGGCCTGTCATAGGGAACAGGGTCTTACGGTGGCAAGAGAATAATTTTACTTGACCGCACGTACCAATATTGTTTGGCATTTCGTCTGATCTTTCGTTTTGTTGGTGTAGGGTTGTTGGTATAGATATATAGATCCGAGTATCACGGAAATAGATGAGTATGGACTCATAGGTACATACCTGATTCAGTCAAATGTATGCCTTAGCCGTAGGTATTTACTTGACCAACATTCGTCTGAAGGTCAGTGCCAGTGCCAGGCTATAGCACGTTCTAATTAAAATCCACACACGTGGCTTTAAAAATATGTAAATTTATTGGTACGACTCAATTGTCCTATTGTTGGATATTTAGAAGTTACCAAATCCCATGCTAGGGATTGCCAAATCGGAGCAGTAACATTCAAAACTCCATTTGGAGTGGTTGGCGCTGAACGCAGCTAATGTCCGCCGATCTCGATATTTACCAAGAACAATGCGCGTGACCCCTGACTCCTGAAGCACTCCATAATGGCGTGGCCGGGAACGCATTTTAATGTTTCACCCGATGTCGCATTTACTGTTCGTCACAATATCGGCAGTTTGAAAATTGCTCAATTATTTAATAGTTAGGTGAAGCACGAATACGTTGACTTTGTTTCCTTAAGTCAGTAACGCCTAAAATGCTTACTCTTTCATCCTTATTTTAGTTTACTTTCGATCTTTTTTTTCGGGACCGGTCTTTTTAGAAGCAGGGCTTTGATTTTAGGGTTCTGTACCCAAAGGGTAAAAACGGGACTCTATTACTAAGACTCCGCTGACCGTCTGTCCGTCTGTCCGTCTATCCGTCTATCCATCTGTCTGTCACCTGGCTGTATCTCATGAACCGTGATAGCTAGACAGTAGAAATTTTCACAGATGATATATTTCTGTTGCCGCTATAACAACAAATAGTAAAAACCGAAAAATTCAACAAACGTGATTTTTTATAGATAATGGTACGGAACCCTGGCACTCGGCCGCTTTTTTTTCATGATCCACCATATTGAATGCCCATTTTCTTACATAAAGAGACAAACGCCTCCCTTGAGTAAAATATTCAGGACATAGACTTCACATTGATTAGACACACACCATGTAACGCCCCAGTCTGTTTAAAAGGATTCCTAAAACGCACCAGAAACATCTCGCACCGCATACGCTGCTCTGCCGTTCATAAGAAAATGGTACTATAAGAGTGTGAGGTTCGTTTGCGCATACGCCTTTTATGCTTTAATGAACAGCGTTGCCCTGTGACCCGTGGTCTGAGCTGACTTAGCCTTCGGTACGTAGGTACCTGCAGCAACTCCGCCACTCAAATCCAAGTCTTAATGTTTGAGGAAAGCAGATCTAAGTGCTATTTGCTAATGTTAAGTAGGTATCATTTTATAGAGTTTTTATTGTTTGTTTGTATTGGAATAAAGGTTATGTGTTAAAGATTCGTGTTTCATTTAAGGCTTTTTGTTCGTGTTTTATCTAGGATTGATTAGATTTTAATCATCTTACTGCTGAATAGAATGATTGAAGTAAATTGTTATTATACTTGTACGATGTAATGAAAGATTTATAATAAAATAAGTGTTTTTTACCCGATTGCCCGAAGAATATATATATATATATATATATATATATATGTATTTATTTAGTTTATTACTAAATAAATAAATATTAAGGGACAATGTCACACCAATTGACCTAGTCCCAAACTAAACTCTAGGCTTTTACTATGGGTACTAGACAACGATATAAATACTTATATAGAGAAATATATACTTAAATACATAAGTAAACATCCATGACTCAGGAACAAATATTCACGCTCATCACACAAATATCTGCCCTTACCGGAATTTGAACCCAGGACCGCTAGCTTCGTAGGCGGGGTCACTACCAAGTAGGCCAGCGCGTCGTAAGTATATGTTTTTCGAGCGTATGTATGTATGTCTTTTTCTGGGCAGCCTAAACTGCCTGACTGATTATAACATAACTATGAGGTGTCATTATATTCGTACTAATGGTTTTCGGGTACGGACCTATAAGTTTGCAATAATTAAGACTTCTTCTTCTTCTTCAAGTGCCTCTCCAACTAGTGAAGGTTGGCTACTAACTTCTGGAATTGTTGTCTGTCCTTAGACTAGTAGACATTTTATCTCCTTATATTTTATAGGAAAAAACATCTTAGCCTATTTGTGCAAATTGTGGTTACTGAATTATCAACAACTTTTTCAAGTTGTAATTCTGTAGCTCTGCCTAGCCCACTCTGGGATTACAGGCGTGAAGGTCTGTATGTATTTTATAGGAAAACTATAAAGAAGTTACCAAAATCAACAGTCTTCGAGATATAACAAAATTAGCTAGTTTTAGCTGTTTGACGACAGAGAGCACCAATTGGTTCTTATTTGATTTGGTATTAAAGTATTTTTTACGCGAAGGAGTGCGCCCGGCGCCATCGAATTTTAAATTAATATATATAATGTTCCATTTCGTCATATACGGACTTATAAATACGGAACCGTCGGTGCGCGAGTCCAAAGCGGACCTAACCGGATTTCTTAAATTATCTTATCGATACTAAAGCCGACTGAGAAAGCTTTTCCGACCAATGTCTTATGTTAGATACCCTATTCGGCGACGTATTGATTGATTAGTTATATTTATATTGTATTCTCCAGTAACACTTTGATTAGGTGTAGTGATTCTTAAATTGTTAATTCTGATAACGATAAGGTTCATCATTGTCAGTGGATTGGGTGAAATTATGAGCGATGGGATGGCAACCCAGGGCTAAAAAAAGGCGGGCTGTCAAAGTGGATATGTCATAATTTTTCCAATGAACGATGATGGCGAATTTTAAAAACTGAAATTGATATTTAAACTGTTAATATTGTAATTTCGATATTAATAACTGTGATTTCGATAGTGAAAAGTGTTTTAGTGTAGAACGATCTACTTAATTATAACTTATGTATATTTTCTATGCGAACCTGGGACTAAAGGATTCAGTTAATTTTTTTTTTAAGTTAGAGGTCGGCAATTCCAACCCAGCGTGAAGAGGTCTCGAGCGTTGTAGCTGTACTCTCCATTTTAGCATTATCATATTGAAATAACTTTAAGATAGATAAATACTCCAGATATAATAGGTCTCAGTGGCGAAGCGTCACGTAAATAAATAGGCAAGCCGGAGCAAAAAAAAGGTGTATGGCGTGTGTGCTTGTTTGCCCCTTCCGTGACTTAAAAAAAACATACCTTAAAAAATGGTTGTCGTCTTTCTAGTTCTCAAAAAGCAGTGCTGAAGTGTCGCGTGCATTAAAAGTGCGCGGAAAGGCAATTCTTGCTTTCCAAGTAGTACTACCGTATCAATTAAACGTTTCAATAAATTTCGATTACGTTCCACTTACGATTGTGGGCCTCAAAATGATTACCAAAAAAAGTTTAAATTCTACTGTTACCAAACTCATGTAATAATATACAACTCCGTATATGTTTCTCGCTTTGAGCATGTTTTCTAGCTGAATTACTTATAGAAAATAGAATAAGTTTTTTTTTCTTGCCTTTTTCGTGCTTATTAAGATTAAATCTTAGAAAAAATACAAATTTATTTCCCTATTTCTGGGCGGTTTGCCCTTCGGGAATATAATAAAAACTAACCTAACATAACCTATTTTTTTTACGTACTTTAATTCAAACCGTAATGTTTCAGTAATAATTGATTTTAGAGAAAAGTTTGTTTAAAAAAATATGCTTGTTTTAGTATATTCTAAACAATTAAATCATCATAAATAGACCTTATATTGACATAATTTTCAAGCATCAAAATTTTTTAAGTCCCTGACGCCTTGAAAATGACCAACATTTGAACCCCTATAACTCGGCCAATTTTGATTTTAGAGAAAAGTTTTTCAAGTAAAACATGCTTATTTCAACGTGTTCTATACGATAAAATCATTTAAATTAGGTGTCATAATGATACAATTTTGGCGAAATTTTTTCTAGGTCCTGCGTCCCCTAACTGAATTATATAAATTGTGAATATCTGCAAAACCTGTTCGATTCCAAACACTGCTAGAATCAGCAAACAGCAAAGATGAATAGCAAAATAATTTGTTTAATTTGCAGCTGCCAGTCAGCCAATTGTATTTGTAATTCGCTGTGGAAATGTTTGAAGAATCCATCTCTACGCCTATACTGCCGTGCTAGTGTAAAAGGCGACTTTTCGACAAAAGACACTTTCGAGATAATCGCAAAAAAGTGACCGAAATCTTCATTTTCATATTTCTAGGTAATTTAAACAGATATTGAAATGAAACTTTTTGGGTCGGATAGACATTGTGTTTTACTAGTTTTCTACATAAGTAATGTATTTTTATTACCTACAGTTTTTTTTTTACACGCATTTTTTCCTTTTTGTTTAGTTGCCGATTAATAATTGCCACTGAAAAACAAGCAAAAAGGCGGTATATGAGCACTATACCGCCTTATAGGCTTGATTTTCCTTCATACGTCTTCATACTAAACTAGGGCTTGAACGTATCACAATAATGCTTAATTAAAAAGACGTATTTGCAACATACCGCCTTATTGCTTAGTACAAAATATTTTTTGAATAATTCTGATCTAAATAATAACGCCGAATAACAAAAATACGTTTATCTTGTCTAGTACGCAAATCAAAAAAATATGGTTTGTTTTCGTATCGATCATTTTATATTTATATACTAGTCTAAAAAAACGTATGTCTTCATAAGTCAGACGAAATACGGTTTTTTAATCTAGTACTACGATGAAAGGTTAGACTAATTGCTAATTAAAACCATCATAAATTCGGTACAAATATATTTGAAATAAACAAAAATTAACAGTTAAATCACAGGAAATATTATCTCTTCTAAGATTGGTGTCGTGTTATTAGTTATTCAATAAATCAACAATAATACTCTTTGATTCGTCTGTATGACGCATTGTTAATCAAAACTTATTTTTTAATTATTTTAATTTAAACGTAATCAGTCTCATAAAGTAATTGAATTGCAATTTTGGGAGGACTTGCCAGAATCCAACCATGAAAAAGTCGATGAATTATAGGTTAAAAATACTTAACCTATAATTCATCGACATTTTCTTGGTTGAATTCTGGCAAGTCCTCGCAAAATTTCAAGCTAAGAGCAGGCATTAATGGACCTAGTTTACGTACTAAATTCTGTTTTCGACTTGCGTCTGTCTATCCCTCGGAAGTGTGTGTGCGATGAAAGCATCGGGCGATTTCCTTTTGCTTTGGTAAATGTGTCTTTACTAAAATGAAACTCAATATATTCTCCTTGCAATAACCCTAATGTAGCCTAAGCACTTTTAAATAGAATTACTCAAATCCTGGTCCTCGTGGAACCAATTATAATAGCTAAAATTTTATTTTTATTTTATTTTTACCTAATTCCTACTACATCTATCTACCTAACCTAATAACTTAGTCACCATAAGTAACATTCCTAGTCTATTAAGCTTCCTATTCCTAACAACCTATTTTAAAAGTAAATTAGTTTTGGCATGTGATCGTCAAGTAATCTAATATAACCCAATAGTTGTGAACCTATAGTAACCCTAGAATTCTTTAAGTCTTTGTTTTAAGTCCTAGCTATACTAATACTCTCTAGAATATTGATACCTAAATATTTACAATAATATGTGGTTGCCGGGTTAGAATAGTGCCACTCCATGTCTTCCCGTGGATGTCGTAAGAGGCGACTAAGGGAATAAATGCTTGTAGTACTATTAGGCGATGGGCTTGCAACCTGTCACTAATATGCTGGTAAACATCTTAGCCTATTTGTGCAAATTGTGGTTACTGAATTATCAACAACTTTTTAAAGTTGTAATTCTGTAGCTCTGCCTAGCCTACTCTGGGATTACAGGCGTGAAGGTATGTATGTATGTAGACTATAATTTAAAACTTATCTAACACTATCCTAGTTTATTTAATGACTCCTAACCACTTGAAATTCAACCTACGTACTAAGTGAATTGGTTTTAAAGATAAAGTTAATATGTACCTATAGTAGATATAATTTATGAAACCGAAGTCTAGATTAAAGCAAATCTAAGAATTCCCTTCCCTTAGGGAAGGAGGAACTTTACTTGTGAGAGGACCTTGTGCAGGGTCCGTCCGGGTTGGTACCACCATCTTATCCATTAACCTACCGCCAAGCAGCAGTGTTCGCATTGTTGTGTTCCGGTTTAGGGATAAGATAGCCGGTAAAATGACTAGCATGGAGGCATTCCATCTTAGTCCTCAGGGTTGGCAGTGCATTTGCAGTCTTGTGAATGCGAATGTCTATGGGTCACAGTTTCAACTTACCATCAGGTGGCCTGTGTGCTCGTTTGCCTTCCTATGCCATAGAAAAAATAAGGAGATCTCCTCCATACGCTCTGGGATCGCTATCCCTAGACCTTAGTCTACCTCAATAGTCATCCTCCATAGACAGGTCAGACTCCTTGCCAATATGTACGAATAGTCAGTCAGTCGTATAGTAAGGGAAGAAAAGGGTCAAAATATAAATTGAGTGTTTAAAAACTCAATTATACAGTAGATTATTTATCGTTCAATAAAGCGATAGTTATACTTTGTTATTTTTATATCATATAATATTGTGACTCAAGATTGATATTGCTTGCTTCACCTTTAAGTCTATATTTGACTTGAGTTTTATATAACTAAATGAGATGTTCAATTTCACTAAGTATCCATGTTTAACTTTAATAGTAAAACAGTGGGATACAGAAGTCATTTTGACTTCTAGCTAGATTGAGTCCTCATGTTAGTGAAATATATTATGAAAAGTAAATAGACAAATCTTACTATAGTCACTTTATCATTTACTGATATATTTGTTTTATGGTCTATAAAATATTCACTTTATAAAAGGACTTAACCATCTCTGTAAGCTAATTATTGATATTCTAGATTTGCTTTATTTCCATAAAACTCTCTCCATAAAAACTTTATTATTTATTTGTATATTTGTATAAATGCATTATAAAAAAAGGACTTATTTCTTTAAGCTAACTATTGATGTTCTAGTTTTTTTTATTGTTCATGTTTTTCTTAGATACTAATATAATTCATAATTGGGATAGTTCAAATTTTTTAAATTACTCTAATTAGAAATCCATTTCGAGGAATGGGGTTCTAAAGCCGTTCTGCATGATTAAGTTTTTGTTATATTTATTTATTTTGGACATTTCGACAAAAGTATATTTTACCGTGTGGTTTGACTTTCGTTTTTGGCTTGAAGCCCTCCCAGGTGTGTCTTACGGGTTAGGCGTAAACCGCTTGAAATAGTATGTTTTATTATACTATTACAATCACTTTTTAACGTAACTTATCATGTAATTCATCGATAAAATCTCTGTTAAATAAATAAAGATATAAAAACAAAACTATTCGGTCAAATACAAAATTAATGAAATGGGTCTCTTAAAATTACCTTTTCTTTTGTATTAGATTATAAAAACCATGAGTTATTTTTTTGGTCTATCCCAATTATGTTAGTTCTCCAAAAAAATATATCATATATTAATTTATATATTTATTTTATTTATTTTTACTGTACTCAGGTAACAAACATTTAGAATGGTATTATGTACTCAGTTTTATGATTTATCGTCAATTCGTCGTCCTCGTCTTTTCGCGTGATAACGGGCGCCAGCGCACACGCACCTTCATTACCCGTAACGTCACCGAACTGAAGGGCGCCCGAACGCGAGCACTCCCGTCCGCGGGGGGTATGTAGGAGATTGGGGATTATACGGTTTTATTAAGTAGCATGGGTCGACTGTGGATATTCGAATAGTAATCTAGCGTTAAAAACTACCTCTGTCCCAAGTAAAAATACCGTATCACAAAATAAAAGTTTTTTTAAACAAGTTTATCATTATTTAAAACTCGGCATTAACTAGACTAAAATACCGCAAAATACTGACATACGGTCTTTTTGTCTAGAAAACTCTGTTACGTTCATTTAAATTATGAGCAAATAGAAAAAAACATTTGAAATACTAAGTTAAAAGGCGGTAAAATATGTTATTCGTTCTTTTTACTTAGTAATCTGCAATTACGGCCTTATAGAGTAGTTCAACTTATTAATAAATAAAACCTACACCAGACAATAATGCGGAGTGTCTTGTTTTACGTCTTTCTAATGTAGTATTGTGTAGTTACCGCTTTATTCATTAGTATTTGCTGGAAAATAGTCTGTTATACGGTCTTTTTCCTTATCGTATCTTCGCAACCAAGCCTCTTATCGACAAACGGGTAAGATGGGTCGACGCGGCTTGTTCTCCATATCACGATGGTCATAACAACTCAATTTGGTCAAAATGTCGAATGATCGCCTTTTACACTAGCACGGCAGTATAATCAATTTTTATGTCTGGGCGAGCGCGTCCTAATCCTAACTTAATGACATGTTTCTTATTTCCAAAGGATAACTTTGAAAAACATGTTTGTTCATTAAGTAGGTAATCTGTAAGATAACACTCAATTTGCACCAATGCGGCCGTTTGTACTTTGAGTACAGGCAAAAATATTTAAAAACTAAACCACGAATATAACCTAAAATAGATCGAAGCAAAAATAACAATATTTAGGTACTTAACGAAATATAAACAAACCTCCGTTGTCGCCACGAATCTGCAAATAACACAATCCAAACAGAAAAACATTCACAGAACACTAAACAAGCTAAATTTCACTAGTTGAGTCTCATAAAACACAATAAGTTAAGTAATAACACAAATTTAACTATAAATCAAAACAAAACACCGCGTATTTTAGCGCGAGGACGCGAAAGTAATGGCGTAATGAAAAAAGTAGTTGAAGGTCGTGAGGCCAGGGGGGAGAGAGACGGTTGTTGAGTTGAGTGTCCTTGGGAAAAGAAAGTTAACGCATGCACTTTAAGTTCAAAATTGGATGCAATAAGCCGTAGTTGGTCGGCCGGACTTGCGTGCTTCTCCCTCTTGCGTGCTCACACAGGTGCCGCTGTGTCTGTGTGCGAGTTTAAAGCTAATGTAGCGCTATAATATTATACCATTTGGTTTGAATTTGTTACTGAGGTCCGGCGCCGAGTCACCGGCTTGTATGGCGGTTTTAATTGTGGGTGTAAGTTCGAGCGCGCGTAGTGAAAGGTAGCTGAGCATGTGTGCGTGTATACGAAAATATTGTTCTTGTTTCTTTCTAGTAATATAGGTTAGTGAATGGGTGCGAGCGAGTGATAGATTTCGGCTTGGTAAATAAATAAATTTGAATTGCGGCGTTAGTGCGTGTTCATTCATCGTATTATGAAGCAAGGTAAAGCTATAGTACACCGGGTTACTTTCGGTTTTACGTTTTGTTGTTTGTATACCTAGTAGGTACCTACTCTATGCATAGGAATTTTTAGGGAAGCCGCTGGGAATCGGGTTGTATGGACGCTTCGCTACTGAAGGTCTCTTTCAGAGCCAATATCTTTTACACTGCCCAACCAATTCTCATGAAACCTAGCTAACAACCACCGCTACTAGAACCTAGTACCCATAGCAGACCATGGTTTGGGACTAGGTACGTCAATTTGTGTGAGATGGTCCGATGTTTTTTATTTAATTTGCTAAGCTATGATTGACTAATCTGCCGTGAGTTCGCATGTGTCAATTTCATGTATTTCATCAGATTTCTACAATACTTGGCTTTCGTGCATCTTGGCTAGCTTGGCTAGCTCGGTTAACTCGGTTATAGTTCATTTATTTTAGGATGAGAAACCACAATAACATTGTATTGCGTTTGGTCAACTATTTATTTCCTAGCCAATAGTACAGTACAATAGTCTGGGAGCCGCAAAATAAAATTGTTTTAATGTCACTTTATTTGCGTGTCGTCAATTGTTACTCTAGTACAAATTGTAAAGAGATTACAGTTCACGAGCCGCAATATAATGTTGATGTGGTTTCTCATTCTAAATTAAATGAAGTATAGTTTAACCTGCGTGGCTAGCCCTCCAGCTCCGGCCTACAAGCGCCTACCCGGGCGAAGCGGCAACAAGTAAGTTTTAGACATGTCGTCGGCTACAAATGACTCGCAGTAGGCATTGCTGGGAGGCAGTAGTTTACAAGTAATGGATATTTCCTTGCGTAGGTATGATGACAATCACCATCATCGGAAATCATGTAAATCAATTGATTTCATCAACAAAGTACGAAAACTTCGTTTTTCTATTCTAACTACAAATAGTACCTACTTATATAACATCACTTACAAGAATGGCTCACTTCCGTGGGTAACTAATTTATTTACTCAGGATTCATTATAAGTACCTATAGGAAAATACTTGGGATTCAAGTAAGTACCTTATAATTAAAATGATTCCGTAGTAGATAAGGTACTTGGACCCCAAGTATTTTTTTGTACTTACCTTATTTCTTATCAGAAATTCAAGTTTTCTTCACAACGTTTCTTAGAAAACCACCTTTTGTGGACGAACAACATTTCGTGCACACTATCTAACTCATAACAACATAATATTACCGGTGTTAGCCCGTTAATTGCGACATTATCTCGATATTTGTTCGAAAGACGTCGATAACGAACGACCGACGCAACTGCGTACGCGCATCTCGCTGTGTAACACAGAAACGTCTCCAAATCCTAATGATTTGCGAAAACTGACGGATTAAATAATGTTATTGTAATGTTATCGGAGCACCGCAATGCCAAAGTCACGGAAAACGGGTCATTGCAGTTATCTGCGGAGAGCGAGGGGGAGAGGCGGGAGTGGTGGAGGGGAGAGGCGAGGCTCCGCAGTAACTCACTGGCCGGCCCGAGCGTCGCCCGCGCCATGTCCGACTCCGAGCAGAAGGAGCTCAAGCAGTTCACGCGCGCCGAGGTCGCCGCGCGGAACACCAAGGAGGACGCCGTGTTCGTGATCCACAACCTCGTGTACGACGTTACCCCGTTCCTGGACGAGCACCCTGGCGGGCACGAGGTGCTGGTGCGCGCCGCCGGCCAGGACGCCTCCGAGGACTTCGACGACATCGGCCACAGTCTGGACGCTAAGGAGTTGATGAAGAAGTACCAAATAGGAGAGATCGTGGTTGAAGAACAAATAGAAGTGGCCAAGAAGGACTATAAATGGGACGACGTGAAGCACGTCAGCGAGGAAGGGGTGCTGGGGTCCTGGAGGCTGCCGCTGCTGGTCGCCATCGTTGGCTCCCTGGTCTGGCTGTACTTCACGTGAGGCCGCCCTCGTCTCAGTGCCCTGTGTTGTGACTGTTATTTAACTACGCTATTCAAATAGGTTTTGTACATTAAAGTTAATGTTCTAACGCGTTCGTTTCAACAAATGACCTTGTCCTCATAAGTGTCACGCTTATCACTAACAACTGATATTTTTAACTCGGATAAGGACCTTTCGACTGTAGATAAATACTTAATTGATTACTAGCTAGCGCCACGGAATAAGTAATAGTACAAGTAATAAGTAATGGCCAGCGCTGGCAACGATCGATCGAGGAATGTCAAGTGACGTCCAAACAACGGCCGATAAATGGCCTTCTCGGTGTTTGGGTGTCAATTTCTGTTTCTCACATCATAAACCGCTGCTTAAAAAGAATTATTCTACTTCCTGGTTAGGACTATTTCGAAAAACGAATTGTGAACAACTGCGTAGTTGCGAAATCTTTGTGGCTCAGGAAGTTAATTTTGACGATATACCATTAAGTTGTGAATAGATAAAGAAAAATAAATATGAACCTTATTCTAAGTCGGTTTAAGAGACATACTGGCGGTGTGAGGCTCAATAACTTAATATGACCTTAAGCAGCGGTTTATATTCCCTTCATTTATTCGGCACCAGTCGGACTGTCAGGCTGAGAGAGACGCAGCTATTGGTAAAAATAAGAAAATTCGTCGCTCGTTCCAACATGCTTCCCTATCAGTCATCAGCCAGACTTAGCGTGTAGGGCATGAGACAGACAGCTCACCAATTATGCCTCTCATTCACCAGATTGCGGCGAGTTAGTGTACTTTATCCAAAACATAAAAACACGAACATTAGCCACGAGTAGCCTTGGGCAGAACAACCAGAACTGGTTTTAAATCAATAAGGCCCGTCAGTGTGACGCGGCGGAAACACAATCTGTGCCATCATTACATGATACAGTGCATATCGTGTATCAGTACTTATTACACGTCTTCACTCGTACCTGTACCTATACTCAATATTCATAAATAACTCATTTTACCAGCAGACTTATCATTGTGGAAGAAATGATTGAACTCCTTTCTTCAGTGTTAAGCAAGCAGGTTGTTTCAAACAGATATTTTATTATTGTCAACGGGCTACATCGTCTGTGATTGATAACATTTAACATAGGTAGGTAAGTAACCGCAGGAACTGTACTCGATGAAATGTATCTAAATACCTACCTAGTTAAGATCTGTTAGAATTAATTTCGTCTTTATCGACCATACACGTTTATTTTATTGCCTATAATGAAAAAACAGATAAAACTCACGGTTATAGGCAGGTAGCAATGTTCAAGGCGCAGAACATTCTTGGGAGTTGGGAAATATTCTCAACAAATTAATGAACAAAAAAATAAGAATGTTCTTAGAAGTTACCGAGAGTTCCTCATGAAACTTTGAAATTGGAGAAGTTATCTCTCAACTGTAAGCATTATTATAACCCTGTTGGGATCCTTAAATAAATAAATAAATAAGTTAGTCGGTAGCTACATTTACAAGTTCTAAATAATTATACAGCGTTAAGTTTAACTTGGACGTAGGAAAAAAAACATTTACCTACGTACAAAGACAATTGCAACTGTTTTTTTTCGCTTTTTTTGGGCGCATGCTGTGTTCCGTGATCGGGGCGATTGCCGCCGATCGGCCAATCGGCGCGCGGCGAAGGCCGTCGACCCCAGCGTGGCCGGCGCGCGCGCAGGCTGCCCGCGCCGCCCGCCACGCTGGTCCAGGGCCCATATTTGACTTTGTCTGAATAAGATTGTCTCCGATAGTTTTTAAATATCTTTACAGATTGTTTACTTTGGCAATCTTAATAACTTAATGAAAAGCAAGCTTTATAAAACCCGACTGCATTTTTGATATTTTCACGATACAGGTGCCTGCAAATAATTGTCATTTTGTCAATGTTGTTATTTAAACTTTAACAGTTTAGGTATCCTATGTCACCCGGGATGGTGAAAGGATTCTAACGAAACCACAAACATCTAAATCGGCTCAGGCGTTTAGAAGTTGTGGTGGAACACATACCTACCTATTTGAACCCTGAAAACATTACACTACTTTTTATTGGGCAGTCGTATACAAAAGGAGGACACAAAAGACAATAGACATAGACATAGACATAGACAATAATAATAAGACAACGATTGAAATTATGTCTATTTTGTCCCCGGATTTGTCGTTATTCTTCGAATTTGTCTACACGAAAGAAAGCAAAGAGAGTGGGCTAAAAGAATTTCTCAGATCGGTTTATAAATGGCGGAGTTCCGAGACATACGGTCGAATTTATAAGTAGCTGAACATTTGAGTTGAGTTGTCGCAACTGTTGATATATTAAATTCAAACACTCTCAGTTTCATATGTTGCTGCGACAAATCACTAAGTAAAGTGTACAGTGTACTTATGTGCAGTGTCTGTTGAGTTGTTTAGGCACACCGGAAAATACGATAAGAATAACAACACACGCTTTGCTCTGCACCACCGTTCTGCTTAATTAAGTTTTTGAAATATTTATTTATTTCGGATATTTTGAAATAAGTGTATTTTACCTTTGTTTGACTTTCGTTTTCGGCTTGAAGCCCTCCTAGGTGTATCTTACGGGTTAGGCGAAAACCGCATGAAATAGTATGTTTAATACACTATTATAATGACTTTTTATCATCAGATATCAATGAATTGTTGTAGTTTATTAGAAAATGCCAACCCAAATTTAAAATAATCATGTCATCCATAAAATGTCTGCTAAATTATTAAAACAAAACTATCGGGTCAAATACAAAATTAACGATATTGGTCTCTTAAAATTACCTATTCTTTTGGATTAGAATAAAAACTGTGAGTATTTTTTTTTGGTCTATCCCAAATTGAGGTCAATTGTCTGTGAACGCCAATTAGATGCAGGAGGTAGGTATTAACATTGTGAACCTTGAACTCGAACCTTTACCTATTACGTCTCCAACGGCAAAATCGACCCCTCAGTGCTTTTAACACGAGAAAGTCGACGCCTCAGTGCTTTTATCACGGTAAATTCGACGCCTCAGTGCTTTTATCACGAGGAAGTCGACGCTTCAGTGCTTTTAACACGAGAAAGTCGACGCCTCAGTGCTTTTAACACGAGAAAGTCGACGCTTCAGTGCTTTTAACACGATAAAATCGACGCCTCAGTGCTCTTAACACGAGAAAGTCGACGCGTCAGTGCTTATACCACGGCAAAGTCGACGCCTCAGTGCTTTTAACACGAGAAAGTCGACGCCTCTGACGACATTGGCAACGCATGACTAATTTTTTACAGCTTAGACTTCGTGGAATATAAACACTAAACTCCCGTACCCTGGACACGATTTGTTTCGTTATATTCTATCGAGTAAGTACCAAAATGCTGGCCTGTACTTGGCTCATAGATTAAGCATTGCACTTCAACATGGCGATGCGGCCAGCGTTTTGGGAACAATGCCCACTGGTAGTGGTTTGTTGGATTAGTGTACTTTTAAGTAAGTTTGTAATAGTTGGTTCGTTTGTTTTAATAATTAATCTTAACTCATCGTTATCGAGAAAAATATAATGGAAATTGGAACTGCGCTCCTGTGTCTGTTTTTATTACAAAAATACCGGGTAAGAGCATGTCGGATGTCGGACCGTGTTCAGTGTAGGGTTCCGAAGCCGTGACTACCAACAAATTAGACCTTGTGACAAACTTAACTTTGCCGTTGGAAAACTGTTATCCCCATACATCGACACAGGTCGCGTTCAGTTTACCAACACCGCAAATAAGTTTTCGGTAGGTATAAACATTTAAGGGCGTTTTCACTAAAAAGTGTACCCAATTAAGGACTGAAATTAAGGAACTTTAACTCTGTCAGTTTTGTGACGAAAATTAGCTATATATTGACGGCCGCAATGTATGGCTAATTTTCGTCACAAAACTGACAAAGTTAAAGTTCCTTAATTTCAGTCCTTAATTGGGTACACTTTTTAGTGAAAACGCCCTTAAACCGATTGTAACTCAAGAACCACTGTAGTCTACTAAGTAGTGATAGTTTTCTTACCAAATTCATTATATGTGCTTTAATTTAAGATATTTTTCAGAATTTTAGTATTTGTAGTTTTGGCTTTTGGAGGGAGGACACTTGACTCTAATAAAAATTAGCGATTTAAAGCTTACTATTTCATAAATGGATACCTTAATCGGAAAATAGTTTCGACAAATCCGCAATATTTTCAAAAGACCGGTCCAACGACACCCCACATTAGGACGAGAAAAAAAAACCTCCCCACGTAACGGGTAGGGGAGGTAATTTTTTTATTTTATTTAATCACTTTTTTGGCGTGATTAATATGCATATTTATGACAAAATGTAGTTTTCTAGTACTTAGTCTCTGGGCTAGGCTGCGGACAGACGGACGGACGGACGGACATGGCGAAACTTTAAGGGTTCCTAGCCTAGTTTGACTACGGAACCCTAAAAAACCTAGCGCGGACTTTAAAGTAGATATTTTGTAGCGTTATCGAGTAGTCGTGGTGAAATATACGTAAAACAAAGAATGGAAACGTGAATGTATTTAAAAGGTTCGTGTCACAGATATTTTCCTTAATAGTACAGTAGTATGTCATATTATTGCCGCTACAACAAAATAAAATCGGTCAGGTGCGAGTCGGAATCGCGCACCGATGGTTCCGTATTTTAGATAATATGCTCGGGAGCCGCAAAACAATATGCTTATTTTGGTATGAACGTTTGTTTTCTATGCACATGGACCTTACCATTTTGACTATTCTAAATTATAAAACAGACTTTTTGGTTATTTCCCAAAAACTGTTAATAATTAGCCCCTTTCGCATGACACTCCATTTGCTACAACAAAACCTTTTTTTTTCTTTTTTTTTTATTAACTAAACAGATGCGGTCAAAAAAGTTGTACAACTATGCCATATTTCAAGTTGATAGCATTTATAATTGCTGAGACAGACAGACTGACAGACAGACAAACATACAGAAAGACAGACAGACAGACAGACAGATAGACAGTGACATCTCGCCATAGTGGTTCCTTTTTTACCATTTTGTTACGGAACCCTAAAAAACACAAGGGGGGGGGGGATTAATAGAAATGGTACGGGGTACATTGTACGTGAGGCCGACTCCCACTTGACCGTTTTTTTACTCACCTAAAGCCTGTTATATTTATGCACGATAAATAAATAAAACCTCGTAATTTATGCTAATGATTAATAAACGTTATAATATTTCTTGGTAAATAATAATTTGAACGAATTAATGACACTCACTTATTTGAACAGATGAATACATATTAAATACGAGTTGACAACGACATACGAAAACTATCAAAAAGTTCAGGCTACTCGTAATTGTATTTATGAAATGAAATGAATTAAATAAAAATATTTATTTCGGACAAAGAATATCCATAATCATAATAAATATCACATAATATTAGTAAAATAGACTTATAAACTAAGTTAGTAAAATTTAAAAAGTTCATTAGGGTTTACGTGGATGGACATCCAACGTGTGAGGATAGGACTGTCCATCCTTTCAGCGAGCACCCTCAGGAGAGTGTTAATTGGTGCTGCCCCGCACGCATTTAACTACTATTCCGAGTTTTGTTCGGTGTCAGCATTTTTTTTTGACTAACATAAAAAATAAAGCTAAATCAAAATCTAGAATATTAGATACTTAAAATTGTTCTATTTGGCCACATCAGTACTCGTATAAGATTTCATTTGGGTAAAATTTTCATTATAATCCAGTGACTAATTCGTAATTTAGTGTTGATACTGACGGATTCACGAGGTGTGATAATTGTGATAAGGTAGTGTTTGTTAGCGGGCGGCGCGGGGGGAGGGGTGCCGCGGCATGTAGCCGGGTGGCGCAGCGCCGGCGCGGCACTAGCTGCGCGCGCGCCGCACCCCCACCATGCCCGAGAGCAAGCGGTTCACGCGCGCCGAGGTCGCGGCGCACAGCGGCAAGGACCACGCCGTGCTCATCATCCACAACCGCGTGTTCGACGTGAGCGCGTTCCTGGACGAGCACCCGGGTGGGCACGAGGTGCTCCTCCAGGCCGTCGGCTCCGACGCCTCCGAGATGTTCGACGACGTCGGCCACAGCCTGGACGCCAAGGACCTCATGAACAAATACCAAATTGGAGAGCTGGTGGAGGAGGAGAAGACGCAAGTGCAGGAGAAGCGAACGACCTGGGACAGCGCCCCCGAGGCTGTCGAGGACAGTTCCAGCGGGTTCCTCAGCTCCTGGAGGCTTCCGTTCGCGCTCGGCTTGCTCGTCACGGTGCTCTATTCTTACCTCTTCGGCTAGCCAGGGCCCGTGTCTGGTGGACTCCCTAGGTTAAGTGTTAAATATCTATACCTACCTACTAATATTATAAATCCAAAAGTAACTCTGTTTTTTTTTAACCTTTCGCAGCTATAACATTCACCTGTTTTTAATGGACGGGAAGGGCGTACATAACTTTTTATTTAGGAGCATTGGACAGTTCCAGTGGACGGAGACGCGGGCAACAGCTATAGTTTATAATTAACTCGATACTTTGTAATCACAACCAATATAAGAGGTGATAAGATAACAGGCCTGATTTGGTACTACGGTATTAGTAAGTCGCTCGTATCTAATCTCGAACAATACTTACATTACACTTGTTTTATCTGGTAGTCCTCAGGTACCAATGTACTTGTGAACGTTAATGTTACGAGTGATTAGAATAACGAAAGGACTCATCATGTCAGCCGAAAAACGTCCACTGCTGGAGTGCTGGACATAGGCCTCCCCAAGGCTCTCCACTCAGACAGGTCTTGTGTTTTTCGCATCCACCGCGTTCCCGCGATCCTTACAAGGTCGTCACTCCATCTTGTTGGAGGCCTACCCACAGCTCGTCTCCCGGTCCGCGGACGCCTTTTCTGCAACGATAGGCGTAGAAGAGTGTACAGGTGGCAGGGAGAACGGTACTCACAAGCCTGCTTTGAAGAAACCGTCAGCTACGGAGGAGGATCCTGCATGTTCTGGGGCGGAATTTCAATCCAGGGCAAAACCGACCTTGTGTGCGTCTCCTGCACTGGAGGTGGACGTGGCCAGGGGTCCCTGACTGCTCATCGGTACATTACAGAGATCCTGGAGGACCACGTGGTCCCGTATGCTGGTTTTGTCGGGCCTGAATTCACATTCATGCACGACAACGCCCGCTCTCATACGGCGTTGATTGTTCGACTACCTGGATCAGGTTGGGATCCCCGTGATGCAGTGGCCAGCGAGAAGTCCTGACCTGAACCCCATAGAGCACCTTTGGGATGATCTGAAACGCTGGGTGCGGTCTCGTGATACTGCCCCTGCCACCCTTTAACAGCTTCGGGACGCCGTCGTCGAGGAGTGGAGTGACATTCCTTTAGAACGCATCGTGACGTTGGTGAGGTCAATGAAGGATCGCATGGAGGCTGTAATTAGGGCTAGGGGAGGTAACACTAGGTTTTAAGTTTAGTTTTAAGAATTTGTTTTACTGTATTTTTTAATTTTGTTGTTTTTAGATTGTGTAATTTTGGCGTGAATAAATGTTTTTCCTCTTTTCATGAAAAACGATTTTTTTTAAGCTTAGTAATCATTATCACATTTTTATTAATTAAAGGATTCAATAACCTTTAAAATGAGTACCCACACTCATACCTTATCTTAGATTAAATAGGGTTTATAGCTGCTTGACGTCAACATACCAAAAGGTGCGATTTTTTTGGCGCCGAGTGTATTAATTCATAAAAATTGGAAAAATCTTTAAATTGGTATAAATCGAAAACGTTGCAACTTTTACTGAGGTCATGTTAGGCTGGTTTGGTTCGTCTGAGGCTGGGGAATCTCCAGTGTCACTGTGACGTGCTATTTTTGGGACACCCTGTATACGGCCGTTTAAGGTACTATAGATTAACATCATTCGATGTTTTTTTAACATTTTCAATGTCAAGGTGACCTCCCGCTCCTTGAACTGCGCGAAGCAAACAAAGTCCTAATAAGATGCATCGACTCTCAGACGACAGAGACTCACAATTGGCGCTTGAACCCTCTCGGTTCTGGGGCGGACGACCAATCATACCTAATAGCCCTCATTACATCGCAGGAGGAATAACAACGAATGTGTGTCATTTAAAACGACAGCGTACAATTAAGTAATTACAGGGCAAACAAACAATAATAACCTTTTTTGTCGTTACAAATGTGCTTTAGATAAATACCTATGTCATTGTAAGTTTCATGTTATTGAAAGGTCATCTTATCAAATACAAAAATACAAAGAACTTTATTTGCTTCATAAAACACGAGTATGATTAAATAAAGAGAGGTTTCCGGCGGACCCCAAACTATGCTGAGCCTGTGTCATGGGACCTTGGAGTGCAATGTCTGAAACATTTTTAAGGAACAATACAATACTAATTTTAAAGGCAATCATTTAACTAAATATTACAGCCGTACGGTGCTTGCAAAAACGAAATAGGTTTTTCTCAAACATGCAATGAAATATTGATGTTATGTTCCTTATAATGGGCTGCGAAGATGACGTTTCAGACAAGATGTCGTTAATCAAAATCAAATCAAATCAAATTTATTTGCGTAAACAAGTGTATTGTAACGTTTTGTTAATGGAATTTCATACAAATCTTGCAGGCCTAGGCCGGCAAAGTCCTCTTTTTTAATTTCCATTCCACATAAATCTGTGGCACGGGCATCATGACATTCTGCCACTATGCGTATTAAAAATATCAATAAACGATTTGGTATATGTACTTAGTGCAGTTTTATTTATATAATAAATCCACATGAACATAGCAAATAACACATTATAATCATTTTTTTTCTTAACTATACACATTGAAATATTAATATTTCATCTGTATATTACGTCGCGGTAAAAATGTCTACTCAAACGTGACTCTAACCGTATAGAAAAAAAAGGTTTGGCGGGAAAATTGATAATGATACTAATAAATATAAATGTATTAAGTATCTGTTTTCTATTAAAACCGTGTTAAAATATAGCGAAATAGTAATTAATACACACGTTTAAACTTTGAACCTTACAAAACATCTAAACAGCATTTTTTTTCTAGAATCATGTAATCAACTTATATATCTCCAAGTAATAACAAAAAAATAAACATTTTCTATGACCGGAAAAAGGTAAAAATAACAAAAATGCGTTTTTGTGAATAAAATTCAAGGCTAAATAGTTAACAGGACCTAGTAGAACCAATATATTTTTGCAGAATTAAACATATTCCCCCACGGAAATGAAAATAAAAGAAATATTATACATACACATACATACATACCTTCACGCCTGTAATCCCAGAGTGGGGTAGGCAGAGCTACAGAATTATCAACAACTTTAAAACTTGTTGATAAGTCAGTAACCACATTTAGCACAAATAGGCTAAGATGTTTACCAGCGTATTAGTGACAGGTTGCAAGCTCATTGCCTAATAGTACTAAAAGCCTATATTCCCTTAGTCGCCTCTTACGACATCCACGGGAAGACATGGATATCAATATAATGAAAATTAATATATGTAATAGAACCGCCAACGTTATAATATAATTCCATACATAATAGTAGGCAAACGGTACCTATGTTGCATACCACTCTCTAAGTTACTTATTACCGATTTAGCTGTGTAATAATAATAATAATAAATAACTAATGACGTAATGACATATGATGATTTAAATGACCTATTACTTTTAAATACGATCCAAAATTTTCCTGTTTACATAGGTACAAACCTGGTGATCTGGCTGGTTAAGCATTACCTAATTTAGTTGACAGCAGATAAGTAGCAGGTAGGTTGGTTGGCTGGCGCCAGCGCCGGTCGGTCGCGGGTCTGCGAGGTCGTCAGACACTAATTTGTCGCTGCAGCGTCTGAGACGCAAGCAAACTGCCGCGCATTATGCAGGCGACGTGCCTAACGAACGGGTGCGACGTGTAATCAGGCTCGACAACAAACAGCTAGGTTATTGTCTAGAACTAGCGCGCACTAACACGGGGGACTTTGTCGCGGTAAGGCCGGTTCATTGTAATATGTAACTGACTTGAGAAGACCGCTCAGCAGGACATCAAGACAAAATCAAAGAAAATAATAAAAAATAATTAAAACTGTTTATTTCAGAAGGCTTAAAGAACTAAACCGTCTTAGCTAAAATCTTTATTTTCAAGATTGTGTTAGCTAAGATAAAAAAATAGAAACTATGTCCCAGTCCACATTTAACAATCAAAGTTCAATCTATTACTGTGAATCTGTTATCTTGTTATTATATTTATGTTAGTGTCTAGGGATATCAAATTTCATTCATTATTTTATAATAGTTGCATTGTTTCGGCGAACGCACGCGACCTTCTTATAAATTTGCTGAGCACGCTGCCGGCTGGGACTCGCCCCGGATATTGCAAGTATAGTGACATCCACGTAACTTGTAGACGACTCAATGATTATTCTATGTGACACTTTACTGTACAACACTAAAAGTGGCCAATTGGCATTCTTCATCTAGATGTCGTATTATGGGCTAAATTTGATCCCAATATCTCTAATAGATTGGGACGAGTATGCGGACAAACGAAAATTCGAATCGAGAAAGCATGGAGCTTTGGTCACTTCGTCCGCTTTGCTCCAATAATGCGACACTCACCAATCCCACACCCAAACCGCGACAACCTGTATCTTATCTACAATGAAAAACAATTGTGGCGCGAATTTAACCTCACGTACAGCGCTCGAAACAATAATTCTGGCTTTGCAATAACACGTACCATCCCATAAGTCATAACCACTGGACCTTTATTCCATCTTGTCTTTTCCCCTAAAGGCCAAGTGGCAAAAAATACCTACCATTGCACTAGCTAGGGTAAAACGCGCAGCAGAATGGAGCCCCTGTCGAATTAGTACATATTAACGTTATCACGGTGAGACGCTCAGTATCTAGTTTATATTCAAGAACGAGTCGACAATTACAAAGTCATCAAAACGTCATGAGTGTCACAATTACAATGTTTGGTGCAAAACATGGCGACGAAGCTTGATAGTATATCGCTTGTGCCGCTATCGCTAACGAAGCTCATTTGATCTGGAGACAGGGACGAGTCACGCTGACTTGTGTCTTATTCAAGATAATAATGTCTTTTTATTTTTGTATTGTTTATAAAAAACAAGAAACCCTTGCACTTATAAACTTTCCTAAAGATTTTCTCCTCAGTATCGGGTATTTTTTTACTGTGCCTAAAAAAAGCCAAGAAAATGGTATAATGTTTATATCACTTCACAACTCAGGATAAATTAATTTGCTCACGAATACTCGCTGATTCGTTCCAGTCTCCGCGGACTGCGTTTTTGCGATAGCCACGCCAATACCTAGTTTAACCCGCATAATTTATTTCTTTCATATATTAACAAAACAGACATATGAGGCAAGAGTAAATGGGGATGTTGGGACAGGCAGGCCAAGGCGAACGTTCCACGATCAGATCGGGGACGCATTGGGAAGGGGCCAGGTCAGGAGACTCTAACCCGACGCACGTGTATGAAGAGACTTATGAGTGTGGAGGAAGAGGGAAGTCCGTCTGGATTGTAGCGAGTGGACGGAAGTGGTCTCTGCCATGTATAGGTATGTTATGTAATAAATTAACCCGGAGCAGACTTTACCTATGAACTCGATTTGTGTGCATCAGAGAAGAAGTCCACACGTATTTCATCTCGAGTAGCATTGTCTGTACGCCGCGCTGTCCGGTATCCCCCGCCTGTGCACTAGCTGCAGCGAGCGGAGCCGGCGCGCCCGCAGCGAACAAAGCCAAACAAAGCGATCCGATCCGATTAGATAACGGTCCACTGACAGACGGACTGCCGTATTCATACAGCATGGGGAGTTACGTAACGTCTCACTAAGACAAGCCGTTTGTTGAGATAGCTTTTGATGTCCCAGGTTTATGCGGGAACGTTATTTTAAAAGGATTATGTTACAACTTTGGTTCGATTCGAAATATTTGACTGTCTAAATTTTCGGAATTAAAGTCAAACTCATTCGCGGACTGTCTATTAGTCTGCATGTCACACTCACCTTTTTTCAGAAACTATCAAGCCACGGAGCAGAAAGTTTGAATACGAATAGATATTTCGACCGCGCACTATGACCTCTGAAATGTATTTTTAGTGTATTGACTTCCCAAACATGGGTGAAATCATAATTTGTTTTGTACAATATCGTGTGAGGTATGTTTGGATAGTCCTTTAAAAAACGTTGTACATTTTTATATACCGGTTAAGAAATATTGAAATCAAAAAGTGTAATTTTCGTTAAAATGTCCCACCCCATACTCGTACCTACCATCGAAAACTATACAAAATAATAATAATAATTGGGATACCTTCTTTATTTTTTGTTTTTAGATTATCTCAATACAAAATAACGGTATGAAAGGATTCAAAATATAGACACGAGAATCTCTTTTTGCCTATTTTAGATCTCTTAATGCAATGTGGACAACCTATGATATGACTCCAATATTGAAATACAAACAGAGATATTCTAGTTACACGTGAGACGGGACAACTGTTCAAGACGTCATGTGTTGAAATTAATGAGCGTATAACGTACGAATCTAATCGTAAGTATTTCAAAGTAGGAATCGAAGATACTGTTCAACAGGATGAAGGAACTATCGATTGTTTAATTAATAGACTAATAAAATCATCTTGCAATCAGCCCACGTCCATCGGAAATCACGAAATCACGACGTCCTCGAAAACCTTTGAGAAGGAATAAACGTCAGGCGCGCGGCGGACGCGGAAAAACGCTCCGGAAGATTGATCGCGCGTCCGGTGCAGCCCGGGGCTCTATCCCGCCCCATCAAACAAAAACCTTTCTTAATCTTTCTATATTACAGTCGTCTTTCAAATGAGCTGTTTGCGACGCATGTGTTTTATTTCAACAACCATTGCGCGTTCTAAACGGAGTTCCGCTTGAGGTTTCAGCTATGAGTAGCAATGGTGCGGCGGCGCGCGCCCACGCTGACGGTGACAAATGCCCGATCGCGGCCGATCCGGGTTTCATGCCGATCGCGGATAGTTTTTGCCACTGAAATATAAATGAATGTGAAGTATTTTATTCTTTAAGAAGGGATTGAAATGAGAGTTATTATCACAGATGTTTCATATCTTGTATTAATTGACCTTCTCATAATTAATGGCACTTGAATCAATATGTGACATGGAAAAGTATTGAAATGTATGTAGTTAGGATTCGAACAACTAAATTTTAATGAAATTACACGAGCTAAATAGATTAACTGACGAATTAATTACGCAAAAGGGCTAACAAGCGGCATTCTGAGAACTTGAATGAAAAATGATAGGTACGAGTGGAAAATTTTAATGCAGGGTTTACGGCCGTCGTGCATTCGCCTGTGACGATTCGGAGAATGCAACTAAATCTGGCCGCAGGCTCCTGTGACTTCGGGAATTGACACTTACCTTATAGTAGAGAGCAGAACAGCCACACTAAAACTTAAAATTTCACAATTAAGCCTATTTCTAAATTATCTTGTGTAATCATAATTACACGATACATATTTGACGACGCGCTGGCCTAGTCAGTACCCTGCCCACGAAGCTAGCGGTCCTGGGTTCAAATCCCTGTAAGGGCAGATATTTCTGTGATAAGATTGATGGATGTTTTCTATGTAGGATATACATATTTCGCTATATAAGTTAGTTTATCGTTGTCTTCGAGAGCTTAGTTTGGGACTAGGTCAATTGGTGTTTATTAAATTAAAAATATATTCAAGGTCTTTTAGTCTAATCTCATACCTCAAGATACATTATATGTAAGTACACGTCTCGACCCGTCATCATCACTAGAAATTGTAGTAAACGCCGTTTTGTAATAAATAGCAATATTACTTGGATCGTTCGAGAAGTCCACGGACGACAGGCTGCGGACATTACGGGGTCGCGCGTGTTTGCACCCTGTCATCATAATAATATGAGTCATATTAGAGCGATAGATTATTCAATCGATTTAATTTAAACCAATATAATTAACGAGTGGCCTCAATGAGCGAAATACGAAGAGGTAATCTGGAAAAGATCCCTTAAAGGGATAATTTCACCTTTGTATAAGTACCTTTTGTGTTTTTTGTTGTGCAATGTTTAGAAAGGGCAGTACAAAATCACTACATAGTATAAAACAAAGTCGCTTGCGCTGTCTGTCCCTATGTATGCTTAAATCTTTAAAACTACGCAACGGATTTTGATGCGGTTTTTTTTAATAGATAGAGTGATTCTTAAGGAAGGTTTATATGTATAATACATTCCACGCGGGCGAAGCCGCGGGCGGGTCGCTAGTACTTAATAATTGATAGAATACTTAATATAATAAAAATATACCGAGAGGCATAAAAGCTACGGAGATGTTTGAAATGGTTCAGTTATAGTTCAATTTATTTTAGGATGAGAAACCACAACAACATTATATTGCGTTTGGTCAACTATTTATTACCGAGCAAGTAGTACAGTACAATAGTCTGGGAGCCGCAAAATAACATTGTTTTAATGTCACTTTATTTGCGTGTCGTCAATTGTTACTCTAGTACAAATTGTAAAGAGATTACAGTTCACGAGCCGCAATATAATGTTGTTGTGGTTTCTCATTCTAAATTAAATGAAGTATGTATAGTGTTAGTTCAAATGACTTAACACTTTGCAAGCCGACGTTATAATCTAATGCCGCACTCCGACAGCCTATCACGAGCTCCACTCGTGATGCTCTTGCACCCAAGTACGCCGCGTGTTTTTTAAAGCGTTATCTGTGGTTCGCCGGCGTTTTTCGGTGATATTGTAAGATTTATAAAAAAATAACTAGCGTATATATAGGAACAATTCGTTTTGTATTTGGAAGGTGATTTCATATATTTTAAGGATAAAAATAAAACAATGTGTTGATATATTTTTTATTATTTTAAAACTATATTAGTGTGAACACGTTTTTTGAAAAAAAAAAAAACTAACATGTTTTTATTCTTGCTTTTATACAGTATAATCTTTTTGAGTGTGATACTTTTTGAAGCAAGGGTAATTACATAGTGGTATTGAACAGTCGGGACAATAAAAAATAGTTTCTTTGCGCCCACGTTTACCACTTTGCTTCTTTATAGTGTCGGCACAAACTTTGCAGACTCTTGTAACGACACTCGAGGCAGCGCGGGCCGACGCATCGTCACGCCACCTCCAACCACATTATTTATGAATTGTATATGTGTGCGTGTAGCTAAATCGTTCCTCTATACAATGCTATCCAGCGGATCGCGAACTGTGTTCGTTATTTTGATACAAACAGTATGGAATCTGATCACGAGTACTTTTCGTCATCCGCGACTCTAAGAAAAAAAGTGTAACGAGTGGTCTTCGTGATCGGCGAATTACGCGTGGCAGTTATTTAAATGGCCGGCGAAATGGCGGCAAAACTGCGTACCGAATGGTCCTCGTGAACGGCGTGCAAAGTGTTAAGCCGCATAAATGGCTCCTCTTGGGCGGCGCTGGTAATAATATAATATGTCTTACCTACATACCCTTTTATTTCCAATCAATAGGTTCCACTTTCATTTCACTTACAAAAGTGCTGTTCGGCCAGCAGCTGATAGCCTTGGTTAAAAACTTTTTTTTTGTGGCATAGGTCGGCATTGGCCGTGGAAACTGTGACCCATAGACATCCGCATTCACAAGACTGCAAATGCACTGCCAACCCTGAGGACCAAGATGGAATGCCTCTATGCTAGTCATTTCACCGGCTGTCTTATCCCCAAACCGGAACACAACAATGCGAACACTGCTGCTTGGCGGTAGGTTAATGGATAAGATGGCCTTCTTGTAGAAGAAAATTCGTTCATATTCAGGTGAGAGATTCTAATATTTCTAATCCCAGAGTGAGAGTAACGAACGAACGAAGTATTGACCGGACATGTTAGCATACTGCATGTTAGTAGTGGCTTGTATACTATCCGCAAAATAAGTGGCGAGTCAGGTCATAAATCATCGAAATCATGCTATCTCTTTCGCACCTGCACGGCCTTATGGAGTGGGCCGTGCAACAATAGTGTAGGTAGCGGTAGGCACCAAAAGGAAGGTAACTGATGTTTATTGCCCGACTTGCCACTTTATTCTGCGGCATAGTAATAGGCGATGGGATTGCAACCTGTCACTAATGCGCTCACAAACGTAAACTTAGCCTATTTGTGCAAAATGTTTCTTAATTATCAACAAGTTTTAAAGTTGTTGCTTTCTAATTCTGTAGCTCTGCCTACCCCGCTCTGGGATTAAAGGCGTGAAGGTATGTATGAGTATGTATGTATGTATAGTCTTTACTATTTGAACTGAGCTGATCTTCTACACAAAGGCCATTGTTTGTAAACAATACCATTGTCTTTCTTTGTGTCCGTAACACCAAGCCGATTACATACAAAAAAGTTAGAACTACATTGAATGTACATTGAATTATCAACCCTACCCTCTTAGTCAGTAGGTTTAAAATGTAAAGTGTCAGGATACAGTTATAAGTTTTGTGCAGATGATAGTATTGTGTAAAGAATAAGCACAGTTCAAATAATAAAGACTTATATCTGTATCCTGACACTTTACATTTTAAACCTACTGACTAAGAGAGTAGGGTTGATAATTCAATGTACATTCAATGTAGTTCTACCTTTTTTTTATGTAATCGGCTTGGTGTTACGGACACAAAGAAAGACAATGGTATTGTTTACAAACAATGGCCTTTGTGTAGAAGATCGGCTCAGTAGAAATAATAAAGACTATAAGCATGGTTAACATTCCTCTGACACTCCACGCCGGACCCGGCCGGCGGCCAGCGGCGGTGGGCTGGGCTTAGGATAGTTACCACGAACCTCTTAATTCAAAACTTCGAGTAGCAAGTCCCTGTACTGCTTGCTTGAGACTGGATCGAGAGAAAGGGATGGAGCTAATGTAACTTTTGTAAACTTTCTTCTATATCTGGGAGAGAATATAACATTAAACAAGCAATACCACAACATTTAGTTATGTAGTTTATGTATGTACATTTAACTATTAATATATATTTCTGTATCTATTTATGTAGGTATTTGAATTTAGTTTTATTTTAATTTTATTTATATAAGTTGTATTGGTTACTTGATGTGTTATATTCTTCTTCTTGTACACTTGTTTACTCGTTGCACAACCTTTCACTCTTCTCAATCTCTCAAGGGTTAGCTGGAAGAGATCCCTTAAAGGGATAAGTTCGCCTTTGTACATATTTTTATATTAATTGTATTGTTCTGTTTTTTCTTTTGTACAATAAAGTGTTTACATACATACATACATACATTTATTTTAAGAACCCTTTTCCGACTTTACATGGGAATATTACTGGTTTAAGGAAAACAATATGATACGTTTTAAAACACACAAACCCCCTTACTAATAAACGTTGAGTAACGGTTATATAGCTATACAATGTTTTGTCCTTATCTGTCATTGTGACATTTGAATTTGACAGATAAGGACAAAACATTGTATAGCTATATAACCGTTACTCAACGTTTATTAGTAAGGGGGAAAGTATTTACGAAAAGTGTTACTGGATAAGTAATTAGGGAAAAGATTAGAACGATACCGAACCGCAGCGTCTCACTAGCTATCCTGGATAACAACTAGGCACTGTCTTTGCTTGAGACGTCGAAGATTGCGAAGGCCTACAGCGGTGGCTGCTCCTTTTATAATCTTCATCCGGAAGCTCCACGCAAGGGACGGAGGTGACGTAGTGATGGCGGGATTTGTCGCCATGTCATCACCGCCGTGTAGCTTCCGCATGATGAGAGATGGCGCCACCAGGTCAGTTTATTTTCTAGCCTTCATAATAGATGTCGCCAACACTTTCAACTTCGATTTTCCAAATAATCGGTCCCTGGATGCGGCGTAAATGAAATATCATAATTAGGCATTAGCCCGCGGCGGGAACTACTCGAATTTCCATACTAATGCCTCTGACACGAAGCTGACTGTACCTTATTGGGCATTTTCACTGATAATACTAACTAATGTTTTAGGCAACAAAAACGTGTTTATACGTCTGATTGGGCAAGGTTACAATCTTACAATAGTTCAGAAATTCAAAGGATTTTTCTTGTTGGTCTTTTTTTGGATACCTGCATTTAAAAAAAAAAGTAGTTTTGATAAGGTACCTCCAGCGAATACATTCATTCATTCATTAACTTTATTAATTAAGATTCAAAAGCTTTGTTTTGCTTTTATTTACCTACGGCTTAAAATCCTCGTAACTTAGTGTTTTATTAGGATCAACAAAACCGTTTGAGGAACAAACAGGCTATCACTCATTTAGTAAATTAATAAATTAGCCCATTACTATTCATAAACGTGCAATAACTAAAGAATGCTTAAAATACTTATGCTTTGTCCTTATCTGTCATTAAGAGTTTTGAATTTGACAGATAGTGATGAAGAAATTTTAACTAAAGTAGGTTTATTGTGCGTTTTTGACTTAGGGAGGGTTATTATTTTTTCGTTTTAATTAATTAGTTACAAATTGAAAATACGTACGGAAAGTATGAAAAAATACATCGCTGAATTTTAATTTAAAAACACTTGGTGGGCTATGATTTATTGGTGTCCTTTTATAAATAACTATTTATCTTTAGTAAAAATGTAAATAACCTCTTATTCAGAAACTCACAATAGCTAGGTATTAATATGCTTAAAATATGCTTTGTCCTTATTGGTCATTGTGACATTTGCATCTGACTGATTGTAGCAAAATTATACAGGGTGTTTGGTGCATCGTTTGCCAAATTAAAATGGCGCATTAGTGGGGTCATTTGCAATCTCTTTCGGCTCCCGAAATACATTTTATCCCAACGGATTTTTTTATTATACTACAGGTTTAGGTAGGAGGCCAGTTCATTTTAAGGCTTCCAAAGTCAAAGGAACCGCTATTTTTTTGCCATGTCCTTCTGTCTATGTCTGTCTGTCAGTCTGTGTGTCACACTCACTTTCCCCCCGTATTTTTTAAGGTTGCAAATCTAAACATTTGTGCACGGGCACATTTATACAAAAAATATGTGTGTGTGTGTCTGTAAAGTAAGGGTAAAAATATTTGTTAACCTTCAAAATTTCGTGTACAGTATTCCCAGATTCTTAATAGCTTTCGGCCGGCTATCGCTATCACGCTTGCACTCGGAAGTGACAGTATATTTGTCTCTCGTGTATCATAGAAAAACGAAGATTGCTGATAACTATTAGGAAGACAGTAGCACTGTAGCACTCTTGCCCGAATTTTTGTGTACATGGCGCGTCTGGTGCTTTAGGTAATGTTTCAAATGTTAATATAATACTAATCAGTAAATCAATAATTTGTGAATAACAAATTATTTAGTACGGAAAAATTCCGTAGAAATGGCCCTGGAATAAATTTTCCCAATATAACTAATAATAACAATAACAAATGATTGCAAATTTTATTCGCAGCGGTAACGCGGCGCTGAGCGCCGTGTACAACATTAAATAGGCTAAATGGCCTATTTAATACAAATAAGTTGATAGCGGCTGCGCCTGCGGTCCAGCTGGGGTAGTGTTGCCATACACCCCGACTTTCAGCGGTCTATTGACACGTCCCGGTTTACCCTTGATCGGGACGGAGATTGGGATTTTTAGCACATCACTCAATTCAACTGTATTATTTGTAATGTCCCACAGTCCCGATTTTTGTAGGACTTGACCTGGCAACACTAGGTCCGGCGCACTAACTCGAGCTGGAATTAACACTACCAACAACAGTAAGGCAATATATCATCATCATGTCAGCCGAAAGACGTCCACTGCTGGACATAGGCCTCCCCCAAGGCTCTCCACTCAGACCGGTCTTGTGCTTTTCGCATCCACCGCGTTCCCGCGATCCTTACAAGATCGTCACTCCATCTTGTTGGAGGCCTACCTACAGCTCGTCTCCCGGTCTTCGAACGCCACTCAATAACCTTCTGACCCCATCGGCCATCAGTCCTGCGTGCGAGGCAATATATGCCTTTAATTTATGTCGTCTCACTGCAAAACACAAACGTCTTTTCATGGTGACAGGCTCTGAGCCAATAAGTCTTATCGTTGAGCTGCTTCAAAAGCAGGCTGTCAGATCAGCGTACCAGAATAAGGATTATTGGGAGGCAGGAAGTCATATTTGGTATACATACCTACCTTCACGCCTGTAATCCCAGAGGGGGGTAGGCAGAGCTACAGAATTACCTACAACTTTGAAAACTGATAATTCAGTAACCACATTTTGCAAAAATAGGCAATGATGTTTACCAGCGTATTAGCGACAGGTATCCGTTGCATTACCGAGATTTTGTTAAGAACTCTTATTTAGGTATCTGGTTTTAAGACCGATTTACAATAGTCAAGGACAGTGGACAGTATAGTAGTGCAAGCCGATCGGTCAGTAGCGAGTCAAGTTGCTTGCCAGTAAATCCAAATAGAATCGCTTCCTATTTTCTCACTCCACTGTCGTTCCCACTGTCCTTAACCGACGTATATATCAGGCTTTAGGCTTTGAATTTGTAGAGGTTACCTTTTGAGATTTTAAAAACATCACTTGAAAATTAGTTTGTAGAGTGTCAGTTTGAGATTGGTGATACTGATAATTATTCCAGCGACTAAAAAAAAATAAAAATCTTATTCCTCTGTATCATTGGCTAGATGTTATTCGAGGAAATAGGCTTGTGCGAAGTGTTTTAGCAGCTTGCATAAGCGCCGCTCAGTACCTATTGGCGATATCGCAACGGAGTTGCCGCGGGAGGGAGCCACAGCTGGGAAATGGGAATCACGCCTTCATTCCCAGAGTGGGGCAGGCAGAGCTACAGAATTACCAACAACTCTAAAAACTTGTTGATAACTCTGTAACCACAATTTGCACAATTAGGCTAAGATGTTTAACAGTGTATATTAGTAACAGGTAGCAAGCCCATCGCCTAACAGTACTACAAGCCTTTATTACCTTAGTCGCCTCTTACGACTTCCACGGGAAGACATGGAGTGGCACTATTCTATGCCGGCAACCACACGGCAACGACGCGGTTATTCAAGAGAATAATGCAATTGCCGTGCTAGCACAGGATTACGCATTGATTAGTGATGGCGCTGTCAAACATAACGATAGCTACGATGGTCCTGGGTTCAAATCCCGGTAATGGGCACATATTTGTGTGATTAGCGCGAATATTTGTTCGTACGTCTTGGATGTTTTCTATGTATTTATCTAAATAAGGAAGTTTATCGTTGTCTAGTACCCATATCGGATATCGGATATCGGTTTTAATGATGAACCCCGCGGGCGGCCCGTGCTACATCCTACCCCGAACACTATGTTCCTTACCCCTGTTACCTGCCAGGAAGTATATCGGTATATAAAATATCTCAAAAACAAGAATAGCCACGGGATAGACGAACTGCCACCCTCGCTAATTAAGCAATGCGCCGACCAACTTTCACTACCTCTCACAATTCTAATAAACCAATCCTTTACTGAAGGAGTGTTCCCGGACCTCTTAAAGAAAGCCATAATTAAACCAATACACAAAAAAAGCCACAAAACCGATCCCAATAACTACCGCCCCATAGCTCTGTTATCTACACTCTCAAAAATTTTTGAGAAGGCAATGTGTGATCGTGTATACAGGGTGTCCCGTAAGTACCACGTCAAACTTAAGGGGGAGGTAGGTGAGCAAGCCACCTACCTAACATGGAAAAATCGCCTTAGTAAAAGTCGCACCGTTTTCGAGATATTTGAATTTTTCTGATTTTTAGAAAAATGTACACCCGCACTGAGTTTTTGATCTGTGGTATTCGGAATTTATTATTTTTTAATTTTTATTTTATTGCAAAACAATCTTGAATAGTTGTGTTATCAAATGGTAAAAACTATTGAAAAGTAACTATTGTAGTTTTTTTTATTTTTTAAATTAAATTTAAAATTTGCCTCTTCCGTTTTATTTTGGTAAAACTTTAGCCCCTCCTGGTGAAAAAAAAATACATGACCACTGGTTACCCAATTAGATTAAAAACATGCTCGTTTAATGGGCATTTAAAAATGATAAATACTTTATCATCAAAACACAAATAAATATTTTTTTTAAAGAAAAGCGTAAAATACACCGCAATTCACGTTAAGCCAGTACTGCCACCCAAGCGTACTTGCGACGCGAGCTGTATCAGAATTCCATTCTAGTTTAATTCAGCAGCAATGCAAAACTAATCGCTCAAATTAAAATCTTTAAATTTCGGTAACTTCGTTCGAAATTTAAAAATAATGTTTTGAACCCAATCTTACTGTTTATTTTGTGTGTGGTTAAATTTAATTACTTACTTTTGTGATTCCACAGTCACAATTGTCACAAAGGCCAAATCGTTAAGCAAATCAGAGTCCGAAATACAAGCAAAAACAGTTAGTCCGAAAAACATCAAACATAAACGACCAATCACAAAAGTAAGTAATTAGATTTAACCACACACCGAATAAACAGTAAGATTGGGTTCAAATGTGACAATAAACAAATAAATGAAGAACAAAATTATTTTTAAATTTCGAACGAAGTTCGAAGAGTTTTAGGACAGTTTTATTTTAAATAAAGAGTTTGGCGTTATGCAGGTTGTAAACCCAAATCGAATAATTATCTACTTGGAATATCGCAGATTAAAAGTTTTATAACTTTTTTTTATAAATTAAGCGAAATTTAAAGATTTTAATTTGTTCGATTAGTTTTGCATTGCTGCTGAATGAAACTAGAATGGAATTCTGATACAGCTCGCGTCGCAAGTAAGCTTGGGTGGCAGGTACTGGCTTAACGTGAATTGCGGTGTATTTTACGCTTTTCTTTAAAAAAAAACTTTATTTGTGTTTTAATGATAAAGTATTTATCATTTTTAAATGCCCATTAAACGAGCATGTTTTTAATCTAATTGGCTAACCAGTGGTCATGTATTTTTTTTTCACCAGGAGGGGCTAAAGTTTTACCAAAATAAAACGGAAGAGGCAAATTTTAAATTTAATTTAAAAAATAAAAAAAACTACAATAGTTACTTTTCAATGGTTTTTACCATTTGATAACACAACTATTCAAGATTGATTGCAATAAAATAAAAATTAAAAAATAATAAATTCCGAATACCACAGATCAAAAACTCAGTGCGGGTGTACATTTTTCTAAAAATCAGAAAAATTCAAATATCTCGAAAACGGTGCGACTTTTATTAAGGCGATTTTTCCATGTTAGGTAGGTGGCTTGCTCACCTACCTCCCCCTTAAGTTTGACGTGGTACTTACGGGACACCCTGTATGCTTTTTGTGAGAAGTTTAAAATCTTTGATGAAAACCAAAACGGATTTCGCAAAAAACGGTCAACGACCCTTGCGGTCTACAAGTACTTTCAAGAAATTTTAAATATTTTAAATGAAAAAAAATACGCAATCGGTATTTTATTGGACATGACCAAGGCTTATGATAGTGTAAATTTCAAAATTCTTTTAAATAAATTATATGGATTAGGGATACGTGGAATAGCTCATGATTGGTTTGCCTCTTATCTCAAAGATCGCGAACAGTTCACGGAGGTGGAGTATTTCGAACCCGACACCGGAGAAATAATTAATGTCCGTTCCGATAGCAAAATAACTAACGCCTCAATTCCTCAAGGAAGTGTAATAGGATGTTTATTGTTTATTTTGTATATAAATGACCTTCCAAAAATCATGAATGAACCATGTATTCTTTTCGCAGACGACATCTCTCTTATCACAACATGCCAAAATAATGTTAACCTAAATGAAAAACTTAACTACATATTAGACAAAACTACAAAATGGTTAAATGAGCACAATCTACAAATAAATTATTCAAAAACTAAACTAATGACTTTCCATCCTCACCAAAAAAAACCGCTAGAAATAAACCTAAACTACAGAAATAAATCAATAGAAGTTGTTAATGAATTCACACTGCTTGGACTGGCTATAGATACTCACGTAAACTGGAAAACTCATATAAAAAAGATTAGAAGTAAAATATCACAATTCGCTTATGCGCTCCGTGAAGTTAAAAGATCAACCGACTTCGAAACTGCACTCGTCACCTACTACGCCTATGCGTACGCCTGGTTCAGCTACGGCGTCATCCTTTGGGGAAATAGCACCGATGCGCCAGCTCTCTTTACACTACAAAAAAAAACTTGTCCGCATCCTAGTTAATATAGAAAATACAGAAAGCTGTAAACCCCACTTCCAGGAAAATAAACTACTTACCCTACCGTGCATATATATTTTTGAGATGTGTAAGTTTGTTAGGAAATATCCTGAATACTACAAAAAACGAGAAGACTTACCCACAACCCATTTCCTGCGACACAGAGATAGATTAATGTTACCCGAATCAAAACTGAAGATGTGCTCTGACGGAACTTATATAATGTCTATAAAAATATATAATAAATTACCGAATAATATAAAAACTGAAAAAAACGAAAACAAATTTATAAAACTCTTAAAGGAACTTCTCATAAGAAAAAGTTATTATACTATAAATACGTACTTGGAAGACCAACTGTAATTTAAACTAAAACCTACATTTAAATAACAAACAGTGACATTAATAAATTCTATAAATAAATATCAGATAAAGTACATTGGAAAGATAAGTTAGAGATAAATACAAAAATATGATAATAATATACAGAATTAATGATCATTATACATATGTAACATAATAGGATTAAATAATACAAAATAATTACAACAGATATTTAAGTTTAATTACTTAGTTCAAATTAAGTTTGACATAATTTAATTTAAATTATATTATTACCTTATGTGCAATATAATTATTAAGTACAATGTAGAATTATTGAGCTAAAGCCCTCTCTTAATCTTAATGTTGCTGTGCCCAACAGGGTCCATAATTAAGTTATAATAATTATATTTATTACTGTAATAGCTTAAGTTAGCCTGTCAACTGCCAACACATTGTGGAATGCAATAAACGTTTGAGTATTGAGTATTGAGTATACCAGCCTAGAGCTTAGTTTGGGACTAGGTCATTTGTGTAACATTGTCCCCTGCGATATTTATTATTTATTATTATTTATCTCGAACACGTCGCGCCTCTAGTTGATCTAGCTCGGGGAGCGAACCTCGGACGCGAATCGCCGCATGTTCCCGACGCATCTCTGCTTTGCGAATTGCGGAGATTAGGCGCGGGACGGCGCCGGCACGATGACGCACGGCACGGGACCGGCACAGCTACCAGGGTTGTTACAAATTTAAATCATCTTGAAATTTTGCTTTAATAGGAAGTTATCAGTTGCTGTTCAACAGCTGTGTTCATCTGTGTGCGTGAAAAACAACAAATATATGAGAATCTCACTGAAAGTGTAAGGAATGAAATCAAGTTTGATACATCATATTTGTACAATTAATTTCAAGAAACATTATGACAAATAATAAGATTCCTAAGCCACTTTCTCCTATAAGTATTTTTTCTTCAAGTTATTTTTCCTGCCGTTTTTGACATTTAATTTCCTTGACCGCGTCATGACCATACCTGGGATAACTCGGGGCAAGTTCTAGGGATTAGATATCGATAAAAAAGATGTCGATACAATATTTAACGTGACGCGTGACATTGTATTTTTTCTGGAGAAAACTGTCGTTACATTTAGAGCAAAATAATTTTGACTCTCTTAGTTGTATGCCAGGATATTCACTAATCCACGAGTTAATATAATATTCGCGTGGGCGTGGATGTTTCTTGGGCGGCATGATTATTTTGGACTTTGTAACAAACGTAGCGGAATATTACTTCGTATATTATTCTTACTCTAAGATATGAATGGCACTGACAGTAAATTGTCATTTTGATTGAAATGACATTCGCATACTTTTATTATCTTATGAGGCTCGATATCAGATATGGCATCGAACCTCTTTACAGTAATCGAGAATGTTCAATGTGCACATGTATTAATTTAATTATATCGACATCTTTTTTATCGATATCAAATCCCTAGAACTTGCCCCGAGTTATCCCAGGTATGGTCATGACTTTGTAAAACATTCACTAAAAATAAATTAGTGGTTTTTACTCACTGACGGGACAACTTCAACTCGCCGGTTAATATTTGGTGCATCAAGTTTAAGAACGAATCGTGTAAGAGAATCACCTACCAGGTTTTATTTAAAAACATTATTAAACTTGTCTATACAGTTTAAAATACTTTTTTTTTTTATAGCATAGGAGGGCAAACGAGCACACAGGCCACCTGATGGTAAGTGGAAACTGTGACCCATAGACATTCGCATTCACAAGTACAATAATAATACAATTATAACTATACTTTATAACTCGTATCATGTTACTTAACCGTATAATATGTGAATTAGCAACGTCTCCCTCGCCGTGGCAGCCCTGGCACAAGGGGATTGATCAGCAAGTGAAGAGGCTGCTCCAGTGGCCGGGCGGGTCACCCGACCGGCTCCGGCGTCGCGCCAGCGGCCCTAATTTGAAAATCGAAGTTGGAAGTCCGTTAGCTCCATCTCTTTCTCTCAATTTAGTCTCTAATGGCGAATGGCGTAACTTCGAACTTCGATTTTCAAAGTAGGGGCCAGATGCGCCGGGCGCAGTGCCGGCTCGAGCCGTAAGTCGGGAGCCGCCGTCGGTGGACAAAGCCTGGATACAGCTGTGTTGTGGCTAGCAAGTAACCGGCTCAGGATGATTCCAGCTCTCTACCCATGATTGTGAGAACGGGTCCATATTGGCTCACGTAAAATGGTTTTCCTGTCTCCAAATACCAATTCTTAAGACTAGCATAGAGGCATTCCATCTTAGTCCTCAGGGTTGGTAACGCATTTGCTGTCTTAGGATTGCGGTCTTGTGAATGCGAATGTCTATGGGTCTCAGTTTCCACTTACCATCAGGTGGCCTGTTTGCTTGTATGCCTTCCTATGCGATAAAAAATAAATAAAAATAGTACTGCCAAGTTATATATATACGAGTAAATATGTATACACTTTAGTAACTTGTCTATTTAATGTCTCTTCAAACTGCCATACATGAATTGTCGCGGCGATTAAAGTGAACACATATTTATGAGATCGACTGTACCTACTATTCATCGGTCTTTCGAATTTTAACTGTTTTTTTTTGTTGAGATAATTCCTTATTTGATCTAAACACTTCGTCGCTTAAATGCTAAACGGCCTTATGTCAAAAGTGAACTTTTTTACAGGAGAGATAATCAAAGTTTTCGACATGTTTTTTTAATTTTTGTGTAAGTTTTTTTGTTTTATATCTATTGTGTATATAATCAACGGATGCGTATTTTATTCCTCTATTGGCCTCTACTGCCAGAGCGCAACTAACAAAATGGCTGCTTCGCTCTGAAGTTAGGCGCGAAAGTTTAAAATTCCAAACGGGCATTTGCGTGATTTCGTTGTATATAAATCAAAATTGATAGGTGTCTTCGTGTAATATTAAAATTTTACCGTTTTTAAACTCGTTTTTGTCATAAAATAGTTTTTTTTTTTTTTTGTGATGGGGCCGTTTAGCATTTAAGCGACGACTTGTGCCTACTTTTTACCTGACAACGTTACATAAATACCCGTAAATACTACAGCAAGGACAATCCCACAAAAAATACCAAGTCTCATACTAAGCTCGCTAGGCTAGAAATAAGTAAGTATTTACTTAAATAGTTACATAGACATGCAGCGAACTAATTGCACCGAAAAACGTTAATGCTATTTGACGTCAATCTATCAAGCCTTCGAAATATTCAATGACATAGTTTTATTAAAATAATCTGGAAGTAAAGCCGCGTGCGTCGTGCAGGCGTGCGAGCGGGATGGTATCCGATCACCTGCTAAACCAGATTTCACAAACATATCATATTTCACAAAAAGCTTTTTTTCCGAAACTATAAACAAAACCCGGAATTTTATAGACAAATATGAAAATATAGGCAGTGACATGTTAATTAATTTTGCATTTTTTGTAAATATTTCAAAAAATTCTGGCGCGTGCTGTTGTATGATAAAACAATGAAGAATAAAGGTCGAATGAATGCTTAAAACATTATAATATGTATGTTGGCGAGTCAAAAACATCAAACAAATCTGTCATTTAAATGGAATGGTTTTTAAACGACCAAACGTTATAATGAAATCATGACATTCATGACTTACCGTTAAGAACCTACATTTGGAACCCACCCTAGGTCCAAAGTAAATCTAACAATCTACAACAATAAGGTTGAGTTTCCTATAGGTTACAAATGATGTGGCATCTCTAATGATATTGACGACATCGAGCCAATTTTTTTTAAATGGGTCTGAAATAAACGTTCGTGACCGTTTCTGTTCCAATAGTAAGACGGAGCACACGGCTTTTGTCTTATTAAAATTGGAAATAAATAGGCGCATTCATAAACTTAAAAAACTGTATCGTGTTTTCCAATTATTATTAGAGATAGGGCCGAAACCGACGTGCGTGCATGACTCGATGTATGAATGTGGAAGAAGCGAAAGAAATTTGTTAAGATCGTAGCAAGTGGAAAGAAGTGGTCTCTGCCGTTTGGGAAACAGTTGTGATTTAATGATGTATGTATGTATTAGAGATACGAGTAAATTCGTAACATAAATTCCGCCATTCATATTTTTTTAATAACGCTAAGATAAATATTGATTCGTGGCATTAATCACTAAAGCAACTAACTTCGAGATTCAAACTCGTATATAAGAGACGTAAATGTTGTTGTTCACTCGGTGGCCCACAGCTTGCGAGTCCGGAGGTCAAGTCGGGCGTCGCAGAGATCATCTTCGATCAGCCTTCACTTCTGTCAATTAAAATGGCACTGTTCGGTCTCAGAGCAATGACAATTATACCATAGTAGATTTTGCGCGCGGCTCCGTTCACGTTGAAGTCGTTCGTCGCTGTTCCCTTGGGAACTGTCAACTGCATCGTCCCTTAAATATATAATATATATCCCACCTTTAGAACAATAGTGACATAATTCAGAAATTTTAAAGGCCGTGCCAGGATAAGCTAAGAGATTTTGCCCCCCTTGAGTTTGGGGTTGTAATTTTTATAGATTGTGTGGCTCTGCATTAGTAATTGTTTTGCCAAATTTGAGCACCCTAAATATCATAGTTTTCGTTTAAAAAAAAAAAAATTATATTTAATTTTTCTTTGATATTTTTTTTTCCTGTTAACCGATTTTAATGAGCTTAGCATATAATGTACATTTAACCAAGATGATCAAATGGCCATAATTATATTTTCATTATGCCATAGAAAAAAAATTAAAAAAACCCATTCAAACTTTTCAGTTTTTTTTTTTATCACTTCCATGTTAGAGACCGCTCTAATTTTTTCACTGGTAAAACTCCCACTAACGTCCTATAATATGTATTTTTTTCAAAATTTTTGCTAAGGGAGAACATGGAGTTATCTTGACATGAAATTCTTTACATGAGCATTTCTAAAAAAGTTTGTACATTTCATTCACGACTTTAATTTGCAAAAAAAATTGCAGGTTGGTAGAGTGAATGAAGCTGAGCCTAAATAACATAGTCTCCCAAAATGTCCTCATACATTTGTATGAAACTTTCCTTTTTTGTTACTAACTTTCTTTGGTTCATGGTAACAAAAAAGGAAAGTTTCATACAAATGTATGAGGACATTTTGGGAGACTATGTTATTTAGGCTCAGCTTCATTCACTCTACCAACCTGCAATTTTTTTTGCAAATTAAAGTCGTGAATGAAATGTACAAACTTTTTTAGAAATGCTCATGTAAAGAATTTCATGTCAAGATAACTCCATGTTCTCCCTTAGCAAAAATTTTGAAAAAAATACATATTATAGGACGTTAGTGGGAGTTTTACCAGTGAAAAAATTAGAGCGGTCTCTAACATGGAAGTGATAAAAAAAAAAAACTGAAAAGTTTGAATGGGTTTTTTTAAATTTTTTTCTATGGCATAATGAAAATATAATTATGGCCATTTGATCATCTTGGTTAAATGTACATTATATGCTAAGCTCATTAAAATCGGTTAACAGGAAAAAAAAATATCAAAGAAAAATTAAATATAATTTTTTTTTTTTTAAACGAAAACTATGATATTTAGGGTGCTCAAATTTGGCAAAACAATTATTAATGCAGAGCCACACAATCTATAAAAATTACAACCCCAAACTCAAGGGGGGCAAAATCTCTTAGCTTATCCTGGCACGGCCTTTCGAGTGAGGTCTATATATATAAAAATAAATTTATAACTTGAAGTTTGAAAACTGACATTTTGAATTAGGTCATTATTGTTCTGGAGGTGCCATATGTATACAAGTATTTTAGTATTTACAGTTTAAAATTCATGCTATTGAACCCTCTAAACCGTTACAATAATAATAAAATGCTCAATTGTCAGGCTCACTTCGACCCATACCTTTAAGCCTACATAGGCTGATAATTTTTATTAAAAGAGCTAATAAGCCCACCGCTGATCGGCGCATATCCGTTTCCTCCACACACTAATTTGAAGCTAAGCACGCGCGTGACGAGAGGTGAAGGGGGGGGGGGGGATTTAAACCCAATTAGCCCCCCATGATATAATAACCACGACACGCTCCGGACGTGACGGCCGCGGTCATTTTTGCTTTGTTTCCGTCGGTTCGGATTAACCTGATGCGTAAACGATTACGTTAACACTCGGCTGAAGTAAGTACGAGGCCAGGGGGGAAAGGTTATCTGATAAAATTTACCCTGAGTTTTGACGCAGAAACATGTTCTGTTTATTGTTGGTTTCTAAATGAAATGATCAGGGACTGTCTCACATGAATTGGCATAAATAAATAAATAAATGAAATATATCAGGGGACTATGTCACATCAATTAACCTAGTCACAAATTAAGCTGTAGGCTTGTACTATGGGTACTTGATAACGATATAAATACTTATATACATAAATATATACTTATATACCTACATAGCAAACACATCCATTTTTTTTTTTTTTTTTTTTATTGCATGGGAAGGCAAACGAGTACACAGGCCACCTGATGGTAAGTGGAAACTGTGACCCATAGACATTTGCATTCACAAGACTGCAAATGCGTTGCCAACCCTGAGGACTAAGATGGAATGCCTCTATGCTAGTCATTTCACCGGCTGTCTTATCCCCAAACCGGAACACAACGATGCGAACACTGCTGCTTGGCGGTAGGTTAATGGATAAGATGGTGGTACCAACCCGGACGGACCCTGCACAAGGTCCTCCCACAAATGACTCAGGAACAAATATTTGCACTCATCACACAAATATCTGCCCCTACCGGGAACCTAGGACCGCTAGCTTCGTAGGCAGTATCACTACGAACCAGGCTAACGCGTCAACAGTGTCTGACTTTAAGGCGTGTAAATGGCGTGGGAACTAGTCGAATGCCCTCGCTGCGTCATTTTGTGACGTAACCTGGGAGACTTTGTCAATGAAGTGTTAGCTTCGACCCAGGACGAATGGGTCGCTTCCGAGTGAGAGTCTCCAAGGTTTCCGTAGAATAATAAACACCAAAGCAAAATAGGAACCAATCTAAATCTTAATAGCCTTTCTAGTGACCCATTTCTAGGTAAAGGCCTCCTCTTCATTTCTCCAGTCATCTCTTGTCCTGGCCAAGCTTTGCCGTCCCGCCACCTTCATTTGGTCTGCCTCTACTCCGGCTACCGTTACTTGGGATCCAGTCAGTCGTGATCTTGCTCCATCGGTCCGAAAATACTACTCGAAGTCTGGAAATAGTAACCAAATACTCGCAAAATTTTAAAGTCACTTTTATCACTGCCAGATCAAAAGTGTAGTAACTGAAAATACAACTGTATTTTAAAATCAACTTTAATACAACGTCTATGAGCTTGAAACAAAACAAACAATGATTTTGAGTTGATGCTGTCTTGATCTAGCAGTGCGATTATTACCTTTAAATAGCAAGTGTTCGGATCTCACATCCAACTTTGAATTCGAACGAGATTCTTTACTAGCACGTAAAACTAACCGCCAATCGCCACTAGCATAGTGCACCTGGCTCCGTCTGCATCGAGCGTCGCTCATTCTAGCCGTGTTCTTTATTTCATCACGTCCCGTCAAGCGTGACGCGCGGGCGTGACACGCGGCGTGAAGCACGGCGCGCCGCTAGTAGCGTGACACGCGGGACACGTGACGGGGCGCCACGCCGATACTTCGTTTAACAAGTTTTATTAAATTGGATTGACTTTTATTGGACGCGTTTGCTCTACGAGAACAGATTTAGGCAAATAAAAGAGCTTAGGCTGACTGCTGTGGATAATGTGGATATTGTCGTTAATTTTAGTAGCTGAAAATGCTGAAATAAAGTCTCTTTTATTGCACAATACCAGTAAGTATAGGTATTGTTTCTTTGTAGTTTTTAACCCCCACAAATAAGGGTGTTAAGAGTTTAACGTGGTATATGTGGTATTGTATTTGTGTCTGTGTATCTGTATGTCTGTTTGTCGCATCAAATGGTCAAATTCATCAGGTTGGTGCTTAAGTTCGTCCCTAGTTAGGTATCATGTGAATCGGTCGGGCCCTTTTGGAGATATTAGCCCCTGAAAGAAGTGCCTAGTGGTCATTGAATACGGAGGTTTATCAGTTATTCAGTTGGACCTCACTGCGCTATAATTATTATTTATAAGATAAGTATGATAATTAAAACATGACAAGTCCGGATCAGACTCGCCCACCGAGGGTTCCGCATATGATGCGGTTAACTCAATTCAAAATCTGGAACGCCGTTCCTTGCTTAAAGACCTTTTTTTTGTGTTTTAATTAAAAATGTATACATACATACATACATACATTAAATCACGCCTGTTTCCCAGAGAGGTAGGCAGAGACCACTTCTTTCCACTTGCTACCATCTTGACAAATTTCTTTCGCTTCTTCCACATTCATACATCGAGTCATGCACGCACGTCGGTTTCGGGTACTTAAGATTCGGCCCTTTTCCAGTATTTCTCCGATTTGATTCGAAAAAGTACGCTTAGGGCGGCCCCTATTGATAGTATATGACGGTATTAGGTACTTGCCAAATTTCATAGTTCTAGGTCAACGGAAAATAACCAATAGGTACATATTGATTCCCTTGAGAGTGTCGAAAATTATGTTAGTTGTCGAAACAGAAGTTTGATTTTTTCACAGCTTCAAGGGACTGTAGACTTGAGTGTATGGTTTTACTTTAAACTCGATACCTTCACGCGTTCCGGAGATAAAGAGTCTCGACAGACAGACAGACAGACAGACGGACGGACGGACGGACGGATAACAAAGTGGTTCCGTTTTTTCCTTTTGAGGTACGGAACCCAAAAAAATAGTCCAGGTCTTTCAGTCCTGGGGCCCTAGACAAGATGCATTACGCCAACTCGCTTTTCTATTCGTTTCGTTTTTAAACCAATCGCGTCACTGCTAGATCACGTGACTTTTCGTATTACGTGATCTAGCAGTGACGCAATTGGTTTAAAAACGAAACGAATAGAAAAGCGAGTCGGCGTAATGCATCTTGTCTAGGGCCCCTGTTCAGTTACAAAAATAAAATAATGAATATTTCCATTTATAGGGAGATTTTGCTTTCATCAGTACGACTTAGCCTCCGTGGTTATCATCCGACCCCGGCATTGGGAAGCCATCCCACCTTCCCAATGCCGGGGTCGGATGATCACTAAAACCGGACAAGTTCTTCTCTTCAATCTTGTAATTACATAACGATACGGCAAAAGGGGTTTTTCTGAGGAGGCAAAGCAAAAATGGCATTTACTAGTGAGCCTTATTGTAAGGTGACAAGGTTCACAAACGGCCTGTTATTGTACGGAAGAATATACTGGCAAAGCGGGTAATAATATGAAATTATTTACAATGTGGCCTGTTATTTGTGCACGTCAGTGTAGATAAAAGCAATGACGATATGGTTTGAAGAATGTATAAAGTTAAGACTTTGCTTCACTGCAATATTAGGTTGTTTCATTATTATTTATCAAAACAAATAAAACGATGCTTGAAAAAAAAATTTGATTGTGTGGCATATATAGACACAGGTACATACAAATAGAATACCTGATTGCAAGCGAGCCCTGATTGCAAATGAGTGGCCAACCCTAGCAATGTAATTTTCGATGAGAGAATTCGATGGGATTTCAAAGAAATTGGAAAAGTACATACATACATACATTAAATCACGCCTGTTTCCCATAGGGGTAGGCAGAGACCACTTCTTTCCACTTGCTACGATCTTGACAAATTTCTTTCGCTTCTTGAAAAAGTATTATATTTAAAACTTTTAAACTTTGTGCCTACATTTACTACAAAGTATACCTACATTTTGTCACCATAATGCTGGTGACAAAATGTAGGTATACTTTTTAAACAGTGTCAAAGCTTGACCTTTGAGTGTCAGCGTCAGCACTCTCGGCCACATGTCAGAGTATAAACTACGGCAACACCACTCTGCTATTAAAGGGCGGCAATGTCGGTGAGTTACGATTATTGCAGGGGCTCGCGGGGCGTAATCGCCGCCGTAGAGCGTTTCCGTGTCGCGCGCAAAACGCCGCGCGCACGCTGCGGGTCGCGGCCGGCGCGTGCGGGATTACGACGGGCGATGAACTGGCCGACCGCTACTTGAGTTTGTTTAAGTGGGAGACAAGGGTGTATAGATATGCTATATTGTCAAGGCAATTTAGCCAACGACCGATGTTTGTATGTATACGGTAAGCAGTAATTAACGTCAACCTGAAAATGGAATGTCACATGGCTTTGCTAATTATAATGACTAAGTATGATTAATATTTTAACTGGCCGACTGTTCATTGTGGTTTTGTATACTAAGCATATTTTTAGATGAAAAGGATTATTAAAATCGCTTGACAAATGGCGGAGAAATCGAGTAACAAACACATTAAAAAAACCAGGCAAGAGCGAATCTGACCATGCTCAGTGTAGGGTTCCGCAGCCGTTACTTTACAAAAACTATCTCAAAAAAAACAAGTATGAACTAATTCTCTGTTTAAAGTTATTTGGTGCTGTCTTAGGAGACTCCAGTAGGTATAAACACTGTAGTCGCCTGTATTTCAAGAATTAATCAAGTCTACTTAGTCGTGATATTGAAGATATTTGTCATATTTTTAGTATTTGTAGTTTTGGCTGTACGGAAGGGAGGGGGGGGGGGGGGGCTAATTATAAGTAAAATGTATAACGTTTTGGACAACAATTATCGAAACTCTAACTTTATGGCAGTCAATAGAGACCCTTTGTACGGATGTATTATACGAGTAATGTAAAGTATGATGTAATTTTTTGAGATTTCAACAGTCGTGTGTACAGTTTTTAACCAACTTCATAAAACGAGGACATCATCAATTAATTATCGTATCATGTAATCTTCTTCTTTTTCTTTCTTTGCCCCCGCGGCGACTTGAACAGCTACTACCGCGGGGATATGGCGTTTCGCCAGTGTCAAGTATAAGTATAAATCAATATAGCAATAAAACACAATCCAATCTTCTCTAGGAAGATTGGGGGCAACGTTGTACGGTGATTTGTAGGTCAGAGGTCAAGATAGTTTTAACCTCTGCACCACTGCGAGTCCACTTGAAACGAGAAGAAAGATGCCAGATACACGAAATAAGTCCAAGTCTTCAATCACTGTGCGACACAAAGGCATAAAAAGTACAAATCACTATCAGAAAAGAACTTTGAACACCTAATTACCCAAAAATTAAAGTCTAAAACAAATTACACGTCCGTCATCTTTTAACGTTGCAAATGGCCCCCCGTATCATGTAATCAATCAATTTGATTTCTAGGCCACTATGGACTATGTTAAAGTGACGTTGACAACTAAACGTAAGAGCTTTGTGATTTGATTCACATCATGTTGACAAAGTCCATTGTGGCCTAGGAATCAAATTGGTTGACTGTACCTGGTTGCCAACCATTTGCTCTACCTTGCCCTATTGGTAATATTGTAGTGCCGTCAATTTCCTCGACCTAGGAGCGCATGCGACCACCCTCGCGGCGATGCCCTGCCGGGCATCTCTCCGGGCTGTCACCCGTGAACGGCTCCTAATTGCCTGCCTGCCAAACACTGCCAACACTCAACTGCCGTGGTGTTGTTACATGCTCCGTGCTGCCGTGTTGTCTAACGATTCGAGAACTGAGTATTTTGACACCTGTCCTCGATGTAACGGCTCGGAATGGGTTGTAATTGGTCGATTTGTAATCACTCGATGGAACCAGTTGGCTCCTGTTCAGTGTTACTGTCTAAGAAACTCATCTTTCAACTCGTCGGATGAATTATTAGCCGACAAGCTTAAGTTGTCACGCGTTGACACATTAGCCTAGTTGGTAGTGACCCAGCCTTTGAAGCTAGCGGTGCTGGGTTCAGTTCCGGTAAGGGCAGATATTTGTGTGATAAGCGCAAATATTTGTTCCTGAGTCTAGGATATTTTCTATGTATTTCTGTGTACCTAAGTATTAAGTAAGTTTATCGTTATCTAGAGGTAGTACCCATAGTTAGCACAAGCCTAGAGCTTACTTTGGGACTAGGTCTTGTGTGAGAATGTTCTCTGTTTTTTTATTATTATTGAAAATCATTTTAGGGCGTTTATTCTGAATTAGGTAGCTTGCTTACTCATCGTGTGTCGTCCGGATGAAAAAACCCTGAATAGATTGATCGTGAGTCTGCCTGTCTGTCAGTCTGTGACAGTCAGTTTGCCCCGAATTTACTGGACCCGTTTAGTTGTTTATTAAACGTATAAATATATGTGGCCCAATATACATATACATACATACATACCTTCACGCCTGTAATCCCAAAGTGGGGTAGGCAGAGCTACAGAATTACCTACAACTTTAAAAACTTGTTGATAATTCTGTAACGACATATATAACGAATATTTAACGAAAAGTTTTATAAACTGTAGGTACTTACTTTGTGACATAATCTCTTAGGTCATATGTTAATGTAAAAATCCCGGATAGATATTTGTTTAATTTTAAAATAAACAATAAAAACTTATTTAAGGAAATTGATAAAAATTGATCATGCCAACTATTATCTCAAAAAATACTAAGGCTAAAACTTTGAAAAAAAAGTAAATTAGTATTTTCTTATAAATGACTCGACGCGAGTTCAACTGGCATTGACGCGGTCTTTTATTTAGACAGGTAGCTGTATCTAATAACCTCTCTGAGAACGATAATCTCTGTTTAAAGCTATTGATTACTCCAAATGTTTTGCGAATAGTCTTATTATTTTGTTAATGTATCAAAAGTATGTTAAGTACAGTCACCAGCAATAATAATATATTGTCCAACATTGGGCGCAAAAATATTTGACACGCCTTTATTACCAGAGGTATAAGAGCGTGTCAGATATTTTTGCGCCCAATGTTGGATAATATATTATTGCTGGTGTACCATGTCACTTAATAGTTATTGACAATCTTTTATTTGCACTAGGGACGCAGCGTTCACGACATTTGTGCACGAACACTTCTGTGACCAGCACCACCTTCGCTTTCCTTCCCAATAAGAATTTGGCGATAGACACAAATTACTAAGCGTTTGAAAGATCACGTTATTTTGTATTTCTCAAGAGGCGGGAATCTCTTAGCCATTCTGAGGCCATTGTCGCTATTTAGGACGCCGCAACCAGCTCCGCGGGATCGAGGAGCGCATTGATTGCGTAGGCGCAATCAGCGCGATTGTCCGCCGAGCGCCGTCGGGGCGCGGGCGGGGTGCGGGCGGCGCGGGGCGGGGCGCAACGACCAACACAACCTTTGGGGCCTCTTTGTCCCCCAAAATGAGGATAATATAGGTCATTGGTAATGGAATTATGGAAAAAGTCAAGGTGATTTCTTTGGGTTTTTTCCAGACTTTTTTTATTTTACTTATCTGTAGGCACTCCTGGGCCTTCATTTAACTTCGGTTTAGCCCATCATGTTGTTAACGTAATGGCAGCCCTGTGCACTGACAGAAAGGGCTGTCATAACGTCAGCAGTGTAATTACGACAACAGACCTAGTTGGGCTTAACCAAAATGGAATAAAGGCCTTTAGCAGCAAATTCGTGTGGTGAATTAGGCGACGATACACAAACTTGTGTCGAGAAATATTATATTAATTTTGTTTATTTCTAGTCTCAATTTTTACAATTGAATGTTCCGCAATAATTTTTGCTTTGTTACTCGAAGCACACCGCGCGGGAGGCGGCAAGTTTCGTCATTAGCCGCGCGGGCCGCTGCGGGCGCGCCGGTCGAGTTGCGAGCATTGGCTGCTGAGCACTAGGTACAGAGGCTCTCCTTTGGAAACCGAAGTTCGAAATTACGTTAGCTCCATCTCTTACCCTCTAATGACGAGTGCAAGGGACGGAGCTAACGATACTTCGAACTTCTAATTCCAAAGTACAACTTGCAAGACAAAGCTTAGTTACTTGCTTTACAGTTCTCATACGACTCGGTTTACAAATCGATGTCGAAGTGTTCAATGACAACCTTAAGTGTCCGCGCGCGTTCGGACCCACGGAAGAATAGGTTAGACGCCTGATACTAATAGCTTTAAAGTTAGATTAAAAACCACGATATCGTGATGGCCCCTTCTTTCAAAGCTGATATCTTTTAAATGCCCCGACCGATAGACATGAAACTTAGCTAAAAACCACCGTTAGTAAACCTACTTTAATTTAAAAAGCCGCATCAAATTTGGTTCACCCGCTTAAGAGGTATGGTGCCACAGACAGACAGACACACACTTCCCATCAGGCCGTCCGGCTGTTTGTCCGTGGATGGCAATAAAAAAAAACACAAATATTTGGAGGGAGTCGAATCCGGGACCACTAGCGGACAGCGTCACTACCAACTAGGCCAGTGCGTTGTCAATAATAATCGTTAATACTCTCCCGAATCAGCAAATGACAGGAGGATTAGGAATCAAACAAAGAGTATATCGCGACGATCCGGTTCTTTGAGGGCGAGCGGCCGGTAATCCCCGAGCCGCTTATTGCCGGCCGCGCCGAGCCGATAACGGCTCGATTACCTATCGCTACAAATAACCTTTGTGGATTAAAATGTGGATTCACCGGAGGAAAGGGGAGGAGAGGGGAGGTGCTTCATGAAATGCTCCGGCGGACAAAATCGCCTTAACAAGGGCGACGTTGTGGTTCAATGCAGGTAACTGGTAACTATTAAACTCATGTCAACCGTGCTTTTGCAATTATTATTATATTTTTTACCCGACTGACCCAGAAGGAGGATAATTATGAACCCAATAAATATGTATTTATATTTAAATCGGAACACAACAATGCGAACACTGCTACTTGGCGGTAGGTTAATGGATAAGATGGTGGTACCAACCCGGACGGACCCTGCACAAGGTCCTCCCACAAGTCCTCACACTTACTTTACTTTACTTTATAATAATATAACTTTTTTTTCGTAAGTTATATAAAATTGGGGATTAGAGAGTTCGTCCATCATAAAGCAACGAATGCGCCTGATAGAAGCTGCCCGGCAGCTGCCGGCGGCGCGCGGGCCGGGGGCGCCGGGTGCCTCGCAGAACCGATTGCTTGGCTGCACTAGACTTCGCTTTGTAGTTCTATTTCAGCGTGCAAAAGTAATTTGATCTACAAATACTTTGGTCTTCTGGCACTGGCGTTCCCTGTTGCACTAGTTTACTCGAGTGTGCAATAACGGTGAATATACCTATATTATATGTGTACGTCTACATTATTTTCTGGACGAGCTGTAAGTTCCTCCAGTGTTTATAATCGCTTCGTCGGCTCGGACCCTGCTTAGGAAATATAAGTTGGGCCTTATGCTGTTTCTCGGTCACAAAATAACATTACGGTGACAAGGAAAGAGCTTTTGTATTTAAAGTTTTGGATTAGCCCACTCCACAGTAATGTGTCAACTTATTGTTATTTTTTATTTCATAAATCATAACTTCTAACCAATAAAATATTGCTATATTAATTGGATTTCACAATTATTGTCATTCTTAACATTTTAAAAGATTATTTCAAAAACTATTCTTAGTTGTGAATTTTATAACTTTGTATCCATCCTATAGGTCACTTTTGGAATCAGTAAGGATTTTAAGATTATTCTAGATGCAACTTTTTTAAATTAAAATCGGAGCCTAAAACAAGAGTGGGAGGCTAGAATTTCATATTTTAATAAAATTATGTAAAAATGCGTTGCCAACCCTGAGGACGAAGATGGAATGCCTCTATGCTAGTAATTTCACCGGCTGTCTTATCCCCAAACCGGAACACAAAAATGCGAACACTGCTGCTTGGCGGTAGGTTAATGGATAAGATAGTGGTACCAACCCGGACGGACCCTGCACAAGGTCCTCCCACAAGTAAATTATTGTAATTATATCAATATTACTTATGGTTTTAAGCATAAATTTTCGATTCGCTATTTTTATCCGATTCAATACTTCCTCTCCTTGGCAAAGCTCTTCCAAGAAAAAATATGAGAACAGCTTAGTTAGAATATGCTTAAACAATGTCGAATGTTGCATTGAGCCCGCCGCGCGGCGCCGCCACGACACGCGCGTGCACTCGGCGCTAATTGCGGATCGCTGCCGCCGCCGGGCTCCCGCGGCGCTCCCGCAGGGCTCCCGGGGCGCTCCCGGGGCGCCCCCGCCGCGCGCTCGCGGGCCCTGCCGCCGCCGCGGCCCCCCGCGGGGATTACGCGATATAGTGTCATCGCTAAGCGATTTGGTATGTTGCATTAGTGCAAGGAAACATTCACATTAAAACCATATTAAATCGGATATAAGTTTTAAATGGACCAATATGAATTAAAATTTCATTAAATTATACGAAGCGTTTCCACAACGAGCTTCTAGCGAAATCGCTCGGCTCGCTGAGAAGCATCTCTGCTGAGACCTTAGACAAAATGCAAAAGCTACTAACTTTTTTTTCTATGGCTCAATTTTTTTTTTTATATTTTTCAAGATCGTAGCAAGTGGAAAGAAGTGGTCTCTGCCTACCCCTCTGGGAAACTATGTATGTATGTATGTATGTATATTCCCCGTAGTCGTACTTCTTATGCGGGTCATGGTTTCATCAAAAGGGCATGCAGGTTGTATAATGATAAGTTTGTACATTTCGATATTCTGGCAGTAAGTTAAGTAAACTCAAAAAACTATCCATTAAATAAATTTAAGCTGTTTTGATGTGTATTTTTTCATATTTATCATTTTTGTATATTTAATAGGTGTATGCATACATACTTACATTTATACTAACATGTAGATTTGTTCGTTGTATGTAGGTTTTTAATTTTGTACATAGGTACATAGCCCCCATTTTTGTTTTGTAATATCACAAAAAAAATAGGTGGCATTATTACTTTTTAAGTTGTTATGCACAAAAGCAATTCTGTAATTATACATATATAAAACAAAAATATGTAAAGCAATCGTGTTTTGCAATAATTATTGTTAGGAAACTGTAAGTTTACTATTTAAGCGAATGTTTATGTATAACTTACAACTATGTGAGAATGTATGTTTCTTGAATAATAAAAAAAAATGTCATTCTCGTGCGTTGCAATGTTGCGATAAACCGCGTGGTCATAACTGGTCATCCCATACATTTTTAGGGATAAAAAAGAAACACGTTAGTAGGGTATGCATCTTGGCTACGGCCCTGGTCCGCGATTGCCTGTTAACGTACGCTGATTAACTAATGCTCTTGATGGAAAACCCTTAAGTGATTCTAATAGTTTTCACTCACTCACTCATGTCAGCCGAAAGACGTCCACTGCTGGACATAGGCCTCCCCCACGGCTCTCCACTCAGACCGGTCTTGTGCTTTTCGCATCCACCATCGCATCTATCGCATTGGAGGATTCTTTTAAGGTTCTGGACTGGAAAGGACGAGGCATCAACATAAATGGTGAGTACACCACTCACCTTCGATTCGCTGACGATGTCGTAGTCATGGTCTCCCATGGAGGACCTCAGTGTAATGCTCGCTGACCTCAGTAGAGTTTCCGACCGAGTTAGCTTGAGAATGAACATGGACAAGACGAAAGTCATGTCCAATGTCCATGTCGCGCCAACTCCCGTGATAGTCGGAGGCTCTGCGCTCGAAGTTGTTGACGACTATATTTACTTGGGACAAACGGTCCAAATACACATACACACATACATAAACTCACGCCTTCATTCCCAGAGTGGGGTAGGCAGAGCTAAAGAATTACCAACCAGTCTTAAAACTTCTTGATAATTCTGTAACCACATTTTGCACAAGTAGGCTAAGATGTTTCCAAGTGTATTAGTGACAGGTGGCAAGCCCATCGCCTAACAGTACTACAAGCCTTTATTCCCTTAGTCGCCTCTTACGACATCCACGGGAAGCCATGGAGTGGCACTATTCTAACCCGGCACGGTCCAAATAGTTTTATTTAAATAAAAACCCAATAACTTTCTATTGCAGTTTAGTATTGTATACCTGTCCAAGATAAACGATGCCCGCTTTGAAATCGTTGCAACTGTGCTGCATTATCAGGCTATTAGCTTAGCATACACATTGCGGCAAATTAGTCGTCCCCAGTTTCTTGCGCATCTGAGCCGCGGCCGTGCGCCATATTTCGTCCTCGCGTTTATGGCTTTTCCACACATTCGGCGATAATTAGCAATCGTGAAGACCGCGCTAAAACATTGACCGACGATGCCTTTTACCATATTTGATTACAGCGTCCACATTTTAGTCTATTCCACTATTCTACCGGGTACAACAATATTGCCTTTGATATGTTCTCGTATTGTTTTTAACTTGGCCACCATTACTGTCAGTGTCAAGTAAATGAGGGCTAAGGTCACATTGACAAATGCGATATGTTTTTACCCGTAGAATAGAAGCCCCGGTCGTTTGAGCCTTATGTTATGAATTTTGAAGATTCTATTGCCTAGCAAGTAAGGAGTGGTTCAGTAAAAAAGTAGCAATGAATTATCTGGTATTTATTTTTCATTTGTTGCTAATTCTGAAGCAGTTTTTTTTAGTAATCTGTAGATATCATACTGTTAAATAAAAATACAATCATATTGAAATATATGAGATTCAAAAGTTTTCTCAATATTTATTGCAATGTACTTTATAACTTTTTGCACAACACAATTTGACAATCTTCGCTTGCCGTTTTCTACAATACCACAATTGAATTTCCATTTTCAGAACTTGTTTTATGCTTTTAAGAATATTATTATACGAATAAGTTATACCCATAAACTGGATTTCACGTTGGGTAGTAAGGAAGTTTCTCCAATCTAACCTCTGACAGGCGTTTTTCTATGGGAGACAAATTTCTGTAAAAATGGCAAATACACAATTTTTGAAAATCCACGTAACTACCCGAAACTAAAGTCAAATCAAAAATATTAACTAATGATCAAAAGACAATTTAATAAGGTATTAACTAGCCCATCAAACAGACACTGTTCAAAAAGTTTTAGGTGAGATTTAATGTACATAAAAGGCGAAAACTTGAAATCCCTCTTTAATTGTTACCATTTTTATTGTTTATTTTATTTAATAGTATCTACAGATTACTATTACAAATGCACTGCTTAGAAATTAGCACAAAATAAAAATAAATTCCATATTATGTGCTGCTACTTTTTTTCCGGACCACTTTTTATATCAGGTTCCCTATTGGATCGCATTTTTTTTACGCATAATGTTATACAATACAATAAAAATGGTTTTACTTTAATTATTATAAAAAAGTAACCTAATCGCAATAGATGTTTATTAAATTCGGAAATTTCAGCCTAAAAGGGAGTAATGCGAAAAAAAAATATGCAAAAAGATAAATTATGCGTAAAAAAAATATGGGTACCAAAGGGATCCCGGTATATCATCATCATCATCATCGGCCAATATCAGCCCATCGCTGGACGCAGGCCTCCCCGAATGTGCGCCATTTTACCCTGTCCTTGGCCTGTCACATCCAACATCTTGCAAATCATTAGCAGGTCATGCGCATCCGTTATTTATATTTGTTTGTATTTTGCTATAAAGACCGTAGATGATCGGATTTTCACTAAATCTTGTTGGATTTATTAGCGTAGCGGCTTTTGTCTTAGAAGTTCAAGCGGCTTTCTTATGCTTGTGCCTAACTTGTCACTTTTTGTGTTTGGCAAATTCGTCAAATTAAATAAGGACAAACAAGGGAATCCACAAAAGAGCAGCAACCGTCGAAGCAGCATAAAAAGGCCCCCTCACTAGATCTAACAATAAAAATATAGCAAATCTCAAATTTAATTCGAAATTACTAAATAAATCTATCCGCGGTTTTAAAACGGACACGAGCATTAGATTTTAGCTTTAACCAGGCCGTTCTTACCAGTATTGTGGTCACACATTAGCATTACACTTAACACAACATAACGCACCAACTGAAGTCAATTAAGCGTAATACGAGTATTTGGCACTAACGGGAATCAAACCCACGACTTCTGGCGTCGTAGTGAATGTATTCATTAGGCTCATCAATACGGGCCGGAGTTGTATTGTTGCATCCCTCTAACGCATAATTCTGCATCACGCGACATATTTATCACGACACTAAGGGCCGTATTAATAAATTGAGCTCGACTCAACAGTTCTCTATGGCTTGACGTTAACTTTGACGTATCTTGGACGGGCATCCCAGCCAAGACGAGTTTATTATACAGCTGTAAGTTCAGGTTAGCAGCCAGTTGACATTTTATCATATAAATATGGTTTCCACAAGGTCTTTGCAGAGTATTGGGTGACAATTTATTATATTATACTTGAGCGTCGGCGGCCTAGTGGCTTAGGAGGTCGACTCGTGATCGTAAGGTACCGAGTTCGAACCCCCGCGGTCACCATGTCCGAATAAGTTTTTCTAACTTAAGTGCATTACCCGATGCTCTTACGGAGAAGGAATAACATCGTGAGGAAACCTGCACATTCGAACAGCTGAGAGAAGAGGGTATTAATTGGACAAAAGTTCCTAAAGGGTCCAATTGTATCCGAAAGGGCCCATCTGTAAGATAAGATAAGATAAGATATATACTTACGTTTGACGACGCGCTGGCCTAGTTGGTAGTGACCCTGCCTACGAAGCTAGCGGTCCTGGGTTCAAATCCCGGTAAGGGCAGATATTTGTGTGATGAGCGCAAATATTTGATCCTGAGTCATGGATGTTTACTATGTATTTAAGTATATATTTCTCTATATAAGTATTTATATCGTTGTCTAGTACCCATAATACAAGCCTAGAGCTTAAATTGGGACTAGGTCAATTGGTGTGACATTGTCCCCTGATATTTATTTATTTATTTTATTTACGTCAATACTTACGTCAATTTGAGAGTTTTTCCACCAACTTTTAGCTGTATGAATGATAAATGTGTATCCAAGTGTTTGGTCTGGTTTTAAATTGGTCATTTTTGTTTGAGTCAAGTGTGTCCTCCCATACAAACGAAACCATTGTTTTAGATAAATATGTAAAAAAAAACAAGGTGCTTTTTTCCAGACAATCGTCTAAAAATACGACTTATCGGATTTGACCACCAATTAAAACTTTATAATTTGATTGCTACTCTTAATTAGTTTCAGCTCATTAACTAATGTTTAAACTGCTGAAAAAAAACGTTTTATTTTATGTCGTGTGGTTGCCGGATGCCGTGTGGTTGCCGGCTCAGAATTGTGCCACTCCATGTCTTCCCGTGGAAGTCGTAAAAGGCGACTAAGGGAATAAAGGCTTGTTAGGCGATGGGTTTGCTACCTGTCACTAATATACACTGTTAAATATCTTAGCCTAATTGTGCAAATTGTGGTTACAGAGTTATCAACAAGTTTTTGGAATTGTTGGTAATTCTGTAACTCTGCCTACCCCACTCTGGGAATGAAGGCGTGAAGGTATGTATGTATGTATGTAAATACAAAGTGCGGACGCATCCATGCATATTATTTCGACTTTATGCTGGAACGCTGAAGTTTTTTTCCATATCATTAATGAAAGCTACGCTTTCGTCAGAGATTAATCGAGCATCATTTTGTGTGTACCTAACTAAACAGTTAGTCAAGAACTTTTTGATTGGTTGTCAAAATGGATAAGTCCTATTTGTAAGCAAACGTTTGTTAAAAAAACGCGAAACGACACACGTATATTCCATTTTCCCTGGATATCGTATAGGATATACCCATCCTATCGAATACTTACCCTATGTATACGATTCCGTGATCCCAATAATAACATTGTCACCGAGCGGTATTAAGTGATACTTCTCATTTTTACAACAAAAACATTTGAAGTCAAGCGTTCTCGTTCTCGCTGCTCTTTGCGCTCGCCCTTTATCCTGTAAACATGAAAGTGAAAACCTGGTGAAGTGTCAACACTGGAGAACAGGCCGCTCGACGTGGCTGCGAGGCGACCGCCCAGGACCGGCCTCAGCGGGACGTCATTGCAAATGTTATTTTATTTTTATTTTTTTATTTATTCGTCTGCGCAAAGTTCGTGTATTTTTGTGTGACATTCGTTTGACAATTTGCGACGGGTTATTACAGTAGCTCAAGCATGAACATAAGAGTCTTACGTCACGTTTTTGAATCACCTTTTCCATTCGAAAACATCTTTTTTTTTTTTTCTTTTTTTTATGTCATAGAGAAGGCAAACGAGCACACAGACCACCTGATGGTAATTGAAACTGTGACCCATAGACATTCGCATACACAAGACCGCAATCCTAAGACTGCAAATGCACTGCCAACCCTGAGGACTAAGATGGAATGTCTCTATGCAAGTAATTTCACCGGCTGTCTTATCCCCAAACGGTAACACAACAATGTGAACACTGCTGCTTGGCGGTAGGTTAATGGATAAGATGGTGGTACCAACCCGGACAGACACTGCACAGGGTCCTCCCACCATAGGATAGGGGTATGTTTAAACTTACCCCTAGCACAAACCCCTAAAAAGACTCTCAGACTGTCGTTCCTTTAAAGCATTATTAACATTTAGGAGATTTTTATTAAAATGCGACTCTTTAAAGAGTATAACACCCCGGTTTGCTGCCACGGTCCGTGGTCGTGCGCTTTCAGGTGGAATAAGAGGTGTAAAAAATAATCCACCGTGTGCACGTTTTACAAGCTGCTCAGTTTACATTCCCGCCAATGTAAGCCCCCCCTAAGGGGGGTCCCGAACACGTGATCGCTGTTTCCGCGCCGAAGCGGAGATTATGCAGCGCGCATAATAAGCTGTTTATTATGCGCGAGCGATTAGAAAGAGTTTAGCATAAAGCTCTTAACCTACTCGTGCGAGACCTTCCCCAGCCCCTTCATCAAACAAGTACATTAAGCCCCGATGGAATCTGAAAACGCACGGTGCGGTGTTTTTAATAGCCTATTATAGTGTACCAAAGTTGGGTCAAGGCCTGTCCCTCAGACACTCTGTCTGTCCTTACCAATCCCGAACCTGTTGCTTAGTACTGCATCTAAGTCGTTCCGCCTCCATCGCCTTGGTCTACCACGACACTTGAACCGTCCTCCGGCACGCAGATACAGGAGCTATATGTATGAGATATCAACGTAATCCTATTTTGACCGGGAGAACATTACCGATCATTCGTAGAATTCGTGCGATTGTTTGTTTAAAGTCTTAAGGCACCTTAAGAAGACTCGTCGTGCAAGCATGCTTTTCTCGTATTATAACATTTACGCTACAAGCCTCGTCACAAGTGTACGCCCTGATTTGTGGGCGCCTGAATACTGCGCGAGGATTATCGGAGAGGACAGCTCGAGTCGCGCTTCTGCATCTTAAGAGGGTTCTTGAGACGGCCCTCGATCTTGATCTGTTGTTTTATATTGAGACCATTGAACAACTTGTAAAATTAGACTATCTTGCATAATTAATTAAGCAGCTACGTTCTGTTTAATTTTAATGACCTTTATTGAAAACCTTTTGCTTTACCATTATCGTCTATCGGTTTGTTTGCATAATGTAACATCAAAGCTAAAATCGTCACAAAATTTCGTTAAACATTTTTTTTTCATGGGAGTCAAAGTAGGCATAAGTCATAACAAATAAATAAGATTAGAATAGCGTGGAATGTAAATAAATTTCGTCATAATGGAGTAGGCATGTAGTCACCAGCTCCCTTGCTTTAGAATACAAGTATCAAGGGAGTGGGTCCCTACGCGGCGTCTTTGACCCATACATATATCGACGGTTAACCACCAATCCCGCCTATCTCACTATGTTAAAACTTTACAGTAGACACAAAAAACTTTGTATTTTGGGTAAAAATCGCGCGTTGTCATTTAGCAGGTATTGCCAGGATAACATAAACACTACAAATATGCTTTATTTCAAATAGGAGATCTTTCTAATGTGTGCGTTAGAGGGTATTTATCATGAATTGCGAAAAAAAGTTGTTTGACCAAAAATGTCAGTTAGGAGGTATTGGTGGTTAACCAACGATTTGCATTCTGAACACTGCAATCTAAAGATTCTAACCCTGAAACCGTGAATGCGTTGCCAACCCTGAGGACTAAGATGGAATGGATTGGAAGATGAAATGGATGGACGGTGGACTGAAATGAGTTACTTTTGCATTCGTCATATTACGATTGGTAGGGATTATATGGATATGGATGTGGATGGATAATGGCGAGTCAAGATTTATAACATTATAAAGTTACCCAAACCGCGTCGTTTTTAGTTGTGCGACATTACAACATTATTTTGCTGTCCTCATACTGTAAAGAGAAAACAAAGTCGCCGAAATCCTTTGATGTCGCCGCTCACAGCTGACGCGTGGCGGGCAGACACTCTCGATTACCGAATATCGTAATCAAGAAAAGTTATTTCTATTTCTGTAAATTACGGGACTTTGGACAAATAACCGTTACGAATTTGTTGTAGAGAATGGATGATGTCTTATTTTGTATATGTACATAGAATCTTGTTCCCCTTCATAATCGTGTCCTCACGGCTGGAGGTCGTGACCTCCATAAGTGACTATCGGATAAGGCTCTTCAGGCTGCTTTTTGTTGAGCCTGACGAAGTGCAGTTAAGACTTTCCAGTACGGGATCAGTCCAGTGGGCTGGTGCCCTTCTTGTGCTTCTTGTTCCCTTCGCGCAGCCAATTATTATAAATAAAGTCAGGCTTGATTTTTATTCTATATAACTCTTTTGTCAGGCAGTAATAGGCGAAATTAAGGATAAACGAAATGCTTTTTTATCTCATAAATCTCATAATAAATAAAACAGCATTTCGACCAGACTCTATTCTACCGCTGGGCTACTTCACTAACCTAACCAACGAACAACCAATATCAAGTGACCTGAGAATTAGTGTCATGGTGTTGACGGTAAACTATCATTTTATCGAATTTCACTTCATCGATTGTATCATTACATCGAATTTTATTTCATCGATCGCTATTTGCTACTAGTGTTTAAAATATTGATGATTTTATTGATATATGATACGATATTTTCAGGATATCTTGAATAATTACGCGAGTAAGGTTAAGTTACACTTGTGACTGCTAAAAGGAATTAATTCACTCGGCGACTACCAAAAAAAAAACCAAATGCCTTTCGATTAAAAGAAAATTACGCAATGATACGCAGGTACGTTGAAAGGTGTTATATTAAAAAAAAAAGGTATCGAATGCACAGAAAGAGTAAATCAGGTCGTAAGGTTTATCTAATTAGCTCATGTGCTGACATCGGATCACATCGGCCCACTTACGGCTGAAACACGACAATCCAATATTATTTCATTACACATACTTGCACAAATTACACCCATCCAAATTACATCCATCCAATCTCGTCAAAACGATTCGTCTCTTAATTCTAATCAAGGCTTCCGAATCGCATTTGGGTAGTTGGTAAAGTTTCGGAATGAGATCGATGCGACGCCGCTGAGTTTGGGATGGGAGCTGATTTATGACAAGCTGTAGTGGCGCCTAAATTGTTACAGATGGCGCTGTAATAGCTTTTAAGTGCTTTATTAAGGAGGTTATGATTGTTTCTGCAGGAAGCGTGTACAGATTTTATATATTTGCCACATTTTCACTGAAAACGTAGACAAACTTTATTAGGTTTTAACTTCTCTCCTCGACCAATTTAGGCCATGCATTGGAGCACTAAACTTCACTGAAAGAAAGATATGCAACACGATCTTTCTTGTCTTCAGTAGATGGCGCAACACACCTCACAGCAAAACAATATATAGTTTTATAAACTGATGATGATGTGTTCTACTATCTCAGAAGATTTGACAAGTAACAAAATGTTAAGGATGTGAAAACAAACACACATGAATATTAAATATTTTATTTTGAAAACAAACTTATTCTGGTATGTATACATACATTAGAATGTTACACATGGATAGTCTCGTATGATACACTTCGCCTATGGAACTCGATCTTATTGTAAAACGTCTAATTGTATTTACAGTTATTCTATACAAAACGTGTTCAATTTCATTTAAAGTAGTAATTTACAATTACTTACTTGGCTACGTATAATAATTTATTTGCTGACGTATTTTAAATCGTCACAACAATTATAACTATAATATTAAGTCTATGCGGGGCGGCGGCGGCTGGCGGCGAGACTAGCCCCAAGTTGGATACACCTGACGTCACAGATGACCGGTGACGACTCATTAGCTTACACTAAGCCCAGTGAACTACAGAATCTGCTCGACCTTCCAATATATTCTTATTCATAACTTATCAAATATCGTTGTCGGGAATGTAAAATAGGATCCAGATATCTGCAGAAACGTGTGCAATAATAAAATTTCACTATTTCAAACGAAATCGCAAATGAAATTAAATCACGTACGAAAATAATTTGATCAGAAAAATATTTTATAAACAAGTTTCACTATAAAATTGTAGTCAGGTTTCAGAGAAAAATAAATGACTAAATATATTAACACAAATTAACTTTGCTTACAATAATAAGCAAAGGTAAGAAAACCTAAATTTTTCTGCACGTGTATAAAATTTGAAATTGAGCCAAAACCGGACAACATACTATTTTAAACAAGTTCTTGGTTTTTTTTTCATGTTCTCTTAACTACAAAGTAAAAGTACATCCTACAAAATTTAAGCACTAAGTGAAATAAAAAGTACATATATTTTCAAAATCGGCTGATTTGTCTGTCAACTGGTTCCTGGGGTTCTCTCTGCCGAGCGTCCCCCCCCCGCAGCCCCCGCCACCCCTTACACCGATTACTCTAGAGCGTGAACTACGGTATGAGGTAACGCACCAAACGCATCCGACACTCGGGAACTAAACGTCATTAGCCTAGTAACAAAGTAACAGTACAAATTCACTAAATTATTGTTTATATTGTGGCGACATCACTACGAGTGGCGTTATGACGTTGTACAGTTATTATTTATTTATTTATTAATAATAATAACTTAAAACAACCACCAGCCAGATGAGGTGAAAGACGTTCGCTGCTAGAGAGCGACGGGCTCCATCCTTCCTATATCAAGCGGATTCCAGCGACTTGAAAATATAAATTTGTAGTTAAGTTAGCTCAATCGCTTTCTCTGGATTGAATCACAAATGTCGAGTAAAAGAGATGACGTATCCAAAGATTTATAAGCTTCCTAGTAGCCATCCTCTACATGTTTGGTGTTTACCGCAAACACTGCAGGTCGGAACTATATGTTAGAGTGAGATGGAGCATCTATCTCCAACGTATGATTGCGTCCTCCAGCATTTGTAGCAGACACCAAGCATCTGGACCCGGCATAAGAACTACAGTCTCCTGATTCGTCATAACCATTAAGAACGTCTTGTTCTAGGAACATGCTCATGCCCATTGCTTAGATTTACATGTAAACAAAATACTTAGTCTCTAGGCTCATTTATCTTCACATTATCGAAGCAATAGGTATTACATATCGGCTATCTACATATAGCTATTACTCAGCTTGATGCGGCTGTATAGTTAGTTCGCAATACGCACATAAACATGTCCTAAACTTCGCGGCACGAGCTCCAAGATGTTTCAACAACAAGTTGCCGTCACAAATGCCACTCGTTGATGTCACGAATTATTTAACATACAGGGCGCATTTACCTAAATTAACATTTTACAATTTGAGTGTTTGAAATCTTATTTATAAAAATACTCGTGTATTTTCATAAAATACATATTGCTATTTAGTTATTGGCTGTTAAACCAGACAAATATGACCTCGTGGCGATTCATATCAGAATCATAAAGCCTGTGTCGCTGTGCCCCTTTAGCTAATGTCGATATCGAAGTGATGAGGTTGACATTGACTGCCAGTCCACCTGCATATTTAATAGTTTCAATTTCATTGACATAGTCAGCTTCCACATAAACGGGCGCCGACGTTTTTCTACCAAAATCTAAATAAGAATTTACATGAACAGTGTTTAACTATTTAGATTTTGACGACGCGGTAGCCTAGTCGGTAGTGACCCTGCCTACAAAGCTAGCGGTCCTGGGTTCAATCCCCGGTACGGGCAAATATTTGTGTGATGAGCACGATTATTTGTTCCTGAGTCTTGGGTGTTTTCTACGTATTTATTCTACGTAAGTTTATCGTTGCCTAGTGCCCATAGTACAAGCCTGGAGCTTAGTTTGGGGGTAGGCACATTTGTAAAAAAAAAAATGATTTAGAATTAGATTAGATTGTTGTTTGTTGCGTAACTGCATAAAAATAAATGAATTGAGTAGTGAATGATTATTTAAATAAGAAGACGTTGCACTACTATCAAATTCTGAGCGTGTAGTTTGGTCTATAGCTCATCGCAGTGTTTAATATTAATGGTAAAATTTGCACCGAACAGACATACTTAATACACACATCGGCCCTGTGGTAATCTGACGGATCAGGAATGCAGGTAGACTGATGATCAATGAACCCCGTCTTAGTCCTAGAACGAGACGCCAGTCAAAAGAGGCCGGCAAACAACTCGCCATCGCGTTCACACAACACTACGTCAACATACATCCCTAACGACATTATAATTAGTTTATTAGAATTTTCAATTTTAAAAACAATTTGTATTATCTTGTATTTACAGCCACCGAAGTGATATACATTTAAATGTCATGTTTATTAAAATAAAACAATACATAATTTAATCTAAAACGTTTTGACAATCACAACTACTCAGCGTTGAAACGTTTAAATGATATAAGTACCATTAAGTATTTCAAAAACTGACGACGTGTAAGCAACGCCTCGACCGCATGTTGTAATGGGCATTTCACACGGCACGTGCATTGACAAGCTTTCCCCAGCCTCAAAGTTAGGAGTTGTCCCCGGAGACGCCCGCCGCAACACAATTTATTTGTACGACTTAAGGAACTCTATTTTTCAACGACCGTTTGGAATATTGATCTGTAACGATTAATCGTTATTTACATAGGAGTTTATTGTGACATTCTCAAAATCGCCCGGTGCATCGCGAAAAGGCCGTATGACACGTTAATATACAAGTCTCACAATAAATGCACTTTACAAGTTAAATGAGTGTCGTGTGGTGACCGTGTACGTCACTTTCACATTATTGAATATCGACTCATTTAAAAACACATATCTTATTATTAATTTATAATTTAAGTTCAATATAACTCGTGGCGTCAGTGCACGAGCTCACGTTACGCGAAATTATACACCTATTTGACATACTTTACAACCGGCGACTTCGATACAAGTTTTTGACGATTTCTTGTTGAAAACCCGCGGCGTTCACAGATGTTTGCTTGATTAAGTAATTATTCTTGGACGAACCGCTACTGTGTTTGCATGAACATGAAGACTTTGAACACAGTCAAATGTTTAAATAGATATGTGGACGATTGCGTAAAAATCCTTGGCTTAAAAACAATTGTGAAAATGTTTGACGTCGGAATTTTAAGTTATGTCGGTGCCGTTTTCGCTTGGCCCTTACATTGATAATGTGTCCGTGCAATGTATCGAATCGTCTCGAGAGTCGTACAAGTCGCAGAAGGGATTATTTTCCAGTCAGTGTAGTGTGAAGCTGCATCGCCGCCTCGCGCCTCGCACCCGCCGCAGATCACTGGCTCTCAGGGCTGATTGTACTAGAGATGTATTTCCAGAACCAGGAAATGTGAATTTATATTACTTTACGCGATAAAAATATTATTCTTCAATTATTAAACGAGGATAAAATACATTATAACTAATGTTGTAAACCATACTCTCATAGTGTCGTGCCATTTCAATAGTTAAAAGTATCTAAGTAGTCCAAAGCAAATCTTTAAAGTACGTTTTATCTGTTAACAACGCAATGCGTATTCAGTATTGTCAGCGCCAGGCATTATGTTGCATTGTTCTCAATTACGGCAACTTCAGTTTCTATAATTTTCTTTGATCGTGTAGTATCTATCTGATCCACTGTTATTGATCTTTCGATACGGCTCGAGTAACGCCCAGAATAATGGAACCGTCACTAATGAAATATAATTAGTGACGTAGTAGATACTGCAGTGAAATATTACACTGATTGGAATCACATCTAAAGGAAATCAGGGCTTAAGTGCACTAAGCGTTGAAGTGGCAATATCCAAAGCTAAATGGCGCCCGACACATTTACGGACCGTTGTCTCTTTATAGCCGGTGCAACTGCCAATAAAGCTCTGTTCAACTCTAAGCTAATAATGAAAGCTCTTTGCTGGATAATATTCAATATATCTGGCGGCGGGCGGGCCGCGCGGGTCGGGGTGCGCTCCACTGCTTTTAATTTTTGGCACGGAACCAGCCAGGAGAAGCATGGCCGACGCGCCTCCGACTGGAACTTTCATCGTCCATTAATAAAATGCTACGCTAATTAGGTTACGCCAGTGATTCCAGCCAGCTACATCCATTGTCATATCGACTGTGAATTACGTTTGTGTACAATAACCGGTATTTAATATTTAGTGTTTTAATATTTGGGAATAATTTATTCAGCATTGGCAATTCGGTAAATAAATGAGTATAATTAAATAACATTGTGGATATTATTAATTTATCGCTATAGAAAACAAATCCAACATTATTTCTAATTACATCAACCTCCGCAAACTGCCGGAAAACCAAATTAAATCATTCGTCAACAGGCGAACTCGGATCCACCGAGTCAAGGATTCGAACAGATTTGATTACATGGCTGCGGATGAAGCACTTTGATTAATTTCGTGAATCCATTTGAGTAATAACAGCGATTTGACATAATCAGATTAGTTAGGTAGGTACTTAGGGAAGCTAGGTTTCGTTCAAAAACTATGATTAAGGCGAGAAACTTCGAGCGTTCACGGGGATCGCGCACTCGCAATTACAGAGCTGTTCGAGTCTTTTCAATTTGTCCGTCGATTTATGAGCGCTTACCGTGAGTTGAGTCAGTAAAAATAATTGGGAAATCGCCGGGATTTATTAACAGAACAGTGAGTGACCCTTAAAGTAGTCATGGCTCGTACACACCGGGAGCTCTGGTGGCACATGCAAGTTAACACCGAACAACGTAGCTGCGACATATGTCACGACTCGCGACACTTCCATGTTGCGGCACAAACTTGAGACTTGAGGGCATCGACAGCATCCCGACAGCCCAGTCAGGGTGTACGAGACATTAACAGAATAGTGAGTGACCTTAGATTTAGTTGCTTGGCTGTAGGCTTAGGGCTAGTTACACTATATGTTACAGAGCGCAGGCGCGCGCGGCGATCAGCTGTCGAGGCGCGCGCGCAGCCAGCGCGCGTGCAGCGCCGCCAGCGCCAGCAGCGCCGCGATGCAGTGCGAGCTGTTGGACAGCCCGGCCGAGCCCGTCTGCATGGCCGCCGGCCGCTCGCCTGCCACACATCAACATGGTCAGTATACAGTATGTGTAACGCTTTAAGGTTATGTCATGTGACAATAAGTCTCGCTCTTACACTATAAATGGAAGCGCGAAAGGGAGACAATATAAGTTATTTCACTTGTAATTATCCTGATGCGGAGTACAGGTTTACGTTGAAGGCAGCGGATAGCGTGAATCGAAGTTCAAGGTCACGTACGGAGAAATAAATTCGGTTGTTAGTGAGAGAAGCAATGCCGTATCAACTAATCAAACAGTGTATTACGTGGTTGGTCAGTTAGTTGTCTATTGATGAATGAATTTGAATGAAAGAGTTTTCAGAGACAGAAACGGTTTCTACCATACATGAGCGGGCAATGAATAATTTGAGTTGGATAATAGGGAATATGCATGGATTTTAAAAATCGCATTTCTCATCAAAATATGAAAATACCGTAAAAGAGATCACCAAAACGGAAATTAAAATTAAAATCGGTCAAGAAATACGGAAGTTATAAGCATTTCAAACTTCTAATTAGACAGAGAGATCCGATGTGCACCGTGACGTCATTGTGCACTGCGGCCATATAAACTCCATGTAAAATTCCGTTTTTCTAGAAAGAGATAGGAACAAATCTTTGTTGGCATATATCTTGGTTATTTTTATAGTTATTCAAAAAAATATTTTTGTGATCTGTTTGTTACATGAATCAGCTTCAATTGAAGCTGTAAAAAAAAACATGCATATTCCTTATTGAGGCGCTACTTATTATTACGTTATTTTGAAAGGGATCTAGAAAATATAGTCCTCAAAGGTAGCTGCACGCCGCAACCAAGAGGATGAGTAGCTTTCGAGCGCCAGAAGTAAACTATTTACTACCAGCAGCTACGGCATGTGCTGTATGTTTGGGTTCCCTTTGTTTCGGCGAAATATGTTTGCCGAACTGTATCGTTTCCCAACCGTTTCATTTGCCAACTAAACCCAAAAATCCTGAAATATTTACAGTTATCGGAAAAAAATGGGTTGGGAAACCACACATTTTCGCAAAGATATTTCAGCCAAACGGCAGGGTCCCGAGTTTAGGGTGTCCTCCAGTGAGGGTGTAGTGGGTACCGGCAGTTGGGAGGGGACTGACCATTGAGCACGTGCACGCGCACGGAGGCGACCTCGGCGTTGGAGGGCGAGCAGGAGTAGCGGCCCGAGTCGGCCGGCGCGGCGTCCTGCACCAGCAGGTAGCTGGTGGTGGCCGCGCCCTTCTCCGTCACCACGGACACGCCGCCGCGCGACGAGTCGTACGATATCACCTGCTTCAACAGAAGACATTATACATTCACACAATCGAATATTACACAAGCAGGTATACCAGGGTTCCTTAACCCCCGACGCAAGCGTAGTTTTATATGTGTCTCTGTCTGTGGCACCGTAGCTCTTCAACGGGTGATCCGATTCGGATACCGTTTTTTTTATTCAAAAGCAGATTTTTTAGTGTTGATTTTAATTAAGTTTCATGAAAATCTGTCTAGCCGTTTAATAGATATTAGCTCTGGAAGGAGGGTCACCATTATATTTATCGGGGGTTTTTATCATAGTTCTAGGAAAGATATAGAGTGAGTTTTCTAATTTTATTGAAAATATATAAGTTGACAATTGCCAGTGAAGAAGAAGAATAGGAAAACTTTTCTTTTTTGGGATGGGATGGCTGTGTGTGAGACTGCAAATGCACTGCTAACCCTGAGGACTAAGATGGAATGCCTCTATGCTAATCATTTCACCGGTCATTTATTCACTAATAAGACACAGAAATATACAAATTATTCAAAAAACAATGAAGGTAACAGGCATAGCACGCAAATGTGTATCCTCGTGGCAGTGAAACGGACGCTGGCTCAGCAAAATGCTGAGGTGACAGACCTCTACAGCGCTGATTTTCAGCCAGTACTGGCAGTGACTCACCGACCGCTATATATACATACTATAGTGACACTCTATCGTGTACATACATAAGTAAGTGAGATGCGAAAGTATTCTTATATATTGCTTGTTTCAGTACAATGTTATATCACAGGGCTTGTAGAAACATATCATCTATAGAGCAACATTCATTTTAATTTGTCGTCTGGAAACGGTGTTGATCACTATCTACTTAACTCAGACCATTTTAACGTTATTTTTTCTTACGTTTTAGCATCTCCTTATTGAGACTAAGATCTTGGGTACCGCTTTTACAGTTTCGTCATACATAAACAACTTTTAATTATTTTCCTTGCTAAATACGCCCGAAGAGTGGGTAAGTCATGCACGAGAACTATATATCAGAATAATCTGCATTTAAAGCGGGCACTATATTAGCCAACTTGTTCGTTTCGAGTCCGAGCGGGTCGTAAAATTACGGAGCGCCATTAAGCCGGCTTACAGAGGTGATATTTCACGCGATCGAAGGAGCCGGTCCAGCCGAGTTATTGCGCGAAAGTGAAAAGATTTGAATTGTTAATCAGAGAGTTTAATTAGAGGAAGTTGTGTCCGAAGGCGTCAATTTGTCGGATTTATCGCTTTTGTTCTTAACAGCTCATGTAATGAGGCGATTAGTATTCAGGCGTACAATCAGTTGTGGAACTAATAAAGCGCGGAGACGCCGCGTCGCGCGCCGCGGTGCGGCGATGGGAATTAATAGCGCCCGTTCCAATCAAATTAGACCTTATGACAGCTGGTGGATACGACGTTCTTCCCAATGCCGTTATACTAATAATAAGGCAACAGTATTTATAATGGCGTAAACACCAGCTACCATAAGGCCCATTTTGAATGGATGGCTGCAATCCCTCGCGATGTTCCTCATTCGACGCGACCCAATTTAGATTAATTAGCGGTGTGCCGTGTAAACAACCCCCCGCGCGGCCGGGGGGGGGGGGAGGGAGAGCTCATCTACAGGTGATAAATATATTAGCAGCGCCGATCGCGCCCGATCACGATACGATACGGAGATCGCGCAGACTAGATTAAATATTACAGTACCTAACAATAAGACGTCGCTTCCAGCTGTAATACAGCGGTGGGCGGTTTAATTTCCTGTCATAACCATATAACATTTATCGCGAATAATTTTCTCCGTAACAACACCAGAACCTTCGTTCGGTTGTTATTCGTGGCAATCGTAAGATAATTTAAGTGGGAACTTCTTTTCGGAGTTGGGCCACTGGACCTGGAACAGGGCTGTGACTGTGACCATCGCTCGTGGTGCAGCAGAGTTCATTCACTATGCCAACTTGAACGGAATTTTTCTGTAGCCTGAGTTTGTGTGGTTTAGTTTCTATGTTTATTTATTGATTGATTGCGTGAATTGCGTTCTTTGCATGTATTTGCAGCCTGATTTCTGTATGAACATAACTATGCATTGTAAGAATCATGCCAAAAAAAAAAACCCATTACAATTCATTGGAACTTAATCTTGTAGAAATATTTGAGACGTGGCAATAATATCATCTAGATACACATCCAAAGTCGTCAATTCACCATTAGAATAAAACTAGTATCTGTCGTCAACGCCTTTGACGCCGTCTGACGGCCGTCGTTCATGGCCGACAATGAGACTTGTCCCAGAAATGGAAATGGAAGTGCCCTGGAAACAATTAGGCTTAATTTTATGGAAACGATGCCTTTGTCAGGAAGTGATTGGAACAGAGCACAAAGACCGATCAATAAAAATCAAAATGTTACACAAATGACGACCGACGTTTCCGGCGAATTACTGTGTACAGTTTGTTAGATCAATGGTTTTTATAGGAGTGTTTTGGCGAGTATCATGACGTTTTGTATTTATTATTTATAGAGAGAGTATTTCAGGCATAATATTGGTACTTGGAGAGGACAGGTAAATTACATTACTACAGAGGCCGGGAAGTAGGGGGTTGCCGGCCGAGTTATAGACGGCCGAGCTAAGCAAGGCCGGATAGTTACGAGGCTGGCAACCCCTTTTCACGGCGAGGTATGTATAGTGCTTTTCTCAAACATAGGCACTGAAATAAAAAAAAACATGTGTGTAATAGGCATTAGCGCGGATATTTTTGGTCCAAGAACCATAAAGCCAACGAAAAAAAAAATTTAGCTATTTGCCTGTTCATAAACTCAGCCTCCATGTCAACATAAAAATTAAAAAAAAAACCCGGCCTAGGCCTTCAACTTTGTATGATATTCCTTTACAGCTCTCTCGAGTTGCTCCGCCCGGAACGTGATACTTTGAAGCCTAAAATAACTAACATAACGCCAACATTTCATTGCATGTTTGAGAATAAATGTTTGAGTGGAACTGACGACCTGAGTCGAGCAGGGCCAGGGTTCCATGAGAGCTCTCACCTCGTCCTCGTGGTACCAGAAGATGTACGCGGGCGGCTCCGGGCTGAACTGGATGAGGCAGGTCAGGTTGATGGTGGAGCCCATGTCCACGTGCAGGTCCGGCCCGCCCAGGATCCGCGCCGACGGCACTGCGGAAGGACAAACACCTTGAGGAACTATGCTCTTGAATAAATAATAAATAAATAAATAAATATCAGGGGACAATGTCACACCAATTGACCTAGTCCCAATTTAAGCTCTAGGCTTGTATTATGGGTACTAGACAAGGATATAAATACTTATATAGAGAAATATATACTTAAATACATAGTAAACATCCATGACTCAGGAACACATATTCGCGCTCATCACACAAGTATCTGCCCTTACCGGGATTTGAACCCAGGACCGCTAGCTTCGTAGGCAGGGTCACTATCAACTAGGCCAGCGCGTCGTCTCTTGAATTCATCAACTTAATATTTATATAGAGCAAAAGTTTTTAATGTAAAAGGTCACATTATTTTTCTCGTTTCATATGATTTCATTAGCAGATACGACGTTTTACTTAATGGCGGAGGTACTCTGTAGGGTATACCTACTTAACTTCTTTTTAGGAGAGCACAAAGAACCTCGTCAGATGTGCCCGCATTACGAAATGTGTTTGCTAAAACTTGGATAAATTTATGATATTTTTTTTTTTTTTTTATATCATAGGAAGGCAAACGAGCACACAGGCCACCTGATGGTAAGTGGAAACTGTGACCCATAGACATTCGCATTCACAAGACCACAATCCTAAGACTGCAAATGCGTTGCCAACCCTGAGGCCGAAGATGGAATGCCTCTATGCTAGTCATTTCACCGGCTGTCTTATCCCCAAACCGGAACACAACAATGCGAACACTGCTGCTTGGCGGTAGGTTAATGGATAAGATGGTGGTACCAACCCGGACGGACCCTGCACAAGGTCCTCCCACCTCCATCAATATATCAGAGTAGTTCTTGATTTCAGTATATAAAATTAATACCTATAATACAAATGGTTATAATTTTAACTTGATATAATTCCAAGTTAGTTATCTACAATATAAGTTTTGGCAGAGCAACATTTTGTAACATAATAACATTAAGTAACTCTGAAGCTTCTCATTAAGTTGGTGATCAATAAGTAAGCAATATTTTATCAGATTTTTCCCACAAATCCTTGTAACGTTCTCCGAACCCTTGGGCTATTGATGAAGCAATAGAACTTGCCACCACTGCCAGTTAAACCAGTCAAAGACCGTCAGCACTCTACAACAATAGAATTAACCGTATTTGGCTCTCACAGAGAGCGGAACTCGGCAAAACTGACACATGCCAGCACCCAAGTGCTGTGCTAATGTAGACTCGCAACATTTGCAACAAAAATGCAAGTTTTTGCTCTACTACTGAGCAGGAAAAACCTTTGTCACACATGAAATATAAAGTATAGTTTACTTTGCCTAAAATGGTATTTAGGTCGTACCTGCTGAAATATATTACACCTTAGGTGCAAGTTTTAGAGTAGAATTCACAGTGCAAAAAGAATTGGCGGTCGTAAGCCATTAGTACAGTGAACAGTAACGCTTAGTTAGTGGAGGAAATGCTAATAAAGTTTTAAGTTCCGCAGCGAATTTAAAGACCGACACCGACAAGAGGTGTCGTGACGACGCGGAACGGAGAGGACAAAAGTTACTCTATTAATGGCGACGTAAAGACAACGTTGAAGATACAACTTTTAGCATCATTATAACGTACGCTTAACGCACGACAACTTTTTTCAGTGCATCTGCAGTGATTATTAAGTCTCCATTTTGTATTACAGCTCTTTGTCAAACGATTCTTCAAAGAGTGACTTAAAGTAGCCATCTATAAACCTGGTAACTGCAGTGATAGTGTCAGTGATATTGATGCAAAGGAGACGCAGCCGCAAAGCAGCATATATATGCATGTACACACGTTAGGATCTATTTATCGAATTTCATATCTCAGTTATTATTCAGATTAGAATAATTTAAGATAAGATTATAATCACATTAATCACACACGTTTTCTCGAAAGCGAAACTAACACACCCAAATTTATTTATTCAATCATGCTAATTTTGCAACTCGTAAAAATGTGCATTAATCAGCTGGACCAAGTGAGGCCTTAGGGACAACAGTGCGCATTAATGTTTATAGGCTTGCGATAAATTAATCATCGTTGATCCGATAGATTGAGGCAGATTTTTTTATATTTTTTTTAGCATGGCCAGGATCTGTTATTGTTTGACGGCGTTTGGAGGGGAAATCATGAGGTGTCAGGTCGGGCGACCAAGTATAGGCGTACAACTCAATTAAGAACCTACGGTGACTAGTCGAGCTTTATCGTACCTGACCCCCGCACTGTATATACTGTATATATTTCCTACGAAACGTCTTTCCTAGTCTTGGAATCATCAAAATTTAAATTCAGCGGCTTTTAAATACGAATTAAAGAGTAGACTGAACAGTCGTCTATTAGGCCTTCATCTTCCAACGACATCCAATCTTTAACCGTTCCATTCCACCAGGCTGTCAATAAATGAAAGAGTAATCTCATTGACGTTTTATTTGAGGGTTAATGAATCCGCCGGCGCCCACCTGTCCCGTGACGCGGCCTCAGGCGCCTCCATTAGAGGACCGAACTCCTTGGGACGTCCGGTCGAGGAGCGGAAGGGTATGACGTGAGGGGGCAGTTGCGACGTTTCAATTGAGGAGAAAATATTTGAGAATTGGTTTGGGTGGTGAGTAATTTAGGAAGTATCTGGATTAGGGTTTTACTTTAACAGTGTCATTTTTATTGGGCTCTTAAATACGCTGTTTGGGAATTGGATATATTTCGTTAGGAGGCTCAAACTAATCACCTTTAGAAAAACCCAAGCCTGCTTTTTGCATTAAGAAACACAAATGCCTATAATGGCAGTTAGGATTTCACGTATATTTTCAGCCGATGCATTTGAAAAGACATGCAAACAATCTAGACAATTTCAAGCATACATAACAGTCACCCATCATTTTATGGATTGCGTCATTTCATCGATTGCTATTGTCTGCTGAAACATCTGTACAAACAATTTAAATATCAATTACGTAGATTGAGTTAGACTAGTGATAACAAAAAAAAAAACATGCGGTGAGAATTGCCTCTCGAAATGAAAATTCTGCGTAATCGTACGTTTGTTGAAAGGTATTTCGATAAAAAATATATACATACATACATACATTAAATCACGCCTGTTTCCCAGAGGGGTAGGCAGAGACCACTTCTTTCCACTTGCTACGATCTTGACAAATTTCTTTCGCTTCTTCAACATTCATACATCGAGTCATGCACGCACGTCGGTTTCGGGTACTTAAGATTCTGCCCTTTTCCAGTATTTCTCCGATTTGATTCGAAAAAGTACGCCTAGGGCGGCCCCTTCCGACCCTTCCACTCACTTTCGATCTGTATATCTCTTTCGTCAATCTTCTTTCATCCATCCTTTCCAAATGACCGAACCATCGAAGCATGCCCTTTTCAATCTTAGTCACTACATCTTCTTTTATTCCACATTTCTCTCTGATTTTTTCATTTCTTACTCTATCAATCAGTTTCACACCACACATACTACGCAAAGAGCGCATTTCAACTGCATTTACACGACTTACATGCTTGTCCTGCCACACCCAACATTCACTACCATACATCAGGGTAGGTGCCAGCACTCCATTGTGAACAGCCAGCCGGGCTTTTTGTGAAACGCCCTGTCTGCTTACAAAGGAGTACAGATATATTTATAACATATAATCGAATTACTTGCCAGGCTTTGCTACATAACGAAAATTACTGCTACGGGCTACGGCGTAGCGCTCGTAGCGTTACGTTACATTGCATAAATGTCAAAGTATTACATTTTCCACATAAAAGCCGTATAAGCGGACAATAGTACTTTACTTTTTCTTTCAATATTCTTGGAAAGCCACAAACAGCTAGCGACGTATTGATCATATCGTCGGAGAAGGCAGTCATGTATTTTGGTCTAGCAATGTTTGCCTGTCGTTAAATAAATATTCAAAATTATTTTCTGCTGTAATTAACTTTTTGTAAAGCTTAAAGTGCTCTCAAAACCGTTAGTGTCATGGGCCCTACATTGTACAATTTACTGCCCTGCTCCATAAAAGAAGTCGAGACTAACCAATGCTTCATAAGGAAATTAAAAGACTTACTAGTCAATATGGCCGGTAAATCGTTAACGAGCACATGGAAAAACCGGCCAAGTGCGAGTCGGAATCGCGCACGAAGGGTTCCGTACAATTATCTATAAAAAACGGGTTTATTGTATGGGAGCCCCCCTTAGATATTTATTTTATTTTGTTTTTAGTATATGTTGTTATAGCGGCAACAGCAATATATCATCTGTGAAAATTTCTACTCTCTAGCTACCACGATTCGTGAGATAGAGCCTGCTGACAGACAGACAGACGCATAGATGGATAGACGGACAGCGGAGTCTTAGTAATTGGGTCCTGTTTTTACCCTTTGGGTACGGAACCCTAACAATAACTCATTGACCCATGTGTTTTATACATACATACATACATACATACCTTCACGTCTTCATTCCCAGAGTAGGGTAGGCAGAGCTACAGAATTACCAACAAGCCTTAAAACTTCTTTATAATTCTGTAACCACATTTTGCACAAGTAGGCTAACATACTCGTATGTCCCAGTGTATTAGTGACAGGTGGCAAGCACATCGCCTAACAGTAGGTATTATAATAAGCCTTTATTCCCTTAGTCACCTCTTACGACATCCACGGGAAGGCATGGAGTGGCACTATTCTAACCCGGAAACCACACGGCAAACTAAGTCTTAAGTAGTAGTAAAATGAGATGAGTAGGTATCTTAATTTAATTAATTATTTAAACTAGTTTTAACGAACTGTTAGTACCTAAGTATTACGGTATTACTTAGTAAATATATTGACAAGGGCTGCTTATTTCAATTTCAATTTCTCTCATCCCTTGTTACCTTGCATACTACGGCTAGTTTGTTCTGGCACAGTCGTGAATGGCTCGGGCCTCGATCTCCTTTGTCTCATCACTAGCGCCGTGTCAAAGAACAACCGCTACCAGGTGATACCAATTAGCATGCAGCTTTGTTAGTGCGCGCGATCCGGCGACGCGTCGATGCCGCTAATGATCGCAGCGGCCTTAGCGGCGAGCGGTGGACGACGAATAATTGAAGGTGCCGCGCGGCTTTAAAATGGTTCTGTTTCATAAGTATTTTTTGTAACCCTTCGACTATTGCAATTTATAGAGGCCACACATTATCGGTAATTACTTACTTAGAGGAATTCCATCTTATTCCTCAGGGATGGCAACGCATTTGCAGTCTTAGGATTGCATTGCAGTTTTGTGAATGCGAATGTCTATGGGTCACAGTTTCCACTTACCATCAGGTGGCCTGTGTGCTCGTTTGTATTCTCTATGCCATAAAAAAAAAAAAAAATAGAAGTAACGATCCTTGGGGCTAGGTAATACTAAATTAACGCATCAACGATTCAGAGCCGAGATTCTAGGCCTTAAGAACCATATCGTCTTTGACCTGTTATGTTATTGTTTTTAACTTGGCTGCTATTAAGTATTAAGCGCTATAAAAACTTTTTCAATACGATAACAGGTCAAAGACGATACTTTTTACCGCCTAAAATCTCGGACCTGGGGGTTATTACGACATAACTAGCCATACAGTTCAGTTTACGCTGAGAGAAAAGGACAGAGCTACATAACTGCTATAGCTCTGTCCTTTACGCTCACCGTAAAAAGAACTGCATAGTTATGTCATAATAACCCCCCTGGGCACAATTGACATGTCATATGCTTGTGTGAAAATGGAATGTAAGTTAAGATGTTATCTATTTGTCACGCATTAGTCTGCAAACGTAAGTCTAAAGTGCTTATAGTCTAGCTCGCGTTGTTTGTCTGTGTGCCGTACTTATTATGTTAAGCTGTTGTTGACGGAACCATGCCTGCATTGCTTGATTATTGGCTGAGGAAGTTGCCCCAAGTATTAATGAGGTTTGTCCAACAATAAATTTACGGCCAGGAAATTGTTAATGATAGCAATGTAAAGCGCGATGTATTTGAAATTTTATACGTTGTTTTATACGTTCTATACGTTGATGCGCAGTAGAAAACCAAAAAGTTCGAATGTGTCGTTATCTAACGAGCCACCTATTAGCATAGGCACGTAAACCGCTAAGCTCCCACCCATCATGCAGCATATTACATTCAAAGTTCAAAAATACAAAAGCCTTTTGCAATATTAAATGAAGCACAGATCCCATCAAACTGTCACCACACTGGCCACTCACGCGGCCATATACTTATGCAGCTGTGGGGGGGGGGGGGGGGGGTTGACACAGTTGCGCCCTCGTTAGGCCGCGGCACTTAGACGGGAATAAACGCGCGGATCCGCAGAATGTTAATGGGCCCTTAATGCTATCCGATGGAATTCATAACAGGCTGCGACGAGTGCCAGCCGAGCAGTTTAGCTAATGCTGTTACCATTCACTTTGGGCATAATTTGCTGCAGCGGTTTACATTGAACAAGCACACACAACTTGACCTAGTCTTGAACTAAGGTTTAGGCTGTAGTATGGGTACGAGACGATGATAAACATACACCACACTTATCACACAAATCTTTGCCCGGATGAATCAAAACCAGGACCACTACCTTCGTAGCGAGGGTTACTTTACCAAGTAGGGTACCTGCAATGACCTGCATTGTAACTACATTGACGGTAAAATTAAGATATCGTCGGTGATACTGAAAAACCGCGTAACTAACAAATTTATGATAGAGCAAAGTAAACCATACTGTCTTATTAAATAGGTGCATTTTGCTCTTTATTTAAAATTTTACTTACGCGGTTTTGCAGTTTCACCGCAGATATAGGTTTTTTTTCAAAAATGTTAAATAAAAATATGTCGCTAACTCAATGATACATCATCCAGAGCCTAGAGATTTCAATTTTTAAACGATGTTGCCGGGCCGGATATATCCTACAAGGTGTAATCCGATGCGGTTGACAGTTCAACAAAGACTTCGGCCTCTGTTCTATTATCACATAAGAGCTATAGTATCTTTTACAATACGATACCAACAGGTATAAAGATATTGTAAAATAGGGCCCCTGTGTATGTAATTGCAAGGTAAGAATTCACGATTCTAATTAGCTGACATTGGCACGTAAGTGATGAGTATTTCATGTGATAAAGTGTCGGAAGGTTAACTAGTTGAGATGTAGCGCAAAAGCGCCAGCTCCGTGAGGGCGGTCAGGGTCGCTATCAATATTTATGGTCTATTAAAATGTTGAATGCGGAGCGATCCTTTGGAAAAGGGACGACTATCGCCTAGATTCCGGGAAATTTCCAATTTATCAAGTAATTTGTTGCGTTGTTGACAAATACTTAGTAAGGACACAAAGGTTAACGATGTCAGTGTGTCCGAGTGTATGTAGGTTAAATGAAAATCTTACTCTTGTGGACAAGATTACAAACATTCAACTGTGCGTGACCTAGCTTCTGCTCTTAGTTAAAAATATTAGCTCGCTCCACGCGGGCGAGGGGCTATTTGACCTAAATTACCAGCAGAAGTTGGTGAACACGGAGCTCCTAATATTCAGTTCCCGAGAGTACGAGGGCGTTGTTTGACTGCGGCACAACGCCGCGCAAGTTGAGCCGCGGCGGAGCGATTTGTCGCCAACGACGCCGGTTCGCATTCAGAGATAAGTTTGGAGTTCGCATGGCGTAAGATACAGTTGCATGTGTGTGATTTTGGGTCAAACTTCAAGTTTCACCAAAGCTTTGGAGTAGGAACTGATGCAAGAATGTTAGTTCGGAATTAATCATCTCTGATATTTCATAATTTAATTGTACGTGTTCGTATGGGTTATATTTATTTCGTTAATCTTAAAATTCGGTCTAGGCTTAAAGGGAGAGAAACTTTATCCCATTTAGTATGGAAAATTGCAGGTTCATAATCTTCTTCAGAAGTCTTATTGCTGCCATGTAAGAGACGTGTGCGGACGGGGTCGCCACTACAACCAATCCAAGATTTATCCTTTCAATGCATAAATATTAGATGCAGCAGCCAGCCCGCCAGCCATTCCTCCAGGCAAGCTGCACTTATCGTAAACTCGCTCGGATTCAGTTAACTATTTACTGCGCGGAGTTAATTGGGGCATTAGCGTCGCCACTTAATGAAGAGAGTAATCGCGTCCGTTAATTGTTGTTTTATTAGCATAATGCGGCGCGGGCGCTGATTTACCGGCTGTCGCGGGGAATGGGGGGGGGAGGGCTGCTCCTGCTGCAGTCGACGAGCTAGAGAGAGCCGGGGGGAAATCTGATAACTGTATCGTGATCTTGTAATGATAGCCTGCGTTTCTAATCAGAAAGGAGTTTCTACCCGACTGCCGCGAGGCCCAAAAGACGGTTTATAGGTTTGACCTGTATCTACTCGTATGTATCTACTCAACAGCTAAACCAATTTTGATAAATTATACGTTATTAAATTCGTCTTGATGGCGCGACTGTCACTGGGTACAATACAATCCATAAGAAAATCATTTTTCAATCGGATTTTATGAGTTATAAGGTTTCAACATATATCGACGACAATATCAAAAATACAGTCAGGTTTTCAAAGTATGCTTTTTATTTATTTCGGATTTGATTTAAAAGTAAGTTGATAGGCTGGTAGTACTGTTAGGCGATGGGCTTGCAACCTGTCACTAATACACTGATAAACATCCTAAAAATTGTGCAAAATGTAGTTACAGAATTATCAACAAGCTTTTAGACTTGTTGGTGATAAAATAGCTCTGCCTACCCCACTCTTGGAATAAAGGCGTGTGTGTATGTACGTGTGTGTGGGTGATTAAAAAGTTTTTATAATTCCCAATAGCCTGTGAAACTTTCACATTTTTGACGAATCACATAATACCCCATTACAATTGGTCCAAAGATTTAGTAGCTACAGTAAAACAAGCAACTTTGATCGCATACAGTGTGAGACCCTTTTTATGGTTGCTTGCTGTCGGGTAACGAAAGGGAAGGTACGGTTCGTTGTAGTATTTTAGAGACTACCTTGCAGCGGTTTGGGCGATTCCTTCGAACAGCATTTGAAGTTTAAAAATAATAAAGAATCTATTTTCACGGTTTTACATGATAAAGAAATTTAATAAACGTTACACGCTACGCATGGTTGTTATGAATAGTGTACATCCTAAAGGCTGAAAACATTTTTCGTTGGATAAAGGCATTCCGCAATATCATGACATTTTGTACTAAGGTATAATGAGTGGTGATGAGCGGTAACCTGAGCGGCGGGAACTTGCTAGAACATTTTTAAGAATACTAACTAGTTCATAGAAAAATCCTCAGCAGCCTAAATATCATGTGGTCCTTGGAGTTGCAGTCCGGCTAACAAAACTGCCAAAATGTATGGTATGGTATTTATGGAAGTGGTTGTCGTTAACGTTCACAGATTTTTTTTTATGGCATAGGAAGGCAAACGAGCACGCAGGCCACCTGATGGTAAGTGGAAACTGTGACCCATAGCCACTTACTTGCATTCACAAGACTGCAATCCTAAGACTGCGAATGCTCTGCCAACCATGAGGACTAAGATGGAATGCCTCTATGCTAGTAATTTCACCGGCTGTCTTATCCCCAAACCGGAACACAACAATGCGAACACTGCTGCTTGGCGGTAGGGTGACGGAACCAGTAATGGACAAGGCACCAATAATGGACACTTGATTCTTATTTTACAGAAGATAAGGGTTATTCATTTGTTTTGCAACAATCAATTTAGGACCGTATGAAATTTGATTTAAGACTGAAGTGTCCATTACTGGTGCCTGTCAGCTAAAAGTGTCCATCATTGGTGCCGTCACCCTAGGTTAATGAATAAGATGGTGGTACCAACTCGGACGGACCCTGCACAAGGTCCTCCCACAAGTAAATGAAGAATGTATCTTGTCTTGGACCACTGGGCCTTCCACTTTGTCGTTTTATCTATTGTAAACTTATAGTTAACATTAACGTAGCTCCTATTCTTTTGACAATAAAAGCAACCGAGGCATAAAAAAAAAAACATTTATTTCGGACAAATTATTACATCCATATTACAGTTAGTCAGTTAGTAACAATATTTCTTAAAAAATAAATTAGTGTTTAGATTAGTTAGTAAGTACATAATATGCGGTGCAGGCCAGCCCAGTGCTGTAAATAGCGACTGTCCTGTCTGTCCGTTATGACGCGCAGGATGCTGTTGGGGCTGGCGCGCAGCCTGCGCAGTGCGGCGGCGGCGCGCGCGCGCAGCACGGCCGGGAAACCGTCGACGTGCGCGTCCGCGAGCATGCCGGATGCGCTGCACGCGCGCGGCAGCCGCAACAGCACCCTAAACGCGTTATTATACTGAACTCTAAGGGCGTTGATAGCTCTCTGCGTGTATGTTGATAGCTCTGTGTGTTTGCCCACAGGCTGCAGGTGTATAAAGCGACGTACAGTACGCTCTAAAAAGTGTTATCTTGACTTGCGCTGTACATCGACGGAACCTGTGGGCCAACATGTTTGCTCTGACCGCCAGTGCCCTACGTTCCCTTTCGATATCGAGGTCATCTCGTAACGTATCCGTGACAATATATCCTAAATATTTAAAGTGAGTTACTCTTTTAAGCTGATCTCCGTTTAGGCGTATGGGAGGCACGTAGGAAGGACGGTGTCCTGCCGTTTGACCAAAAGTCATTTGGCAAAATTACACTAGACAAACAACGTTTTGCAAAAAAATGTTAAGTCAATTGATCATTTTACTACTAATCATTTTACAAATGACTTACTTTTCCAAATGATCAACAGTTAAATTTACATTTTACGAGGAAGACGATTCAGGGCATAACCGACTCGGATAGGTTAGGTTAGAAGGTAAAGGCGGGAGCCTGGCTCCCGCCTTGGCCTTCGAGGTTGTTTTTTTTTCTGCCTAGAAATAAGTAAACTAATTGCTAAATGATCAATTGCTAAGTAAGTTTTTGTAAGATGATACTTTTGTCAAATGTCTCGTTTGCCAAATGATCATTTGGTGAAACGTTGTTTGTCAAATGACCATTTGTCAATAATTTTTTGGTCAAACATTAGTGAACCAGGAAGGACACTTCGTACCGGCTTTAAAAACCATAAATTAACTTTTTGTTACATTGTATCTAAGACCATGTTTATCAGCATACAATTCACATATCTGAATCAGTTTAGTGAGACCACAGGGCGACGGAGTCAGCAGCACCATGTCGTCTGCATAACTTATGTTACATAAACAACATGCTAGGCGGCAAAAACCATATGGTTTTTGACTAGTTATCGTATAATGGCGGCTGAGTTAAAAACAATACCATAACACGTGAAAAACAATTCGTCGGTGATGCTGCAAAAACGCGTAACTTACAAATCTATGATAGAGCAAAATAAACCTTACCGTCTTATTAAAAAGGTGCATTTTGCTCTTTATTTAAAATGTTACTTACGCGGTTTTGCAGTTTCACCGACGAATTAGGTTATATCTAGAAGAATAGAGCTCTTGATTTGGAGGACATAATTTTTTTGTGATTTATAAGATTTTCATTTAAAACTGAGAGTAATTTAGAGTACAATAGTCTTAACGAGAGACCTTTCGTTAGTTTTCACAACAAAGGCATAAAGATGGCTGCCCGTTTCTTTAAATTCGTAAAGCTCACCAATTATTTAAAAAACTGAATGCTTTGCAAAAAATATTGCTGTAGAATCTGTAATGTTCATTTTCTTTATGACTTGCGTTAGTTGTCACATTGAGTGACATTGTCAATATTTTTAAAATTAATGAAGTTTTGGTACTGTTAGTTAGGCGATGGGCTTGCAACCTGTCACTAATACGCTGGTAAACATCTTAGCCTAATTGTGCAGAATGTGGTTACAGAATTATCAACAAGTTTTTAAAGTTGTAGGTAATTCTGTAGCTCTCTGGGATAACAGGCGTGAAGGTATGTATGTATGTAATGAAGTTTTATTTCTTGGTCTTAGGGGCCGAATGTATGAATGTTGAAGAAGCGAAATAAATTTGTCAAGATCGTAGCAAGTGGAAAGAAGTGGTCTCTGCCTACCCCTCTGGGAAACAGGCGTGATTTAATGTATGTATGTATGTATTTCTTGGTGTTTGATGAGGTTTGTACAGCCAGTGAGCCAGTGAAGGTTACAGTGCGTGGCAGGTAAGAAGGGAATCCTGGCACACTGTACCACCATTATGTTTCAGGTTTTATTTTTTATTTTATGGCCTTGATTCTATGTTTCTGGATATTGATGATGTTGACAGATAAAACAACGATTTTATTATTATTCCTTCACACGCAACAAAGAAGTTTAGCATTGTTTTTGGTTTAGCAGTCTGGATTGGCTTCTAATCTGTTTAGTAGGCATTATTGTTAAAAAAAATAACAAAGTAGGTTACCTAACCTTTACGTTATTTAAACCAATGAATTAAATTGAGCTCTCAATAAATGAACCGAACGCGGACTTCTCTAGTATTTATTCGCCGCACAAAGTAACACCTGAATCCAGGAAATATGGTTTCATATCGTAAGTCGGGTCGGCCTGGAGCCAACGAATAACTCCGTGCCCGCAGCATCCGCTATCAGGGGCATTCTACTTAAACCGCAAACATATCGGGTATCTTGGAACTCGAAGTAATCTATCTATATAATAAAAATAAATCGCTAAAAGCAAATTTAACTCCCTGTCTTAAGAAATAAGGTCACTTATACATACGCAGTTCTATGAGACATGCGCTCTTTTCTCCAACGGGAACCAATTACTAAGCCTACGCTGTCGGTCTGTCCGTCCGTCTGTCTGTCCGTCCTAACTTAAAAGAGCGTAAAACATAGAAAAATGACAAAGGTATGATTATTATTTAATCAAAATCTATATCTATAAATGTGTTGCTAAGCGCAATACTCGAGAACGGCTGAACCGATTTGGCTGTTTTTTTTTTTTGTTGTGTTCGTCATTGTCAGGACAAGGTTTGTATGAAAGAAAATAATTGAAAAATCCACCGGGAAAGTCAAAAATTTGCAGCGGGGCGAAGCCGCTAGCACTTTATAAGAATTTATAAGCGTCAATTGAGGTTTTTACCTTAGCACCTCAAAAAGGCAAGATTTGCTGTTTAATGAAATGACAGTAGGCAAAATTCGATTATGCTGCGAGTGAAAGACAGTGGGCAAAATTCGATTTTTCTGCGAGCGTGATACAAAGTAACTTTTTAAATGCCTTGAACAGTGCTGGGTAAATACGAGTCAGTGGGTATAGTCGTATAGGGTAAAGTCACCAGTAGTCAGCCAGAGACATGTAGTCGGCCTCTGCCTACACATTGTATGAGTGGAAAGAGTACGAAAGATATATTTCCCACTCTTCGCACTCATATAAGGTCGACTACTGGTCTCTGGCTAAACACTGGTGCCTCTACCCTACATGTTGTTTAATTTTTACTATGTATGTTTTTACATTTACGTAATTATGCTCTCGCTACTGAGGTGAGAAGTTGTACGTGCAACACGAGACCAAAGTTATTTGCGTCTCGTGACTTTGAACCCACTTGACTTGTCACGCGCGGGATTCAATTATCTTTCTCGGGATTCAAAATTAACACTCACCGCAAAAACCAACCTTGCTCTGTTGTTACAAAATTTGAATTTTAGATCATTTCTTAAACACCTTTTTGAAGTATTTTAATTTCAGCCCATGCTACTAACAGTAAAAGAATACTAGCAAGATTTGATCCACACATACCTACTAAGAAAACACAAAAAACTAATTTAGGAGGTTTATGTGTCGATGAATAAAAAATAATATGACCCCACACTAGATCGGTTTACCCTTTTAAGTCTTTACCGATGACGGACCGACGGATAGACAAAGGGAAACATCAAGAAGGCCTCTTTGTTGGGGTTTTAAATGCAGAAATTGGTCAATGATCTAGTATTAAGAATTCAGAACTGGGGCCTTGTTCTGTTTACACTTAACTGTTATGGTATTGTTCTTAACTGGGCCGCAATTACTGTCAAGTTAATAAGAGCTATTTTAACATTGACAATACTATATCAATAGAGGTAAAAACGATGCAGAATAAACCTCCTGAGAATGTGTCGGCATTGACAGTGACGTCACAACTGTGCCGACTTGGAAGGCTCTCGGGCGGAACGAATTGCTGGGTAAACTATTTCCAGTCAAGCCACCCAGCCGCGTCGCAAATGGATGCATCCGAGTGGTTCTTTGTTGCATACACCTTGAGCCAGCCGCTCCCAGGGCTGGCAATCGCGACCAATAAAATTGGTTTTTGTCAGCACAAAAACAGTTTTTGAAGAAGTTTAGTGGCATCAGACCACGCAGTGAAGAGGCTGACGTTTAAGGCATTGCATCTTGCCACGATCGGCAACGCTTTCGTAACCTCGAGGTTTCTAATGTCAATGTTGTATTTGTAACTGTTGGATTTACTACCCATAAATAATAAATAAATACATACATACATACATAAACTCACGCCTTCATTCCCAGAGTGGGGTAGACAGAGCTAAAGAATTACCAACTAGTCTTAAGTAAAACTTTTTGATAATTCTGTAACCACATTTTGCACAAGTAGGCTAAGATGTTTCCCAATGTATTAGTGACAGGTGGCAAGCCCATCGCCTAACAGTACTGCAAGCCTTTATTCCCTTAGTCGCCTCTTACGACATCCACGGGAAGACATGGAGTGGTACTATTCTAACCCGGCAACCACACGGGAAATAAAAAGAAGGCCTCAGAGCCCACGCCATGTATTTTATTTTTTCACGCCCTGTTACTTAACTGAAGAAATTTAAAAGATATCCAGCAAAGAAATAACTTTACTCATTTGATACATATATAAATATGAATTACAAAAAGTATTTTCATGATCGCTATATCTAGATAGATACATTTTAATCAAAACGCCATATTAGTTACTAAAAAGTTTCGCCTATTGTGACCCACGCCCACGTTGAAAAACACCCAAACAACAGTTCAGAAGTTGCAATCTCATTCATAACCTATCCCTTATCTCCCAGGCCTACTCCGGCCTGTGATGGTTATCGCTGTGTGCCAGCCCTGCGCCTGGACAGGGGGGGCGGGGGAGAGGGAGGTAACGAAGGCTCCCGTGCGAGATTACCACACGCAAACTTTTAATTGCGGCCACACACACACACACACACACACACACAACACAACATATTGTAAAGTCGGAGCTATGACGCATGTATGGCTTAGAGTGGTACCACACGAGCGCCGGCGCGTCGTAGCAATGCTGTGATTTCAAAATGCAAGTGTTTCAACGCATCGTGTGGAATTTCGTTCTTATTTTTATGTTGAATAAATATCAAACACATACAGCGCACATACAGCGCAGCGCAGTGCAGAGATTTTTTCACTGCCATGTAGAAATAAGATCATATTTAATTAAAACTCATAATCAGGAGATAATTGTGGAGATTATTTGTGGTGTTAATTAATTTCGATTTCGATCTTATTTCAACTCGACTTAAGATGATGATGTACTTTATTTTTATATACCTAGTCATCAACTGCCTGCCAGGACCAAACTAAAGAGTCCCAACACGGTGGGGCTACATTAACTGTAGCGGAGAACCTGTCATCATTTTCCGACTCCATCTTCAGACATGGCTGTGGTACCATAATATTGCAGTATCATCGGATTTACATACGTGGTCCAAATTTCAGCGCAACCCATTAACTAGTTTCAAATTGACCTGCAAGGTTTGACCTAACTATCTAACATACAAACAATAGAAGTAAATAAAAATTCAAAATACTTATTTAGTAAATTGACCATATTAGGGCTCTAACACGTCGGTAATATGGAGTGAATCTGCTAGCGGTTCGGACAAGACCATCGTTGCGAAGAAGAAGCGCCGCAAGAAACTCCAATAAAAAGCTTGCAAAAATAAACCACGGGGTGTATGCTTTTTGAAACACGTAGTTGAATCGCACGTCGACCGCGCGTTTAAAAAAACTCCTGTGTGTGTATGCCCTTAGGTTTACGAAGTTCCAAGCACACACGCAGCGGTGTATGCAGGCCAACATCCGCCGCCAATTGATTCCAAAATTAGTTTTAGCTAATTGAGTAACTGTTTGTCCGGCGGTTGTTGCAGTTGAGAGGTGAAGGGTCGGGTGGGGCGGCACTGAAGTCTTGTACACCATTTTATACATTCGCGTTAGTCAGTAAATTGGCCGTCAGGGCTATAAACTCATAACAAGATCGGAATTGGTTCGAAGACTTAGTTTTGCATACAGAACTTTTTGCATTCTATTGATATTTTTTCTGTAGCTAGGTAATAAGTTATTGCCTCAAATAATGAAAATAGAACAGTATGACTCCTCAGATATATTTGGGAATTGGATCCAATGGTTTTGCCATTGAAATGTATTATACGTGTGAGGAATTTCATTTTGAGCGGCAAAAACGGGCCAAATGTTCAATCAAAATAAATGATTGTATATGTATAAAGAGAGAGCTATACTTGCGTGAATAGAATTTAGACATGAGCAAAGATCAAAGCCGAGCGCTCCGAAAGAGAGAGATGAATAAGCAAATGTGGAATCAGGCATGAGTATCTAGTTTGTCAATACGTATGCACATTTCAAATATCAAGTATCAACGGATAATCTCATACTATTTGACCTAGTTCCAAACTAAGCTCTAGGCTTGTATTATGGGTACTAGACAACGGTAAACTTACTTATATAGGGAAATACTTAAATAGATAGAAAACATCCGAGACTCAGGAACACATCCTCGCGTATCACACAAATAACTACCTTTACCGGGATTTGAACCCGGGACCGCTAGCTTCGTAGGCAGGGCTAACGTGTCATCAAATCGTAGTCGTTTGTCGTATAGTTTGTCTAAGATATTTAATTAGAGAGTGCTAATGTTATTTTCATACAAGAGTATGTATATTTTGTTTTTTATCACTGTACCTACAAACAGAGCGATTGCAAGAACCCTTTCTAACCAACTTTAAATAAAAGGAGGAGTTTCTAAACTAAGCGCGCTTATTTTTTAAACATTAAACCATTCCAAAAAGCGGTACAGCAAAAAGCCCAGGACAAAAGTTAGTAATTTCATAATAACTCGTATTTTTGGCTCAGCCCACGGAAAGAAAACAAATAAATGTAAAAGCTTTGATTCGCTGCATGACAAATATGCACAAATATCCGCGAATCTGTTGAAAGTTATGACGTCGTTCGGAATAACGACGATATTCGGCGAAATTCGCGGATAAATCGCAAATAGAACGAATGTCGTGCGGCGTCATCGTCGGTGCAGCGCGCATGCAGGCAGCGCTGACGGCAATTTAACAATAACGTATGCAAGCCTGCGGCCATCAGTGGCATGCGACAGCATATATTAATTCTCCTGTATTAAATATGTAGGTATATTTTGGTATTTTATTAGAAAATATCGTTCGCCGTGTGGTTGCCGGCTTAGAATTGTGCCACTCCATGTCTTCCCGTGGAAGTCGTAAGAGGCGACTGAGGGAATAAAGGCTTGTAGTACTGTTAGGCCATGGGCTTGCTACCTGTCACTAATATACACTGTTAAACATCTTAGCCTATTTGTGCAAATTGTGGTTACAGAGTTATCAACAAGTTTTTAGAGTTGTTGGTAATTCTGTAGCTCTGCCTACCCCACTCTGGGAATGAAGGCGTGAAGGTATGTATGTATGTATCATCACTAATTTCGTTTCTAATTATATCGTGTGGTTGCCGGGTTAGAATATCGTGTGGTTGCCGGGTTAGAATAGTGCCACTTCATGTCTCCCGTGGAGGTCGTAAGAGGCGACTAAGGGAATAAAGGCTTGTAGTATTGTTAGGCGATGGGCTTGAAACCTGTCACTAATACGCTGGTAAACATCTTAGCCTAATTGTGCAAAATGTGGTTACATAATTATCAGCAAGTTTTTGGAGTTATTGGTAATTCTGTAGCTCTGCCTATCCCACTCTGGGAATGAGGGCGTGAGTTTATGTATATGTATGTATGTAATTTCGTTTCTAAACTCGCTTAACAATCTATACAGCAAAATTCAAATCATTTTTGAACTGTAATGGTGTTGTTTTTAATTTGGCCGCTATTCTGCTCTCTTAAGGAAATAAACAGTATCCTAAAATCAATAACCAAAGCAGTTTCAGTTCTCCTCTCTTGGTAATAAGGTTGATATTTCTAAAGGATTTTCATCTGACATACGGCGTATTAGCTTAGGAGGGTAGTATTACTGTCAAGTAAATAAGAGCTTCAAAACGTTGACAATACAATACGATTTCGATTGTACCACCTAGTCTAGAGTAACTAGTAGTTGTAAGGCGTCGGACGTCGACGTCATAAAGTCTTAACAATCATTTTATAAAAGCTATGCTAGCACTGTCACATTCATTCATAGGGCGAAATTGACTAAAATCCTTTAAGGTTATTAAACTTATTATCATCATCATCATTATGTCAGCCGAAAGACGTCCACTGCTGGACATAGGCCTCCCCCAAGGCTCTCCACTCAGACTGGTCTTGTGCTTTTTGCATCCACCGCATTCCCGCGATCCTTACAAGGTCGTCATCCATCCTCCATCTTGTTGGAGGCCTACCTACAGCTCGTCTCCCGGTCCGCGGACGCCACTCAAGAAACTTCCGACCCCATCGGCCATCAGTCCTGCGTGCGATGCGCCCCGCCCACTGCCACTTAAGTTTAGCTATTCTTCGGGCTTTGTCGGTAACCTTAGTTCTACTGCGGATATCATCATTTCTGATTCTATCACGCAGAGAAACCCCGAGCATAGCCCTCTCAATAGCCCTCTGAGTGACTTTGAGAATTAATTAATTTGAAACAATATTATTTCAATAATAAAGAAAAACCGGCCAAATGCGAGTTGGACTCGCATGCGAAGTTGTCTGTAACATTCTTGAATGGGCCCCTTTAATTTTGTATTTTATTGTTATATTTATATTGTTTCTGGTGATAGCTACAATTGTATTACTCACCTTGGAAACATTCGTGTGTCTACCTATTTCGGTACAATTATAGTCCAGTAACTTTATACATCGGTAGTATGCATCAAATCCGGTAGTTCTGAATTTTTGCAGACTTGTTTATGATGTTGGCCTAATGAATAAACCAAGTTTGTGACCTCGAGCGCCGAACGCAACGTTGTCAAAAATCGAAAAAACCGCGAAAAAGGACTGGTTTTGAAAAAAAAAAACTGAAAATAGTAGACTAAATTTGCTACAATATGATACTCGAATTGTCTCTGTAGATCCAATAGTTTCCGAGATTAAGTCTTTCAAAGTTTATAATTTTTTCGAACTTCGCAATTTTTTGCAATAATCGCCAATATAATCGCAAAATCATAAACAAGTCTGAAAACTACCGGATACTTTCAGGCGACAAAGTTACTGGATTATTATAGCAATTGATAAGGTCGAGCAAAAACGCACAAAAAAAAATGTTTGAGATACATTAGTACATACATACATACATAAACTCACGCGTTCATTCCCAGAGTAGGGTAGGCAGAGCTAAAGAATTACCAACAAGTCTTAAAACTTCATTAGTTATACACAGTTTTTGAAATTGAGAGTATGAAGGGATGACCTCTTGGGCCGCCCTGGTAGACGGTAGAGATCACCAAGAGTCTTGATGGCAAGCAGCACCTTAACGCAGTCAAGTCAGTGTTGTCTTGGGCTGCGGCAGATTGTTCAGGATTATAGATAAGTCTCGCTCGGATGAGCGCTAAGTGGCCCCATTGTGTGTCTAATTGGGTTATTCCTGAGCAGCTAACGCAGTTACAAAGACTCGGCATGCCTGCATAATCCCTTATGTGTATATAATTAGCTAGGTGCGTCGCGTCTTCATTCGCGTGTATTTGTTTAAAGTGATTCTTACGAGGGACTAAAAGTATCCTATTCTATCTCGGGCTACGATCTGTAAAATGAAAAAAAAAGTTTTTTTAGCGGATAGCTCTGGTCAGCGACTTCACCCGTGTTAACTAACTTATGTAATAAACTTCGTATTGCATGCTAGATGCTAGCAGATGGTGGCCGATCAAAACATGTTTTGTGACATTTTTTGAACTAATTTTCTAGCAATAAAAAAATTGATTTGAATTTAACGTAGGATACTTTTGGGCACTATCAAGTTTTCCCGGAAGATAACTTTTCTTATTCATTATTAGGGGTTGAGACTACCCGTGTACCAGAAAAACGAACATGTTTTCAACTTTTACTTTTGCCTTGTACTTGTCATAATGTATAAATAATTGTATTTTATTTATATTTTGAAGGAGGTGAACGAGGACACGGACCACCTGGTGGTAGGTGAGATATGTGACCCGTACACATTCGCATCAAAGCTACAATCTCAAGATTTCAATCATTGATGTTGTCTGAAATACATGGATTATAATAAAAGATAAAAGATAAATCATTTATTTCTCAATAATATTACATAAGTTTGACATAAATCAAATTATATATATAAATACTGAGATCGTCAGCTTACAAATAATAACGTTTTACCTTATATTTAATTTTACTGCATATTAGCTAATATATACGATACGAGAACATTTTTTTAATAATCATTATTCATGTATTCCTTTATACTGTATACTGTTTGTGCAAGGAGCAGTTCTTTGACTTTTCTGTAAAACACGTTAGCATTGTTTTGGGCTTTGATTGTTTTAGGCAGTTTGTTAAATAATTGCTGACCCATACATTTCGGACTCTTTTTCGCAATGTTCAATCTATGTTCCATTGGTCTTATGTTATCAGGATTTCTCGTTGGTCGGTTACAGTTATCCTTCATTCTTTTAAATATGTTTGGATTGTTTTTTACGTATACAACTATTTCCAATATGTATGTTGACACAGATGTTAAAATACGTAGATCTTTAAAATATTCCCTGCAACTGTCCCTATACTTTGCGTGAACCAGGATTCGAATAGCACGTTTTTGCATTTTGAGAACTCGTTCAAAATCAGTTGAGTTTCCCCACAATACAATACCATAGGACAATATGGAATGCACGTATGCATAATATGCTTCTTTAAGCTGTTCTATGGAGATCAGTGGTCTAAGTTGTTTAAGGATGTAAACCCCTTTTGCAAGTTTTCCGCAAACATAATCCACGTGCTTTTTCCATGACAGGGTTGGGTCTAAGTTAAATCCTAATAGCTTTACACATTGTACACTTTGTAGTGATGTGCCATTTGGGAGAATAATTGACAGCATATCTTTATTATTTTGACGTGCGCTGAACTGCATGATGCATGTCTTTTCTGCATTTAGCTTTAAACCATTTATTTTAAACCAGTGTTCTAATTTAAGTATCATGTCAGTAATTTTATTTTGTAATTTTTCATTGGATTCATCATTTACTATTATTGTTGTATCATCTGCATATAATATTATTTTACCATCTATATCTAAGTTTGCTATGTCATTTAAAAATATTGAAAATAAGGTGTTTCCCAATGCCGACCCTTGAGGTACACCTACCGTTACTAATTGTGGCTTTGACTGGTAACTTTTTCCGTCTACTTTTATATCCACTGTTTGTTCCCTTCCTGTCAAAAAGGATCGCAGTAGGTTTGCACACTGACCTTTCACTCCGTAAGCACGTAGTTTTGCCAGGAGTAAATTATGGTTTACCGTATCGAACGCCTTAGACAGGTCTAGGAAAATTCCCGCAACCCTCCGTTTGCCTTCCAGACCATCTATAACAGACTCCAGAAACTTCTGCACTGCTGCCGTTGTCGATCGTCCCGGTCTGTATGCATACTGTGCATCCGACAAAGCGTTATTCTTCTCAATGTGGCTTAGGAGATAGCTTGACATTATAGCTTCAATCAACTTGGACACAGTAGGAACTATTGTTATCGGTCTATAGTTTGCCACATCCGTTTTCTTTCCCTTGCCCTTAAAGATAGGGCACAGACGGGCTTTCTTTAGTGAGTTTGGGTACTCGTCTGATGTTATTATATTGTTAATGAGATATGTCAAATGGTCTAGTAGAACGAACATAGCATCGAACAGGAATCTTCCAGAAATGTCATAAATATCTTTTGTTTGCGATCTGGATAGTTTATTCTTTGCTAACTTCCAAAGATAATCTGGGTTGATCTTAGGAAATGATAGTACAGTTTTCATTTTAATATTTTCCATACTTTGTGACACCTTTGCTTGATTTATGTCTGGAGTGTTGTCAACAGCAAGGTCCTTGCCCAATTTGGTGAAATAGTTATTTATGTGGTCTGGTATGTCGATGTAATCTATAGGTGTTTTTGTGTCTGTATCAATAAGATTCCAGTTATATTCCTTTATATTGTTATTAGTTTCTTCTTTAATTACTTTCCATATCTCTCTCTTGGGATTCTTAGAGTAAATTATACGTTCTTCAGTATATTTTTTTTTAGTGTAAACAAATGATTCATATCTTAATTGCTTCTTATTTGCTATTATTTCTTTAAAATCAATATTTTGATACTGCGTCTGAATTAGGTGGAGATCAAAAATGTCCCTCTGAAGACTTATTAAGTTTTGCGAAATCCATGGGGTGTGGTTTTTATGTTTCTTTCGTAAAGTTATTATTGGCATATGAATATTCATGTTATATAGGAGCTTCTGCATAAATTTATCAAAAGTGTTAGATTCATATGTCAGAAATATTTGATCCCAATCGTATGATAGCATAGCATCAAAGAAATTTGTGACATTCAAGAGTTCCTGTTGTCGGTACTCGACATGCACGTGCGCCGGCTTACAGTATTCCTGTATTCGAATTTGAGCCATTTGCGCATCATGATCGGATATACCTACTGGAAGCGACTGTACACTTAATGTGTCGCTGTTAATATTTGTGACAAGACAGTCAATTGACGTGCTGGAGTTACCATCTACTCTTGTAGGAAAGTTGACAATGTTTCGAAGGTTAAATGATGCCATAAGGTCCACCAAAGCTAGTTTATTACTTGATTCTACACCAAAGTCTACATTCCAGTCTCCGAGTATCATTACGGAACTCCTCACATAAACTTGGGACATTATATTAAACATTTTTTCTAATATATCTATCATTATACTATAGTCACCCATGCCCGTCCTATACAATCCTATAATAATAATATTCATAGTTTTTAATTCTACTTCAATAGCGCATATTTCACAGTGTAATTCTAAAGAAAGTTGATCTATCTGTGTGCAAGTTGAACATTTGATTTTCTTATTTGTAAAAATGGATACACCTCCATGTATATGCTTTCTTCGGACAAAATTATTGGCATGGGTATATCCATTAATAACTATACAATCTACATCTGCAGGGGTAAGCCATGATTCGGAGATAACAATAACATCCGGAAAAAATTGATTTACAAGCCCGTGGATTAACAATAATTTATTCCTAATACTACGACAGTTTTGATGAATAACCCTAAATTCAGTGTTTACTATTTTTGATTCAGGACGATTGGAAAATCGTCTAAAAAAGAGGGTTTAACAGGATCCTTTTTGTCAGTTTCTATTGGGCATGAACCTGTTAGGTAAATTAGATTACAATAATTATAAGTAAATTCGTGAATAGAGTTATGTACAATGTTTGACAAGAGAAATCGGGCAAAGTAATCACTAATTATATTTTTACGTATGAAGAACCCTTTACCATATTTATTTATGTCAATAAGTGAGACTCCTTGTGATCTTTGGATTATACTGCGTAGTTTACCGTTTATTTCGGATATTTTAATGTTTAAGCGCCTATTATTACCATAAGGCAATGTTGTTAGCTGCAGTTTTAATCGGAGAGATTTGCACCAGTTAACGGCATACATAATATAGCCTATTCTGTAGGATATAACGTTTGATGCGATTATAACAACGTCATCACCCTCTTTCATGTGTTTTGTAAAATTCGAAATGTTTATAAGGATTTCTCTTAGTCCCGCACCTGGTTTACATATGGAAAGTACCGAGGTAAAATTATTACAGTTGTATTTGATAAATTCTGCCAATGATTTTCCATATTCGTCGCATAGAATTAGAATATTCTTGTTTAAGGCACTTACAATACTGCCACTACTGTCCTTGTGGGTCTCCGGGGCGTTTGGCGGCGGCCCTGTCGATTGAAACTGTGTTTGGTGCTGCTTCTCCTCTGTAGTGTTTCCACCGGTGCCAGATGTAGACAGTACGTCGCACTGTGTGTTAATACAAGTCAGTGAGGGAGTCTTGCATGTGTTTAAATCACTCGTTGACAGGCGTACTTCTACGATGTCCTGAGGTATTAACGTTGGGTTATGGTCATTACATTTTTGCGGAGAGGTCTGTACGCCAGAACTACTATTATTCCTTTCATTAATTTCTGTATTTTCCTTAGTTTTCTTTTCCGGTGATTTTTTAGGATTTCTAGGGCGTAGTTGCACTTTTCTAGGGTTAAGTTTGTCTGAACTTGTTGTGGTGTTAGATTTTAGTGCATTTCTACTTTTGTTACATTTTGTTGGTTCGAGCTCTGCAATTTTCAAGGCTGCTTTTTCTTCTTTTCGCTTGTCAATCCTGGGTTGACTTACAGGAACGTTTAACTGTGATTGCTGTAAACTTATTTTATGGTCAGAAACCACTGGGGAAGGCTTATACAACTTTTTCAGCTTTTTATTCGACCCTGGTGTGTTCGGTTGTTCAAAGTTAAGTTTCTTAAGAACTTCTATTTGTTTTTCTTGCTTCTGTAAACATTCCTTGAGTTTCTTCGCTTCACTATTAAGGTTATCAATTTCTGCGTGGGCTGAATTCAACTCCATTTGAAGCAGTTTTAATTTACTGTTTACTTCATCCATGTTTTCATCATTTTCAGCCGTGATACCCGGCAAGCTCGTTAAACTCGTGTCAAAGAATGTAGCATTAAGCAGTGAGGTATTCAGCAACTCATCTGTTAACGAATTTGCTCTGGTCTTGGTCTGGCGTTTTTCCATTGTCATTTAATTTTATACTATTTTCTATTTACATGCGAATAGCGACATCTAGCGATGACTTTGTGCGGTGCTTAAGTGTAATCAATATCGATCGAGTCTTGGCAGGGTTGCCGACCATAGATACTCGTTCTTGGAGTTATTGACAGATGGCGCTCAATTCGATCAGTTAAAGTGGGTAGTTAATATAGTTATTCCTTTTTTCTTCACGTCTTTTTTATCTTTGCTTAATTACACTAAAAATACCTTTTTCACTGTTAAAACCTATCACTAAGAATGTCTTCTTTGTTTTTATATTAACACATTTTTGTTTATTTGGATGTCAGATAAACAAAAATACACGAGTATGTTATGCCTCCAATATTATCTTCTATCTCCCCCGACCTCTCGCGAGCCTATTAGTTCAAGCGGCCTTAAGCCGTGCCCGATTAGCTCCAGCCGTGACATTCATCTACCGGCCACTTACGCAAACTCATGCGCAAACGCGCACCGGTTAGATTACATTGCACTAGGGCCACTACTGAGGCATTTATTTATTTTATTTAAAAAAAACTGCCAATACTATACTATGTATTCCGTCTTCTAATCTGCTGAAACATTTTACTTAAATCAAAGACAGATGATTTGGAGCTAAAATCACAATTTATAAATGTTTATTTAACAATAAATATCATGGCTTCATAATAATTCACCTTCGTGTAATCACCTAATCACTTTAAGAAAAAAGAAGGCTACTATTTCCCGTGTTGACTTGATATAATATTATTCACTTTGTGACCGCGCTTTCAGAATCAGCTCTATATTTGCACGGCTAATTTCACCACGTCACATTTTTCAAAAACTTCATTATGCATGTGACTAACTGACGGCTGAGCGCGGGCGACAGGCGCCGCGACAATGGCTCGGCGACGGTGACGCCGCGGCAGGTCGTACATCACCGGCGTCGTGTCGCGGCGTCGCCGGCACTGCTTCCATGTCGCGACTCGCTACACATTAGCAAAAGGACGTATCTATACGACGCATGTATCCTTATTGCTAACAGTAGAGGGCTCAGTATGTTTCACTTGTTACAGAGCATGTGAGTTCTTTTGACTACGGAGAGCAGCTTCTATTCAAGACATGTTCACGACTGCAAGAGCTGACGGGATGGTTGGAGCTGTTTGAAATGCGATGGGTCTGATTTAGATCGCTTTTATATTACAAGTAGTGCTCCGTTGGTCAAAAAAATAATATTTAGAGGTAGTTGATGATATATTTTTTTTTATAATAGTTGCTTTCTTGATTTGGCATAAATATTTTTGGTTAACTTGTTGGTATGTTTCTTCGACCCACAGAAAATTCTAAAAGTCTTCCAAATCTAAATTCATTCTTCAAATGATCCATTTGATGAATAAATCCATTGTTTGGATCCGAAATCTATTCTTGTTTAATTCGATAACTAGTGGCATTTTAGTATTTAAACATAATAGCGGTTACGTTGTTTCTGCAATGCAGATGAACGAAGTTTTTCAGCAATCAAATTATGAAATTACCATAATTTACTCACTTGTATTTCTAGGCGTTCATCATAACATTGCTCTTGATGAAAAGGAAGACCGGACTATGTCTCATCAATCAATCAGTCGGTAGTGACCCTGCCTATGAAGCTAGCGGTCCCGGGTTCGATCCCCGGTACGAGCAAATATTTGTGTGATGAGCGCGATTACTTGTTCCTGAGTCTTGGGTGTATTCTATGTATTTAAGTAGTATTGCCTAGTACCCATAGCACAAGCCTAGAGCTTAGTTTGGGACTAGTTCAATTTGTGTGAGATTGTCCCCTGATATTTATTTATTTATTTAATCATGTCTGCATACTAACTATCTGATCACTGCAACACATATTTTTATACATATATAAGAAAAGAATAATAAATAATAAATATTAGGTCACAATGTAACACAAATTTACCTAGTCCAAAACTAAGCTCTAGGCTTGTATGATATACCCATAATTAGGGCACAAAACTTGAACTTTACGTGAAACAAACCAGTGCTTTATCTTTCCTAGACAATTACCTACGAGTGCTCGTAACTTGAATAAATTAATAAAAAATTGGCTTTGACACAAACTTGAACTTTCGCTTAATCCCAAATTATCTATTATACTCTCCCTACACTATCCTTATGTTAAACTGCGCTCTGAGTATTCAGTGCATTACGTGTCTGCCATTGCAGCATTGCAACTAGCCTCCTGACTCAGCTCGGCGCGTACTTCATAAAGTCGCAATCCGAGCTCGAAGCCGAACACAAATTGTTGCAGAATGCAGTTATGAGCCAAGACCTGGCCGCGGGCTGCATTATGGGGTCGTAACTTGAAGCACGCAACGAACTTTAGCGGGTCAAATGTGCCACTAAATGTATCTAGGAATAAATGCATATTGGAAAAGAAAAGAGTTGCATTTCCAAAGATAACAACCATGAAGAAAGAAAAACATAAATTTAAATCTGAAATATTGCCTTTTCGGGTTCCGTACCCAAAGACCGCTTACTGGACCATACTATTAAGTGTCCACTGTCCGTCCATCCTTCTGCCTGTCATCAGGCTATATCTCATGAACCCGTAATGGGTAGAGGTAGACGGATATAATTTTCACAGTATTCGCTATAACAATCTTATCTTGCTTATTAATATATCTTATCTTATCTTACTATTATTATAAATACTAAAGTTTGGATGTTTGGATATTTGTTACTCAATCACGCTTGACCACCGAACGGATCGGGACGAAACTTGGCACATAGGATACTATTTCTCCCGGAAAATTGGGTCGTTTCCGAGGGAGCAGCGATAAACGACTTCTACGCGGATGGAGCCGCGGGAAAAACTACTCTTCGTGTGCGAGCCCAATTTGCACTTCGCCGGTTTTAATGACACAGAGAAAGCATTGGGGCGCAAACCCCTTTTGGTGGTGCAAGTGGGAGCCTCTGAGACCCAAGGGCACTTGCGATCTCTAGAATCCGTTGCCCACTCGGATGGAAGGAATGCCTCTACGCGAGACATTACACGAGCACACCCTTCTTTCTAGAACACCAGGGGAAATACTGCTGCTTGATTAATATTGTTAGTGCGGAATCTTTGTTGGTGCGTTCAATTGTATGTTCTTCTTTTACACCAAAACTTAACATGGTAATTGTTAAATTATTGGTATAATCTTGAAAAATGTCTGAATTAAAACCACTTCCCACACATCAAGCTCGGATGCAGCGAGCTCGGCCCGTGCCAAGAGTAATAAAAATAAACGCACGGACACAACTTTTCATTCTTATTAGGTTAGTGAGGAAGCGGGAACTACGGCTGTCATATTTTTTAAATCATGAAACTGAACGTAAAGTCTGCAGTTTTTACGAGGGAAGTGTGCCAATAAAAACAGCTGGCGAGGAGAAAAGAGTTTCGAATGTTTAACCTTACTTGGATAACAACAAGTACACTACGTGCGCATTGACACCGAAAATATTCAAATAGGTATTTATCCGTCGACATGGCCAACGAATCACCTGATTGACGCAAAATTCGGAATCGAAATAATTACAAACATACCTACATTAAATCACGCCTGTTTCCCAGAGGGGTAGGCAGAGACCACTGGCTACGATTTTGATAAATTTCTTTCGCTTCTTCAACATTCATCCATCGAGTCATGCACGCACGTCGGTTTCGGGTACTTAAGATTCGGCCCTTTTCCAGTATTTCTCCGATTTGATTCGAAAAAGTACGCCTAGGGCGGCCCCTTCCGACCCTTCCACTCACTTTCGATCTGTATATCTCTTTCGTCAATCTTCTTTCATCCATCCTTTCCAAATGACCGAAAAATCGAAGCATGCCCTTTTCAATCTTAGTCACTACAACTTCTTTTATTCCACACTTCTCTCTGTTTTTTTCATTTCTAACACTATCAATCGGTTTCACACCACACAAACTACTAAATAGTTAAAAAATACGTAATAATTAAGTCTATAAGGTACGTTTTATCCCGGAAAATTGGGCAGTTCCCTAGGGATTAGCCATACACAAATTTTAGAAAAGCTAGAGAACAAGAAAAAACATGACACGCAATCTGATACAAGTGTCGTAACACTCGCAACCCACTTGCCACTACAACCAAACAGAAACACCACTTCCACGGGTTGGGTTCTACAGGTAACAAGTTAAGTGGATCTCCCGCGGTGATTGTATGCAAACGGTAACACACTTAATTTCTCTCAATTTCCCGGCGGCTAATGAGCCGGGGAGTCAGTCCGCTTACTGCTGCAGCTAACGCGTCAGTTGAGTGTGACCGCGGCAGCCGGGATGCAATTAGTGCACCTCTCCGCTGCCGCGCGCGGTCAGCGCCGCCCGCGCCGGACCAAAGAAATATCGCCTTTCGGACGAGCAGCGACGTACTTTGTTTATTGCTTTTGTTCTGCAATGGTCAGCGAGCTAGATTAAAGATTTTATTTAATGTTTAATTTTCCGATTTTCGATCTACTGTTTGAATTTGCTAAGAAAACAACTGATTTTGTTTTTGCAGATGAGCGGTGACGTATGAAAATCACAAAACTGAGTACACGCTCGTCGTTTTGATTTCTGTGCTGCTATTTAAATTTGCAAAAAACTATCGTGTTTCGCTTTAGCTTTTCACTTTTGGCAATCCAAAATAGTGTGTGCGTATGAGCGCTTTTATTATTTAAACAAAACGTACATCAGTTGTTGTTCATGTGAAATTTCAAATAAAATACATGTACTTATAGCCGATAGAGAAATGGAATATAAACTAGGAAGGAGGAAGGGGTCTCACTGCCAAAACGAAACGAACATAGTGATACTATTAAATCATGCCTCTGTCGGTGATAAAGGAGTACCGACCGCGTCTGACAACCACCTCCAACAACCCGGTAAAGCGATCTCCTAGTTGCAATATGAACAGAGTGTAAACTAGCGCTTAGAGGCAAAAGGTCGTAAATACTAAACAGTAACAGCTCGCTGTTACGTTACCCTAATGAACCGCACGGCCATCAACGAGCCCGCCGCGGCACCGAATACTGCGCCGGCGCCGGTTCCGCGGCATTATTAATTAGATCACCCGGAAAACCATTTTACCCCGGACTGGGGCGCCACTCGAGCCAACGTCGGGTTACAATTGCAACACATGATAAGTAATTTATCTTCATCTTCAATTTTTATTTATAAACAGGGTGGTTGCCGGGTTAGAATAGTGCCACTCCATGTCTATCCGTGGATGTCGTATTTACGTAAGAGGCGACTAAGGGAATAAAGGCTAGTAGTACTGTTAGGCGATGGGCTTGCTACCTGTCACTAATTCACTGGCAAGCATCTTAGCACCATCGTGCAAATTGTGGTTACAGAATTATCAACAAGTTTTTAGAGTTGTAGGTAATTCTGAAGCTTTGTCTACTCCGCTCTGGGAATGAAGGCATGAGTTTATGTATGTACTGTCAACCTATTTGATTTCTACACCACTATGAACTTTGTCAACGTGACTTTGTAATCCAAATCATAGGAACTCTCTTACATTGGGTTGTCAACGTTACTTTAACATACCGTAAAACGGGGCTATTTGGGAACCACGAGGCTATTTGGAACCCAAGTAATTATAAGCTTTTAGTTGATATATTTTTGTCATGGCAATAATAGAACTAAAAACTTAGCCTGACAACAAATTTTACAGTTCTAGCATAGCCATGACAAAAAATACAGGGTGCCTCTGACCTTGGGGCTTTAAATGCATAGATCATTTCTACTCCTGAAACTAAACTTCTTTTGTTCTGTAAGTTGTTAAAAATATGTTCAGTTTAAATTTATTTTTTATCATACAAGTTAAATCTAATTTTCAATGTACGCGATCCAATTCTCCATTTTCCTTTAGCCCCCGTACCAAGGTAATGTCGCCCCCGTACCATGAGATAGTGATTACATGGCCAGTATGTAATACACTGATTTTACAATTAGACTTTAACATCAATTAGTTATCTAAATTTAAGTTATTTTTTCATGTTGCAGAACAAAAGTAGTTCAGTTTAGCGAGTAGAATCGATCGTTGAATTTAAAGCCCCAAGGTCAGAGACACACTGTATATCAACTAAAAGCTTATGATTACTTAGTTCCAAATAGCCCCGTGATTACCAAATAGCCCCATTTTACGGTAGTCCATAGTGGCCTAGAAATCAAATTGGTTGACTGTATGAATGTTTAAAGGTCAAGTCAATCTTATTGCCGTAATAACAAAAAAGTAACTAACTGCAAAGTAACAGTATAAGCATTTTTAATTAGCATTTTCAACTATTGTGCCTTCGTAAACCAAAAGCGTCTATCCACTAGTACACCGGTAGTATATGCAACCTTAAGTGTATCACAAGAGAGTCTTATCTGCTTTAGTTAGTGAATTGCAAATGTATTCCTTTTTACTTATGGGAGCATTGTCGGCGTGAACATATTGAGTGCCACGAAATTCTATATTTTGTGAATTGGCTCCAGTTTGCACGGTTAACTCGGAGTGGGCAACGTTCGTGGTAATACTTAAACAACCCACATTTGCCTAGGGACGACGGTAGGAAAGCTTTCATTTCCACGGGGATTCTTGCAGATTGTAATTGCTACTACGTTCTGTAATTTTAAATAAATCCTATTAATATGATTAAGAATTTCTTCAGACTAGGTATCTATTAATGTAGGAATGAACGGAATGGTGAACCGAGGGAATGTCTGTGTGATGATTGGCTGTCAGCGGATAAGAACGAATGAGTGAAAGGGTGAATGGAAAAAAGGGGGACGATTGGGAATGGCTGTGGTGTGCGCTTACGAAAGACGAGTTAGAAATATAGATTTAATTTTAATATTACAAGATAACTTGGTTTTGGTGAAATAAATACAATTTTAAAGGGGAAACTAGTTTTACTTAGTCGGAAGACTACAGTTTTGGGGGCCCCTCCGGGATACGAAGAGATTCAAGAAGATTAACGACGGCAACGACGAGGACGACAGCGTGGCACGTTGGAAGTGTGCACAATAAACCAACCAAGGTACGACGAGAAAGCGGCACAAAACGACGAAGAACAGCTAGTACGACGACGACGACGACGTTTATTTAAGACGAAATGCCTAAAGACTCGAGGCGTGCCAGCCGGCAAGGTGATTACGTGGAGGAGCCAGAGCCAGCGACGTCCGCACGCGGTGGAGCTATGTTACACCTCATGGAGGGGCTTATCCCAAAATTCACAGGTCAGGATAAGACGTATTCGGCCAACAGGTGGATTGAAGAGGTGGAGGATAACGCCGAGGTGTTTGGGTGGACTCCGGTACAGCAGCTGCTAATGGCACGACGGTCATTGTTAGATACGGCGGCGCTTTGGCTACGATCAGAAAAGACATTTAAGACATGGGCTGAGTTAAAGGCGGGTGTGTTAAAAGAATTTCCGGACACAGTCGATGTCAAGGCCATTCATGAACTTATGAGCACACGGACAAAGGGAAGTAATGAATCATGCCTGGACTACCTTTTGACCATGAAAGAGTTAGGGAAAAGAGGGAAAATGCCGGACTATGTGGCCATAAAGTATATAGTTGAAGGAATACGAGACAGTCCAGTTAACAAAATGATTTTGTACGGTGTGACGACGTATGCTGATCTCAAAGAGAAGATGAAGATCTATGAAGATATTAAAGAAAAGTCGCGAGGTCATCAAACTCAACATCACGAAGAAAGAAGTAGTCGACTGAAGATCGTTGAAGGCGCTAGGAAAAAATGTTACAGTTGTGGCGAAAACAAGCACCTGTCGAACGAATGTCCGCATAAACATAAAGGACTGAAATGTTTCCGATGCAATCAGTTCGGACACATCTCGACGCAATGTGCATCATCATCATCGACGTCAGCAGCAAGCAAACCGGTGAATTTACAATATTCACATTCGAATAAAAATGGCGGTTCTGCTAATCAGATGTGCGTTTGAAAGAACGAATGAACGAGATGGCAGATGGCGAATCGTCAATGACGTATGGAAACGACCGGACTGAGTTGAACGAAGAGAACGAAAGTCAAGAGAGTGAAGATGTCGGTGTCACCCATTCACGGGGCAAGATGGCGGCGACCGGCATGAACGTAAACAATGAAAACGAATGCCGTAAGCCGATGAAAAACATTGTTTTGTTCAACAAAAGTGTTAATGCGTTGATTGATTCGGGAAGTGACATTAATTTAATAACGATCGAGTGTTATCAGTGGTTAAATGCGCCGGAATATGTAGCAAATAACAAACCGTTTTCGTTTACGGGTCTTGGTGCGACGCGAGTGCATTCAATAGGTTATTTTTCCACGGACATTATAATTGACAATCAGTGCTACGGTGATGTCGTATTTTATATCGTGCCTAGAGACGTTATGCCATTTTCACTAATATTAGGGCAGGATTTCTTAAAGGATGTAACGATCGTTATGGAGGGCAGTCGTGTGTTATTGTTTAGGTCTACTGAGAGTTGGCTTAATAATTTCATGTGTACCGTGTGTGTGTCCGACAGCATAGGTTACGTCGGTGACCCAACTCTGCAACAAGAAGTAAAGCACCTGGTGGAAACATATCGACCCAATAAGACGTGTGAGGCTCCAGTGCAACTACGAATTACACTAAAAGACGACATTCCAGTTGCCCAGCGACCGCGACGGTTGGCCGTGGCCGAACAGACAGAAGTGGAAAGGCAGGTAAAGCAGTGGCTTCAGGAAGGGGTTATTGAAAATGAAAATGAAAATATTTATTCAGTAAATTGGCCACATGAGGGCTCTTTTACACGTCGGTAACATGGAGTGAATCTACTAGCGCTTCGGACAAGACCATCATTGCGGAGAAGAAGCGCCGCAAGAAACTCCAGCAGAAGGTCATTTTTTCAATTATTAATTAGGTACAATAATACTTAAAAGTAAGTTACATTACAAGGTAATAAAGTAATAAATAATTATTAAAAAAAAAAAAGTAATACAAACAAAATCCTTACAAATGTAAAGTCAATAAAATAAAGTTAAAAATCATGATTAGGAGAACAACATGACGAGGTCTCTACGTCAGGAACGATAATTAAAATAACTAAATTGGAAAAACAGGTCCTTGCAAGCGTGAACAGACCGGACCCCACAGACAGCACCCGTTCACGAGTATGACGCGTATCTCAGCCATCGCCTCCCTCAACCATGTGTTCGGGAAGGTGGCGACCCGATCAACGACGCCGCCGTAAGCAAAGACCTTTAAGTGAGCATGACATGCTCATGCTGCTGGACAAAGATAACAATAAAAAAGTATCTGTCCGGCGAGAAACGTCATAATGTGTTCTCAATTCTAAAATGTCTTGTGCACACAAGAATTAATATATATATTTTTTTTACAAAAAAAACAATAGGTAAATTTAATTTTAAAAGTGTACATCATTGGCTTAAAGGCATTTTGCAATAAGCGCTGCCCAGTGCTCAGCTATAATTACAAAAGACAAAAATAACCCTAACTTCAGTAAGCTCACACTACTTAAAAACGTCTTTATCATTTAGGAAGTCATTAACAGTATAATATGCCTTACCCAGCAAGCAGCACTTAATGCGAGACTTAAATTTATTGAACGGCACATTGACAATATCAGTAGGTATCTTATTGTAGAAGCGTATACAGTTACCTGCGAACGATGTGCTAACTTTACGAAGACGGTGACATGGGACTACGAGTTTATCTTTATTTCGCGTGTTAAACTTGTGAACGTCACGGGGGTTTAGGGTAAGTTTCTCTGAATTTGCTAGTCCGTTGGTCCTGGTGAGAAAAAAAGACGGCAGTATCAGAATCTGTGTGGATTACAGGCAGATAAACAAGAAGATGGTTAAAGACGAATACCCATTACCTGTCATCGAGGATCATATAGACAAATTAGCTAAGGCGAAAGTGTTTAGTACACTTGATTTGAAGAATGGTTACTTTCACTTGTCAGTACATGAGGATTCTATAAAGTACACTGCATTTGTGACTCACAATGGGCCGTACGAATTTCTAAAGGCTCCTTTTGGGCTGTCGGTGTGCCCAAAAGTATTCACCCGATTCATAAATTCTATTTTTAGAGATTTTATAGAAAGAGGTTACATTTTGGTGTTTAGTGACGATTTAATAATACTTTCAGAGGATGAGGTACAGGCCGTAGAGCGACTTAGGGATGTGCTACAACGAGCATCCCAGTACGGACTAGAAGTCAATTGGAAAAAGTCCCAGTTGGTCCAGCGAAGGGTGGAGTATCTTGGACATGTCATAGAAGACGGTACGGTGAGACCATCACCAGACAAGACGGACGCGGTGGTAAGGTTTCCTCCACCTACTAATGTAAAGCAGCTGCATGCTTTTGTGGGACTGACTTCTTACTTCAGAAAGTTCATTCAGAACTTTTCGCTCATAGCAAGGCCGTTAACAGAGCTGTTGAAAAAAGATGTTAATTTTATATTCGAGGCGCCACAAAGAGCTGCGTTTCATGAGTTAAAAATGAAACTATCAAGTGGACCTGTGTTAAAGATATTTGACCCACAGTTGCATACAGAATTGCATACTGATGCGTCAATGTTGGCTCTAGCTGCAATTCTACTTCAAAGATGTCCAGAAGACAGTATGTTGCATCCAGTATACTATATGAGTAAAAAGACGAGTGACGCTGAGAAAAAATACACAAGTTATGAGTTGGAAGCATTAGCAGTCATAGAAGGTGTAAAGAAATTTAGACAATATCTGTATGGTATTAAATTCAAAATTGTTACAGATTGCCAGGCGTTTGAAATGACTTTGAGGAAGAAGGACCTGTCGACACGTGTAGCGAGATGGGCTCTAGTACTACAGGAGTACGAATATGAGGTAGAGCACCGCTCCGGGTCACAGATGCGGCATGTTGACGCGTTAAGCCGATCACCTTATGTCGGAGTGGTCACACGAGAGCTTCATGAACAGATAAAGGAAGCCCAAGAGCTAGATGGCGGCTTGGTTGCAATCCGAGAAATTTTAAAAGAAAAAACATATCTTGACTATGGTATAGAAAATGACGTACTATACAAGGGGCTGAAGTTGGTGATACCCATTGGTATGGAGCAAGACATCATAAAAAAGGTACATGAAAAGGGACACTTTGCTAAGAAGAAAATGATGGAGTTGGTTGATAAAGACTACCACATAAGGGACTTGTCCCGAAAGATTGATGAGTTCATGGTCACGTGTATCCCATGCCTTCTAGCTACGAAGAAAAGTGGAAAACAAGAAGGTTTTCTCCACTGCATTGATAAGGGTAATATCCCACTACATACAATCCATTGTGATCATGTTGGACCACTTTCGGAAACAAAGAAACAGTATAATTACATCTTGACGCTTGTCGACGCCTTTACGAAGTTTGTTTGGGTGTTCCCAACCAAAAGTACGACTGCCAAGGAAACGCTTGATAAGTTGAGGATCCATCAGCAGGCATATGGAAATCCAGTTCGACTTATAACGGATCGCGGGGCGGCGTTCATGAGCAACGACTTCAGAGAGCATTGCCAAGCCGAAGATATTCAACATGTACAAGTTACGACGGGCGTGCCGCGTGGAAACGGTCAGGTGGAACGCATACATCGTGTCATGGTAGCAGTACTAACCAAACTTTGCCTTGCAGAGCCTGGACTATGGTACAAACACGTAGCGCGACTGCAGACGGCACTCAACAGTACATACCAGAGAAGTATCGATACGACGCCGTTCGAGCTTATGCATGGAGCTAAGATGCGGACTAAAGATGACCTGCAGATCTATGAACTTCTCCATCAAGAAGATCGTGACAGTTATGTAGGAAATAGGGAGCAGCTACGACACTCTGCAAGAATGCAGATAATGAAAGTCCAGCAGGAGAACCGGATGACGTACAACAAAAGACGTAAAGCTAGCATACTTTATCAAGTTGGAGATAAGGTGGCTATATCGAGAACGCAGTATGGTACTTGCCTAAAGCTTAAGCCTAAGTTTTTCGGGCCGTATAGGGTTACAGCGATCAGAGGCAAAGATCGCTACGAGGTAGAGAAGGTGACCAGCTCCGCCAGCTCGTCTGAAGGCCCAGCTCGCACATCCACGTCAGCTGATAACATGAAGCCGTGGCCCCGAGGTCAGTGAACTGCACGTCACACACGGTAGGTTAACCATCCCTCACTTGCCACGACGCTCTCTCATGACGACGTTACGATCCGATTTATACATTTTATAAATGTTTTTATATTGTTCAATAGTATTGGCTTACTATGTGTTGTATTATACTCTTTGTGATAACCGATTGTTATAATAATGTTTTAGAGCTATGAACCCTAAGTTGAAATAAGCCTAGTAAAGTCTCGACGCGGGTTATACAGAGAGCGGACGCGTTATTGTTGCTCCAATATTTTTCTCCCAATCGTTTACGTAAAACTGCGCACAAACAGTGTTAAAACAAGTGTTATTATAGCGTGCACCAATTCCGTATTTTTCCAACTATATTCAAACGAAAGTGTCCCCCGCAACCCGCGAGTAAACGAGAGGCCCCTGATAATTTCCCTCTTGCTCATGCAGAAGCTTCGGAAAATACTCGTTACGAGTCGGAACTAACCTGGAAGTCCTAAGGAGAGAAAGAGATTACCTACTGAGTGCTACTCACCTAACCGCTTCACTCGTTATACGTCTACCTACATTTCTGTGGTGAAACAAGAAAAGTAGCTTAACAAATGGCCAAGTATTGTGAAGCTTGTATGAAACAACTGGATCCAATCAAAGCACTTAAATGTTCCAGTTGCGATGTTTTTTACCACGAGCTATGCGTAGGTATAAAATTAAAGGATATGCAAGAATCACAGATAGCGGCTTGGACGTGTCCTGCTTGCTGCAAAAAACTTCCAAAAAGTGACGATACACCAATTCGCAGAGATACTGGCCCAGTTGATAACATAACTATGCGAAAACGTCCCGCTAGCGATCAATGCAAGATATGCTTGTCCCGCGATGAACTAACGGACATTGTCCGCAAAGAAATTCGTAATGCTATTAACGAATCTATGAAAGGTTCAATTAAGGCCTGTATTACGGCTCAATTTAAAGAAATAAAAAACCAAATTTGTGAGCTCGAATCTTCACTAGCATTTATCAACGATCAGTATGAAGACTTCAAAAAAGATATTGTAAGTGTCAAGCCTCAAATCCAGGCCTTAACGGAAGAAAATGCTCAACTGAAATGCTCGGTATCAGAACTGAGCAACCGTCTAACTCAGATGGAGCAACTCACACGCGCTAGTAACGTGGAAATACAATGTGTTCCAGAGCATACCGGAGAGAACCTTGTACGACTCGTTCAGCAACTCGGCATGGTCATCGAGCAACCGGTTCAGGAATCCGAAATAGTCCAATGCAGCCGCATCGCAAAACTTAATCCTAGCAATCCAAGGCCACGTTCCGTACTGGTGAAGTTCACAACCCCTCGACTCAGAGAAAGTTTTCTTGCTTCAAGCCGCAGGTACAACAAAGAGCACGCCAGTGACAGGCTAAACTCAAGCCATCTCGGTATAGCAGACGAGAGCAAGCCTAACATATTTATTGTCGAACACCTTTCGAGGGAAGCGAAGGCCCTGCACATGGCTGCAAGGCTGAGGGCCAGAGAAATGGGGTACAACATCGTCTGGGTCCGGAATGGTCGAGTGTACCTACGAAAATCGGAAGGCGGGCAGTACGTGTGGGTTAAGGACATGGAGGTGTTAAGAAACCTCAAATAGTAGCAATCTAAGTCTAAGTACCTACCCTTATTTAATAAGCATGATATTTTGGTTAAAAACTAATTATTTTCACACGCACAAATTTAGTCAATAGACTGTTTTTATTTGCGAATCACATTTGGTCAAAAAAAATGACACAAAATTGTAACTACTACACCATGATGAAAGCTAATCTAACCTTATTTGTACATCCTTATTTTCTATTTGTTTTGGTTTTGATTACTATAAACATCACACTATCTTTTGTATTGCAACAACATAAAAAACCTTGTTATTTGTTTTTGCTCCCCGATAACAGTGATAATGCGCGGCAAAGGCGGTGGCCACACAAACAAATACCATGTGTTCATGCTACTTTCGTTATATTATTAACTTTAAATATTACTTTATTTAATTTGTTTAATCCAAAATGTTTTAAATTTGCTTTTAGTTTACTTAAACCTCATTACTGTTTTAGTAAATTACACATACACACTCCATTATATTATACTCTCCAACTACAAACCTCTAATTATCCTCGTAACATTTATGACTGTCAAAGTAATTACATACTTTTATTTCCTGAATTTAATAAAACATGTTATATTAGATTCATACGAACCGAACTAATTTTTATAAATATTTTGAACACTCAAGTAAATATATATTTATATCATATTATTTTATTACCTATGGAATTATCGAATACTGGTTGTGCAATAAAGTCACTGATGATCCTATTATTTTTCTTTACATCACCTGTAGCGCAAGTTACGAGCGTAATATATTGCTTATTAGACTGGCTATTTAATTCGCGGGCGGCGTGAATACTGTGGCTGACGACATTGACGCGACTAAGATGTGCGATAACAAACAGGTTCCTCGTTTAGAAGACTGCGCTACTATTAGAAACACGTTTAAGAAACCTCTTGTGTTGATAACTCAAAACATTCGCAGCCACCAGTGTAATCTGGATTATTTCAAGTGCGTTTTAAAACGCGCTAATGTTACACCGGATGTTATTGTGCTAACTGAATGTTGGTTGCAAGTTTGTCCCCAACTACCGTACCTCGATGGCTACAACTGCTTTGCGTCGGACCAAAACTACCTACAAAATGATGGAGTAATATTATTTGTAAGGGATGGCTTAAAAGCGAAAGTCAACAAGGTCGAGATAAAAGAAGCTAATGCCTTATACATTACAATTAATAATGAGATCAGCATATTAGGAATTTACAGATCACCTAGTTATAATAACCCTGCAATTTTTACTGACTCATTGAATGTATTTTTATCTCATTGCAAAGGTAACCATGTTGTTATAACTGGTGATCTGAACATTAATATTATTCCGAATGCGTGCAGTATCGGCGCTGACGACTACCTTAACGTTTGCTCAGAGCACGGGTACTACTCGGGTAACTTGTTGTCCACTCGCGGGAATAACTGTCTGGATCATGTCATGATCAAATCTAAACTAAAAGCTGCAGTTATTATTTGCAATGAAGATGTTACGGATCATGCCCTCGTGCTTGTACTTTTGGACCTTACGCTGGGCATTGGTAAGGCCAAAGCAACCACTAAACTAGACTTAGGTGCTATAAGTTCAGACATAGGAAGTACTGACTGGACCCAACTTTACCATATAAGTGATATTAACGTAGCAAGCGATTTTTTCTGCAACACCCTGACTACTATAATTAACAAACACAAAAAGGCTGTGGTTGTCAGTAATTCAAAGCTTAGGATAAAGCAATGGATTACTCCTGGACTTCTTAAATGTATACGCGAAAGAAGCAGACTCCATTTGCAAGCAAATAAAAACCCAAATGACAAGGCAATGCAAAATCAATACAAAAGGTATAGGAACACCTGCGCCGACCTGCTTAAGGAAGTTAAGGTAAAACACCACCAGAAAGAGCTAACTGAAGTACGTCTCGACGCAAAGAAAACATGGAAGGTAGTTAAGTCTGCCTGCAATATCACATCTAACCGTGACCAGCTTTCTGAATTGCTCCAACTAGACACTAACCCTTCTCAATCACTAACTAGGGTGAACTCCTTTTTTAGTTCTGTCGGTAGGATTCTGGCTGAAGTATCTCTTACCAGAATGGATGTAACCGAGGAGTATTTGGCGAAAATACAACAGGATGGGTGTCCTCCTCTTTCGTCATTCTTCCTTAGGCCAACAGATACCCACGAGGTGTCCTCACTCATTCGGCAGCTAAAGGCTGGCAGTGCCCCTGGGTTGGATGGCATCACACCAGAAATTCTAAAAATGTCTCTAGATGGCGTCACTGAACCTATCACTTATCTCTGTAATTTAAGCATGACGTCAGGTGTGTTTCCCGATATTCTTAAAATAGCATCAGTAACGCCAATCTATAAGGTTGGTGATAGGGGGGAAGTGACCAACTACAGGCCTATTTCCTTGCTTAGCATTATCGGCAAGCTCATAGAAAGAGTCATAAACCTACAATTGCTTCATTACTTAGAGCGTAACGGCACCTTGTCCTCCAATCAGTTTGGGTTTAGACATAATCGGTCCACCGAACAAGCGGTCGATTTACTGGTTAGTGAAATAGTTGACTGTGTTGACAGCGGTGACAAATGCGTAGCGATCTTTTTAGACCTGGCCAAGGCGTTTGATACCGTCTCTGTTCCTATTTTATTGGTAAAACTAGAGCGACTAGGCATAAGAGGATCTGCACTCCACTGGTTCAAATCTTACCTACATGACCGAAAGCAATGTGTTCGCGTGGGTGAACATTGCAGTGATTTTTTAAATTTAGATTTCGGGGTTCCGCAGGGGAGTGTCCTGGGCCCTACGCTATTCTTAATATATATAAACGGGCTCTGTAACCTCAAACTGACAAGTGCCACAACCATATCTTTTGCTGATGACACAGCAATCCTAGTACGAGGAGGGGACTGGTCGGAGGTTCAAAACTCAGCAGAGACAAACATGAGATTGGTAGTGGAATGGCTTGACAATAATCTTCTTACATTAAATATACAGAAAACGAAATACCTATGTTTCTCCATTAACTCCAGAGGTCAACCTGATGATAGTTTTAGTATCAATGTCAGACCTCAGAGTGAGCCTCTGACTGGTCTCGCTTCCCGTAGCAATGCTAGCCCCCTTGAGCGCTCAGACCACATAAAATATCTCGGTGTTCTATTGGATATACACCTCTCGTGGCGGCAACACATCGAGTCACTCAAGTCTCGCGTTCGGAAGTTAATGTTCGTCTTTCGCACTCTGCGAAGTTTTGCGTACCCTGAACTGCTTAGAACAGTCTACTTCGCTCTTTGTGAATCCGTGTTGGGCTACTGCAACTCGGTCTGGGGAGGTGCGGCAAAAACGCATCTGATCAGTTTAGAAAGAGCACAACGGTCTCTGTTGAAGGTAATTCTTTTTAAACGATCCCGCCATAGCACCAAAGAGCTTTACAAGATCGCTAACGTGCTTACTGTTCGTCAACTATTTTTGAGGAAAATAATGTACACCTATGGAAAATTGCATGACCAAATCTTTAAAGCGGATACAAGGCGGCGCCAGCGCACTATGGTCCCGCTCATAGGTCATAAGTCCAAATAATCAACAATAGCCGAGCTATGATTTGTACTTCTCTGATAACACATTAATTACCAGCCTACTTAAAACTATAAATAGTTTTGAAGTAATCAGTCGGGATCATTGTTTTTCAGACCTCCGAAGTGAACACACTTAAACCGCGTAATTAGTCTTATCAATAGATCATTAAAGTGAAAGTTGTTTGTTGACGGATTTCTAAAAACTTGTTGTGATAAACTCTATTGAATCATCATGGAAATTAATGACAAAGGTATGTGTTTTAATAATAATATTTTTACTAGCTATTTTTACTATACATTTTATATTTATTTGAGAGCTACGAGACACCTAATTTTATAAAAATATTTAAATTGTTTGTGTATTACCATTGAGTTTTATCAATGACGCCATTCTGTACCATTAATAATTTTGATTGTTTAAAAAGCGTATAAAAGTCTAGTTAGTGTGCCAATAGTCATCTTCTGCTAGATTTTGCTAGATGTTTTATTAATTCGTCCTCTACGTTGTTCGTAGAAGATGCTACGATATTTGTCAATTTCTAATGTATTTGGTTTTCTTTCTTACAGGTTCTTTTTTGCAAGTTCAGTTTACAAGAATGCACATATTTGAACTATGGCATCTTGCTAAAGGATCACAGATAGAAAAATATCGAATTATACTAGAGACAGTTTTGGAAATGGTGCCGGAAGCTGAAAACGTTGAAATCGAAGTTCTAAGTAAACGCGTTAATTGCATAATCCAAAGGATCGCAGATTACTGGAAAAAAGCAGCAAGGAATAAATATGAACTAGTCAGAAAACATGAAAAATGGTTAAATGTCCTTGAAACTATAGATATAGCAAAGAATGAGTCGGTATCTGCGAGAGAAAATCAGTTTACTGGTCAAGAAATGACATCAAATCTCGGTCGACCGAAGAAAGATTTTGAGTCTTGCAGTAAACGAACTCAGCGAAGGAGATTAGTGGACCTCTCAAAAATTGATAACTCGGCCGTCAATGCTTTGATAAATACTTCGTCAACCTCGAGTAGTGGGCCAAATGATAGTCATAAATGTGAAGTGAATCCAAGTGAGATCCTATCGCTGATCACAGAAGCAAAATTAACAAAACACCAATACCTTTTAATTAAAGAGTTCATTAATAGTAAACAATATCCAGTTTTGTATTCGTATCATAAGGTTTTAGAAGCCAAGAAACAGTGTTACCCTGAAAAATTAACTATTACTGAAAAAAGTGCCGAAGTAGAGTTACAAAATTTGTTGGACCACACGGTTAAAAGAATACTGGATTCTCAAAATATACTGTTATCAAGTATCGATCCCGAGACCTTAGGTGATGTTATGTTAGTTGGTAAGTGGGGTTTTGACGGTAGTACCGGACACAGTGAGTATAAGCAGTGCTTTTCCGATGACCCAACTTTAGAAGATGGAAGTTTATTCGTGACATCATATGTGCCCTTGCGTCTCGTGTCCATAGTTGCAACAACAGGAGAAGAAACAATATTATGGAAGAATCCTCGCCCATCATCAACTAGGTACTGTCGCCCTATTCGCTTCCAATTTGCAAAAGAGACAAAACAATTATCTAAGAACGAAGAAGATTATTTTAAAGAGAAAATTAATAATTTAGTACCATCGACGTGTATGTTGCCGGGCGGCGATGAATTACAAGTTCATCATCAATTGCAATTGACAATGGTAGACGGCAAAATTTGTAGTGCGTTAAGTGACACGGCATCTGCTAGCAGGTGTTATTTGTGCAAGGCTACACCCAAAGAGATGAATCAGATAGACATGTGTTTGACCAAAGAAATTGATACCGCTACGCTGGAGTTTGGATTATCTCCTCTCCATTCATGGATAAGATTTTTTGAATATTTTGTGCACGTGTCATATCGGCTCGAGGTAAAAAAATGGCAAGTTCGATTAAATGAAGAAAAGGAAAAAATGGCAGAGAGAAAGAAGACGATACAAAATGCTTTTAAAAATAAATTAGGTCTGATAGTGGACAAGCCGCGTAGCGGAGGAAGTGGCAACTCGAATGATGGGAATACAGCACGTAGGTTTTTTGCTAACTCTGCCATTTCTGCCGAAATAACAGGAATTAAGCAAGAGCTTATTGATAGGTGTGGTACAATTCTTAACTGTCTCAATTCCGGTTACAAAATTAATTCTGAGAGATTTAAATCGTTTGCTTTAGACACGGCTCGACAGCTTGTTGAGGAATATCCGTGGTACAATTTGCCAGCGTCCATTCACAAAGTTCTGATTCATGGGTCTGAAGTAATCGATCAGTTCGATCACATGATGGTATCCATAGGAGAACTATCAGAAGAAGCTGCCGAAGCTACAAATAAAAATATAAAAGCGTTTCGGCTCAACAATACTAGAAAAATGTCACGTGTTGCGACGAATACCGATCTTTTAAATCGACTTTTATTAAATTCTGACCCACTAGTTACGGGTCTTAGAAAGCTTCCTAGGAAAAAAAAAAGTGTTTTATCTAAATCTGTCATTAGTTTATTACATTAGGTATTGCTAAGCTCATTAAAGTTTCACTAATGAGTGTTAGATAGTTTAATTACAGTATTTTTAAGATAACAACTCTTTACGTGCGGTTCATTCTACTGCATGAATTGCACATAACAAAAAAACTTAGTAAATATGTTTGCGTTCAATATAAGTTTTTTTTTTAAATTAAATAGTATTAAGGTATTGTTTATTATATTTTTAAGTGAAAACATGTTACTTACTATTTATAAGTGTTAATTATACGGTATTGAAATATAGTGCATTTTGAAACGTTTTTAATTGTTTTATTTTATTATTATTCAATAATATATACACATTAAATTAATTGTAAGTCCTTTATTTTATCAAATAAATTCATAATTAACAACAATATATGCATTTCTTCCCAATAATGTTGGAAGTTTTGGACAAATCGACTTATGACACTCTCTCCATACACGCTGAACCACAGTGCAGCGGTGGAAAACCCCAAAAACATGTACCAAATTTGCGCAAAGATTCCACGCATTTATTTCACCACTAGTCATGAAATCCTTTACCAAACATAATCATGTTAGCAAGGTCCCCAGCAAAATCTTGCTAACAAAATGGCTTATGCACCAGGATTATCACGAGACGGAACTTCTACTGTCCGTGATAAAATAAGTGTCAACAAGTATATATATTTATCCAATAATAATGGTTGTTCAAGTATTTATCTACATAAGCGTTCACACACACATACACACACACACACACACACACACACACACACACACACACATACCTTAGAATAAAATTAGTTCATAGAAATATTTAAAGTAAGTAAGAAAATTGTGTCACCCTGTATAACCCTGTACAAATTAAACTGTTCTTGATACGGAATCGGGTCCTGTAACACAGGGATCCCTAGCACAGGACCCACTGTACTGCTTCTAATTCTAGTAAGGTTTCATTTATTCAATAAACATTTTCATTTTCATTTTCATTTTTCAAAGTTATGTAATACTTGGTATGGACAAGATGCTATTGTTGTGTGTGTAAGAATGCTTGGAAAATGCTTAGTTATAAGTAATGTTACTGTTCTTAGCATGCCTGAGGCCAGGCAAGGATGCAGGATGACCGACTGTAGGAATGAACGGAATGGTGAACCGAGGGAATGTCTGTGTGATGATTGGCTGTCAGCGGATAAGAACGAATGAGTGAAAGGGTGAATGGAAAAAAGGGGGACGATTGGGAATGGCTGTGGTGTGCGCTTACGAAAGACGAGTTAGAAATATAGATTTAATTTTAATATTACAAGATAACTTGGTTTTGGTGAAATAAATACAATTTTAAAGGGGAAACTAGTTTTACTTAGTCGGTAGACTACATTAATTCAATGAGGATTTTTCGAGTTAAGATATACTTTAAATCTTGATCACTTGTCTCTTTCACTCTGCTATTTCTACTACTATTATTACATTAGAAACTGACATATCGTCGCTTGAAAGCTAAACTAAGCAGCCATAACACAAAAAAAACAAAAACGTTTTAATTGGAAAAAATATTTTATCTACACGGTGACAACTGAGTTTTGACACATTTTCCTGCTCAACTACGCATGAGCATGAATATATGAATTTTTGGTTTTATGTGAGATTCATTGTTATAATGTATATAATGCTAGGTTAAGTTTATTATTGTATAATATCATTAGTAATATTTAAAAAACGACTGACTGTTGAGTTTCTTGCGGCGTTTCTTCTCAGCAGTGGTCTCTTGCGAAGCGCTGGTAGATTTTTGACGTGTAAAAGTGGCCGTGCGGCCTACTTACTGAATAAACAACTTTAATCTTTTTTTTTAAATAATAGATCAACTATTGATTTCCTTTTATAAACCACTTAGACAAATGCCTGTTTGGCATTGTACATATTTGAAGAATTCATTGAAGCAAGGCAACCCTTTTGTGAGATGTCCGTCCCTTCAGTTCACGTTAGCCCATAAAAAATATATCCTGAAATTGTATTACTATTTTAAACTGAGAGTCGCTTTGCGAGAGTCACTTTAATGCTTTGCATAACTAAAATAAACATGTTACCTATATTTACTACGCAGAAATTTCCTGACACGATTCCCATGCTCAGGATATATTCGCATAAAGTATTAATTCACACGAGCTTTTTCTGGAATACAATCATTATCGACCTCACTTTACGAGAAAATGGCAATTTTCCAAGACTAGTCAAAGAAAGAAGGTCAAACTGGGCGGATTGACCGAACCGACGTGGTTGTAAAAACTTGTGTTGTTTGCTCTCCGTTCTAACGAGCACCATTACGGCGATCCACCTCCCGCCACTTACGGCTGACTACCGCTGATTACCGCCACGTTGGGACGTCTGGAGCCAACGAATAAACATAACAATATACCCCGACTATATTTATTAAGACTATTCATAGTTAAACACAAACAAATGAGAGCTAACCAAGATACATTTTCTCATCATTTTCTAGTTGGGGTTAATTTAATAGCTATAGTTACTAGTCGAAAGTAGGGTTTCAGTTTTTAGTTTCGCCATGTCCGTCCGTCCGTCCGCAGCCTAGCTCAGAGATTTGTTTAGTGTACCTCCCCTACACGTAACGTCCCCCCGTCCCCCCCCCCCCCCTTCCTACAGCCAAAACCACAAATACAAAAATTCTGAAAAGTATCTTAAATGAAAGCACATATAATGAATTTAATAGGAAAACTATCACTACTAAGAAGACATCGGTGGTTCTTGAGTTACAAAGGGTTTAAATGTTTTTACCTTTAGAAAACGTAATTGCGGTGCCAGTGTTCGTAATCTGACCGCGACCTATGTCGATGTATGGGGATAACAACAGTTTCCCAACGGCAAAGTTAAGTTACTACCTCGCGACAAAACTCTTATTTGTTTGTAGTAACGGCTTCGTAACCCTACACTGAGCGTGGTCCGGCTCTTGCCCGGTTTTTAACTTATGAATCGTAAATTCTCAAAGATTGTATTTTCATTGTTATCTATGAATTTATGTAAACATAGGTATAGTGGCATCTGTGTCGTCGTCGTCATCGTTATGAACAAGTTAACCAGTTCCCGAATGCGATTAAACAAGTTATGAAGACTGTTGCGCCCGTTAAGACACTATACTATCCGCTAAATCAAGTGGCGAGTCGGGTAATAAATCATCGGGATCATGCTATCTCTTTCGCACCTGCGCGGCCTTATGGAGCGGGCCGTGCAACAATAGTGTAGGCAGCGGTAGGCACAAAAAGGAAGGTAACTGACGTTTATTGCCCGGCTCGTCACTTCATTTTGCAGTTAGTATAGTTGTGGTTGTTTTGTTTTGTTGGTTTTACGGCGACAAAGGCAGCCTCGGACGGACTCCAATGAGCTAACTCGAGACATTTCTGGAAGAAGAAGGGAGCTAACTGTATAGTAATTACGCTACGATGTGGAACACTTTATTGCTCAGATAATAAAGGCCCCGTTTTAACTCCATCCATAAACGAGTTCAGCGTAGCCTCTCTGAAATATGTAAAGTGTTATTTGTCGCTTTCTGTCAAATTTTAATTTCATAACGACAGATAAGGACAAACCGTACTTTTAGCACACTTAAGCTATTGCACGTTTATGAATAAGAGGAAAAGAATATGAATGAAAATAATAGTCATATCTTGAGACAAGAGGTAAAGTTGAGGTTCTCTATCTAGTTCAAAAAAAGCGCAGGTAGACTCCATGACTTATTCATCCAGATGCACTTGCACTTTACTGACAGGGAACTAAATCGTCACATTTTTTAGTGCACCATCCGGGTCGCTGGCGGAGATTTATGTTTGTTACAAAGTCGGCACAGAGTAGCACCGCGCGCGGGCGGCGGGCGACGCCTGCGCCCGCATTTTAACTGGAAATTACTCTGTTTGCTTGCATACTCTACAATGTATGGCAGAATGTTTGTTGTAAGTGTCATGTGAGAAACGATTTTAAAGGGAAATTTTTGGATTTGGGAAAATGGGAGTTTGGGAATAATATATCGGTTAGGGTGAGGTGGCACGCATGGGAAGACTTTAGTGCATTGTCAGTTTAACGTTAGGTGGAATTGTTTAATGAGAGAAAGTTATATGCCATAGAAGACTTTTGCCGTAAACAGTGATTGACACACATGTAATATTGAGTACTGAGTATCGATTTTTATAAGTGGTTACACAGTTAATAAGTTGCTACAGTATTATGTTCCATCTACTACGTGGGCATGTAAAAATTAATTAGGCAATTAGACGATATTATAGATTTTTTTTTGGAATAGGGATAACTCCGCGATACCTGCGTAAGCGGACGAAGTCACGGCCAGAAGTTAGTTATAACTAAGAAAGAAACTGTGTGTGTTTGTTAGGCTTTACAGCTAAACCGCTGAACCTGTGCCGATGAAATTTGGTTTCGAGATAGCTTAAGTCCCGGAAAATCACTGGGTACTTTTCATTCCCGTAAATTGAGCAATAACCAACTGCTATGCGGATGGAGTCGAATAGCTATTTATTAATTGGTCTGGTATAGGTACTTGCCTTGGAAATTGCCCGCTACCCAAGAAGTAATCGAACCTGCTTACCCGTGACAATACTCCACTTAATTTAGTAGTGATTTGGTACAGTAATAAGAGTATACGAACCTAATATAACTACAATGTCGTGTTATTCAGTTCGCTTTGTTTTAAAAAAGTTTTTATGTATGTTTGCTTTATAAGTGCATCTTTATATTAAGCGCATAACTCGTATCTTATATACAGGGTTACTGGTTATTGTATACATTCCCTTTAAGGGGTTATAGGGGAGGTCATTTGCAGTAATTATGACCCCATAATGCATTATGCAAAAGTGAACCATTTTTGAGTTATCGCGTTTTTTAGTTTTTTTTTAAATTAGTCAGAAATTTAACTTGAAAAAATTATTACAAAAAAAGTATCAATTTAAATCGTATTTTTTTTTCTGATTTACAGAAACGATTAAACACTGGTTATTTTTCAATATTAAAACAGTAATTATCGGTCCAAATTTAAAAAAGCGAGATGGAAAACGAAAATTTTTCAATATTTTTTTGCGATCGTTTTTCACTAAAATGCCTTAAAAACAAAAAAAACGTTATGAAACTTGGCTTGCAGATTATTTTAAAAACTTAACTGTTTTCTTAGCTCTCCAAAAATGCATAACAACTAGGAACTTATTTAAAAAAAAACGGAAAAAAAATCATCACAAAGGAAGCGGGCGGAAATTCGTATTCGAACTAAAGTCAGAAATGCAACTTGAAAAAATCAAATTAAAAAAAAATCCAAATTTAAATCAACTTTTTGTATTTGCTTTTGTACAAGATGAAATTGTTGTTCTTATGCAATATAAAAAAAATATTATCTGTACACGTTTGAGAATGCGAGGCCGAAAACTAAAAAATACATGTTTTTTACCAAACTCCAACCTAAATTATACAAAAACAGAAAAATTTACCAATACATTTGGCGTGCAGATTACACATAAAATATTTTTCCAGCTTTCTAACGAGCTATTAAAACTAATATGAATTTTGTTAAAGATTGCTTGAAAAAATTGATCACAAAAGAAGCAACAAGGAAGTCACTTCCGAACATAACTTAAGATTGACTTAATAAATTTATCAAAAATAACTGTTATACTCGTAAACACAAAGAACATCAATAACTTATGTAAAAAGTAACAAATTTAGGAGTTTGATAAAAAAATATGTATTTTTTAGTTTTCGGCCCCGCATTCTCAAACGTGTACAGATAATATTATTTTTAATATTGCATAAGAACAACAATTTCATCTTGTACAAAAGCAAATAAAATAAGCGGATTTAAATTTGGTATTTTTTTATTTTAATTTTTGAAGTTGCATTTCTGACTTTAGTTTAGTTCGAATACGAATTTCCGCACGCTTCCATTGTGATCATTTTTTTTCATTTTTTTTTTAAATAATTTCCTAGTTGTTATGCATTTTTGGAGAGCTAAGAAAACAGTTAAGTTTTTAAAATAATCTGCAAGCCAAGTTTCATAACGTTTTTTTTGTTTTTAAGTCATTTTTAAGGCCTTAGGTATTTTCTGTGATTTGTCCAAGGCCTTCGATTGCGTTAACCATGACACATTGGTCAGGAAGCTACACCATTATGGAATTAGAAGTACTGCGCTAAACTTAATAAAAACGTACTTATACGGGAGAATACAAAGGGTAGACGTGAATGGAAAACGATCGCCTGGGTCTTTGGTCAAAATGGGCGTACCACAGGGCTCAATTTTGGGTCCTTTTTTATTCCTCATTTACATAAATGATTTACCATACCTTATAAAGGACAAACATGATATAGTATTGTTTGCTGATGATACCTCACTCGTATTTAAAGTCAAACGACAACAGGAGTTTAATATCGATGTAAACAATGCTATATAAAAAGTAGTAGATTGGTTCAGTGTTAATAATTTATTACTGAATGAGAAAAAGACTAAATGTATTAAATTTATGACTACAAATGTGAAAAATAGACAAACTACTGTAACTATAAAAAATGATAGATTAGACCTAGTTAATGATACAGTATTTCTTGGAATAACGTTAGACTCCAAACTCCAATGGGGTCCTCATCTGGCTAAATTAGCGAATAGACTAAGTTCTGCAGTTTTTGCAGTTAATAAAATTCGGAATATAATAGACTTGAAAACCGCTCGATTAGTTTATTTTAGTTACTTCCATAGTATTATGTCATATGGTATTTTACTATGGGGTAGTGGTGCTGACGTAAACAGCATCTTTGTTCTACAGAAGAGGGCTATTCGTGCTGTTTACAAGATGGGTCATAGAGACTCGCTTAGAGATAAGTTCAAAGAAACGAATATATTAACCGTATACAGTCAATATATTTATGAAAATATTATGCATGTTCATAAACACATCGGTAGTTTTAGAAAGAACTGTGACATACATAATGTTAATACCAGGAATAAACATAAGCTCGCAGTGCCCTTTACACGGCTTCACAAAATAAAAAACTCTTTCATGGGTAATTGTATAAGGTTCTATAATAAGCTCCCAAGTAGTGTTACTCATTTATCAGTAAATAAATTTAAGAGTTACGTTAAACGTCAACTAATTTCTAAAGCGTATTATAGTATTAAAGATTATATAAATGATGACAATGCTTGGGACTGAATTATTTGTATTACAATTATTAATGACCGTGGAGACTATATACATCTCCTTGTATGCTTATTATTTTAATTTGACATCTGGAGACTCTTTACATCTCCAAAATTGACCGTGGAGACTTTCTACATCTCCCTTGTTTGTGTTTGTTGTTTTGTTTTTTTGTTTAATTACCTACTTACCTATATTTAATTTTAATTTGACATTTGGAGACTCTTTACATCTCCGGAATTGTATTATTATTTTAACCTGACATTTTTATTAATTTAATTATTATTACTACTGGGACCTGTACATCCCTGTGACATTTAAATTAGATAGCTTATGTTTAGTATTGTAATAAGTTCTTTATTTAAAAAAATGGCTTACTGTTGAGTTTCTTGCGGTGCTTCTTCTCAACAATGGTCTCTTGAAGCGCTGGTAGATGGTAGATTCAGACTTGTAAAAGTTCCTACAGGGCCTACTTACAGAATAAATGATTTATTTTTTATTTATTTTTATTTTAGTGGAAAGCGATCGCAAAAAAATATTGAAAAATTTTCGTTTTCCGTCTCGCTTTTTTAAATTTAGACCGATAATTACTGTTGTTTAATCGTTTCTGTAAATCAGAAAACAAAATACGATTTAAATTGATACTTTTTTTGTAATAAAGTTTTCAAGTTGAATTTCTGACTAATTAAAAAAAAAACTAAATAACGCTATAACTCAAAAATGGTTCACTTTTGCATAATGCATTATAGGGTCAAAATGACTGCAAATGACCTACCCTATAACCCCTTAACGGGAATGTATGCAATAACCAATAACCCTGTATAATTTGGGTATACGAACGTATTTCCGGATTTTTCCGTGTTTAAAAAAAATATTTTCACTGCACATTTTTTCTCGTAACTGCTCTTAAGATTTGTTTGTTGTTTTTAAATAGGTAAGTATAAGTTTCTATGACGCAGTTTTTTCACTTCTCATGGTCTTAAAATGAGTTCCATTGAAGTAGTTTTTAGTCCCTTGTTCAACAATCTACCATTAAAATTGAAGAATACGCGTAAACAAAAGGAAAAAATGAAGTGGGAGTTGAAAGTGTCCCCGCTTAACCCAGCTGTGTTAGTTTACGATAGGCCGCCCTCTACACCCTGTATTGTCTTGTATTTACTTTGCAGTGCAACTTTAGTTCATACTGTGCGCAACGTTTTCATAAAATCAAACAATAACTGAACTAAAACATTTTTGCTTTGATTGTTTAGCATTTTAATACCTGATTCGTGTTTAACTAACTACAGCGACCCAAACATAACGAAAGGTTGAATTAACACAAATAATTTATTTTAGGTCTTTCAGGATTATTGTAATTTGCATAGTATCATCGAAAACACTTTTAAAAGCTTTTATTTAGTGCTCCCAAGGGTTAGTGGTAAAGTAACGTAAATAAAGCATTTTTCATATTACGGTCATTTTTTTGTACATTTTTGGCTAAAACTCAAAATGGCCATCAGAGAAAAAAAAAAAAAACTTTTAAAATGTGCAGATTAAGCCCTTTCATATGATATCCCATTTGCTATAATCAAACCGCTAGCTATCATGAATTAAAAAAATAATTTCATAATTGTTACCTTAAAAACAGATGCGATACAACTATGCTAAATTTTAAGTTGATAGCATTTGTAGTTGCTGAGAAAACCTGCTGTGACATACATACATACAGACAGACAGACAGACACAACGAAGTGTCGCCCTAAGGGTTCCTTTTTTACCATTTTGGTACGGAACCCTAAAAACGGTAGGCTTTGTAATAAAAGATTTCTACGCGGATGGACTCACGAGAACACCCTGGTATGATATTACTCATTCCAAAAACTAATTAACCATTTAATTATGAATGATCAGTGATCACGTGTCTATTTATTGAACGTATTTAGGATCTGCAGTAAGCTTTGTGAGATCTCGTTTTACATGAAGCACCCGTGGCAGTCGCGACGCAACGCAATAATCCGCCAATGCCAATGCTTGATACTCGAGATAAATTGACTACACGACGCATATGCACTCCTAGTATACCTACCTAATGTACTAGGAGAGAATGTTATGGCATGATATAATGGCATATTAATGCCGCATGGAGGAAACGCTGAATTAACTCAAGATAATAAATTTTACAGCAGAATTTATTTATAAATTTACCTCGGCTTGCAATAGTTTGCGTAGCATTTGCCGGACGGCAGTTTCTTTAGAAGTTTAGATGGTGTTACGATGTGTTCCCTGCATTGCACTTCATCAATTCGTAAAAGGCAGATGTTCACATTTTAGAAAGAACTTGTGGGAGGACCTTGTGCAGGGTCCGTCCGGGTTGGTACCACCATCTTATCCATTAACCAACCGCCAAGCAGCAGTGTTCGCATTGTTGTGTTCCGGTTTGGGGATAAGACACCCAGTGAAATGACTAGCATAGAGGCATTCCATCTTGGTCCTCAGGGTTGGCAGTGCATTTGCAGTCTTGTGAATGCGAATGTCTATGGGTCACAGTTTTCACTTACCATCAGGTGGCCTGTGTGCTCGTTTGCCTTCCTATTCCATATAAAAAAAAAAAAAAACATTTATTATTTATTTATTTTTGTCTTTACGTACTCGTAGTTAAATGATTTTAAATTAGCAGCTACTGTTTTTTTTCAGCATCGAAAAAAGTCTTTCGTTAGTACTTTGTAAATATAAACCTGTAGTCACATCCATTCCATGGATAACGTTGATTATTTGCTCTTCGTCTAAAAAAGTTGCATATGTGCTGCTTAGGAGCGTGCAGCAGCGCTTGTCTGCGCAAGCTGTATATGCGTCACTTAGCCGCTGCAGCAGCGAGCTCATTATGCCGCGGTATCTCCGCATAAAGTAGACAGTGTTTGAGCGGCGCTTTGACGCTGCTCAAATAGTTGGGATAGCTTTCCGAAGTATCTTGCGGAGCAGAGATTTCGACGTTCGTGGTATTAAATGAAACGATGTGGGTTAGATTAAAATTAAATGGTGTTTTACTGCCGTTTTACTTATTCTAGGAACGCAAAGGGAATGTTGTGGTCGTCAAAAAGTCCATTCCTAAGTATGTATATTACGTAGTGTGGTGTGGTACTTGTGGGAGGACCTTATGCAGGGTCCGTCCAGGTTGGTACCACCATCTTATCCAATAACCTACCGCCAAGCAGCAGTGTTTGCATTGTTGTGTTCCGGTTTGGGGATAAGACAGCCGGTGAAATGACAAGCATAGAGGCATTCCATCTTAGTCCTCAAGGTTGGCAGTGCATTTGCAGTCTTAGGATTGCGGTCTTATGAATGCGAATGTCTATAGGGGTTACAGTTTCTAGTTACTTACCATCAGGTGGCCTGTGTGCTCGTTTGCGTTCCTAAATATTTTGAATTTGAATTTTGAGTGGTATGTGTATGTAGCAGTACTTAACAACTACCTGAGCTAAATAGCAATAGTGTTTTACTGTGTCTACCCTCATTCCGTATATCGACTTACTTACTTGTACGTCCATGTTTCACCTCTCCGGGACTGTCATTATCAAAGAATCAGTAGGTAGTACTAAAGATCTCGCTTGTCTAAATTGTAACGTCATTATATCTAAATTCCAGAAACCAGACAAAATCTACTCTCTCCAGTTAACATACAGTTGGTTATGAAATAGCAAATGTGAGACAGATACATATTTTTTGTACGGATCGAGCACCGGCGGCTGAGTGACGGTTGACAGCGGCGGTATATTGGCGCCGGAACTCGCCTCAGCTCGTATATCATTTTTGCTGATATCTTCTCAGCTAAGTAAGTTTCTCTGTTAAATGGGCCTAAAAATATGAACATTTTCGTTTATTAGGCATGAAATGTAATTGGGGGTTTCTATGTGTCCGAACTTTGTATTATCCTTTATTTGTTTATGTACTTAACTAAATGTAAATGAAAAAACACTTGTTCATCAGCCAATGGAAGCGTAACAGAGCTAGAAAAGAGTTTTAATTGGCTGCTCACCCGAGTCACGTGGATTGATTTGTGAACATATAGTTAAGTACCTTAATAAATGGAGTACTTATATATAGTACCCGATTTTCCGTTATTTTTTAGTGTGATGACTTAGAAGACATTTCAAATGAGTGATAAGAATACACCCAACTAAAAATAATAGTGAGAGATAAGAGGCTTTGCCCGGGATATAAGGCGCTATAAAAGTGTCAAGGGGCAATTTATTGGCTCGTGAGGACCAGGCTTTATAAACTCTATCTCGCCATAATGTCTTTTAAATTCTAAATTCAAGTATCCCACATAATTTTGTAATAAATATTATCTGAAAAATATATTTAACTACTCATAGTTGGTAGTTAGATTTGCTGTCTTGCGGGGTTCAATCCCCGGTAAGGCAATATAAGTAATAGTATAATCAGTGTGAGTACAGTCACCTGCAATAATATATTATCCAAAAATATCTGACACGCTCTTATACCTCTGGTAATAAAAAAAAAGTTAGATAAGATATTCTACTTAAATTACATTACATTAACAATTAACAGTTAAAACGAAACTTATTTAAATGAAAATGAAACAAAGCTTCTCAAATATAAAAGATGTAGATAATAATCACCACTATAAAAAGAACACCTCCTCTAGAAGGTCCGCTCGCGGCATGGCCCCTATGACACTGGCTGCATTACCTCTCTGAATAGCTAGCCCAATCCTTTGGGAGAGGTAAGCACCAGCTCTAGGATCTCCGGAGGTGTCTATGAGCCGGGATGACAGAGCCTTAATAAAGCTTTTCATATCGGCTGACCAAGGTCCCACGGTCTCCACTGCAAGTGCCACTAATTCCTAATTATTTAGATATTTTTGCACCCAATCTTCAATTGTTTTCTTCAACGTACGTAGTTATTTTTTCGCAACTACGTTTCGCGTTGTTTAGCACCCACAGTACAAGCCTTAGCTTAATTTGTGACCAGGTCTTAGCCGGTTTGTGCAAAATGTGGCTACAGAATAAACAACAAGTTTTTATAGTTTTAAGTCATTCTGTAGCTCTGCCTACCCCACTCTGGGAATGAAGGCGTAGATGTATGCATGTGTGTGAGACCAGTTCAAAGTGTGAAATTGTCTCAGACTTATAAAAATAATTATAAACGAAAAAGCCCAAACCGGACAAGACTTGTTGGAGGACCTTGTGCAGGGTCCGTCCGGGTTGGTACCACCATCTTATTCATTAACCTACCGCCAAGCAGCAGTGTTCGTATTGTTGTGTTCCGGTTCGGGGATAAGACAGCCGGTGAAATGGTTAGCATAGAGGCATTCCATCTTAGTCCTCAGGGTTGGCAGTGCATTTGCAGTCTTAGGAATGCGGTCGTGTGAATGTGAATGTCTATAGTTCACATATTCACTTACCATCAGGTGCTCTGTGACATAAAAAAAAAAGGATCAACAGTGCCCTATTCCGTCCGCACCCAGCGTATCTGGTATATCTACATCACTTGTGAGTGAAGTACCGTGCTTTTCAAAAACAAATATATCATACGAGTGAGACTGGAAATCAAATCTAGCCACAATTTAATATGCTGGAAGTGCGGGAAGGCTGTGCCTTCCTCAAACACGCCAGGACGCGGCAGCAAGTTAGACGAAGACGCTCCGGCTTAATTAACACGTTTATGTATTCCCTCAAACCTTTGTTCCGTAATATCTCGACGATTCCGACTTTTGTTTGTTTTCTTCAATGTAATTAAGAAGAGCTCATTTTAATTGTAGCTTAATCCTAGTTGAAAGTAGCACTGTCTTCATCATATGTCAAATGATGAAAGTTCAAGTAAAAACTTAAATGAGTTGCCGTGATCTAGTGGCAAGTAGTTGAAGATTCGACTCGTGCGGCGTTACTGAAACTGTAAAGTATCAGTGACTCAAAGTAACCATGCTTTTTTCTTACTGAAGTATATTACCCGATACTTTTACGGTGAAAGAAAATATTGTGAGGAAATCTGCAAATTCGAACAGCTGAGTGTGTAAGAAAAGATCCTACAGAGTTGAAGTGTTTGCAAAAAGGCCGTTCTCTATATCGATATTTTTTCTTAACTAGTAGTTTTTAGTTTTCGAGTGGAGACCCAGAACCGGGCGGAGGAACGTTGGCAGACAAGGAATGAGGTGGACCGACGACCTGGTCAAGGTGGCGGGAAGGTGCTGGATGAGAAGAGCACTGGACCGGGATGAGTGGCGAGCAATGCAGGATGCCTACACTCAGCATTGGGTGGCTATAGGCTGAACAAGAAAAAGAAGAAGAAGAAGTAGTTTTTAGATAACGTACAGCTTAAAATCTTAAATAAACACGTTATCAACAAGTTTTTAGAGTTGTTGGTAATTCTGTAGTTCTGCCTACCCCACTCTGGGAATGAAGGCGTGAAGGTATGTATGTATGTATGTAAAAACACGTTTGTATTCATTGTTGTGGTAAGAAGACAACTAATAAATGGTATTCCGCCATTTTCCATAAATTTATTTGTACTTATTTCAGTTGGCATTTTGGTCACTGACTAATCTTCATTTGCCCTAATATCATACACTCGCGGTCAAATAATACGGGTCAGAGTGCGTTTTTCATACTAAAGAGGCTATTTCGAAGCGTTGGTTCCTCGCCAGGGGATGCTGTTAGTGAAATCTGATGATGGATACCCAGAGCATCGATACAGGACTTCCAGAGTGCCTAGGATACCCAACTGATTGAGTCTGCGGTTAACGCCGGAATCGTGCATGTTCAGAAAAACATCTAAAATGGCAATAAAATGTAAGGAAATCCAAACGCTGATCCATACTCTCTCGCTGTGGTGTTAACTGATTGTGCGATCAGTTAGGTATCTTAAGCACTCCTGACCTCCTCTATTGAACCTCAGAGTATCCACTATTAAACCTCACTCAAAACAACCAATGCCCTAGAACCAAGGCCTCAAAATAGCCTCGTTTGTATGAAAAACGCACTCTGACCCGTATTATTTGACCGAGAGTGTATATGTACCATAATTTTCGAGTGCCATAATACTCAAGTGTCATAATATTCAACCTACCTAATATTAGATACCATAATAACTTTCCATAATATTTACTTTCTAAAATGTTCATAATCCCCAATATTTTAAGCCATTACAAACATTTGCAATAAATAGTTTGTGTTTTCAGTGGGTATAATCTGGAATACGTACTAATAATTATTACAATAACCTACCTATTCAACCTTAAGGAAGGTCTTTTAGGTACGACGACAAGCGAAGCGGGAGAAGTGTTAGGTAGGACTGCCATCTTACAGCAGCCAGAATTACTTACGACATTACAAAATGAATTAAGTGTTTTATGGCAAAAAAATATTATGGCGTTTGAATTTACATATTTACACTTGATAATAGAGAAAATGAAATGTATGGCAAACGTATTGTTATGGCACTTAAAATTATGGCAAATGAAAATATGGCAAAGTATCATTATGGCATATGAATCGTTATGGAATATAAAATTATGGCTATTGATCGTGCAAATGGCAGACAACCCTAATAATTTGTCAATAGTGCATAAGTTAGAAGGGAAGTAAGTAATTGTTCCCGTCCGGAGTCGCGTTTAATCTCTAACAAAGGTACACTCGGTGTTGCTAGAAGCATGTTCTAAAACAATTTATCAAAATAGAAACATAAACGGAAACATAAATTTAGAAAACTTCTCTGTTCCACATTTTATGAATGAGGGTCGCTCCGCACGAATTTATTTTTCGCGGTAAACACACATTACTAGCGAAAATGTTACTTTGTAACCAGACCTGACCTATTTCTCGCCACATTGAGTAACAAACGATCAAGTTGGTTTGAGAGATCGTTTAACTAAAAATACAAAAGCGAAAATCCCAAAAAGGTGGCTTCACTATGTTTATGTCTGGCGTGAGAACAAGATGGCGGTAAAGATGGCGGACGCTTTACGGCGCGTCAACGGCACGCGCGACATAATACGAGCTCCCGCTCGTGACGCCCGTCAAAGGAATGTGTCGTATAGTTTCACTAAAATAAATACACCGAGCATCGCCGTGTACGTAAGTTGCTGCTTTACTTAATGAGAACTCTGCATGTTTAATTTAAGAAATTGATGTATTAAAGTACGGGAGCTATTAAATTTGTGCGACAAAATGCTGTCAAGTAAGAGGTCCAAATTTTCCAGTCTAACGGCATTTTAAAGTGAGAAACGAATTGACATTTTAACTCGACACTTTTAAATAATGTAATGCAAATTCAACGATGTAATAGATATAGATGTAGCTAGTAATAGTCCCTGTTGAATGGTATCCATATGCCTTTTATCGAGTCCAATTTGAATTTGCATTTAATCATGTTTCTCCCGCGTTGCTGAATGCTAAACGGCTGGTCAACGAGTTAACGCACTCTGGAACATGTAGAATACAGGTAATAACTGCGATCGTAAACGTATAACTTAATTTACATTCGCTTTTCCACTAATATACCAGGAAATAAATTTTACCTGCAGAATTTAGGTCACTTTTATGCGTGACACGTTTGTTTAAAATGGTTGTAGGGTAAAGTCACCAGTGGTTAGCCAGAGACCAGTAGTCGACCGTTAAATGAGTGCAAAGAGTGGGCCGACTACCACGTCTTTAGCTGACCATTGGTGACTTTACCCTATACTCCATTTTCAATACATTTTGGAATGCTTTAAAATTATTTTCTTTCCAGTGGATGGCATACACTTTTGTTTACTATGACAATATTTTTACGTTGATGACATATTAAGCATTGACACTTGCCAGTACAAAAGTAATTCATATCAAAAAGCGGTCTCACGCAGAACCAAGAAGTAGAACAAAACTATTTCCGCCCCGCGAGTTGTTTTCGAGGCAACCCTGCTAACATTGAAAAAGTAAGTCAAGTATGCGCTTGAAGGCAGTTATAGCTCACTCGGCGTCGGCGGGTAGCCAATAAATCAAGCTACCTCTACCGCTACACTACCGCTACCCCTACCCGGTACCTACATCTCATCGCTGCTCGCGACATCATCTATCATATTTTAAATCGCGTCGCTAAATCGCTCCGTTGGAAAGTTATTGAATTTCCAATTTTTAGTGCGGAATTTTATTTTTATTTGTTCGTGGTCGGCGCCCCAGAGTCGCGAGCAAGTTTGCGAGCATGCTCGGGGGTGTCTAGAGTGTTAGACTGGGTTGTGCTAAAAATAAACGCGTAATTGAACGAAGGGTCGCGCGCTCGAGGAAGTGACCGAACACTTTAATTAACACAGACAAATCTAACCGGATTTAAATATGTGTAATTAATGCGCTTAGGACGCTAGATCTCACTTTGTTGTTATGTTTAATATTTTATAATTGTTTATTTAAATTGTAGTATTTTTATTATTTGTAGAGTAACTATTATGCTGTGTTTCTTTTAAATGTTCTATTTCTTTTCTTGTTTTTGCCATCTATCTCATGCGGGTCCAGCTGAAAATCAGCGCTGCGGCTCCGTGCCACAGCACGACGCTGAGCTGGTACTCCGTTTCGGCTACTTTATTTTTAATTAGTTAAATAGATTTTGTAATTTTATTTTTATTTTCTCAAATGAGTGTTTTTTTTTGTGTTTATTTAATAGCCGAATAAATTATTCTATTCTATTCTTTTGTATTCTAAATTGCAATTTCCATTAGAGCAAATTTTCTGTATACATTTTATGTAAAGAATCGAATGTTTTACACAGAATAATTACAGATCATGTTATTTTTTAGGTACGTGATAAAAGAACCGCAACGCTGGAATTGAATTTACTAGTATGTGTGGTTATGTTGCTCGAAAAAGGAAGGAAAGTTCATTTGTAATTGTCAACTTGTCGCTTTAGGTTGCCCACACACATATTCCCCTGAGTACGGACTACATATAAAATGTTTCTTATTGGAATAAGTATAGGTATGTGCGTTTCGAAATGCAAGTTTCTCATTAAAAACTGCAATAAATTCACCGTTTGACATGTCAGTAGAGATCAAAGCGTTGTCATGGCAAGCATGCTGGAAATAAACGTGTATCAATAGACATCATGCGAATAGCATTTTTAGCTTTAACGGCGCGCGCCCAGATACAAATTGGACTGTTATCTCTTTGGACTTGTGTCTCTTTTGATAGCAGACTAGTCGGTTTATGCGACGTGTAATCACGGCAGTCGGGCGGCTCGAGAGAGCGCCGCGGTGACACTTGCGAAGTAATAGCAGGCACCCGCTCGGGAACTTATTAGTTATTAGATACAAATAAATATTAGCTCCTTATAGCTTTATATTGGTGTTGAAGGACGCTCGTATAAAGCTTACGTACGGAAACTGCATAGCGCATATCGCGTCTATGTTAGATTTTCAAATGAAAATGAAGATCTTTATTCTGAAAGTAGGCCGCACGGGCATTCATGTTTCAGTCTGCAGCGCTGCCGCGTGCATAATGCATCGTCCGTATGGACCAAACCTATACATATAAGGAAAAATAATAATTAGTGTAAACAATCGGCGCTTTGTGAACTTTTTAACTCAATAATTGCCATATGTTAAAACATATGCTTATTTCATTACAGTCCTTCAGGTAGTCCGCAACGTGGTTGCAATTTGGCCTTTGGCCGCATGACTTAGTTTTGTTCTAGTGTTATGACAAATTACAATATAGTTTTTTAGTGCAAGCCTTCGATAATTTGTTGAAGATTGCCCGAGACTGCCAAATATAAACATCATGGTGATGAAGACTTGTTAGTGAATATATTTAACAAATTGCTTTTCAATTAGTCAACCGATTATTAACCGTCCAGCTCTAATTGTCCCATCAGTCAATGTCATTACCATTTCTACTTCTCGTATTTTAAATTTAGTCGTAAAACTCGCAGGTTAAGTCGACGATGCAGTTTCCGCGTTCGTACGTTTACGTGATACAATCATAACTAGTGCATTAAACACACTTCGATTATTTCCAAACATCATTCTTTTCCCTAAAGCGGCTTAGATCAATCTCTATTACGCTGCATTTTGCAGACAAACCCGAATAGAGAAGGCTGAGCCGAGTGCATCGTAAACAGCTCGGCGACGGCTTATTGAATCCAGTTTTATAAGAGCTGTGGCGCGAAATTCCGCTACATTTTACACTTCAAATATAAAGCACTAGCTTTTAGCCGTGACTCTGCGTTAAATTTTTTAGCGTGCCGCTGGGAATTATGCTATCTTTTGGAATAATGGTTACACTTTTTCGACTATGTACGAGAATAAAGTTAAAGCCGGGCAAGAGCATGTCGAGACATGCTCAGGGCAGGGCTCCGAAGCCGTTACTACCAACAAACTCAAAAACATATCTCAAAAAACAACACGTCTGAACAATTTTTCTACTTAAGTTAATTGGTCCACACTTTAAGCGCCTGTATCTCTGGACCCGATCAAGTCTACTACTCTACTTAGTCGTGATAGTTGTGCTTTAAAATGAGTTATATGTTGTTTTGCTTCAGTTTTTTTCAGGTTTTTCTTCCTTGTTGTGTTGTGACTGTAGCCCCCTTTTCGAGTTCAATATTTCCTAAACGGTCCTCACAAAACTTAAAAATTGATTATAATACATGTTTTTTTAAGAGCTACCGTAAAATAGGGTTAGATTGATTAATTTTAAAAATAAATCTTCTTGAGGCAGACTACGGTAGACGGCTTTTTAGAAAAAAATAATTACGCTGCCTAAAATCTTGTTTCTTAAAATGGGGCTATTTTGATTATCCCTGTGTTTATATCACATTATCAAAGTCACCCCCTGAAGCATGCCAAAATTTAGAATTTTTTTGTTTCGAAGTTTTTAAATCCAAATTGTCTGAAAATACTTCAACTTTCAACATTTCGCGCTCTCATATGAGACATATGAAAGTAATTTCGCGAAAGAGCTAAATAATAACTTAGCAATTCCACAAAATCGACGATTAAAAAAATTATCAAAGTTGCCCCGCGTTTCTAAAGTCACCCCATTTTACGGTATTTCATGTTAAAATGTAGTTAAAATATTTTTACCTTAGCTTGATACGTATGGGAGGAATCCGAAAAAAAAACAACATTGTTGGCGTAATTTAAATGTAAATTTCTATGCCAAATTACAGCTTTGTAGTACCAGGATTCTCTGAGTTAAAACGAACATCAAAAAATACTTGGGGCTTTAAATGCAACGATCGGTTCTACTCGCTAAACTGAACTACTTTTGTTCTGCAACATTAAAAAAATACTTAAGTTTAGATATAAGGTAAGGTGGGGGAAGATTGAATGGTTTTTTGATGAGGTGGATAGTGTTGTGTTAAAACCCTCGTAAAATAAAAAACTATTTACTTCCTTTCAATTGCATAAATTGGTAGGTATGAGCAAGGGCTATATTTTTGTAATCTGTCGATAAAACTCGGTTACGCCTATTCTAATATATAAAAATAATAAAATCAAATCAAATTTTGTCTAAAAAATTGACGGGTTAAGATGGAATGGTCAAGGGGTAAGATTGACATAGAGTCTAAAGTCTTTTAAATGAATGCAAACGGTTACTGTTGCTCGTTATTGTATAGAATTCCTTACGCTTAACAGATACAGATGATTTTTGCGTAAATATTCCTGATAGGTAACAAGAAAAGTGCAGTTGAAAAAAAAAGTATTTTACTCTTACCCCGCTTCACAGGGAAAACGACAGTGATACTCAAACTTTTTTTTGTATATTCTTCGTATAAAAAAACGTAAACACATTTTTTTTTAATATTAAGAAGATCAGTTTGGAATTAAAATAACAGTTGCATGGAAACAATTATTTATTTTATAAAAGAAATGAATACAAAAAAGTAAGTATTTTCTTGCAGCATGACTAATTTTGTCACAAATTAAGCCACTTACATGTAAAATATAAGAAAATAAATATGAATCTGTGTAACAAATTAAGACACATTTAAAATACAAAAATATACCAAATACTTAGTAATCTGTGTAGAAAATTTAGTCACAGACTTACTTACATTTATAATATTAGAAATCCAAATAAGTACTTCTAGTAAACTTTAAGAGGTTTTTTTTCTCTCCAAACAAAAAAATACAGATTTATTATTGATTTCACACAACACTTCTTAGTTACTATTTATCTTATCGTTATATTAGGTCAGAAAATAAACCTTACCATAATTATTTTTTTAAGTGCAAAGTTTGAGAATATGTGTCTTTTTCTATGACTTTTAAAAACGGGGGAAGATTGAAACATTACTATTTCAATGTTACCCCAGCGAAATTGGCTGGGTAAAGATGGAAACTTCTCGTAAATCTCAATATATGATTAATAGCTACACCTAGCAGAAGTAAATAAAAATAGAATCTCAAATAACACATAAATAGTCAGTCAGAACTTTTATACTCCCCTTATTAATCAAGTTATGAAACACGGGGTAAGATTGAAAATCGACGAATTCACCACGAAATGCCGACCTTCACAAAATAGCACATAACACACGTCTACTTACTCCGAGCGGTCACTGGCGAATGTGCGGCGGATCGTAACAAAATGGCGGCTTAATGGATGATACCAGCACTAAAAAAATTAAACCAAATAGGGAGTTATGTGAGACTTTTAATCTTTCCCCTTTTTTTATCGTCCCCCACCTTACCTTACCTATAATTGATGTTAAAGTCTAATTGTAAAATGAGTTTATTCAATACTGGTCATATAATCACTCTCTCATGGTACGAGGGCGACATTTCCTTGGTACGGGGGCTAAAGGAAAATGGAGAATTGGATCGCGTACATTGAAAATTACATTAAACTTGTATGAAAAAAAAATAAGTTGGATATACTTTTGACAACATACAGAACAAAAAAAGTTCAGTTTCAAGAGAAGAAACGATCCATGCATTTAAAGCCCCAAGGTCAGAGGCACCCTGTATAAGGGTTCAATGTTGATACGGAACCCTAAAAACGTAGGGAGAAATAATCTCATCAAGAATCGAATATTATGTTATGACTGATTTAAGGTTAAGGACTTCAATCGTTAATCGTATTATTCGGCTTCTTAGAAACAAGAGAATATTCACAGTAACTACAACGCATGCTTAGTAATAAACGGGCTTAACTCAAAAATCGTGAATTGTGGTAAATCGAGTTTAAAGTTTCGTAATTGGCACTTTTTGTTTCCATTGAATTATTTGGTATCATGCCATCTCTTTTTAATACGCGATTTTGGCTGGTTTAAGAAAAAGAGCCGAAAGTGCTGTCAGTTATAAGCCGTTTTAAGACAATAACTAATTTAATGCCAATTTTGAGTTAGGCCCGTTTATTACCAAGCATACGACAAGTCTGCTCTGCAGAGCCTAAACCGCAGTAAGTGCAAAAAGTTCATTTCGAGAAAACGTAAAAAATGTCTTTGAAGTGTAATTTTTCTACCTTTCTAATGTTTTTTGTGTTAATGATTGACTTTCAATAAAGAGTAATAAGCACGAAAAATATGATTATGACAAAAAAAATGCTTTGAGTGTGTCATTAGCTAAAAAAAAAGGTTTTTTCTAAATTCAGAGCCGTTACGGCACTCCGAGTTTTCCCTAAAAAGATGAGTTATACTGACTAAAATGCCGTAAAAAAAACAAGTACTGCAAAAACGTGTGTTATTTTTTGTCAATTGCAAGCTAAGATGCAGTATCAGAGTCATTTACACGGCATTTAAGTCAGTATCGTGATTAAAGTGTATGTGCTACGAACTCCAGGTACTGCGTTTTCACATAAATGAAATGCATATTTTCGAGAAATATAACTTTTATTTAAGTAAACCTCATAGTTTTATATAGGACGACCGATAATCACACTAATTTTGAGCATATGGTTAGTAAACACAATGTCAAGATTTGTTAACAATATTTCTTAAAACTCACTTTCCGTACATCTTACTGCAGTTTAATAAGAAAATAATTGATAAAATGAATAAAATGAGGAACACAGTTCATGATTTTTAATACAAAAATCTGTTGCTGCATTTTAATAAGTTACCTCATGAAAGAATTGATGGTTGCCGTAATGCTAAATTGCACGTAAAATAACACACTTACTGCGTTTTAACTAGTAAACCTTTGGAAAACTGAAGGTGAAAGGCCAATTGCGGCGTTTTAGGTGGTTTCAATATGGATTAATCATTGAGCACTTGTACGTACTGCATAAGTATGTTTTTTTTAAATATATTTCCCGTTGTCTGAATCACACACCGATTAGATATACATATGCGTATTGATCTCGTGATTAAAAATAACGAAAAATTTTTTTTTATTTTTTTTGCAGTTACTGCGGTTTAGGCTCTGCAGGGTAGAAGTACAGTCAACAGCATAAATAAGTGATCATTTCTGTACCCTGTCGCTTTCAATCGTTTCACAATTTTGTATAACATTGCAAGCATAACGTTAAAGTGACAAGGTACATAAATGATCACTTATTTATGATGTTGACTGTACAAGTATAAGGTAACACTCTGCGCCCGAAAAAGTCCTTAGACAAAAATCGATCTTTTGACACAAAAGCTGAAACTCGCAGTGGATGCTTGTTCTAGAACAATGCCCACCGTCCAAATAGATAACAAATACAATTTCAGTATAAAAGAAACAAGATTTTCGTCACCGTCTTATTCTAGAAGCACAATTCCAACGTAAAGCCATCTCTATTCTCTACGAAGTAAGAGGTATAGCCGCTAGCAGCCGCTGTAAATTCCATGTATTTCCCTTCCCTTTGTGACTTGTGAAGGAAAGTAACTAGTGCAAAAGGATTGGGGTGAAATGTCTTAAAAATACCTTTGATACGGGTCGCTGGGAGCGACGCGGGGGAAGGTCGTGGCAGGCTTGGTTACACTCGTAATCAGCCTGATTTTTATGACTAAGGGAATGTAAATGAGTACACGGACAACTAATAAGTGGATACTAAAATTAATTTCAAAAATTTCGATTCTTTCACAAAAAAATCTGACATACATAATTTAAATACTAGAAATAAAAATAAAATCGCTCCCTATTCGAAAATTCCGCGTCCGTAAAGTATGTAAATCATTTGTTGGTCAATAATAATAATAATAATAATTTATTTATTCAGACAACATGATAGGTCCACAGTTTTATTAGTAATATTTAGCCTAAATTTTAGTAATTAATAACTAACAGAGAATGCATTCATTTCTATAATAAATTACCTGACATAGTTTTAAAGCTACCCTTTTCAGCACTTAAAATTACTTGAAAAAGTCGTTAATGTCTAAAGCGTATTATAGGATCGAGGACTATCTAATAGACAAAAATGCTTGGCCTAAACCCGAAACTTAATATATTTTTTATTTTTTTCAAATTCAGTAGGTTTATCTTGTCTTGGACACCATTGATGTAGGAAAACATATCAATCTTATGCGGTCGTCTTGCACCGTCTTATATAGTTACACCTAGGAAGGTGTTCCTTTTTCCTTTTCTCCCTCTAGACTAAGTATACTATTGTAACATTAAATATATTTAAAAAATGACTGACTGCCAAGTTTCTTGCGGCGTTTCTTCTCAGCAGTGGTCTCCTCTTGTGAAGCGCTGGTAGATTCTCGACGTGTAAATTGCCCGTGCGGCCTACTTACTGAATAATTGTCTTTATCTTTATCTTTATCTTTAAAGACATTTCCAGCCTTAAGATGGCAATTTAACGATAAAAATCTCAAGATTGCATTTTTATATTGATAATGGGTTTGCTCTTGACTAACTCGTACCCTTGGAGGATAAAGATTTTGTCGACGATGAAGCGAGCTCACTCGGAAGATGCATATTCACCTCAGATTGCATGCACTCGGAAATACAGACACCGGAAGCGCATTCCACTCTTTTACAGTACGCATTATGAAGGACGATGAAAAGAGAAAAATAAAATAAAGTCTTAATTATTTACAGCTTTTGAGAAATAACAAAAAACTGTGAAAATCTGTTTTAAAATTTAGGCTAGACAAAATGGAACTTATTGCATAGAAAATAAAGTAACATTTAACAATATGAATATTTTCTTTAGCGGCTACCAAGCGTTATTATCTTAAATACGGAACCCTCAGTGCGTGAGTCCGACTCGCACTTGACCGGTTTTTGTCGTACCTGTGTGTTATGTTTGTAGTGTAGTGTGTTTTTGTCAAATGAATGTCAAAGTAAGAGTTATTTTGATCATTAGTCATAAAAACCAATACTTTTTTCCATTAGATCTGTATTTCAGTGGCCATATTATGTACTATTTTTAGTACTAGGGACCTCAGGAGGTTATCCTCCATACTAGTAATTTTACCATGACCTTAATGCGTGTAAGTTTTCTGCGAAGAAAAGTTTGTAGCAAATTACAAATTCAATTTCGCACCGAGTGTTTGCTGGGGTAATGACGAACAAATTCCATTCAAAAATTTGCCCTCACCTTGAACTCTGATGAAAGGAATCAATATGTGGTTTTAGCGAAGCCCTATAAATAACAAAGTTGTTTGCGGCGAGTCCATTTTCTTGTTTGGAAATTACTTTCCAATATGTGTCTTTTTGACATTCTAAAGAACTGTCTATGTAAAAATAAAAATAAAGAAGTGGTGCTTGTCAAGAGGTTTGGTTCCAATTTTTTTAACAACTGCCTTATTCCATTTCATATTTTGAAATTTTTTACCCTATGAGCACTGCGATTGATTATGATATTGATGACTAGTAGCTGTATGCGTCACTGCTTAATATTTGTTATATATAATTTCGGTAAGGGCTGATCTTTGTGAGATGAGCGCGAGTATTTGTTCCGGAGTCTTGGAAGTTTTCCGTCTATCTAGTACCTATTTATTTCTCTATCTTAGTGTATTTATCGTTGTCTAGTCTCATAGTATAATCCTAGAGCTTTGTTTGGGAGTAGATAGTCCCAAATACGTAGCATAACGAGTAAGACTTTACAAGCAACCTATATTTCTAACATTAAAGAATACTCTTTTGCTCGCAAAACAGTTGTAACGGATTGCATGACAATTATGAGTTAGCATCGCTCCAACACCACGATCGCATGCGTCGCTTACCATTTGTTCTAACGTTTTTATTTCTATTCACAGCGAAATAAGCTGGGTCACAGAGTCGCGTGTAGCTCTCGGTATGAGACAGTGGCGCCGCCTGGCGTGTCGCGATTGCATTCTCGCGACACGTACGTTGTTTAATAACGTCGGCAGGTACGTCGCAGGAATTCTGCGGATTTCTTGCAGTTTGAAATACCGCATTCTTAGCAGGTTTATTCGCTACAGTACATAGTGAAGTGGTTGAAGATCAAGTTAAGCGAATGAAGGTGATTACAAAATTACTTATAACTGTAAATTTACACTAGCCCTTGACAGGGTTGAATTGAGTTTAAGGGCCGTCTTAATAACTCATCTTGGGTGAGACGCCCGTCACAAGATACGTCTAAGTAAACGTCAAACCATAGAAAACTGTAATTTTTGAAGCATCTTGAGACGAACATCACAGCCGAGATCAGTTTATTAATACGGTCCTAAGAGTCTGATATTCGACCTTCATGGTTGAGAGGCACTTTAAAAATACTAAAAAACCCGCCAAGTGCGAATCGGAATCGCGCACGAAGGCTTCCGTACCATTATCTATACAACATTAACAAAAAACGGCAAAAAAACATGTTTGTTGTATGCGATCTCCCCTTAAATATTTATTTTATTCTGTTTTCAGTATTTGTTTTTATAGTGGCAACAACATTACATCTTCTGTGAAAATTTCAACAACACAACATACAGGCCGGGGACAGACAGACGGACCGACGAACGAAGAGTAATATGGTCCCGTTTTTACCCTTTGCGTAGGGAACCCTAAAAATAAATCCTTAAGTTGGTATCTAATTCCATTAAAGACTGTAATACAATCCAGAACTATTGAAAATTGCCATCTAAGGCTGGATAATCCATTATACTCCGTAACACTGATTTTTTCGGACTCTGTCAGCGTGAGCGGCGGGAAATTGGTGGGAAACTATAGGTCACTTCGTGCAATTTTATTTATAAAGGAGCGTTTCACGGGAAAGCAACGGGGTTTTTGTATTAAACAGTTTTATAAAAACAACTATTTGTATCTTTCTGTACGACGCCTACTTAGAATTTAATAAGGATAACGCCAAGTGAGTGAGTGTCCAAGTGTTAGTTTAATTAAATCTTAGGTCACAAACTTCAAGCAAACTGGTTCGACACTGAATATCAAACAAACAGGGCGTCCACGTTTAACAAGAAATGATGAGAACATACGGCAGGTTAAAGTTTCTGTAGAGAACGATCCAGAATTATCTACGCGTAAACGTTCAGCAGCTCTAGCAATACCAAGAACTAGTCTACGGCGAATTTTACATCTAGATCTGAAACTGCACCCACTGCATGAATTTGAAGGTGACCAGAACATGGATGCAACAAGATGGAACAACATGCCATACGTCAAACATGAGTTTACCGGTGGTGAAAGAAATGTTTCCGAAAAAGTTGATTTCTCGCAGAGGTGACATCCCAATTCCCATGGCTGCCAAGGAGCCCGGACCTAACACCTTGCGATGTTTTCAAGTGGAGATATTTAAAGAGTCGAGTGTACCTTAATAATCCGATGACAATACCCCAGTTAAAACAAAACATTCAGAATGAGATAGCTGCGATCCCTCGCAGCATGCGTCAGCGAGTTTTCCAAAGTGTTTGTGTAGTCGACTGCAGGAGTGCAACGACAAGACGGAGGACATCTGGATGACATTATTTTTCAAAAATAAATTGCATTTATCTGTTACTAGGTTAAATAAATAAAATATAAAAAAACATGAAAAGTTAAATTTTTATCGATGTTTTAAAAGTGCAAAAATTTTTGGCCCACCCTGTATTATGAAGCTGGACATGTAAATTTATTATTGTGTTCAAATTTATTAATCATTGTATGTATTGACATCGGACGAGTGACCATTATTCGATATTTAATGATTGTTGTTTCAATTAATTAATTATTGTTAATTATTATTGTATTTTTTGATTATTAGTATTTATGTTATGACGATCTCAATGTAATTTCGTATTTTTTGACATGCAATGCTATTTATATTGTAATATTACATTGATGAATAAATAAACTAAACTAAACTAAACTAAACTATAGTGACTCCTTTAGCTCTGACTTTCACTAGCTTTAACTTGGCAGGTATTAAAAGCAAAGACCTTTATATAACTAACGTAATAGACGAACAGACTCGGTTACCAAAACGGAAATGTCAACGTGTGCGAGATTTTACAAGTGTGTGAGTAATTTTAGTGATGTCCGTACGTTATATCGAAAAAATATCGATGAAAAAGACTCGCTTATATAAGACTTGTTTGTATCTTGCGTGGAACTTAAAACTAGCATTCTTCACTAATAAAACACAAGATTCTTTCATTATCTATAATAATACTCTTTTCAAGGTAATTACCACACACATACCTATCATACAATAAATTTTTAATGTAAATAATTAATAAATTTCAGTCTTACACAAATTCTAGGCTTTTAATATGGGCACTAGGCAACAATAAATTTACTTACTTATATAGAGAAACTAGCGACCCGCCCTCGCTCCGCTTCGGTTAATATAAATAAACAATAACCCGAGTGCATCTGCATTTAATGATAAATTATAAACTGCGATCAATTTACCTAGCTGCGTTTTATAATCGCTCGGAATAATGTTTAAATAATTATGAGAAGGAATGAAGAAATATCGACATATTGATAACTTATCGATAGATGAGTGTGATTCAAACATTCAATCACTACCTAAAAAATGGAAATTTTCACGGACACAACATCTTTTCATTTTACATATAAAAATTAAAAATATGCATAAAACACAAAACTACATGATATATCGTACTTATTAGACCACTGACCGTATTCCTTGGACCTAGGAATCCTTGAAAATATGAGTTCAAAAATGACTATGTGTGGATCATAATTACCTGTGAAATGACTCATTGTTTGGATTATTCCTATGATTGACTTCGCAATCAGGTACTGCACAGCCCACCATTGTTGTTTTTAACGATTTTGACACCACGTTTATACAATTATCCTGAATATTTTAATAAAAACTAAAAGACGCTGTCGCCAGTGGGCTACCGTGGGCTACCATTAGCTTTCAAAATGGTTACAACGTCAACGTCTTTCGCTGTCACTGTCGCACTCGTATTCGTGCATAAAGAAGCTGCACTCTCGCTTCCACAGACTGTTCGTCTATTATGAAGGTCTTTGATTAAAAGTTTATGAAACAGCCTTTCATGATATGACAAGCTGTAGCTGTAGCGCAACTTGGTCCGCGTATACGAGTCGTTTATCGGTATTCCCTAAGAAACCGTCAATTTTTTCGGAATAAAAAGTACTGTGCCAAATTTCATTTAGATCCGTTCAGCCGGTCTGTGAGGCGATACAAGTTGCTTAACGTTAGTTTTTCGAAAATGCGTGGGATTGACGTTGGCGCTCGAAGCGACCGGCGGACAACTTACGTCCATCCATTACATTTTGGATAACGATAAGGAACGCTGAATGCAGCTTGTCTAGGGCCTCAGGCGTGAGTGAGTAATTAACATCCTTCCCTACAATTTTTTGCATTTCGCACTGCCAGATCAAAAGTCTAAGAGTAGTAACTCAAAATACAACTGTATTTTAAAATCAACTTTAATACAACGTCTGTGAGCTTGAAACAAAACTAACAATGATTTTGAGTTGATACTGTCTTGATCTAGCGGTGCGATTTATAATTGTCAAATTCAAATTCAAATTGTTTATTGCGTATTACATTACAAAAACACAGGTGGAAATACAGGTAGGTAGGTATACATGTGACACCCTGCAAGGGCACAGCAATATAGATCTAGGAGGGCTAACTAACCTATGAACATTAATATCGAATTCTACCAACAATTCAACGAAGATATAAGATAAGATTGTAGTAAGATATTGAAGAACTCTAGCCACAATCACGTGATGTTTGTATATTCTATGTATTCATAAAGAGTGATACAAAAAACACATTTATTATGTTGAGCATTCTCCATTTGTCAGTATTCCGGCTGGAGGATCGTCGTGCCGGGAGTGATGTTCCCGATTTGTTTGAGGGATTGATCCCGTATCCGCTTCTGCACGAGCGCCGGCTGATCGTCCATTCGGAAAACTAATACAGAACTGGCCTTAAATAAATAAAACATTTATTTATAATACCCGCAAGCCAGAAAATGAATTTATAATCTGGTGGGCCGAATATTGCGCTGTGGTTATATATTTTATCATTTTGGTACGTAATGTGTAAAGGTCGCGTGACAAGCGCAAACGGATGACAGGCCAAAATATTTTTTTGAAATCAAAATGCGTTCAAAGGACGATGGGCAAAAATGTCCCGACCCACCAACAGAGATGAAACATGTCCCAGTTTATAGATCTTGGCACCATGATCTATTTTTACTAAGATGACGATGCCATGGGGTTTTCTTGGAAAATCATAATCATATCATAATTATATGAACACCTTCTTGCCTTGCTTGGCTCAAAGGAAGAAAGGTTTTTTTTCATTGAAAAATTCCCATCGATTTTGCTACTTAAAGGTATATTGTATTTTTTGGGTCCTTATGAACATATGGATATGCACCCCGTGACAGCCCTCCAACCGTTGTAGGGTGGGAACGGGGACCATACAAAATTGCCCATCACCCTTTAGGCGTTTTTAATGAGATCAATAAACTCAAACAATTTGTTTCTTGGTACGATTAGATAAGATGTTTATTGTAAGAAACTAATTTGAATGCTGTTAAAAGTAAAATTATTGATTTATTATTTATTTTATGGCATAGGAAGGCAATTGAGCACACAGGCCACCTGATGGTAAGTGGCAACTGTGACCCATAGACATTCGCATTCACAAGACTGCAAATGCACTGCCAAACCTAAGGACTAAGATGGAATGCCTCTATGCTAGTCATTTCACCGGCTGTCTTATCCCCAAACCGGAACACACCAATGCGAACACTGCTGTTTGGCGGCAGGATAATGGATAAGATGGTGGTACCAACCCGGACGGACTCTGCACAAGGTACTCCCACAAGTAATTATCTCCATTGTTGAAACTTCGCCCTGGTCATTTTATGTTATTGAATTTAACACATCACCAAAACTGGTGTCATAATTTGTTTCCCTAAAGTGCAGTCATTTGAAATGTAAATGAAGTTCCGAAGTCGGTATTTTAAAGAGAACGAGGTCGCATTCCGCGCGGGACACGAAGCGCGAAGGCAGCGCTTTTACGGTGAAGCGTTGCAGAATGTTATTAAGATGATAATATTTGCAGTCTCCGCACCTCGCCGGCGGAGAGCAGCCAGGAGACGCGGGGAGGAGCGGGGAGGAGCGGGCCAAAGCGGGGAATGATGCGGAACGGCGCGGACGGCACGCGGAGAATGCGGAGAACCACTAACCCTGTTTCACCTTTTAGTCGCCGCGTCGTTATTCACACTTCAAACCTTTCAAGTCATTTCTTATATCGACGCCGACAAACAGTATTTTAAATGTGTTCCGGCCGGCGCTTCCGGCGAGTTGCCAGTTGCAGAACTTATTTATTAATACGGCACACTGAAACGAGACTTCAGTTTTAATCATTATTCTTACTTATGTTATAAATGCGAACGTATATTTGTTAGTTAAACCTTCAAGGATCAACGCCTCAACGGATCGATATGAAATTTGGTACCGAGATACTTTTAGCTCGGGGGCGGACATTGGGTACTTTTATCCCATAAAATCGGAGTTCCCAAGGAGTTTTTTACGTAAGGTCATGAGCGAAAGCTGCTAAGTAAATAAAACTACACGTGGCCTGTAGGGTGGCGAGCTAATCACTGCGAAGTTATTTTCTTAACAACTAATTAACTGTAAGTTAGCGGAGAGCGACCTCGGCCTAACTTAATATCCAACTCACAAAATACCCGCGCGGCGGCGCACACGTACGATTAAATGGTTTTTGTTAAAATGAACGCGGTTTTTCACCGCCATTTATCATTAAAGGCTGATTTTATTCATATCAGACAGTACTAAAGTTCACCAGCATTGAAGTTGGGCCATTTCGGCCGACCGCGCCGTATATCACCCGATTGGCTGAATGGAGCCTTATTTACATGAGAATACGTCGCCCGCGGCTGCGAGGCTGCGTCCGCGTTTTTCCGCATGATGTAAAAAGTTGCGCGGCGCCGGGCGGACAGATTCATCAAAATTAGGCGCGCGGTGTCGTCCCGCGCGCCCGAGCCGGGCGGCGCCGCGCGCGATTTTTACACTTCAAATTAAGCCGTAATCGTATCCCTGTCTGTGTCTTATGCCTCTCGTACGACAGAGACGGATATCCACTTTAATTCTGAGCCTGTAATGCTCGCGCCGCTGATCAAAGCGGACGCGGCCCTCGCCCCGCTCTCCCATAATTGCGTTGCGTAACTTAATTTAATATAATTTCTTTGCTTTGTATTAGCCGGCCCGGTGATAACTCTTCAAAGGATCTGCAAAACGGTGAGTTTTGTATCAAATTCATGCACGCTTAGAATTGTACGAAGATGTCTCGCGAATGATCAAAGGGTTGTTTTATTAACACTTTCTGTGCCAAGAACCTATACCGGCTCATTTCGTAAGCTTATTTGGGAGCCAAGGGCCCCGAAAGTAGCAAGAGTTGCGCAAACAAAGACGTGTGCATAACGGCTAAACTCCAAATTTCGAATTCAATGTACAAAGAGCTTGAATCTCCTTTACGTTTGCGTTGGAGGGTGGGTTCTTACTAAATGACATATTAATAAGTTCAGGAGAGTCCCTAATAAATGAGGACTTTTTCAACCATAGTAATATAAGTAAGATTCTAGGTGACACATATTTTATCTGCAAAAATCAAAAGACAATCTCTCGCAAGTTGACCTAGTCCCAAACTAAGTTCTAAATACCTACTATAGCGGCCTTTACCCGGTACAGTTTGGACTGCTTTGTTTTAACCGGTTATTTTCATACAGAATCGGTTAATAACCGGTTAAATTGCATTCCCTAGTCCCGAACCACAGATAACGCCATCGGTCTGTACGCCGGTTTTGACAGCGCATCAAACTGTCAAGACTTTATTACGGTCAAATGTGACCACGGTTTGAACCGCGGTTAAATCTGTGATTTCTACGAGCCCGCGATCTGAGCTCTCCGCGTAAACGCTATTCCAGAGTTCGGCGCGCGGTTTAGACTGGCGCGTGGAATGTGATCACAACACGAAAGTTTTTCCCAGTGAAGTCGTTTCGTTAGCTGGATTCGTAGTTGATTTCAACCGAAAACAACGGAAAATGTGGGTGGGAATTTACCATTGTTATGAGAATTACGAGAGACCATTACCAACTGTGCAACATTCGATATACAATTCAAAAAATATTTGTTGAGAGGATGTTTCTACAATATTGGGGAAATGTTCGTATGTGTGGAAACCTAGATTTTAAGTGACTTATAGCTTTTAGAAATTTTACTTATCTTATCCTATATAATCTTTTACTGTCTTTAGTTTATATCCTAAGTATAAGATGACTTGTTCCTTTTATCATTTCAAACACAATAATTGTATTTTTTATTAAAATAAATTATCCAGAAGATTTTAATTTAAGAATTACCTACGAATAGTGATTCTGCGATAGTGACAATTATGACTCTTTATTAGAGATGGTACGTATGGATTATGGATGCTCACAGAACACACGAATAAATTCCGTAATACCTTCCGCGCTCCAAACCTCCATGCGCTTTTACACGTCGACACGAGATGGGAGCTCCGATCTCCAACGATTTGCGCTCGCGCCGCTGTCAAGGATATAGAACTGTCAACCGCCCCGCGCCGCGTTGCATTTACACGAACGGTTCGGAAAAAAATGGGAACGGTGCGTGGAGTTTCTCGCGATCCGAACTTTACGTGTAAAGGCCGCTTATGGTACCTCAAAGATAAACATATTTTACTTGTATAGATAAATATACTTAAATAGATAAATAATATCCAAGACTTAGGAAGAAATGCGTTTATCGCACAAATATTTACCCTTACCGGGAATCGAACCCGCTAGCTTCGTAGGCAGGGTCACTACCGACTAGGCCAAACGCCTCGTCAATACACTAGACAGACTTGAGCATTTACTTAAGCGTTCCTTTGATTCTTTGACATACGCAAAAGTAAATTCTCAATTTGACCAGTACCTTAAGGCAGCGTTTCACAACATTTTTAACCTAATTACCAGGTAGGTTGTGGGAGGTGTACTTTACCGCTACTTGGCCTATAAGGTAACTTTGCTTTCAGGGCCACTTTGAAAGTGCTTCACAACATAAACCTGACCTTAATTCCTCCATGCACTTTACTCAATAAATTCAGAAACTCAATAACAACCAAACAACATTGAGGGTAAATAGTTTCCCCCATAGTATAACCTATTTATTTGATCCGCGAATTCGTCCTTTCGGTCTAAAAATGTACGAAGCTTGTTCCTTATCGATATCCGGCCGGTCCGGACCGGCTCCGGGAATTTGTTCGGACGTCTTTGCGATCGATGCGAATCTTTTTAGGGTTATTGCACAAGTTAGCCACCGCTGCTATGGGGCCCAACGGGTCAATTCACCCGCTTCGTTAATGAGTAATGAATACTGAGATACCCAGGGGCCGATTTTTGACTTTCGAGCGCTCGAAAGTATCATTCGAAAGTGACAAAAAACAATGAAATGGTATTTTTGACTTGCGAGCGATGGAAAATATGGACTCGAGTGGTCCGTGGCATTCGTTTTGAATTCTGTCAAAAGAAAGTATCATTTGACATCTTTCAAACCTGTTGGGTATGTATGCCGGGAAGTACACGAAGCATGAACAAACCTAGCACAATGCCATAGACATCCACAGACGAGAAAACGTTTCATTTTTCCTACATTAATAACCAGTCAAGAATTTGTAAAATTGTAAAAAAAACTTTGAAAATAAATCGTGAAAGATTTTCGCATTCGAATTTTTTCTACCGCTCGGTTTTAAAATCGAACACTCCAATGTCAAAAATCGGTCCCCTGGACATCTACAACTCTTTAGTAAAACACTTTAAAGCAGCTCTAATTCACCTCGAAGTAAGCACTTTTATAGCGACAAAAACCTAATTACGAAAAAAAACAAGCGTTCAGTCGAAAAATTAGGTACATTTGGAATTACATAAAATGGAATTTTGATCAATTCGGTATTATGACACTTTGGAGTTATGTAGTTTAACCTGATAGATATATTTTTTTTACAACATTTCGAACTGCACTAGATTGCGAATGACATTTAGTTGTTGTAAAAGTAAGCACTTGTGTAATAGTATAATTTTCCACATAGAGTAAACAAAATGAATTCGTGTGAACGAAGAACTTTGCCACAATTACGGCCCGTATAACACAAACTTGTTCGGTTCACATTTAATTCGTCACCTAACTGTAACAGGGTTCCGGAGTAAGAGACGATTACATTTTGTGAATTGTATAAACTTACAACAGAACTAAGGAATAAAACAACAATATACTTACATTCTTGAAATGTAAGTGCTTGAGTTACAGATTAGTGTGTCGTATTTGACCCGCAATATAAAGATTACAACATCAAAGTAGCCGCCCGCGAGCGGCTCCTCCACGCAACAATACGCTGTATCCGAGACATTATTAACGGTATAATTCTGCGAGGGCATCGCTGTTTGTCGAGCGCCGGTTCCGCGCCGGTGCCGCACCGGTTCTGCGCCGGTTCCACGCCGCCGGCCCGCGTATTGACTTTCATAAAGCTCCCCAAATCAAATATAGAGCTTTCGATTTTTATTCGAACCGTGTAAGCTGGTCAAGGGTAAACGGCTTAGAGTCCACTCGAAACTTGGGCCTTTTTCTTCGAAAACCAAGGCGAATAAAAGGTTTGAAGATGGAATGAGTTTAGGTGATTTCACCTTGTGATTATCTGCGCGCGAAAGGTTTAAAGTACGTCGCAAAAACGGTACCTACTCTAAATTTAAAGCTTTCTAGAGAATATGAACATTGACTGCGTTCAAGATAACTAGTTGAGCAATATGTTTTACATTTTTTTACTAATTAAAAATAAACTGAATCCACACGCCGCCTCTCATTGATACATTACATTTAATTTACTTGGGGCTCTTTCCATCTCGGTAAAACGTTATTGCTAGTGACAATAGTGACATGTACTGGGTATTACAACCATATTATCCTTGACAAGTTATTATTTTGTTAACATTACTTTAGCTCTTACTTACTTGTTTTTTTTATGGCATAGTTAGGCAAACTACCTGCCACCTGATGGTAAGTGGAAACTGTGACCCATAGACATTCGCACTCACAAGACCGCAATCCTAAGACTGCAAATGCGTTGCCAACCCTGAGGACTAAGATGGAATGCCTCTATGCTAGTAATTTCACCGGCTGTCTTATCCCCAAACCGGAACACAACAATGCGAACACTGCTGCTTGGCGGAAGGTTAATAGATGAGATGGTGGTACCGACCCGGAAGGACCCTGCACAAGGTCCTCCCAAAAGTAAAAGTAATGGCGGACAGGTTAGAAATAATACCATAAGACTGTCATCAAATCACGAGCAAGATATTTTTCTTTTAGATACTTACGTATATTTTGTTTACATATTCTCAAGTACTTTTAATATTATCGGAATTATAGCCAATCCATTACACTAGGCCGGCCACTTGTCACTTTACGTTAAGTAAAACGAATACCTTTTAGTAATAGTTATACTTTACGTCCTTCACACGTCGGCCTTCGGCCACGATCGGCCCACTTCGGCATTACTCGGGATAGAACATTACTAACTCGATCAAGTTTACGACGAATGGCTAAGTGTAAGTGACAATCGGAAAAGAATAAGAGTAAAAGCACTTATGAGAAAGTAAGGGTCGTCACTTATGGATGATGCTGACGGTACTAAATAAAAGTAAAATAAATAAATTAGCTTGAGAAAACCTACACCTTAGATATACTTTATTACCTGGGGATACCTAAACCTATAGTATAACAGAAAATAAAGTTTGTCTCCGGCTCTTTAGCAGTTTCTGTTGCCTATTGCCGCACGGGCGCTAGGGTTGCGACGATGCCCGTTTTTTGATACTTAATAAGCATGTAACCATCGGGGGCTTCTCAAAAATCTAGATCCACTGGCCGTCCGAAGGAATGTTGCTTTCCTCTGTGTCTTTTACCTCATTTATCACGGAGAATGCTGCAAGGAATTATTCGGATTGATACCAGCCGCTGGATTCATCGTACAACTCGTACCAAACTATCATTACATCAACACCATCTTGATAGTTGAAAATCCACTACCGTTTGTTTTCAAGCGCCTCCTTCCCACGTACCTTATCTATGTGGAATCAGCTCTCGGCGTCTGTATTTCCAAACCAATACGACTTGGGGGCTTTTAAAAAACGAGCCTACTCTTTTCAGCAGCACGGCAGCGCACCTGCGATTCCTCTGGTGTTGCGGGTGTTTATGGCTGGTGAACACTTACCATCAGGTGGCTCGCTTGCTCGTTTGCCTCATTATTCACATTAAAAAAAAAACAACAGGGAGCCGACGGCGTGGCCCGTACTAAACCGGCTTAGTGTGTCCTGGTGAGTTCGAAGATGAATTACTGTGTATGCTGTAACGTAACACCCCACGCTTTTTAAGTCAATTTCTTCTTACCTAACCTAGTAAGAAGAAATTGACTTAAAAAGCGTGGGGTGTTACGTTACAGCATAGGTGTGTTAGGTTACAACTGTGCCCACATTAGTAGTAATTAAAGACGTAAGAAATGTCTACTTTTTAACTTATGAACGTTATTATACTTATGATTTAAGTGACTAGACTATGCATCTCACTGTTATGAATAATAATCATGATACATACAATTAGTGTAATGAAAAATTTAAATAAGTTCCTACATGCAAATCATTAAACACCCTCCAAAAAAGTTTTCAAGGTGTGAACAACAAATTTAAAACTATCGGGGCCTGTTTCACAATCGACGAGTAAAATCTGACATTTAAAGTTGGCTCTCTCCATGCCTATTTTTAAGTGTAAGAAAGACAGAGGGTTAAATTTATCTGTCAAGCATGCTTTATTTGTCGATTGTGAAACAGGCAGTCAGTGTAACTCTGCTTAAAATGAGGAGAATAACTAAAGTCTACATTGTAGTCGCTAAGTCTTGTACAATGTGTGACCCACGTGAAACAACCTTCGCACCGGTACTTACTTTGTAAGCGTATAAATAATGCGAAACGCTTAAAAAGGTTCGTTTCGTATTAGCCCTACAACTACTTAGCAACTTTTAACACCCCCGCTGCCCACGGGGGTCTAAAAGTTAATATTCACTCCGATAAATAAATAAAGCCGACTTTGTGACACGCTACATGCCAAGAATCTACCTTCAATGGATAATGGAGTCCATCCTGTATAGGTATCAGAGAAGCGGGCCGTCAATGTAATGTAGCAAAATGACTCCGAACCTTTACAGTAATTGCGTTTGGAATAACTTGTTTAATTAAGCAATTCCTTTTAATTGAAACCTGTAAATCAGGTTTATTTTTATGACAGTTACATTTCACGCCGGCGTTATCGGCCGGTTGAAGCCTTTATTGGGCTGTTTCAGATTAAGTCTTTCATGTTATTGTTTCATTTTAAAATAAAATTTAAGTGTCATCGTTATTTAGTTTGGGATTTAATATTGACTGTAATAATATTTCTATCACTTTGTTTAACCAAAACGAAGGTTCTGTTTGCGCAATTGTCTATCAAAACGTGGGACTTAATTTTTCGTAAAATTCAAAATTAAAAATATTTATTCAGTAAATTGGCCACATGAGGGCCCTTTTACACGTCTCGGTAATATGGAGTGGATCTACTAGTGCTTTGGACAAGACCATTCATTGCGGAGAAGAAGTGCCGCAAGAAACTCCAGCAGAAGGTCTTTTTTTTAATGACTAAATACAATAATACTTAACACGTCATACAATAATAACACGTGTCGACTTTAAAAAAAGGGTAATAACTGCATAATTCCGAATAGTTATAAAACCAAACTGATCAAAATTCCGAATTCTCATTATTCTAATCGCAATTTTTAGATGGAAGACTTAACTTTTTGCTATCGCTTTTAAATCAAACCTAACCTATCCTACGTATGACAATTAAATTATGCATTTAATCTAAAATAGCCCCAGCGTAACGTGAAAAAATCGATAAAAAGGTAATTAAGAATTTTAAGGTGTTCCATAAAACATATCCTTATTTGTATGTCACTGTCATGCTCGCAGACTTATAAAAGAAAGTCCTAAGGATGTATTCTACTCGATATAACCATATCAATTTTGATATGATACCGTATTGGCAACGGTACGATATTATTTACTTGACAACGAAACGATTACAGGTCAAAAGCAATGGTTTGCCCTGATAATGACATGACTAAAGAACACCAGAAGTACGAGTATCAAGTTAGTCTGCAACTGTAGTTTAATCGATAATTAACCAACGATAAACGAATCACTAAAATGCGTATCTAAAACCGAATTAAGATAACTCATCGCCTATTACCGCCTTACCCGGCTTTTGCGCCATGTAGTGTTTGGACGTAATGAGCCGGGCATCGCGGCGCGCGGTGACCCGAGAGGCCCGGCGCCCCGGACCATGCACCCGGACACTGCGGCCGGACGTGTCCGAGGTTTCCCGGACACGTTACAATAAGGGCGTTCAGTGGAAAACAGATTAAAAGTAATTACCTATGATGCAATTTCACACAAATTGAGTGATGTAATTTAAAGTAAACAAATACATACATACCTTCACGCCTGTATCCCAGAGTGGGGCGGGCAGAGCTACAGAATTACCGACAACTCTAAAAACCGGTTGATAATTCATTAACCACACATTGCAAAAATAGGCTAACATGTTAACCAGCTTAAATATTAGTGACGTGTTGCAAGCCAATTGCCTAACAGTACTAAAAGCCTATATTCCCTTAGTCGCCTCTTACGACATCCACGGGAAGATATGGAGTGGCACTATTCTAACCCGACAACCAGACGGCTTAAAACAAATAGTTATAATAAATACAGGGCGAACGACATGAAGTGTTACCAAATTCACAAAATCGAGCCTGGTGTCAAAGTAAATGCGACTTACTATCGGGAAAATGTTTTGGAAGCTGCGTTGGAGCCTTGGGCACGCAAACATTTCGGTAGTAGACCGTGGACATTACAACAAGACTCGGCCCCGGCTCATAAAGCTCGTGTGAACCAAGAATGGCTGAACAACGCGTGCCACAATTTATTTCGTCCACACAATGTCTTTCGAATTCCCCAAACGCGAACCCGATGGACTTCTATTATCTGGTCCATTGTGGAGAGCAAGGTGAGGAGAAGAAAACATGCCAGTATGGATGCATTGAAGAAAGCGATCGTACGTAATTGCCATTGCATACCGCAGGATCACATTCGTGCAGCGTGCAACTCATTTTTCTACCGTCTGAAGGCCATAGACAGCAGAAGGTGGTCATATCGAGTTAAAATAAAGTAATCTTAAAAATTTGATATCTTTTTCTCATTTTTTTCTTAATAATGAATAATTTAAGACAACAAAAAAAAATCGTAGCCTTTTGAATTTGGTAACACATCATATCGTTCGCCCTGTAGTGGAAACATCCAAGACTAAGGGACAAGCAAATAATCGCGCTCATCACACAAATATTTTCCCTTACCGGGGAACGAACCCGAGATCGCTAGCTTCGTAGGGTCGTAACCGCATCGTCGAATTTACTTGGAAACCTTAATAATCACCAAGATCTGCCCGCGACTTCGTCCGTTTCCGAGCCTCGGGGCCCACGGTCCGAGAGTTTCTACCGCAAAAAATGATAATGAAATTATTACCTAATGCAAAATATGTATAGTAACAAGTTGGTTTTGTTAAAACCAAAATTATCTTTAATAAAATGAATAAAACAGGGATCACAGAAATTTAAATGCGCCGCCTTTGCATCACATTTAAAAAATGAAATACACGAAGTTTTTAAAACCAACACTAAGCCCTGTATTATACTGTCAAAAAACTTACGTATTTACAAGCACACGGTGCATTTTCCTGCATTCATTGCACTCTGCCCCCCTCTCCTAATTACCGTCGCGTAAGGCCCGGGCACACGGCGGAGATTACTTCGGCTCAGGATGGACGGACATTGCTAATACTGCACTAGTTAGTAAAAAAACTTATATGCTACTTTAAAGTTGTACCAAATTCAACTTTTTGCAGCGGGAGTATAAGGTTGAACATGTCGGGGAAGCTTCATGTCAGTTGCGTCTTTCTAAAGAGGACCGAATTCGAGCTGTTAGATAATACCTTAGCGGCTAGCACAACTTACACTTTTGTGTTTGTTTGTGTTCAGTGTGTCGTTTTTGTTTTGGGTTAGCTAGAGCGGGATGCACTGAGCGACAAAGCAAGCAAGTATTATGTAAAACCATTGATATGAATAATAAAACTAACGAGTTCAAACTCGGTGCGTCTGTGTTAATGCTTGTAGCAATCCATTGACGGACTGTTTTAATATTTTTGAGCCGGGAGCTATTGCAGCTACGTAATGTATCACGCATAGAGCAATTAAACTGAGCCTTTAAGTAGCGTAAACAGCGGAGATCCTGTTGCTTCGTTCCATCATCAAATAAGCTCTAGACTGAAAGGAAGAATATAACATTGTCTTTGAGTTTACAATGTGTTTAAAAGGGCATTGGATATGTTTGTATGAAGAATTTTTTGATTTACTTGATTTACATACATACATACCTTCACGCCTTCATTCCCAGAGTGGGGTAGGCAGAGCTACAGAATTACCAACAAGTCTAAAAATTTGTTGATAACTCTGTAACCACAATTTGCACAATTTACTTGATTTTTACATAGTTAAATAATATCGGAGCGGAGATATTAATCATTTAAGTAATCAGTTTTTGGTACGAAAAGTACGCCCAGGTATGTATACATATCTCGCCTCCAATGCACTATAGAGTATTACATTGCATAACAAAATGTGTTTACTTCGAATAATTCTATCATAATTAACCACTTTTACGAATGGCCGCTCACCTTGAAAATGTATGACTTATACAAATGATACCCCACACCCCTTTCAGCCTATTCCAATATCAAGAACTGGTTTCAAATTGTGTCTTGTACAGTCGAGGAATTTCATTGTTTACCAGTTTGACGTAACACGTCAATTTGCCGGGTTATGACTTTACTTCGTGTCATAGCCGTGTCATAACAGGAAATGTAAGTATAACCCGGCTATTTGATGTATGAAGTCAAACTGGTAAACAATCAGTTACTTTGACTAAACAATGAGTTGTTTTGTATGTATCCAACATTGGGTGCATCACAATCCACAGTGTCCAATAATTAACAGAAGCAATATTATAAAGCTTGTAACGAAATAACGTTGTACTCTGCTCATCTTAGAATTAATACTTTCATTAAAGTCTAGTCCTTATCATATAAATCAAGTCTTAACCTCTATTCAATAGCCTAAGTCGTATTGAAGACAACTATTGGGTCTTTGATTTATACGGATCCATTGACAAACTTCAGCTCCCGCCGGGTCTAATGTTCTCGCTCGTTAGACACGAATTAACCCGACGAGACCCGAGCGAGGCTCGCGGATTAATGGACCAACCTCGCTCGTCGATAGCTGTACACATGGGATATCTTGAGAGTAGTGGAAACAAGGTTACAGATGCGGTTGCGTCCACACTATCGATAGGTAATGAAGTGCACGTATAAGTTTGTATTCAGGTCATGATAAACTGTTACCAGAAAGATGCGGTATTTTTATAAAGTGGTGTAAATGTATGCACAAGAATTCGGAACAAGTTGGCGCACATGACGGGTCGTCACATCAAAGAGATTTAAGGAGCAAGGAATTGGCGGCAATGATTTGTTTAGCCAATTATCAATTTTAACGACTTTCATATTTTTTTTTTTTTTTTTAGCTTTTTTGGCTTGTAGTACTGTTAGGCGACGGGCTTGCCACCTGTCACTAATACACTGGGAAACATCTTAGCCTATTTGTGCAAAATGTGGTTACAGAATTATCAAGAAGTTTTAAGACTTGTTGGTAATTCTTTAGCTCTGCCTACCCTACTCTGGGAATGAAGGCGTGAGTTTATGTATGTATTTAAATAGCTTACACAATTTTGGAAGAAAAATTAATAAATGAATGTAAAAAAAAAAATTTTTCGTAAGTGAATGTTCAAGACATAGACAGTAATTAGATTTAATTGAATGTAGAAAACCATTTATTATTTAATTACTCGAGAAGTTTTTGAATAAAATATTTTAATTAAGAGTACAGAGCAAACTTCGATACACAAACATCTGAAGGGGAGTTTGAATAATAGATGACTGTAGGTAAAGTTTGTAATTGAAATAACTTTAACAAAGTCTAACAATGTAAAATTATTCCTGGAACATTTTTGACTGTGTCAAAGTAAAACTGTAAATGAAATCATAACAAATCTCAATCAAAGTGACGTAATCACGTTTGATTGATTACGTCACTTTGGAATAAATATTCCAAAGTGGTCCAGGAATCAAATTCCTTCACTATACCTATTAAGTATGTGTACTTCGATCTTTATCAAAAAATGCGCAAAAGATGAGGCATGAATCTTGCTACAAAATGAAAGTGTTCAACATCATCTTATATTAAAAACCCTGAACTTGACAAATGCATGCTATATTGCAGCCACCCTACGTCTTTGTTGACATGAACCACCGACGAATTTTATAAAAAACTATCTTAACCTTTTGAAATATGACGCAGCTGTATCATCTCAAAGATCGTTCACGGCCTATAAAAACGCGCGTAAGGCCACAGATCATTACAGCGGGCGCCCTTGAGCAGTTTCCCGCCGATACGTCAGAGCACGCGGTGCCGCGATCAGCCGCGCCCGATAGCGGCAGAGATTAACTAGCTGCAGCTTCATAATCGGAGGTGAAGGGAAGCTGCATGAATAAAATGCTTTGAAATTATCTCGGACGGAAACAATTTCGCTTCCTGCGATGCTCTAGCGGAGAAAATGCTTTTTAAACGTTATTGATGGCGTGAACAATTTCAAGTGGAAAAATACAACAGAAAGTTATGAAAATTTAACGGAATGTTGCTAAGTAAAAAATGTTCTAAAAATTTTATAGAACGTATTTAAAAAAAAAGCGTTCACCTGTTATTTAATTGAACTGAAAATCAGACAGCACTAAACACTAAATTTATTTATTTATTTACTAGGAGCCTCTGAGCTAGGCTGCGGACGGACGGAGTGACATGGCGGAACTGTAAGGGTTCCCAGTTTGATTACGGAACCCTAAAAATGACTGACTACTGAGTTTCTTGCGGCGTGTCTTCACAGACGTGGTCTCCTCTTGGAAAGCGCTGGTAGCCTCTTGACGTGTAAAAGTGCCCGTGCGTACTTATTAAATAAATGTCGTTTATCTTATCGTATCTTTTATCAATGAACGAATCACTTCTTAATTGGTCATCATCATGTCAGCCGAAAGACGTCCACTGCTGGACATAGGCCTCCCCCAAGGCTCTCCACTCAGACCGGTCTTGTGTTTTTCGCATCCACCGCGTTCCCGCGATCCTTACAAGGTCATCACTCCATCTTGTTGGATGCCTACCTACAGCTCGTCTCCCGGTCCGCGGACGCCACTCAAGAACCTTCTGGCCCCATCGGCCATCAGTCCTGCGTGCGATGTGCCCCGCCCACTGCCACTTCAGTTTAGCTATTTTTCGGGCTATGTCGGTAACCTTCGTTCTACTGCGGATATCATCATTTCTGATTCTATCACGCAGAGAAACCCCGAGCATGGCCCTCTCCTTAGCCCTCTGAGTGACTTTGAGCTTCCTTATGAGGCCCATTAATTGGTCACGGGCAGGTTTTAACAGTTATTGAGCAATATAATAATTCGGGTCACGTGCCATCGACACTCATACCGATAGCACACAGTAACACGAACACGTCCTGCTTGAACCTCGCCCGCGCGGGCGCAGCTGCGGATAATCGAGTGACGGGATTAACTCCAAGCTTTGTCAAAATTACAAACATTTGCTGTACGATTTATTGTGACGTTTTCTTTTGTATTCAAACTGTTTCTTACGTCTGTGACGTTATTTTTTTACGTTCGCAGAATAAATTCGTAATAGTTATTAAATATATAATAATAAAATTGTTAACAGTTAGATACAATACCAAGCAAAGCGGACTAAATAAAAAAATATTGCTGCCGTAAATTAATACAAAAAAACTAATTTGATATTTTCTATTTTATTAATACTTTATTCAGCTTAGTTTAATTTTAATTAAAATAAGTTTAGTCTTAACTTTTAATTGGGATAGCTCATATTTTTTAAATTACTCTTATTTGAAAACCATTTCGAGGAATAGGGTTATAAAGCAGTTCTGTTTTATTAAGTTTTTGAAATATTTATTTATTTCGGAAATTCCAACAAATGTATATTTGTGACCTTTGTTTGATTTTCGTTTTTGGCTTGAAGCCCTACTAGGTGCATCTTAGGGGCTAGGCAAAAACCGCTTGAAATAGTATGTTTTATTACACTATTACAATCACTTTTTATCACTAGATATCATATAATTGTCGTAATTTATCAGAAAATGCCAACCCAAATTTAAAATAATCATGTCATCCATAAAGTGTCTGCCAAATAAATAAAGATATTAAACCAGAACTATTGGGACAAATACAAAATTAATGAAATTGGTCTCTTAAAATTACCTATTCTTTCGAAGTAGAACGTAAAACCCGTGAGTTAAATTTTTTGGTCTATCCCAATTGTAGTACCTATGTTATTAAATAATAAATCTTGCTAATAAATGGTACATAAATCTGTTTACATTATTTAAGACATCATTTAATAAGAGTTTAAAATAGAAGGGAACAAGTGTGAACAGTGTCACGGTGGGTCATATTCACTGTCCTTATTAAACATTATTCACTCGTACGAATGTAAAAGTAACAAAAATTAAAGTATGTGGGAATAAAACTAAAATAATAAGGCACAATAACCTAGCGAAACGGCTTCGGCGAGTGCCGGACGAACTTAACAAGTAAACATGAAGCATTAACCAAACACTTCGAACAGTTTACTGCTACGAGATACAGTCAATTATCACTTTCTTGATACAAGACGAAGCGGGAATTCTACCGGCGACAGCCAACATCAACACGCTTATCAAGTTACTAAATATAACAACATCAAATAGCTCTGCACATATCAATAGAACAAAGGATATCAACATAGTACCAAACGTCAGTATTATTAATTAAACAATAATGTGCATCAAATTACATCGTATCAAATTTAATTACGCCATCAATTATAATCACTACTTGCAAGACAGCCGAATCTCAAAGCGGGGCAGCCATGACGGGTGATATGTGATATCACACGTTTGGAGCTAAAACACAATAAGACCTAGAATCACCATTATTCTTGTTAGTAAATTCTGGTCTAGGACATCTTTTTTTAAGAGTCCAATTGGCTCACCATTTTTTTTTTTTCCTAATGTAATTTTATTCCTAATCATCGCCACTCCTAAAGTGTTTTTTTACTGAAACGGTTTTTATTTTAGGGTTTTATGAAACAAACCAAACCTAATCTAACCTTATCTACCAGTAAGATACTTCCTGAAATAATAACGGTTTCAGTAAAAAACACTGTAGGAGTTGCGATGATTACGAATAAAATTACATTTGGACTACAAATAATTAGTTCAACTTTGGCGCAACCCTATTTTCATAATGCGGAGAGAGCTAGGCATAAATGAAGGGTCCACGGAAAGAACATGTCTGGTCACATTAGTAACTTTTTGAGATATCGCGATTTAAAAGTTAGGAACCATGTTATTTTGTACGTAATTTTCGTGTAGACGTTTTTTTAAGAGTGAAAAGATACAAGTTATATGAAGATTTATGTCTGAATCTGAGTATAATCTGATAAATAATAGTTCATTTCGTCCTCTAAATTTTGAGATTCAAAACTCATTTTCAAAAAAAAGTGACCAGACATGTTCTTTCCCTGTGGACCCTTCAAATATATTAGTATATCTGTGTGAGTTAAACTAAAGATTGTTTCTGACGTATTTATTCTCCTATATCTACGTCAGTATAGGCGCGTATTATGGTACCGTCTATATCGCTCTTGCACTTATATATTGGTCAACAAGTGACAGATTTATCCACGGTGTCCCGACTTTGACCAAATCATCATTTGACAAACTATATCCTCGCAATGTTCGCGGACAGATTTGACTGTCCCTACATGATCCGTTGTTGCCCTGCCCTTAACCACAAATTACTTTTTACTGTGTGTTCTAACAACTAGATTATAGGAATGTATATTACTAATAAATATGAATCTAAGACATTTGAAATACATACATAGATACATTAAATCACGCCTGTTTCCCAGACGCGTAGGCAGAGACCACTTCTTTCCACATGCTACGATCTTGACAAATTTCTTTCGCTTCTTCCACATTCATACATCGAGTCATGCACGTCGGTTTCGGGTACTTAAGATTCGGCCCTTTTCCAGTATTTCTCCGATTTGATTTGAAAAATTAAGTTTACGGCGGCCTGTTCCGACCCTTCCACTCACTTATGAAATAAATAACTGTTTTGTTTTACAAACTTTCATTTCGCAAAAATATATTTATGCTTAAGCCGTTACATATTGCATATGCATAGGGTTATTTAATAAGTTAGGTTAAGTTAGACTTTTGACCACGAAAAAATATAAAATATACCAGCGGGAAGTACCTGTTTGAAAAATTTAAGTTTGTAAAATGATATATTTAGCCAAATTATGATTTGGTAAAACATTAGTGAACCTTTATCCACATTGATAAACACAATCATAATAGGCTCGCGGTACAAGTCTTTGGCACGAATGACTGTAATAATATGTACTAATATGTCAGTGTTATATTCTGAGCAATATTAAGTCTTGTAATTATTTAATGTCTAAAACAACGTTTTAAGAAGGGCAACGTACGCCGCGCCGTGGGTCTGATTTATGGCCGGCGCTATCGTGTCATCGCATCTGCGATTAGCTGAAAGGGCTTACGGGGCCTATTGATTCCTCGGCTGTCGGGCCATCGCGATAGGCCGCCGATCTCCCGGGCAGTGGAGCGGGGGCCTTAGCTGGGGGAAGAGCATGTGGGTACTTAGGATCGTGGATATAATCACCTAAATATCAGGGGACAATGTCACACCAATTCACCTAGTCCCAAACTAAGCTCTAGGCTTGTACTATGGGTACTAGACAACGATATAAATACTTATATAGAGAATTATATACCTAAATGCATAGAAAACATCCATGACTCAGAAACAAATATTCGCGCTCATCACACAAATATCTGCCCGTACCGGGATATGAACCCAGGACCGCTAGCTCTATAGGCAGGGTCACTACCAACTAGGCCAACGCGTACCTACTACTGTGCGTATACCTACTATAGGGTACGGTTATCTTCTTAAAACAATGTCATCAAGGACGCGTTTAGCATAGGTATTTTGCATAACTCGAATCGCACAATTTCTACCACTATAATTAAATAGTCAAATAATTTACTGATAAAATGTATAACAACAAAACGCATCATTTATTGAAATCTAATATATGTCATGTATAATCAGTTGTCATGATCTTACATGGTCTTGAATATATGAAGCTGGCGGGATCTTTTCCCGGTAAGGCCGAATTTTTGTGAGACGCGACTTTGTTTTTTAACCCCCAACGCAAAAATGAGGGGTGTTATAAGTTTGACGTACAAGTGTGTGTGTCTGTCTGTGGCATCATAGCACCTAAATTGATGACCCGATTTGGATGCATTATTTTTATTTGTAAGTTGAGTTTCGGGTTCGCCGTTTTTGAGATATTGAGCTTTTAGGGGGTTAAAATTCTCCAATATAACAGCGATACATACTTTCAGTCCAGATATCTGTTAAACAGCCCAAACAATTTTCATGAAATCTTGCTGAAAACTATCCCGATTAATGTTGTTTTATATACTATGTTAAGATATGTAAATAACGCTTATATCAGAGAAATACGAAAAATACTCATACGGGCTGATATTTCGTTCAATTCTATTACACTACATTTTAAGAATGATTTTATTGTTTACTCCTTTGGTATACGTTGCACGTTGTATCCATTCCCTCATAACATCGCGGACGGCACTCACGATACACTTACGAGCAAATATATCGCACCTCTCGTCATAAAATGTGTGCGCTCGTTGACCTGCACTCTCTATTATCTATTTTCAACATAGATATCTTTCTATAGTATAAAACAAAGTCGCTCCCCGCCGTCTGTCCGTCTGTGTGTACGTATAGATCTTTCAAACTACGTAACGGATTTTAATCCGATTTTGATCAAACAGGCCAGCTGAAAGACGTCCACTCAAAAAAAAATATCAAAAATTCAAAATATTTATTCAGTAAATTGGCCACATGAGGGCTCTTTTACACGTCGGTAACATGGAGTGAATCTACCAGCGCTTCGGACAAGACCATCATTGCGGAGAAGAAGCGCCGCAAGAAACTCCAGCAGAAGGTCATTTTTTCAATTATTAATTAGGTACAATAATACTTAAAAGTAAGTTACATTGCAAGGTAATAAAGTAATAAATAATTATTAAAAAAAAAAAACAATACAAACAAAATCCTTACAAATGTAAAGTCAATAAAAGAAAGTTAAAAATAATGATTAGGAGAACAACATGACGAGGTCTCTACGTCAGGAACGATAATTAAAATAACTAAATTGGAAAAACAGGTCCTTGCAAGCATGAACAGACCGGACCCCACAGACAGCACCCGTTCACGAGTATGACGCGTATCCGCTGGACATAGGCCTCCCCAAGGCTCTCCACTCAGACCGGTCTTGTGCTTTTCGCATCCACCGCGTCCCCGCAATCCTCACAAGGTCGTCACTCCATCTTGTTAGAGGCCTACCTTACAGGTCGTCTCCCGATCCACAGACGCCACTCAAGAACCTTGTGACCCCATCGGCCATCAGTCCTTAACATTTAGGGGTCTAAAAATAGATGTTGTCTGATTCGCAGACCTAACTGATATGCACACAAAATTTCACGTAAATCGGTCGAGCCATTTCGGAGGAGTTTAATTACAAACACCGTGACACGAGAATTTTATATATTAGAAAGAAGATAGATAAATTCTGGATTAGAAAGAAAGAAAGAAAGAAAATAAGTTTATTTGGCAGGCATTTTACACTAGTAGGTATACAGATACATAATATAAGGTAATATAGATATAAAACTAACAACTATGATTACAGAAGCCTACCAAAATGGTCTTCACTCAGCTAATGTGATAAAACGTTGGGAAACGTTTCATCACGCTGGTTTTCAGTGAAGCCAGATACAATATTTATAACTAAGTAGGATGATGGCGCTGACTCCAAGCCAGACACGAACCGTCACCACACAATATCACAAGTAGCAGTTACTTACAAATAAAATATATATATATATATACAATAAGAACAAACAAAAAAATAAAAAAATACACATGCATAGGTATAGCCAGATACAAAGACCTCTTCTGAACAACGCGTAGCAACATGAGTAGTGGTCTTGGGAGTAAGCTGTAGGTAGGTACACGTAAAATTTCGAAAAGCACGACTGCCTATTTGAATCTGTGATTTCTGCGTAGATAATAGATGCTTTTTAAGTTTCAATTTGAATGAGCTAAGCGATATAAGCGATATTATGTACGGGTCTTTAAACTTACGGAAACCGATTTGACGCCGGGCTGGTCACTTGTCAATCAATAGAAAGAGATTATAGTAGGTGGCAAGCGTAGAATAACCTATGATGGCCGTCTCTAATTGACTAGCCGTGCCATAATATTACAATAATGGACACTCCTTCATTTCCGCCGGATGCTGGAGCGCGTCCAAGACGGTTAGGTGTCGCGCGAGTGAGCGGCGGTGTTTACGGCCCTCGGGCCCTCCGCAGGGCATTAAAGACCATCGGTGACAAGGATGGGATGATTTGGTAGAATAGTGCCGCTCCATAGGCCCAGCGTGCAATAGGATGTACATAACCAAGGCAATTTACTTTGAACCCTGTTGCAATAAGAAAAGGTTTATTTTCCTATGTCCATAAACTGAAAATGGCATTTTCGAACAATTGCAATTGAACTTTATTCCCTTGATTGTAGATTCAAAGTCCCAGTTACTAAAAACTCCCATTTTGCGGTATGGGGGGCCGCACGAGGTTAAAACATCTTAGCCTGATTGTGCAAAGTGAGGTAACAGAATTAGCAAGTTTTTAAAGTTGTAGGTAATTCTGTAGCTCTGCCTACCCCACTCTGGGAATGAAGGCGTGCGTTTATGTATGTATTGTTAAAAGTATCAAGGAATTGTGAAGGCAAAAAAGGCTCTATTCTGCTCAGAAAAACCGTATTGCTTTTGATCTATTATCGTATTGTTAACGTTATGATAGCTCTTATTTACTTGACAGTAACGGCGGCTGAGTTGGAAACGATACAATAATAAATTATAAGGAATATGGTTTTACTAAGTAAGCTGATGGTGAGAGGATGTTGAAACCCTACCAACAACATAATTTTTTTTTTTATTTTTATTGCAAAAACATTTACTAAGAAGACTAAGAAGACTATAGTATGTCCTACGCTAGTAATTTTACCAGCTGTCTTATACCGAAACACAAATGACTGAACACTGATGTTTGATGGCGAAAAATTCAATTAATTGTATAAGGAAACTTATAACTAATAGCAAATATTGGCAGAAATCCAACGTTGATTTTCAAGCGAGTTATTTTCGTTGCGGGTCTGGGGAAATGTAATTTGTTGAAAGACCCTTCCCTGAGGCAAACATTCAATATAAAGAATTGCTTCAATATTTATGACTACATAGGAAGTTTAAACCTTTTTTAGTTAGAGTAAACGAACTAAAGCACAAGGCACATATACATACACATACATTAACTCACGCCGTCGTTCCCAGAGTGGGGTAGGCAGAGCAACAGAATTACCAACAACTCTTAAAACTTGTTGATAATTCTGTAACCACATTTTGCACAGTTATTGTATTAGTGACAGGTGGCAAGTCCATCGCCTAACAGTACTACAAGCCTTTATTCCCTTAGTCGCCTCTTACGACATCCACGGGAAGACATGGAGCGGCACTATTCTAACCCGGCAACCACACGGGCTAAGCACAAGCACGGCAAGCACAAGGCAGTGAGTTTTAAATCATTCAAAATGGTAACCGCCAATTATTCAATTCGATTGGTTTTTACTCAACTGCCGAAGGAGGAGAGTAATGTGTTTATCAGCCTATATACAGGGTGTAAGGGACGGCTCACCGAAAACAGAAACCATAGCTTCAGACCATTGTACTGAACTGAAATCCAGTGGAAATTTTCCCGGGAAAACGAACATTTTCTCGTTGGTTTCAGTTTTCGGTGAGCCGTCCCTTACACCCTGTATAGGTATACATACAGGGTGTAAGGGACGGCTTACCGAAAACTGAAACCATAGCTTCAGACCATTGTAATGAACTGAAATCCAGTGGAATTTTTCCCGGGAAAACGAACATTTTCTCGTTGGTTTCAATTTTCGGTGAGCCGTCCCTTACACCCTGTATAGGTATACATACAGGGTGTAAGGGACGGCTTACCGAAAACTGAAACCATAGCTTCAGACCATTGTAATGAACTGAAATCCAGTGGAAATTTTCCCGGGAAAACGAACATTTTCTCGTTTTTTTTTCCATGTTTTTGCATATAAACCTATCTAGGACAACATATTATGACATACTGAAGCTCATTATGTAAAAAAAACTGTGAAAACGGCATTTTCACGTAAAAAACGAGAAAATGTTCGTTTTCCCGGGAAAATTTCCACTGGATTTCAGTTCAGTACAATGGTCTGAAGCTATGGTTTCAGTTTTCGGTGAGCCGTCCCTTACACCCTGTATGTATGTTTGTTCTAGAAACTAAACGCGCGGACCGATTTTGATGACTCTTATGTCAATTGATTCCTCTTAATCTTGTGAGTGTCACTAAAGATATGATAGTAATAAAAAAACAATATGGCGGCCACTAGACGCCATAATGTAAATAAGAAAAAAATATAAATCGACGAACTACGACAAGTGGGGTATCACTGAATAGGTATTTAAAAATCATCTTTAGATTTGTTTTATCATTTTTCAATTTGAACGACCATTTAGGATTTATACGACGCGCTGGCCTAGTCGGTAGTGACCCTGCCTACGAAGTGAGCGGTCCTGGGTTCAAATCCCGGTACGGGCAGATATTTGTGTGATGAGTGCGAATATTTGTTCCTGAGTCATGGATGTTTTCTATGTATTTAAGTATATATTTCTGTATATAAGTATTTATATCGTTGTCTAGTACCCATAGTACAAGCCTAGAGCTTAGTTTGGGACTAGGTCAATTGGTGTGACATTGTCCCCTGATATTTATTTATTTATAACGATTTAATTATTTAGCAACAACAGTCGGGTTTTTTGTTGTTATTATTTTATTTCTTTAGTAGGAGTTATCCTACGAGCGCTACAAAAAGCTGTGATAACGCTACGAGCATTTTTTTTTTTTTTTTTTTTTTTTTTTTTTTTTTTTTTTTTTTTTATATCATAGGAAGGCAAACGAGCACACAGGCCACCTGATGGTAAGTGGAAACTTACCCATAGACATTCGCATTCACAAGACCGCAATCCTAAGACTGCAAATGCGTTGCCAACCCTGAGGCCGAAGATGGAATGCCTCTATGCTAGTCATTTCACCGGCTGTCTTATCCCCAAACCGGAACACAACAATGCGAACACTGCTGCTTGGCGGTAGGTTAATGGATAAGATGGTGGTACCAACCCGGACGGACCCTGCACAAGGTCCTCCCACCTCCTTTGCTACGAGCGCTACGAAAATGCTGCTACGAGTGGGGTTGTAAACATATGAGTGTCCTACGGCGGAATGTTTTGGTTCACTTTTCACATTAACGCGTTTGGCTTTTTACACGTATTGTCAGAACAATCCGGTTTTTGTAGGTTTTTTAGTTGGTCATAGTTTTATTTGTTTAATTGATGAGTTTTATATTTAGTTTAATTACCATCGATTTTACCAAACAGGAATATGACTTACTCCGAGATTAAATAGTCGATACAGGTTTGGCGTTTTATCTAGGAATAAGACCTTATTCTCGTTTGGTCGAACCATCCCTTATAAAATTAATAAAACTAGGTAATAGAAACGACACCTTACGTCATTTGTGGTGACCAAAGAACTGTCGAAACGGTACACCGAGGGATGTCATATTAAAAAAAGACGTGTGGCACTCGGGGACTGCCGCGGTACAGCTATTGCATGTCGTACAAACGCACACAACGCCGTGTCGAAGACTGCCGAACTGAAACGACGTTAGACGATGCACGGCCTTCAAGCCACACCTCCTTGCCCGTCGGAGTGGGGAGCGTGAGGTTTTTTCGTTACGGAATTTCTGGATTCGGTCCCCGCGCTCAAGGCCCGCGATAGAAGCTATGCAATAGCTTAATAAAATAAAATAAATAAATATCAGGGGACAATGTCACACCAATTGACCTAGTCTCAAACTAAGCTCTAGGTTTGTATTATAGATACTAGACAACGATATAAATACTTATATAGAGAAATGTATACTTAAAACATCCATGAATCAGAAACAAATATTCGAGCTCATCACACAATCATCTCGTCATGTTATTTTTAATTTATATATTGTTATGTATGTTAGTCTGTAACGTGTTTGTAAATATGGGCCTTGTTGCCTGAAATAAAGTTATTTCTTTAATATTCCATTCTTATTTCACTTTTTTTTTGTGCGCAACTTTTTTTTAAATATTTCAATTAAAATGCGTATAATTATTATTCACTTGCAGTAATGATGTTTCATAGAGTTTTAAAAATTTCCTCAAAATAACGATTTATAAACGTTTGTACGGCAAATGAGGTGGAAGATAACTTGAATTTGCGACAGCACGAATCGCGAGGCGGGGAGCAAGCGTCAGGTGTTAGACACCCTTCTCTGTCGCACCCAGCGCCCGCGCCCGTCCCGAGTCTATAAATAACTTCCTAATCCTCTGATCTTAACTTGGCTTTCCATTGATCTATTGGATAATTATTTTAATTTTAGACATTCAGCAAACAGCAGTGTTCGCATTGCTGTGTTCCGGTTTAGGGATAAGACAGCCGGTGAAATGACTAGCATAGAGGCATTCCATCTTAGTCCTTAGGGTTGGCAGTGCATTTGCAGTCTTGTGAATGCGAATGTCTATGGGTCACAGTTTCCACTTACCTTCAGGTGGCCTGTGTGCTCAATTGCCTTCCTATGCCATAAAATAAATAAATAATAAATTCAATATAAACTTCTCCGTAGTATAAAACAAAGCCGCGTCAATTTGAATGGTGGGACGTTTATTATTTTGGGACCTCCTTTAATTTTAAACAAAAAAAATATAGCTTCCAACTACGAGGACAAATAAAAACTTGAATAGCTTTAAAAAAAAGTCATATAATACGGGGCAGGTGTAAGTACATACATGTTTCACTGTGAAGTGTCTTCCCGTACAGTTGTTTTATTTCATGAAAGCGGGTGGGCTTATATTTTTGTGTGAAGGTGCACGGGGAGCTGAAGGAATGGTCTATTCCCACTAGTTCCATTGACATTTCCATTGATGGAACTAGTGCGAATTTTTATTCCCACTAGTTCCATTGTTTATTACTCCAGATAATGGAATTACTGGGAATGATTTTTTCCAAGTAGTTCCATTTTAGTAAAAAATAAAATAAAGTGACGAATATTTTCTTTTATTATTAACATATTTAATATTATATTATTATTGAATGCAATTTTTTTTTAACGGTTTGAATGAGTCTTTATTATTTTTTTATAAAATGGAAATACTGGGAAAAAAACATTCCCACTAATTCCATTACCTATCTGAAGTCTTTAAATAATGGAACTGTCAATGGAACTAGTAGTAAAAGACCGAAGAACTTTTTTAAAAATACTGTGTGTGAATCGATGCATCTATTTAGAAGCTAGGTGCTATAGACAGACAGACCCGTTGACCTTATAATGTCTCTCTGTTTGCTCAGGGGGTGAAAAAGCTACTGTTATTGAAAGCAAAGCAAACTGCCACCATATTAAACCACTTTCATTTCGTATATCAACTTCTTTCATTAAAGGCGTGCGGCGTGCGTGCCGCGGGCGGCGCGGGCGGGCGCGGGCGGCGCGGGCCGGGTTCATAAAAACAACGCGCTTTTGTTAACAACAATAAAAGGAAATATATTGCTTTCGCCATAAATCTGGAGATTATTAAAAGGTCGGTGAACTTTCGTCGTACACACGTCATGGTCCGCCATTGTTAGAATTGTAGCGACACATTTATGTATAGCTAACATATAGGTAGGTCATCGATATATGTTAGCTACGCAAGCGGGCTCGCCAGTAGTCCTTTACCCATAGGCCGATGTAGTCGCTTGGGTAATAAATAATATATAGTATCTTTTGGTGTTTACCTTGACCCCAAGTAAAGACTCCTATAGAATATAGCGTTGTTTTAATATTGAGCTATGCTTTGCTTTTTTACCATCTTATCTTTGAGTACTTATATGATTAACTATACGTAGTCTGGTCATAAGTTCTGTCACACGGTTCGAATTTCGAAATTTGAACTCTGGCTGGAAAAATAAGTAATAGATTTGAATTTTGAAGACTTAGTAAAAAAAAAAATGTAAAAAATAACATTGCAGCCATTTTCAAACATGGAGTGGACGCAGACAGAAGACCGTGTCGCTGTTATCGCATTACACCTCTGTGGTTACGCACCAAACCAAATTTTCAAACTTTTACAAAATTTGAAAATCACGCTAAGGTTCGTATATCGTACCATTAAAAGATACCGGGAAGTTTCTTCTGTTAAGGATAGAAAGAGAAATGGGCGTCCACGCTCGGTTCGGACTACAGCCGTCATCAAAGCCGTGAAGGAGCGAATACGAAGAAATCCTGTGCGTAAGCAAAAACTTTTAAGTCTTCAGATGGGTATAAGCAGACCCACGATTAAAAGGGTGATTAATGAAGACTTAGGACTTCGGGAGGACTTCGGGCTTATCGAAAAAAACCGCACATCTTCTGAATGCTCGTCTGAAAAAAAATAGGCTTCAAAGATCGCGAGTACTCTTAAAGCGGTACGCGGGTAAAAATACCGCGAAATCCTATTTTCGGACGAAACATTTTTTACTGTGGAGGAAACATTCAATAAGCAAAATGATAAAGTTTACGCAACGACTAGTGAAGAAGCGAGCAGGCGTATCCCCCGCGTCCAACGTGGCCACCACCCGTCATCGGTCGTGGTTTGGCTTGGAGTGTCATATTTAGGCCTAACTGAAGTGTTTTTCTGTGAAAAAGGTGTAAAAATTAGTGCCGCTGTGTATCAAAATACCATCCTAGCAAACGTTGTGGAACCTCTTTCACGTACAATGTTCAATAACAGACACTGGGTATTCCAGCAAGATTCTGTACCGGCTCATAAACAAAGAGCACGCAATCCTGGCTCGCTAGTCTCGCTAGACTTCATCCGTCATCAGGACTGGCCCTCCTCTAGCCCGGACCTAAACCCCCTGGATAACAAAATATGGCAACATCTGGAGCAGGAAGCGTGCTCTAAACCTCACCGGAATTTGGACTCTCTGAAAGCATCCATCGTCAAAGCAGCGGCACAAATCGACATAGAAGTCGTGCGTGCAGCGATAGATGACTGGCCGCGAAGGTTGAGAGCATGTATCGAAAATCACGGTGGACATTTTGAATAAATGTTTAGTTATTAAAAAGCTAATTTTATTTTTAGTATATATATAGTATATATATTATATAAATAATTATTTACTAGTTGTTTTTATTTCATGTTTTATCTGTGACAGAACTTATGACCCGACTACGTACTTACTTGCGCAATTTATGCGTAACATTCCTTTATTTATTTGAACACTTACAAAGTAAACATTACACGACAAGTAAGGTGCATCAAATGGAAACATCATTTTATGTTGGCAACAAAACAAAACAGGAACTTTCGACTCAAGAATCTATTAATAAACAATAAATATGTTACTAGGAGTTTCTTCAATAATAACAAAGCATTTATTTATTTGTTTTTTGACGACGCGCTGGCCTAGTTGGTAGTGACCCTGCCTACGAAGCTAGTTGTCCTGGGTTCAGATCCCGGTAAAGGCAAATATTTGTGTGATGAGCGCGAATATTTGTTCCTGAGTCATGGGTGTTTACTATGTATTTAAGTATATATTTCTCTATATAAGTATTTATATCGTTGTCTAGTACCCATAATACAAGCCTAGAGCTTAAATTGGGACTAGGTCAATTGGTGTGACATTGTCCCCTGATATTTATATTTATATTTATATTTAATAGTATATTTCCCCGAAACCGATTAAGACGCGACGTCTTATTAGTGACAAGTGAGTAGGCTGGCTCTTGGCTCGCTCCCACTCGACCCAGATCGGAGTTTAGGCGCTACGGGCGCAATATCCGGGACGAACAAACGGACGGCGTCGTGTCAATGCTCTGTAAACTGTTTAGCGAGGAAATTGGCTTCGGTATATTAGTTTAGTGAAGCCCATTGGAGCTAACTGGTGTGTGATTGGACGGCGATGTCACGGTCAACAACTGCGGTGGAACAGTAACTATGTATGGAACCATGTCGCAGAAAGTCCATGGTTTTTTAATAGCTCAGAAATTAAAGTTGTTTACTTAACATGGTGTAAATTTGGACGAATAAATTCATTAAAAAGATGTTTCATTTAATCAATGTACTTGGGAAGTGCTGGTATATTTTTTCATTGTAGAAGTGTTTGTTCTGCGTACTTACTTTATGTTTATTTGTTTTATTGTCTTTTTGTCATAATTATTTAGTCAAAATTACGTTTTTTACATACTAACGAAACAATTTTAGTATGAGTAAAAAGTTCATTGAAAAATTTACAAACCATTAAAAAATATTGTAAAAAAATATATTTCCTTATTAAGCATAATTCTGTTAAAATAAACTTCGTTAGCAAACACCCTGTGATTTTTAAGAAAGGCAAAATGGTGTCATATGTTATATGCAGAGCGTAGAGCCAAGTGCCGCCGGACACGGGTCCGCACTCGGCCGCGGTTTATGAGCCCGACGTGTGCCCGCTTCATCCAAGCCTTGGCAGAACAGGTTTTTTATATTTTTAGCTGCAAATCCGTCATTTTTTATTTGCTTAGTCAAATGACTTCTTATAGAAGTGCGAACATTTTATAAAATAACTACATTAAATCACCGTGCTAGATCTAGTTTTTCAAGCAAAATATAATTCATTGGAATAGTTTGACACATAAATTTTGGTTATATAAAACGTCGAAAGGATATTGGGTAAGTTTGTATGAAGAAAATTGACATATTAGAGGAACGTCGAGTTAAGCGACTATGACGAAGCATATCTATTTTTAATTATATGATTATGAGTTTCATAATTCGTTAATGTCTAAAGCGTATTATAGGATCGAGGACTATCTAATAGACAAAAATGCTTGGCCTAAACCCGAAACTTAATATTTTTTATTTTTTTTCAAATTCAGTAACTTTGTCTTGTCTAGGGGACACCGTTGATGTAGGAAAACATATCAATCTTATGTGGTCGTCTTGCAGCGTCTTATATACTTACACCTAGGTAGGTGTTCTCTTTTTTTTCTTCTCCCTCTATCTCTCGCAAGATTTTGGTGTGTTTTCCTGCTGAAACTACGCAGCTTATTTAATATATATTTTTAATTTAATATTTATAGATTTATATAATGCTAGACTAAGTATACCATTGTAACATTAAATATATTTAAAAAATGACTGACTGCCGAGTTTCTTGCGGCGTTTCTTCTCAGCAGTGGTCTACTCTTGTGAAGCGAAGGAAATTTGTCAGGATCGTAGCAAGTGGAAAGAAGTGGTCTCTGCCTACCCCTCTGGGAAACAGGCGTGATTTAATGTATGTATGTATGTATCTTTTATCTTTTATCATACGGCGTTGCTTGCGGCGATATAGGAATGTAATATAGTTTCTTATTAATTGATAAGTGGGACTACGTAACAGCATAATAATGATCAAAAACAATATTTTAACCAAAAATGCAGACTTCATTATAAACTTTTATTTTTTGGAGAAATGATTTGAATTATTATTTTTAAAATTTATTTATTACTTTTTGACAATCATGATGCAAATTTATCCTTTTTTTTATTAAATAAACTAAACAAAACAGTACACCCATACAATAGCAAAATTTCGTAAATAAAATAATGTCTTTTTTTGGGGTCGGCAGACCTACAGAATTACCAACAACTCTACAAACTTGTTGATAATTCTATAACCACATATTGCACAATGAGGCTAAGATGTTTACCAGCGTATTAGTGACAGGTAGCAAGTCCATCGCCTAACAGTACTACAAGCCTTTATTCCCTTATGTCTTCCCGTGTATGTCGTAAGAGGCGACTCTTACGACATACACGGGAAGACATGGGGTGGCACTATTCTAACCCGGCAACCACACGTAATACAAAGAACGTTAATTTTTCAACAAAGAAGGACTAAAATAAAACAAGACCCTTCACTGGTCTACAATTTACGTCCTAAATCATTGGATCGGAGCTCATCTTTGTTTTTATTAGTCGGACCGTAAGGGACTGCAGGGTTCGGTGGGCACGACAGCGATATCTTTTGTCTCGTACCCAAATAGGTACCGAATCACGACCTTGAAATGTTCCATACGAGGTGATCGGAGATCTATCGCGAGTATTTAAAATTTAAACGGCTTGACGGATTTTAACATGGTGTCATTCGATTCGGCTTAATTGTCAGAGCGACATAGGGTAAATAATATTTCGGAAGGGCGTCCGCAAAAAATGGGGGAATAAAAAAATATTTTATATTAAAACAACATGGTTCTCAAATGAAAGTAAATAGCCCATTCTAAATATTATATACATTATATCAGTTTGATACTACCATTTTGACAAGAAAGTCAACAAAATACGTAAATGTGAAGTAATTACCTCATTGTGCTAGAAAGAAAGTTCCGCTTGTAATTATTTTTATTTTTCATGTTGCGTACGTCGCTGCGTGGCGTCTCCAAAGGCTAACAACTTTAAAAATTCAATTCGAAACGTGACGTAGCGCTACGAGATTTGGCTGCTACGACCTCTACGGCGCTACGCCACAACAAATCGCTACACAGAGCTGAGAGGAATTTAAAGTACAGTCAACACCGCGCTGCTCCGGCCATCAATAATAGCCCTTATGTAATAAAATTGTCGAATAACGATGCAATTTTGTCGTATATTATTGTTACAACTACCTACTATGTTATTCAATTACCGTTCTTTCTTATATTGTGAATCCAAATGTGTGTTTGTTTGTTCTATTTTCACAGGTAAACGCCGACTGACTGATAAATTGACGTGAAATTTGGTACTGTTAATGGTAAAAAATTTAGAGAAATTATGAACAAATTCCATCTGCTAGGAAATCGTTTACCACGAGAAAACGGTTTCTTATCGGAAAGATTCGCAAGGAAAAAGCAAAATTCAGTCTCTCTCTAACAAGCTACTACTTATAATAATGGTTGGGTCAGCTTTCTTTATTTTAGTTCTCTATTTCGCTCTATGTTCACATCGTCTTCGAGAATTCAGCAAATTGTCAATTCAGTATTATTTACTTTTCATATTCGTTGATTAAAGTTTAAAGTTGAACTCAATGCTGAATGATTTGGCCCCTAAACACACAATAAAACATTTTTAGTTAAAGTATCCTTTGTCTATTTCTGTCAAAGTCAAATCGTCGGTGATAGTGCAAAACCGCGCAACTAACCAAATTTATGAAAGAGCAAAATAAACCTTATTTGGTAAGAGAAAAGGTGCATTTTGCTCCTTATTAAAAATGTTACTTACGCGGTTTTGCAGTTTCACTGACGAAATATCACGATGAAAAATAAGGACCAAACATATTTTATACAAATACAGCGGCCGTTCACAGATCAATTAAATAATTGGGATTGTTCATATCTTTACAATTGCTCTGATTCGAAAACCATTTCGAGGAATAGGGTTTTAAAGTCGATCTGCATTATTAAGTTTTTAAAATATTAATCTATTTCGGATATTTCGACAAAAGTATATTTAACCTTTGTTTGACTTTCGTTTTCAGCTTGAAGCCCTCGTAGGTGCGTCTTACGGGTTAGGAGTAAGCCACTTCAAATAGTATGTTTTAATACACTGTTACAGTTATTTGTATCATTAAATATCATTTAATTGTTGTACTTTGTCAGAAAATTGAAATCCATAAAATGTCTGCTAAATAAATAAAGATATTAAACCAAAATTATTGGGTCAACTACGAAATAAATGTAATTGGTCTCTTAAAATTAACTATTATTTCGAATTGGAATGTAAAAACCATGAGTTACTTTTTTTGGTCTATCCCAATTCCGACCCCGAAACAGCTCAACAGTGATAAATAATGATAATACGCAATCGCAGCACGCGGGCAGCGTCGCGCGGGTCCGCGGCGAGATCGGCGCGATAAATCCGCTGAACATGCTGACGCGGCGGCGCGGGGCATAGGCTGAAGCGGTTTGTTACACTGAAAAGAAAGGTCGCTGTCGCATAAATACTTATATGTAATTATAAATACTTTAATACGTATAAAAAATCCAAACTCAGGAGTAAATAATGAATATTTTCGACTTTAACCTATATTAAAAAACTCAGCGTTGTTGATTGGAGTTGTATATTTGGCTTATTTTTTCACTGGGTCATGTAATATAGGGCATGCTAGCCTGTAGCTAAGGGCCCAAAGGCCGTGTTTCGATGGCAACTTTCATAATCAAACGACATTGTACTTGTCAATAAATTCGTATTAGGTAGCTGATGAGTACTAACACTCACTGAGAAAACAAGGTTTTTTTTCTCTCACGACATAAATATATTTCGCTCTGGGTTTCTATTCTAGGCGTTAAAAACCATATCAACTTTGACCTTTTTTCGTATTGTTTGTGTGTTTTAATAACTCTTATTTACTCGACTTTAATCTCGGCCGATTTAAAAAAAACTTTTTTTTATCTTTTTTACCATAGCAGTTCAAATACGATATGGTTTTCACCGTCTAGATTAAAGACCCCCAGCCAAAGCTAATTGCAGACCACCAAAGCATCGCATAGCCTGTAGCTTGTGCTGCCCCGAGCGCCGGCGCGCAGTTGTTTTCGCGAGTAATCGTCACAAACAGCTCGGTTGGCGGCAAACAACGACCGCCGCCGGCGCCGCACGCGACACGCGGCCCGCGCGCAGCCACGCTAATGCACCTATGAATCACTAGTTATGCCTGCGACTTCGTCCGCGTACAAATCGTTTATACAGGGTGATTGCGGGGTCATGCGGCAACAAAGTAAACTAAAACTCACTACACCATTTGAAACATAACGTAGTAAATTTGAAAGCGTTACGACAATTACTTTGTTAGGGTTCCGTACCAAAATGGTAAAAAATGAACCTTTATGGCGAGACTTCGTTGTCTGTCTGTCTGTATGTCATAGCAGTTTTTCTCAGTGACTAAAAATGCTATTAAATTGAAATTTTGTGTAGTTGTATAACTGGCTTGCGTGCATCTGGTTTTAGTATAAAATTGAAAAGGGCTCTAGAATGAGGGGTTAAAAAATGAAATTGGTTTGACTATAGCAAAATATGGGGTATCATATGGAAGGACTCTGCACATTTAATTTTTTTTTGTTTTTTTTGACTTTTTTTTGACTTTGTCATTTATATAGTCACGAACACTAATATAAGAATATAGATAATATGTCCGCAAAATATTCCGTAGAAAAGTCTATCTAGTCTATTCCCCTTAACAGCACTTGTGCTTTTTTGAGCCAAAACGATATGCCTAGCTGCCAAAGCTTACACCTAGGTTAATTTGACCAATCAAAATACTTCACCAAATTAAACCACCAATCACAATACACATTGACTGTCAATCGGAACGTTAGGTTCTTTTTGGTATGTAAACTCTTTTACTAATTTAACTCTTTAAAAAAACATTTTATTTGGTATCAACCAACCAGAACGCAGCTATATTAAAATCGACCAATCAGGTAAAATAATTAATTTCTCAAATATTACGTGTTTTTTAGTCCCTATTTCACAAGTTAAATCGATTGTGCAACTTTTTTTAAAATATGAAACCTCGCAAGTGCGCATCAATTTAAAAACAAAGTTAACCATGCACACATATTTTGTTGTTTTCGAATGTTTCCCGCTCGTTTATATTAAAGAGTAAAAATCTATAAATAAAATTTTGTTAATTTAATTTTGCATTTTATTTGAAACCTAGTCGTAGAAAAAGTATTGTATGCAACGGTGTATAACTAAGTCAAAAAATAATCGTGGCGTCTTGCTTTACGATGTTCGCCTGCGTCTCACATCGTAACCACACCACTCGTTTTTTTGGCCTCTCTTATACAACTGTTGCATAAACTACTATAAATACTGTACATTATTTGTAATTTTGTTGTTGATAAACTGCGTGTACACACAGTCCAGTAGAAATGAATTTATACACTTTTTCATCTTATTTCATTGAAATAGGGTCCTAAAATATATACATAATATATCTCTGTGGTGTACCCTTGTTATATAGACACTCATATCATAAACATTATCACGTCACTGACTTTTTATTTTATAGAAAACGATTTTCTGCTGAACCCGTGTTGGTTTCAGGTCAAACCTAACCTGACCTACGTGAATCATATTTACCAAAACCTGAAATCAACACACGTTCAGCCGAAATTAGTTTTCCATGTTTTTTTTTTTTTGTGAAGTGATAGTGTCTACGATTTTTTTGTCTATAAAAGAAAGAACATCCATGTCTTTTTACTTGTACGTTTGATTTAAAATCAGCGGTTACCGTACCGTTTAATTTACTAAGAGAAAACGTTGTGGTCTCATATCCATATAAATGTTGATTGTTTTTACTTTGTTCCAATTTTTTAATCCATTTTACTAGTCTGTAAACAATGTTGGTCATGAATGTCATGATCATGAGCAGGGATCGGAAATTCGGATCGATATTTACCTATACTTTCGCACCGGCTTTGTTGTTCAGTTGTATGGAGGCGGACTCAATCATAGAATTCATTACTAAAATTACTGGGATTTCAAAATAAATAAATTGCACCGGCATTAATTCATAATCAATTATTTATATTAACTGTTTGAAGTTATTTTTCATGTATAGATTTACCAAATGTTATTTAATTTACCTGTAACTCATTAACCTAACGAATTTATAGGAGCAAAATGAATGTTTTATCCAACATGTAAAGTAATTATTATATTAACATTTTGTAGAATCCCAAAATCCCAGAACTTAAATTATTAAAATAATATTTTTAAGAAGCCGACGCCATGTTTGCTTGTCTTTTTCCGGGATTTTGCCAACTTTAGGTAAATATCGATCCGAATTTCCGATCCCTGATCATGAGTCATCTCATCATCAACCCCATTGACCTATTGTAGGGCCATTACCAACAGACCGTCGGGGCAATAAATCATTTTATTGGACTCTCGCTCGCACTCGTGGGGCTTATGGCGAGCGAGAGGGATGAGTGTACGAGTGCGAGCGAGAGACCGATAAAAATGATACTGAAACTAAGGCCAATGTGATGTATTGTAATGTTTAATGTTAAACTGGTTAGCAACAACGGGTTCAAACGGTTAGTGACACACAGACCGACCTGCGTCAGAGAACATCCGCTGGTAGATCTCGTCGCAATCTGTAGGAATAAAACAAACTTCAACAAAACGAAACAAAATTGTTAAACATTAGACATACATACATACATACCTTCACGCCTTCATTCCCAGAGTGGGGTAGGCAGAGCTACAGAATTAAAAACAACTCAAAAAACTTGTTGATAACTCTGTAACCACAATTTGCACAATTAGGCTAAGATGTTTAACAGTATATATTAGTGCCAGGTAGCAAGCCCATCGCCTAACAGTATACTACAAGCCTGTATTCCCTTAGTCGCCTCTTACGACTTCCACGGGAAGACATGGAGTGGCACAATTCTAAGCCGGCAACCACACGGCATTAACCATTAAACATTAGATAAATTAAAAAAACCGGTATAATGGTGATCTCTTCTTTCAGAGCTGTTATCTCTTAAATGCCTCAACCAATTATCATAAAACTAAGCACTGCTAGAAAACCTGCGTTAAAAAAAGTTTTCGCGACGAAATCCGGTCATCTTTTTAAGAGTTACTTTTCCACAGACAAGCACATATACATAGCTGTCAAACTTATAACTCCCCTCTTTTGGCGATGGGGGTTAAAAAAATAAAATTGTTTGGATAATAAAGTGCTAGCCTACATGAACTAGACTGAAGCAAATTGAAACAGGCTGAAAGAGAAATAGGTTTACAAATGTAAATGAAGAAGATTGATAGACGTGTAGAAGGTTATATAATTCAGGAACCTAGGTTTTTACGTATCGTATTTGTCAGATAAGAAAAATAAAAAGAAAATAATACACTGGTAAACATCTTAGCCTGATTGTGCAAAACGTGGTTACAGAATTATCAACAACTTATTTAATAGTGCTTGGTAATTCTGTAGCTCTGCCTACCCCACTCTGGGAATGAAGGCGTCAGTTTATGTATGTATGTATGTATTTGTCAGATTATACGCTACACGTTTCATGGAATTATTTTATTTTTTCTTGTTTCAGACGTATTTTGTTTTCGTTAAAGAATCAACATAAAAAAGTACCCGTTTGTCGTTGGTCTAGACGATACAAAAGACTAGACCTATAAAATTCTTAAATTACAACCTTATTTCTGTTTGGAAAACAATATGTATTTTAACATATAATACACACAATACACACATACATGCAATGTATCAACGCGTACATATTGTTCATAAAGAAAAGAAACATTTTGATTAAAACTTCTGTATCGAAATGGCTTCCATTTTTACGTAAACATTTATCAAAACTCCGCGAGAGATCTGTATGTTTACACACGAACCAACTTTAGACATTAACATGGGGCAGCATGGTATTGTTTTGCTTGTTATCCAACCCTCTTTTGAAATTACTGGCATAAGAGTAACAAATCGTCCATTTTATATGCAACCGTATTCATATGCGTGAACAGTTGAATGTGTTTCACCTTTAAAATTGTAGTTGTACCCTTTTAAAACAGAGGGGTGGAATTGGGGTAAGGTCGTTGGAATCGTTGAGGTGTCTTGGCGCACCGCCAGATGGCACCGCGGCGCGCGTGAACCAATCACAGTCACGAGTGACAGCTTGATGTATACATGTGTATGCTTTTGCGGTTTGCTTGCGTGTTTGTGTGTGAGCGGTGACGTCATACTTGAGGTATTGATGTGAATTAATAACAAATATCGAGAAATGTATTGCATACTTCTTGCTATCTCGCTTATTTTTTTAAATTAAAACAATTATTGTTTATTAGATTTGTATGATTTAGTGGTTAAACCTTATTGTCACTGATATAAAATCCTTGAATTTTAGTATATATGAATTCCATTATTTCATAAGGAAAAGTAATGGTTGGGACAAATGGTGCTTTTCTACCACGTTTTTAACTTTGTAATCTACTCTGGATTAATATTATGAACAAGCTCTCGCCTTACAATTTTTTCGGAAACAAAAAGTATCCTAGGTTTTATTAAACCTGATAATATGGATAGTGTAAAAAAAATCATTAATATCAGTCATAATGAAATACCTTAGTTACTAAGTTTTAATATGGTTAATAGGTTATATTTATACACAATTTTTCATGTTTTTATTTATTGTTTTAAAGGGTCTTTCTATAACAGAATAAATCGGCGAGTCGATCACCATTTTTGTCATTAAATGATATAAAAAAAAATGCAGTAAATTGGCCGCATGAGGGCTCTTTTACATGTCGGTAATATGGAGTGAATCTACTAGCGCTTCGGACAAGTCCATCATTGCGGTAAAGAAACGCCGCAAGAAACTCCAGCAGAAGGTCATTTTAACAATCATTAAATACACAAAATAGGATGGTAGGATGTAGGATGTAGACTGTAGAATGTTTAAACGTTTAAACGTTCTTTATCACCACAAACTAACGATTGGAATCCATCATCAATAAATTCAACTACAATCGTAAAACGATCTTTAACCGGGTTCCAACCAACCACAGCTCCGCACCGCCGCGCGGCTGGTACGCGCCCGCGTGCGTGTTTCGCGCGATGGCCACGTATCGCGCGCGCGATTGATACGCGGCACGCGCGATTCTAAATACGTTAAAGCGTGCCGTAACAATGGCTCCGATTGGCGCACCCCCCGACCCCCTAGCGGAGTGTTGGCCAGTCTGTTCACTCATACTAAAATTAATAAACGGGACTTAATAACCTTTTTCATTAATCAAGCCTGGCCTACCCGCTTGCAGGATTTGACCATAATTAAAGCCTTTGCATATACTGTGGCACGGACGGTCTAAACACAACTGATACTGTAAGCTGTTAGCTGTATTAGAGCGTCATTCTTAGCAGGTTCAAAGTCATTTATCATTTACATTTTACCAGTCATTTAAATAGTTATAATAGGTACATGACAATGTTTTTTTAATTGTTTCAATTACTGAAACGTCACATTTTATTTAACAAATAGGTAGTGATTGTTTTCCCAGCAAATCTTTAACTATCATGGGCCTTTTTTTGCATATTATTTCCGTATCATTATCGTATAAACTCCTATTGACTTGAAAGTAATGGCGGCTGAGTTCAAGACAATATTCATTCGATCAAAGAGCACATTTTGTTTTTATCAATATTTTCAGTTGTAACAGACGAGAAAATAAAAATAATTGATACGCATAACCTAATATAGCCAAATTCATCCATGTCGTTTGTCCCAGGGCTGTCGCGATGAAACGCAAATATTGTTCAGCGCTAATGCAATACGATACGTTAGGGTTGTCACCGCTAAACCGTTACGACTGCCATAAAAATACATGGACCCGCCTTATTTATTCAAATGTACCGAATTGCTCGCTGCTGGTTTAATATGCGATGAGTGTTGTTTTTTGTTCATTGTTAATTCTGTTTTTAAGAAAGGTAAGGAGCCTTTATGACGCGTAAAAGGTGAATAAGAGAGTACATGACGGACTTCAATTGTTACGGCATTATACATACATATGTATAACCATGGTGCAAAAAGTCAATAACTATATGTTAATGTAATATGGCTTTACGTAACTTAAATAAAACAAGGTTTCTATGCCGAACAATAAAATAAAGTGAACGGTTGCTTAAATTTAAGAAAGTATAATGTAAAAGAATAAAATTGACTTTGGCAAAGGATAAATCTCGTTGGAGGACCAATTCCGATACATGATCTATTCTAGCGATAACTAGTGTATTGATATCGACGATGATGGTAATTTTGAATTATAACGATAACATAATGTTTTTAGGTTCTTAAGGCAGTTCAAAACGGTATTATTTGAGATACTTATTTCTAAACTGCTCTTCTGTGGTGAATGCTAATTGGTATCAATGTTAGTTTTGTAAAATAATAGCTTACACTTTTTTTTTGCATTTGGGAACGTAATTATTTGATTGAAGATAAAAAAAATGTTGTTCTAACTTGACCTTACCTATACCTTTATAGCAATTAAATTATACATTTAATATAAAATAGCTCCACCATTACAAAGCTTTATAAAACACGCAAATAGAAACGGAATGTTACGGAGTTTCCGTTTTGTCTGCGGAGCGACAACCCTACGGAGTGCTAAATGGAACAGTTGCGGTGAGCATTAACGATCCTCGGCGAGTTAAGTGTGGCAGCCCTGTGGCCTTACCATGAGTTATAGTTACCGTACTCACTAGCGAGTCGAATGCTCTGTCCCTCGCACTCTATAACAATACTGTGAGAGATGCAGCATTCGACTCGCTAGCGTAACTCATGGTAGGAGTACTGTGGCACCCGGAGCGTAGAAATAGACACCGCATTGCGAGCGGGGTAGTCACTGACTTAGCAAAAATATGCTTCTTTCTCACTCAGTCCTGCTGTCACCTTAAGGTGTTATTCTTAAACAGCTTACTTCTGAATTCATCCACAAAGTATTAACCAGCAAACTAAAGTTACCCTGCGCACTAAACCCGGGTTCTCTACCGCTCCTTCGTCAACGAAACTAGCCTAGTTGGTTAATATCTAAGGGCGATTTACGAGCGATTCAACTCCTGCATTCTCAAAATGTGCTCACAGTTTTTCTATCCTAGTAGTAGTAGTAGTAGTGGTACTGGATGAATTCAGCTAATGAAGCGGGACAATAACCGTATCTTATCTTACAGATGGGACCTTTTGAATACAATTCGACCGTTTTGGATATTTAATTAAAATATGAAATCGTCTCCCAAATTTTATATAAAACATTGACAAAGAAATAATTTAACAAGGATTTAAAAATATTATTGACAAATAAATCTATCCACAGCTTAGGTGATTATTTTAATGATAGATATGAGTAGTTGTAGGTATGTGCACTTCGATAACTCTAGATCGCCAGAAAATTACGTGTTGTTAAGCTAGCCCTCTCATGTAGTTGTGCCCGTGCAGGGCGTCCCGTCATGGATACCTACTAACGTATGATTCCACAAGCCTATTACTCATCTGAACATGCAGGTTTCTTCACGATTTATTTTTCCAAGAGCATCGGGTAACGTATTGAAGTTAGGAAAACTCCTAGACGACACCTTAAACCACTGGACCAACGACGCTCTGTCAACAGTACCTACGCACACCCGTAGCTCTATCCCGCTCGCACTGTAAGCAATCATGGCTGCTCTAGGATGCCTACAACGTTTAATACCGCCTAATGACTAAGGCCAACAAATTATATTCTAGCAACTTTTAATAAGCGCTTTCATCAAATAATGCACGTGTTTAATTAAAAACATTCAAAATGCTGCCTGAAACTAAAGTCATTATAAACTCGGAATGCTGTTTAATATTTCATGTCGTTAGCCTAACATATGGCCTTTAGCCTGTTGTTATCACCCTTTTGTGAATGCGGACTGCGTACAAAAAACATGTGTAGCTATGTACAGGGTGACAATTAAAAGTATTCCAATTATTTCGGCTAGTTTGGCTGACAATACGCATTCCGTTTTAAACAGTGCTGCGTGTAAGCGCCGATTGAAAACGCTTTGTCCGCCCGTTCGCTGTTATGGACGACGTTCTATGCATTTAAATTATTTCACAATGGGTTTACTGTTTTGCTGTAATTGGTTCGGTTAGTTTAACTTTACGCGACGAAATGGTAATGTTATCGTTCTTTTTCAACGACTGGATTCTCTTCGCCTTCATTGATAGTGAGTATTGCTATGCTATGGATAATTGCGTTGCCGATTCTGTGGACTTTTTCTTTTAAAGATTGTACAATGTACACACAATAAAACCAAAGTATAAATAAGTCTCGGTTGTCTGTCGGTTCACACTTTCTTTGGCTTTAAGAATTATACTGACTAATGTCAGTTTAATTCTGACAGTTTTTTCTTTTTGGTTTTTATGGCCTGGTTGCAGGAACCTTTATGCCACAATTCTGACAGTGATACAAATACGAGTACTAATTATTACTGCGGTCTGACTGTAATAGTAGTTATGAGTATGTTAATGAACAGAGTGTCCCTAGAAGTCGTGTCGAACAGAAATCTAGAAGTAAAGTATTTAAAATTGTATTTTTGAATCACCTCTAATACCTAATGTTCTGCGAACATAAAATACTGAAAAACACGATCCTGTTTTAACAACCTTTCTTAGGATAAATCAAATGTAGGTATGGAACAGTAGATAAAACGTTTTCATAGTATAAATATTAGTAGTTTTGATCTGAAGTCACCTCGCGCATTCACTTTAAGTGCTCCCTAGGTCACCTGTAACCGCTGGTCGCCCTGCCTTATACACTTAGCAGATAACACTCACCGACGACGTGGAGCGTCACGAAGAACGAGCGCACCGGCTGCGTGGAGACTTGGCACTCGTAGACGCCGGCGTCGCGTTGCTGCGCCCACTTGATGTGCAGCGTCCAGTCGTCTGTCTGCGGCGAGTGCGTCGCCTGGAACCGCTGGTCCGAGGTGTACGTATAGCCGCCCACCGTGAGGATGTGCAGGTCGCGGTGCCGGATCCAGGACACCTGGAACAGAGGGAGTCAGTCAGTACAATAGTTCCGATGGGCGCAGTAACAAGGAATAACAGAATAAAACACAGCTGGCCTATTGCCAGTGGAACAGTGGTTTTTACTTTGAAAGCATACTCGCCTTCAAACTGTCAACATGAAAACGCTTGCGATTGCGAGTTTGTTAGGCAATAGACCAGCTGTTCTTAACTAGGCAATAAGCCGGTCTGTGATCAATGTGAATACAGGCTGATTGGATGATGAATGACGTCACATATGAATAGCCAATATATCTTGCTTAGAGGACTGAAAAAACCTTGTTACGAAGAATTCAATGTGTGTTCGGTTTCTTTTTTTTTGCAAGGACACGGTACCTACACTTGGACCTACTCACGCCACCTGATGGTAAGTGGGGTCTGAGAAATTTGAATTCTCAAGACTGCAATCTCAAGAATGAAATCTGAAGGCTCCAAATGCGTTGCGCAAGACAGAGTTCTTCTTTGATAATATTTACACAGGTTGAATTTGACAAAACATTGTACCTAATGTTATTAGAACGCCTTTTATACTGTCTCGAGTTATGGTCAGCCTGACTTTGCATACACTTCTCTTTACTATCGTACATAAAGTATATAAAAATACATATATTTTCTAAATCTACCAAGTATTTTAAGTCCTCGTAAGGTCGCGTGAAACTCGGCTGCATTTCGGTTAAATTTATCACCTCGACCGAAGTCAAACCGAGCTCTATGTAAACTCTCCGCCAAACATGATTTTCGTTGCTTTTACGACACGAGGCGATAAAACACAGGGTTTACGCTTATTTCGTCGGTGTTAAAATTGGCAAAGCTGAAGATTTTTTCGTGAAAAAATAGTCTTTTATTATGAAACAATTTGGAATTGAGATGAATGAACAGCTCTGCTGTCGGAATGTTCGACGCCTACTTATAAGTATACTGTCGAGTTAATAAATATGTGTACACTTTAGTACACTGTCACTTTTACCGCTGTGACAATTCTTATATGGCAGTTTAAACATGTCATTAATAAGACAAGGTACTAAAGTGTACATATAGTAATTTAGGATACTTTATTGTGCCTAGATACTTAGGTAGGATATTTCAAACCAAACGAAAAGATTATCGTATAAAATAAATGTCAGTTTTAGTCTCAAGCAGGCAAAACATAATCAATCAGTAAAATTTACTGAAAAATTGTCTAAAGCACTAACAATAGTCGCCTAGCTTAGTAATATCCTTGAAAGTGGATAGCTTAGCGGAACACAACGTATTGGGGGATATTAGGTAGTAAGGCAGCGATATAGCGCGTAATTTTTCGGTTATTGGTCATTAAGTGCCATAACCGATTATAATACAGCCTCTAGCTGCTCACAAGCACCATTTGAGCGCCACGACTGCGTCGACGACGCCGTCACCGACTCCATTGCGATGCAAATCACTCAAGCCATCGCACAAGCCTTATTGCCTCCGCAATAATTTCCCATTTTATATTTTCTTGTGTAAAAATAAAAGCCTTTCACAGCGTCCCTCGCTGTGGGGCTTATTGTGACCTCCGCTAAGCTAGGGACTCTGTCCTTTGACGACTTTGCGGTTACGTACTTGGGTGTTTTGCAGACTGAATATTTAATGTTTTAGGTTAAGTATTTTTCATGGAAGTTTTCATTTTGCGTTGGACCTCTAAGGCGTATTTTATATGGTGTACATACATACATACCTTCCCATTCCCAGAGTAGGGTAGGCAGAGCTACAGAATTACCAACAACTCTAAAAACTTGTTGATAACTCTGTAACCACAAGTTGCACAATTAGGCTAAGATGTTTAACAGTGTATATTAGTGACAGGTGGCAAGCCCATCGCCTAACAGTACTAAAAGCCTTTATTCCCTTAGTTGCCTCTTACGACTTCCACGGGAAGACATGGAGTAGCACAATTCTAAGCCGGAAACCACACGGCAATTCATATGGTGTAAGTATAAGAATATGCGAAGTGTAAGAGATGCACTATAGAATAAAAATTATCACGGGGAGCGAGAGCGCGACGCCCCAGTCCTCTAGTCCGAGTGGTTTTGAAAAAGAAAAGAAAGTAACAAGAGATGCACAAAAAAATGAAAACAGAAAACAGCAATAAACAAAGTAAATGTGTCTTCGCGACAGTGGAGCGGACACTGGCTCAGCATAATGCTGAGGTGTTTAACCGCTGATTTTCAGCCAGCTCCGTTTGTGACAGACGGACTGCCGTCCTAACCGAGTAAAATGTAATTTAAAATATATAAATACAATATATAGATACTCTTTAAAAAATACTGGCAAAATAAATACAATAACTACATACAAATACCCTACATAAACATACTTAAGGTAGAAATACGATTACGTACTTAGCCAGTATACAGCATCGACAATATAGCACAATTAACAAAAACAAAAGAAAACTAAACTATAATTTACAAAGTGCTGGTCAGACAATTATGTTTTTTGAAGCGTCAAAATAACCTTTAAGCTTACGCTTAACGGTATACTTGCTAAGCGCTCCTTTAATGGGAGGGGCGAGATTTTTTGATATATGTTGTGTTTTCAGTGGCTTTTGTCACAATTGACAACAATTCATTTTGTGCTAAGGTAGTAAAATAAAATACCGTTTCTAGATTTTACACTGCTGATTACAGTAAAAATATCTTTGGATTTTTTTATGCAGTAGTTTTTTTTATATTTAGGAAAAACAGTAAAAAAAACGTTGGATTGTGAATGTTAGGAATACACTTATAGTGCCCTTAGTCCATTTATTACCAAAGGAATTCAAAAAAATATACAACTGTCATGTTGTCTGACGGATTACTTGATTCTAACGACACGCTTTCGATTCTACGCAAAACAGTTTATTTATTTTAATGGCGTCTACAAATTACGTAATTAATTAAATTACGCAAAATAACAAATTTGTAAACGAACGGCAGCGAATGATTGACAAGTGAGTGACATGACATGATAGTCAGTTCGGTTTATGTTTAAAGTTACTTTATTTTTATTTTATATCAGGCTAAGATCACGACATCAGTATTCCTAACTTTGTATATACAGTCTTTTTAATGACTATTTCTTTAATAAATTACTAACGACGAATTTAAGTTAAATAAAGAAAAACCAAGAAATACGGTTAGTCTCATTTTTAACCAGCTATTATAAACGCGAAAAAATAATAATGCTTTTTTTTTGAAATGTTGTCAATTGTTTGATGGTTTACCCTTAAAATATCGAAACTCATTTCATACGAGTATTTTCTTTTGTTCACATTAACAGAAGAACACCAGATTAGCTCCACGCGTTTCTGTCAAGGTCTAAAACTTCTGATCCAGTATCAGGTAGCAAAGGTACCGCAATATCTTACACATAGCTCTATCCCTTTCACTCGCTGGAACTTGTCAGATGTTAACCACTAGTAACTCGGCCTTTGGTGTATGAAAATACAGGTGCGTTGCCGACGTCGAAGGAGTCGTGAGTAGGAAATATTGTTTATTTAGTAATCTACTCTGTACTTACCCCAATCGGCCCAAAACAACCAATGGATGTAGTTAGCCTAGTTGGTAGTGATTTTGCCTACGAAACTAGCGGTCTCAGGTTCGATTCCTGATCAGGGCGATAAGTGCGAGTAATGATTTCTGAGTCTCAGTTTTTTTTATGGTATAGGAGGCAAACGAGCAGAGTCACCCATAGACACCTGCAGCACCAGAGGAGTCACAGGTGCGTTGCCGGCCTTACAGATGAGAGCACGCTCTTTTCTTGAATGTTTGAAGGTCGTAACGGTCCGGAAATACTGCAGGCGACACATCATTCCACAGTTTACTTGTTTTCTATGTATTTAAGTAATTATTTATATATGTGTTTATCGTTGCCTAGTGCCTACAGTACAAGGCTAAAGCTTACTTTAAAAATAGTTCGATTTGCGTTAGATTGTCCCCCGATATTTATTGATTGTAATCGCTAACCGTATCTTGAACGCAAGTGCCAGAAATACCTGAGATTGTTAGGTGAATTCCACCTTTTATTTCATCATATTCGAACTTCAAAAGCTGCTTGTGCAGAAAATTCCTTAACATTCAGCTGTATGAAGGCGATCGGTATGAAAATTGTAAAAGTAAATGCATATTTCGCCGGGTATTCCGCGGACCCGGCTAATAAAACGAACGGACTTGTTCGAGTTCGCTGGAACTATTTCACGGGACTGCCGCAGCTTCCGGGACGCGGCTGTTTCACTTTGATAATGTGAAGGGTCCACGGAAAGAACATGTCTAGTCACATTAGTAACTTTTTGAGATATCGCGATTTTAAAGTTAGGAACCATGTCATTTTGTACGTAATTTTCGTGTAGAGGTCTGTTTAAGAGTGAAAAGATACAAGTTATATGGAGATTTATATCTGAATCTGAGTGGTAGGTAATAGTTCATTTTGTCCTCTACATTTTGGGACTCTTTTTTTCTTTAAAGTGACTAGACATGTTCTTTCCGTGGACCCTTCATATGATGTCGGCGGGCAATATCTTTTGTTATACATACATTAAATCACGCCTGTTTCCCAGAGGGGTAGGCAGAGACCACTTCTTTCCACTTGCTACGATCTTGACAAATTTCTTTCGCTTCTTCAACATTCATACATCGAGTCATGCACGCACGTCGGTTATCTTTTGTTTTAAGCGGATAATGTGACGATAGTAACGACATCTTGTGTCGAGTACAATGGATGTGACAAAGACAAATATTGATATAGTACACACAACAGAGAACTACAAAGCCGTGTGGTTGCCGGCTTAGAATAGAGCCACTCCATGTCTTCCCGTGGATGTCGTAAGAGGCGACTAAGGGAATAAAGGCTTGTAGTATTGTTAGGCGATGGGCTTGTAACCTGTCACTAGTATAAACATGGTAAACATCTAAGCCTGATTTTTCTAAATGTGGTTATAGAATTAAGAACAAGTTTTTAGAGTTGTTGGTAATTCTGTGCCTCTACCGTACTCTGTGAATGACGGCGTGTCGGTATGTATAGAATTAGAAATAATATAAATAATAACGATTAAATTAATGTAGTTTTATTTATTAATTATAAACAACAGACGGGGTTAGCTATTTGATATTTTATGTGAAAGAGAGATTTATTTATTTATGTTTTAAAATTGATATGTTGTGTTTTATTCATAACAATTCTTTTGAATTCAGATTTATTAAATTTTTAAATATGGCCCATTTTCAATAACCAGCTGGCATTGATACTTGGTTATGGTATATTTATTAATTATTTTATAAGTACAAGGTTAAAAGTTGGTTAACTATCAACATCAGATCAACAAAGTATTATCTTAATTTATTTGAAAAGGTTCCACGTCGTATATCTAAAATATAAATAAGTACTAAGTACTTTATATTATATACTAATCATATTTTGGAATTGCGTGTGAGTAGATCCTTAACCAAAAGCTTTCATGTAATTTTATTCGTAATAAATCCCTGAAACAAGTTTAGCCAAACCCGGCCTTTATAAAATAAATTCCTACTAGCGTACGTCGTAATATTCGTAATTGCTTTGAGCAACTACTTTGTAACACGAATTTGGTAACATTAATCCTTATTTGAAACTAATATTTATGACAAACAACTAAATGGGTTAGTTATCAACTTCAACACGTAATTTTGTAATGAAATTAGTTAAAATAAATAAGTGCTTAAATTAATCAGTTTTAGGCACGAACACTGCGCTCATTAAATGACTTTTACCTTAAGCAGGGTTCGAACCACGACTCTCAGCTTGTTAGACATTTTCACTCACTGAACCATTAAAAAAATGATAGGGTAAAGTCACCAGTGGTCAGCCAGAGATCAGTAGTCGACCATATTTGAGTATGAAGGGTGGGAAATATATGTATATATTATAATATATGTATATATTTCGTATCCTTCCCAATCATACAAAGCATAGGCAGAGACCGACTATAGGTCTCTTGGCTGACCACTGGTGACTTTACCCTACCTATTATTGTATTAGTAACAAAATTGCTAGATGTATAACGTTACGAGATGAACCAAAATGACTCCGCTTTAAAATTAAAAATTGTATGAATTGCCTCATCTGTCCCGTTCGATCTGCGACACAAATCGTGAAGCATATTCCCAGTACAGTTCTCGGATTGTGAGGCTGAATGTAAATCGTCAAGGGGCAATAGGAAATTATCTTTATTTACCGGTAGATAAAGTCGATTGTGGAGTGATTGATTGCTTCATTCAGCGCGAGGGCCACGGCGGAATTGTTAAGGTTGCTTCAAAAAGATTTGCTATTTGTTGAACTTTAGTAGAAATTATAACTAGAGTTTGTTGGAAATGTGGTGAATATTTGTCTTCATCCGCGACTTGACTTTATCCGTTTATATTGATAAATATAGAAAACACTTGGGAATTATGTTAGATTTTCTAGCAGTTCCTGGAGTCTCGACCACAGCTAGAGTTTTTTTAATTTTTATGGCGTATGTGGGCTAACGAGCTCACAGGCCACCTGATGGTAAGTGGAAACTGTGACCCATAGACATTCGCATTCACAAGACTACAAATGCACTGCCAACCCTGAGGACTAAGACGGAATGCCTCTATGCTAGTCATTTCACCGGCTGTGTTATCCCCAAACCGGAACACAACAATGAAAATACTGCTGCATGGCAGTAGGTTAATGGATGTGCTCCTAATTCCAGTTTTACAATAGAAAAGTCTACACGAACCAAAATTGTTACAGTAAAGTAGTCCATGAAGCGTTCGAAATAAGAAATACAGAAATTTAAACTATCGACTTTACGGAATCCCCGGTTATGAGTTAGCGGCAGCGACGATATTTCTCGTCAAAAATATCGTTGGACATTCTGAGTGGGCGTTCCCAGTTAACGGATATTTCAGTTGAAAAAACTAAACCAAGCACGGACAGTTCTGGAAAACTAACGAGAGATGAAAATAAATATCCGTAGAGTCGTTCTAGATTGCTCTTTTAAAACTAACAATAAGTGTATTTAATAAAGTTTATTTTCTGTGTAAACAACTCGGGACTTCGTGGTAGGTCACATCTCATGACTACAACAAAAAGTGAGAAGCGGGCGTCCAAACTTTTATTTTACACTTTGAGTAGCCCAAGCCTCTATTTTGTATGTTGGCATTGATTGGAGCTCAACCGCCATTAGTGTAAAGTAAATAGGAGCTATCTTAAAGTTTACGATACGATAACACGTAAATCAGTAAATTCAGTAAATATCAGGGGACTATGTCACACCAATTGACCTAGTCCCAAACTAAGCTCTAGGCTTATGGGTACTAGCCTATGATATAAATTCTTATATAGAGAAATATATACTTAAATACATAGAAAACATCACATTAAATACATAGGGAACAAATATTCGCACTCATCACACAAATATCTGCCCTTACCGGGATTTGAACCCAGGACGGGTAGTTTCGTAGGCAGGGTCTCTACCAACTAGGCCAACGCGTCGTCAAAGGGAATATTGTTTTAGCGTGTAGAATAGAGGTTCGGCACGGTTATCACCAGTTGTATTAAATTGTCTCGCCTGTCGCTCAGTGTTCCTCTTTCGTTACACTAGAGAAGGATTACCAAGTCGCAGGTCCGGAGCCGTTCTGTGGCATCACAAAACGAAAAGCCTATTCCTTGCTAAGCGAGCTAAACAGATATAAAGCGACCGAGCTGTGGAAGTCCACATAAGGACAAAACCACTCGAAGTCACTTATTAAAGGGTTCAGAAGCAAGCTCTCCAAAGAGATTCTACAACTCAAAAGCTAAAAGACTTGCGCAGTGACTAGGATCCTAACTGGCCACTGCAAACTGAACAGGCACCTGTTTCTTATGGGAATGAAACAAGACGCCACATGCAGGTTCTGTCAGGAAACAGAAGAGACAGCAATGCACATCCTCTGTTCGTGCGGACCAGTAATGCGCAACAGAAGTATCCACCTAGGGCGACATATCATTGACCCACAAGAGATACAACTACTCACTGCCCAAAGCATCTGGAAATTCTTGGACGCAACGGGCCTTTTTAGTGAGCTCTAAACAAAGGGCTGCCACAAAAGATCAGCAATGGTCGAAGTGGCTCATAAGGCCCCCCCCCAATAATAAATCGCAGGTAAGTCACGGCAGCAGTCCGTGCAAGGAGTCGTTAGTACCCTCGGACCTTCGTAAACACAGCCGGCTATCAGCTCCGCCCAGCACAGCATTAGTTTCCAAAAAATATTTACATTTAATTTCCTAGAATTAAAGAAAACGTGGCTTGCTGAGGTTTTTATTTACAATGCCTGGGCGAGTCCCTGAATAAATTAAAGTAAATAACTCGCGAAGGACTCGGAGAAGAATGCTTTATGGTTGTTTTTAATATTTACTTTACTAAAATGTATGCGCACTTTCTTTTGTTGATTGTTACTTATATTTTAAATTAATCTGGTGCTGATTTGAATAAAGTTGATGGAAATATTTTGCAGTAGCTATTGCATCTAAGAGATATGACTTGAAATAAAATATGCAGCAGAGTTTTCTTTCTTGCATTTTATTACAGAGCATACATTATTAATGTAGTCTGGTGCATTTATCTACACAAATTAAAATTATCAAAGTATTATTCCATTATACAGAAACTTTATGCCAAGGATGCAAATGTACCACAATGCAGTTGTCCTTTGTTTAAAATGAGACAATACTGTATTGTAAAATTAATTCCATTAATTTAAACTTCTTTAAATAATAGAAATAAACGTAAAAATTGTGACCGGTATTGGAGATCTAAACTGTGTGTTGAAAACTTTGTTAAGTACCTAACTACTTGGCTTATGTCAAAACGGTATTAAACAAATATAGGATACATTTTTATTTATACATTATATAATTTCAACACTTTTACACGGAAATAAGCTTATTTAGCGAAATTTAATTATGTCATCATCATCATCATGTCAGCCAAAAGACGTCCACTGCTGGACATAGGCCTCCCCCAAGGCTCTCCACCCAGACCAGTCTTGTGCTTTTCGCATCCACCGCATTCCCGCGATCTTTACAAGGTCGCCACTCCATCTTATTGGAGGCCTACCTACCAACAACACAAACACAACACTACTAACTATATACATTATTTATATTCTATTATTTTATATTATAAAGGGCATTCACAGTTCCTCGTTTGTAATATTTTCCACAGAGCTCGTTATTTGACAGAGGCCCTGGCCGCGGCAGGCGTGAGGGCGGTGTAGTGCGTCCTCCTCGACGGGATCAAAGGGCCTGACTCGGCGAGGGACTCCGGCCCGAGGAGCAGGCGCGGGCGGGCAGCGGCACAAGAGCTAGCGGGAGCGGTGGCGGTAACACAGGCGGGAGGGTAATTAAACTGTCAAGTTGTTGGTGCAAGATACACCTAAGGAAAGAGAACTCAATCGCGAACGATCTGACGAAATGTTTAGGCCCAGTCTATTCGGTGAATGAGTATAATGGAACTTGACTTATAAATAAGATTGACTTATTTTTTTTTATGGACTCTGTATTTGTGTTGACTTCTACTTTTCTCATTTAATTATATTTCTGACGACCTCAATGTAACTGCATATAATTTGACATGCCGTGTAATTTATACTGTGTTATATTGAGTAATAAAATCTGAATCTGAATCTGAATCGGAAAGTATCTTAATCGAGGAATAGTGATGACTGAAGTGTTACCTGGTTAAGAAGATATTGTCAAGGCTTTGTTAACAATTCCTTATGATATCACTAAGCATTTGTTTCGTTTTTCGTCATATGAACATAAAGTGCAAGAAATCTTAGAAAGACTTCTGATGAAGTCGATAAGACTCGCATGAGAGCGTATGAGAGTGAGTGAGTGAGAGAGAGGTATAAATAATCCCCGAAGACCCATTTAAAAGCAGGTTAATTCGTTACTTTAAAGCTATTTACATAGTTTACTAGTTTTTGCCCGTGACTTCGTTAGCGTTAATTTAATCTCCATTGTATTCCAGAATCCGTCCAGCCATAACAGCGTGAAAGAGTAACAAACTCACAAACATAAAGTTTTGCATTTATAATATTAGTAAGATTTAATATTCTTTACTTTTTAAACGTTTTACTCAAACCAAACCGCTATTTTCATGGCCTGACACCACGCCCATTTTAATTCAGCCTCATAGGGATGTTGACTTACTATATCGCGCTCATCACACAAATATCTGCCCTTACCGGGATTTTAACCCAGGAGTGCTAGCTTCGTAGGCAGGGTCACTACCAACTAGGCCAGCGCGTCGTCAACATTGTTAAAATAGTCGTCAGCTGTTGTATTTCTAAAATATACTTATAAGAAATATCATTATTTCAGCCCGCAGTCATGCTTAGGTGAACATAAGCCTTTGATTTCCAGCGAGATTGATTCACTGCGGCATGCATCCACCGACACGCCCTACGTCCATGTCCATCGGCAGGCGGTCTTCCCACGCTGCGCTTGCCAAGGGGTCTCCACTCAAGAACATTTCTATTTAAGAAATATACATCATTATGATTTTAATTTCTATGTGAGTGTAATAGCGATACTGCGATATACAGCTCATAGATGGAAATGATAAGGGCATACATAAAAAAAAAAAAAAAAATACAGTACAAAAAGTTTTACTATTTAAGACGATAGTACAAAAGTGATTGCTTAGGGCCTTTGTTCTACTTTTTTTTATGGCATAGGAGCACACAGGTAAGTGAAAACTGTGACCCATAGACATTCGCATTCACAAGACCGCAATCCTAAGACTGCAAATGCACTGCCAACCCTGAGGACCAAAATGGAATGCCTCTTTGCTAGTCATTTCACCGGCTGTCTTATCCCCAAACCGGAACACAACAATGCGAACACTGCCGCGTGGCAGTAGGTTAATGAATAAGATGGTGGTAGCGATCCGGACGGACCCTGCACAAGGTTATACTACTTGCAACTTGGGAAAATCTTTTTAAGTTTTAATTGTAATTGTATTGAGAGCTTGTTTTTACTGAACAATAATGGCGTCTGAGTTAAAAACAATACGATAAAAAGTCAAATGTAATTTGATTGTACCGAGTATAAATTGAACTCAAGAATAAGACCAGAGCGGGTTGGCTGAAGTGATAAAATAAATAAATATTAGAGGACAGTCTCACACAAATTGACCTAGTCCCAAACTAAGCTCAAGGCTTGTACGGTCACTGAATTTAATTGATGAACCACTATAGAACCTTGTCACATAAAACCAACGATCAATTCCTATGTTTTTTTTTTATAGCTTGGAAGGCAAACGAGCACACAGGCCACCTGATGGTAAGTGGAAACTGTGACCCATAGACTTTCGCATTCACAAGACTGCAAATGCGTTGCCAACCCTGAGGACTATGATGGAATGCCTCTATGCTAGTCATTTCACCGGCTGTCTTATCCCCAAACCGGAACACAACGATGCGAACACTGCTGCTTGGCGGTAGGTTAATGGATAAGATGGTGGTACCAACCCGGACGGACCCTGCACAAGGTCCTCCCACAAGTAATTTATATGTCGTTACTTAACGATGTCCTGATTATATACTGATTTAATATTTAAAGTCCTTGACGGTACTAGGTACGGGTACTAGACAACGATATAAATACTTATATAGATAAATAAATTCTTAAATACATAGAAAGCATCCAAAAATCAGAAACAAACACTCGCGCTCATCACACAAATATTTGCCCCTAAGGGAAACGAACCCAGGACAACTAGCTTCGTAGGCACTACCAACTAGCCTCAAACCCGATATACATTGCTAAAGTACAGTGGACAGTAAAGTAGTGTAAACCGATCGGACAGTAGCAAGTCAAGTTGCCTTGCCAGTGGATCCAAATAGAATTGCTTTCGTGTTTAAAATGCAAGTAAATTCTGTATGAGCCTTATACAAGAGACCACGCTTGAAAAGAAGCGCCGTCGGTATCAGATTTCATAAACTTGTTGGTTTATTGAATTTAGTCGTGGGAATGGACCCATTCTTGCGGTAAACTGTTAAATAATTCTACACAAGAGAATCGCGAGAAAAAGCAAGTAAACAGTGAGGGGAACATTTGTATTCATTCAGGGCGCGGTGCACCCCGCTGCACCTTATTGGTATCGATGGCGAGCCCCTGCGGCGGGTTCGGAACATAATAATAATTGAACAATGTGAATAATAAAATAACAATACTGATAAAGATTCCGATCGTTCACAGTAAATAAATATATTTTTGGGGATAAACCATGGATAAAGTTACACAAATTGTTCCAAAACCTTTACTTATCAGGTTTTTTTTTGCGTCAGACAGAACTTTAAACTTTTGAACTGCGGTCTGCGCTTTCCTATATTTACACTAAACTGTAAACTATGAATGCCGGGAAATTATCCTCGTAATTTTTTTAGCTGTTTTCGATTCAAAAACAAGAACTCTAATTTTGTTTGTTCCTAAAGTTATATTTTACTAAGAAAAAAAGTACATTAATTTAAAAATGGACTAGTAATTTTTCTCAAAACGTTCTGTTCTAAAATCAAATGTTTCACAGGCGTATTCCAATTAGACGTATTTTATACTTTGTCGGTCTCAATTGTTTAACAATTCCGTGTGTCATTTGAAGCACTGTGACTGGCAGTTTAAACTCCAACCGACAAGGTACAAAGGGAATCGTTTACTTATGACAAACACTAAAACCCCCGTCTTGGTCCCGTGCGAGCCGAATCAAAGGGATGGTATTTCCAGGAAGGTTTAGGCAAATGTTTAATAATGCTATGCGAAAAATTGTGTTTCGAGGAAAATTATCATGATTATAAAGTTAGTATTTACACTAACTTTATAATCAGGTTTATTATTCGTGTGGTTACGACCCGACGTGGACTGTCTCTGTAATCTGGGCTTAGTTATATTCAACTTTGAATAAAGGGTATCGCAAAATATTTTGCTACGATATAATAGCTTATTAATTTGCAATGGTCCCGTGAGTTATAAACATAGGTAGAGAATGCTATTGGGCATTAAGTGCGCCATTTGTACTTTATTCTATTAAGTGCAAAGAAGTTTAAATAAATAAATAAATGTGATGAGTGATTCAGTTTGGGCCAAAAATAGCGCTACGTACAAAAGGATGTTATTATTTCTAACGAAACGCAAGCGCTAAAACCCGACTATGCATTTTCTTATTTTAGTTCAACTATTGTTGTGAACAATATTGCCCGAGATATTTCTGGAATAAATACAATCCAACAACACCTACACTTCAAAAATCGTCAAGCCATTCACCTGCAAGAGGTCGAAAATAAACTGACATGGAAATTTATATACTTATATACTTGATTCTGAGTTTTGACACATTTTCCTGCAAAACTACGCATAAATATATTATTTTTTGTTCAATGTGAGATTCATTGTTTTATATAGGTAATGCTAGGTTAAGTTTATTATTGTATAATATCATAACCAACATTTAAAAAACGACTGACTGTTGAGTTTCTCGCGGTGTTTCTTCTCAGCAGTGGTATCCTCTTGTGAAGCGCTGGTAGATTTCTGACGTGTTAAAGTGCACGTGCGGCCTACTTACTGAATAAACATTATTTTTTTTTTACAGTCGTTTAAGATATCACACTCAATAAAATGAGAGGCAACTAAGAAAGAGTTTCTCAAAAAAATAATACAGTAGTTAAGATATTAGTTATATCAACCAAAGCTGATAGTAAAAACAGCAAATTAATTTATTAAGTCAACTAACATCTTGGTTGATGTATCTAACGTCTTAGTGGATATGTATCTATGGTGTTACCAGGCTCGGATGGAATCAAGACGCTTATACACAACAACAATCACAATCTTGTTAGAAGTGACCAATTATTTTTTTCAGTGCTCAGCTTTCTTTTAGCGGTCATGGATAAACACTACTTTACTTTTCGTCACGCAGTCTGGTAAACATAGCTCAGCTTCATACATACTGAGTAATGTACTTTCGTTTAGCCCACCTTGCTTGGAAATCGTAATGATACTGTCAAAGTCATGAGCTGTCACAACTTCAACCATATAAAATAGAGGCTTGTGGTTATAACTTATAATCTATTCACCGTAGAAGCATCGGTTAGTACAAATGAACCAATAAACAAGTATCAGCGAACAGTGTCACACCAATTGACCTAGTCCCAAACATAGCTTTAGCCTTGTCTCATGGGTACTAGACAACAATATAATATAAATAAATACAAAAGTATAAAGAAAATTTCCAAGACTGCAAAACAAATACTCATAAATATTAACCCATACCGGGAACGAACCCGAGACCCCTAACTTTGTAGGCAGGGTCATTTCCAACTAGGCCATCGCGTCGTGAAATACATAGATACTTTACAACATGTCATTTAAATGACGATCGCTGAGAGGGAGACGGTCCCTAGCTCACGTCTTCGTGTAGTACTTACTAAGCACTGATATAATATACGTTATCCCTTTTACATACGGCATGAAAGCAGGAACAGCACGATTAAAATCAGTTAACGATTCGACTTATCTCGGCTATTATCGTCTAACGTCCGGTTCCTATATTCAATCCGCGGACAGATAGGCTTACTTCGGATTAAAATTTGACACATTTTGTATGGGCAAATGTCAAATTTTAACCCGAGGTAAGCCTTATCTATCCTCGGATTGAATATAGGAACCCGACATAAGCCCGTAGTCGAAAATGACACAAAATACAATGCTGCGATTTCTTTTTGGTAGCACTCAACTTAAAGTATTGTAAACGCAATGTATACCACCTGCTATGATGACATTACGTACCAGTTAAGTAAACCTAAGAAGCGATATAGACATGCAGGGTACTTATATCATAAAAAATATTCATGATTCTTTATTAATCAGTAGTTACTGTTTTACGTATCTAATTATAGTTTTATTTTGAGAATGGAAAAGAAAACCACGTTTTTTTTTCATTTTTTCAAGTTAAACGTTACGTTATTTGATGGTTATTAGGAGGTTTTGTTGCTCATATGCTTCTGTTATATTGTGTTTAATAAGATAACGCGTAATATATTCAAACGTCATATCTGTAATTTGATATATTCTATGTGAAAAACGAAGAATACCGACAATAACCGAGGATGGCCGAATGGTGAACTTATTTTGATCGTTTTGTAACCGTTCCACTAGCCATGGCGAGTCTCCGTATGCCACTACGCCATTGACTTCCACGTACATGATACGTTGAATAATTTCTAAGGTTCTTTGTGAACGGCCAAGTTTCACATTACGAACCATTTCAATATTCAGCGCCATGTATTTAATACATCGCTGCCCGCTCCAAGGAATGTAAATAGCAAGATTCACTTTGTATGGTAAGCGTATCCGATACATAATAAGTGCATTACAAAATGCGCCGTATCTCCGGAGCGTAGAGTCGGGTTTATTAATAGTGGGACGGCTTTCATTTCGCGTTTTGTGAGGCAATGAGGCTCATTTCGCCTCCGAGATAGTGCGGCGTATCAAAAATGAATGCAATAGTCTGCTGCGCTGCTGCCGGACTGCACGGTGCACGTGGGGATATCTCGACGGTGCATTGTTTAAAATTAACACGATATTCACGTGCACATTATGTACGAGAAAACCAGTGTATTAATACTTCTCGTATGTTAATCGCTTTTTAAATAAAAAAAATATTTATAGCTTTCACTATAGGCCAAAATTCTAGCTGGTAATAGCCATATTGTTAATAACCTGTTATGGTATTGTTTTTTAACACGGCCACCATTTTTGTCTTGTAAATAAAAGCTATTAAAACATTGACATTACAATAACAGGTCAAAGACGATTATGGCTTTTACGGGAGTCTTTCCCAACCGTTTCAATTACCAACTCTTTTTTTTTCCTATAACTGTAAATAATTCAGGATTTATTTTAGTACCTTCGTGTAGAACCCTAAGAACCCGAAGAGTAGCTAAACTGAAGTGGCAGTGGGCGGGGCACATCGCACGCAGGACTGATGGCCGATGGGGTCAGAAGGTTCTTGAGTGGCGTCCGCGGACCGGGAGACGAGCTGTAGGTAGGCCTCCAACAAGATGGAGTGACGACCTTGTAAGGATCGCGGGAAAGCGGTGGATGCGAAAAGCACAAGACCGGTCTGAGTGGAGAGCCTTGGGGGAGGCCTATGTCCAGCAGTGGACGTCTATCGGCTGACATGATGATCATGATGTGTAGAACCCTATAGGTTAGGTTAGGTTAGGCTGAAATATTTACGGTTACATAAAACAAAGCCGGTTAGCAAATTAAATAGTTGGGAAACGATACAATTTGGCAAACATATTTCGCTGAAACAAAGGTAATCCTCTTTTCGGCATAACAATATACGTGCTGACAGATTGCCAGAGTGTGACAGCGATAGTCAGCCACATACTATTATTACTCTGGATTTACTGTATGTGTATAATACAATACAATACAAATATTCTTTATTGAATACCACAATTATAGTCACAGCTGATCGGGATAGTCATATATCTGTGATCACTAGGGTTAGGAATTTTGGTGGCATATCGTGGTTCTAAAATCCATGGAGTCGCTATTTCTTACTTTTTATAATAAATACCATTTTGATTTTGACCTTTAATTTTTTAATATTCAAATTTCGTTTATGCATTAAACCACTAAACCAATTTCAATGCAATTTGGTATGAAGGATATCTCTTCTGTGAAAGCGTTACAAACAAGCAAATATTAGTAGGTATGGAATTACCGAACTAAAAATGTATTTGGTTCATTTTAAAATATGACCACACTGAAGGTCAAAATCAAAGTGTCATGTATTATAATAATTAGGAAAAAGCGACTCCATAGATTTTAGAATCACGATATGCCACCAAAATTCCTAACCCTAGTGATCACACACACGCACACATGCGAGGCAAAAGCCTATGCGTTTATACTTTATAACTTGAGTCGGAATTTTATCGCAAAAAGCGAATTATAGAGTTGTGTGCAAAAATGTGCAAACAATGCGTTTTTACGGGTAGTTTTATGCAAAAACAATATTCAGAACTCGAAATTCATGAATAATAAATCGGTTTACAGTGCAAACGTTTAGTTAGAAAAGCCGGGAAAATAGGGCATTGTGCAATTTGAAATTTTACTGTGATGGTCTGATGGTAGTTAAAGCCCTTTGTGTATAAAAATGATTTCTAGTTGAATACGAAGCATTTGTGCAATATGAATGACCACAAAAATAACATGCTTACTTCAGTTTTGGGCTCCTTTTTCTCAGAATTACTTTTACTAAGAAATTATCTTATCTTAATATCGTGTGGGTTACCGTGTGGTTGCCGGGTTAGAATAGTGCCACTCCATGTCTTCCTGTGGATGTCGTAAGAGGCGACTAAGGGAATAAAGGCTTGTAGTACTGTTAGGCGATGGGCTTGCCACCTGTCACTAATACACTGGGAAACATCTTAGCCTACTTGTGCAAAATGTGGTTAAATAATCATCAAGAAGTTTAAAAACTTGTTGGTAATTCTTTAGCTCTGCCTATCCCACTCTGGAAATGAAGGCGTGAGTTTATGTATGTATGTTATCTTATCTTAATCTTATCTTACAGATGGGCCCTTTCGAATTCACTCCTTTAGAATGTGCAGGTTTCCTCACGATTTTTTTTCTTCACCGTAAGAGCATCGGGTAATGCACTTAAGGTAGAAAAACTCATTGGTACATGGTGGCCGCGGGGGTTCGAACTCGGTACCTTACGATCACGAGTCGACCCCCTAAGCCGCTAGGCCACCGACGCTCTTTCAGAAACTATCTAAAGAGACATGGTTATTTATTGGACACATCCACACATCAAAAATGTCATCATCAAAGTGATCAAAAATATCCCTTATTTAAGGATCAATAAAAGCCCTTATCTGTGTATTTATATTGCGCACTAAGATTTATAAGTAAAAAACCGGTGAAGTGCGACTCGGCCTCACACACGAAAGCCACTCGTACCATTATCTATAAAAAAAACAAGTTTAATGTATGGGAGCCCTCCTTAAATATTTATTTTATTCTCTTATTAGTACATACATACATAAACTCACGCCATCATTCCCAGAGTAGGGTAGGCAGAGCTAAATAATTACCAACAAGTCTTAAAACTTCTTGATAATTCTGTAACCACATTTTGCACAAGTAGGCTAAGATGTTTCCCAGTGTATTAGTGACAGGTGGCAAGCCCATCGCCTAACAGTACTATAAGCCTTTATTCCCTTAGTCGCCTCTTACGACATCCACGAGAAGACATGGAGTGGCACTATTCTTACCCGGCAACCACACGTATTCTCTTGTTAGTCATCATCATCATCATCATCATCAGCCTATATTAGTCCACTGCTGGACATAGGCCTCTCCCATTGCACGCCAACGAGCACGATTCGTGGCCACTCTCATCCAGCTCTTGCCAGCCACCTTGCGAAGATCGTCACTCCACCTAGTCTGAGGGCGTCCTACACTACGTTTGCCGATTCGCGGTATCCACTCAATAATACGATAACTCCAGCGATTATCGGTTCTGCGGCACAAATTATTAGTATTTGTTGTTATATAACAGAAATACATCATCTGTGAACATTTCAACTGTCTAGCTATCGCGGTTCGTGGGGTACAGCCTGGTGCCAGACAGACGGACAGCGGAGTCTTAGTAATAGGGTCCCGTTTTTACCCTCTAGGTACGGAAACCTAAAAAAGACCAAAGCCTCAATTAAGCATGGTAAAAGCATGTCTCTTTTGACGTGTTATGGTATTGATTTTAAGTTAGCCGACATTACTGGCAAGTAAATAAGAGACATCAATACGAAAGCACGTGAAAGGCAATATAGGTTTACCCAGTAGAATAGAGACACGAGTTACATCCCGATTAGGTAAAGCTAGGCAATTTTTATTTTGTGTGCTGTAAAAAAAAACTCAAATTACCACTAACATTTCAAAGTGAGTCAACTTAAAAATTATATAATCCGATGAAGTTTAATCCAAAGCAAAACTAATCAGCTAAAACATTACATTTTAATCTTCATCGTGTAATTCGAGTCTGGAATAATAACTTTGATAATTAATACGTCTGTTGGTGCTAAAGTTTTGTTTCGCACCTCACAGAGTTAGAACAAAGGATAATTCAGTTACCTTTTAAGATTTCACTAAGTTTCATAACCATAATTGAGTTATTTATTAACTCATTTAAATCACTTTTGAGTGCCCTTGGCTAGGATTTCTCACTAACGCGATATAAATTATAGTGAAATATTTTCTTCTTCAAACTTTAATTAAATATTTGAAAATGGCAATCAAAGGTGGAGTTTGAGGCATGCAATAAAGATATGCCATTGATCAAATGCGCGAACTTTTATAATGAAAACAAAGGTAAGTCAAAACAAATAAAAAAACACGTCTTTACACAGTCATTTCGTTATATCATGCATGATCATGGCTATCGTAATATCGTCGAAACTTCGAGAAATAATCATGACAACGCATTGGTGACGCCTCCGGCTTTGCAAATGTCCATAGGAGGTAGGGACCACCTTACATCAGGTGGGCTGTCTGCTTGTTTGTCCGATGGCAGTAAAAAACGGTTTTTAAAAGATTAGTGTGACAAATATGACGTGTAAGGCTGTGCAAAGATGTCTGCCAAAATCATCTTCATTTGTTTCATCTCTAAGTCTCGATAATTTCTTGATTTTAAAAAACCTACTACCTGTAACCCTTTTAGATCTTTAAAAGATATAAACACAGATATAATCTATAAATATTGTAATTAACTACTTATCTAACTTAGTTGACATTCAAACATTAGATCTATCGATAACTCTAGTTACTAGTTCATAATGTAGCCTCAAGAGGGCGCTGATGCTGTGCATAAAAGGCATTGTTAGCCAGGCATCAGCCTCACTCATTATTACACGTATATACCAAGTTTTTTTCCCTTTTTTAATTTGCCGCCATTGTTCATTCCTAACAATACTGTAGTTTTGCAATACACTATTTTTAACTTTAATAAGAGTCAATCGGTGCCTCGCACAAAATGAAATACCTATATGTATAGAAATAGAAATAAAATCATTTATTCACAAGACACAATAACTCACTTACCGAAGACGTTATCCCTAAGTTAGTGCATCCTGTGATCCGGCGATGCACTCACAGTGCTCCACTGCACCAGGAGTGCACTCCCGGTCCGGTGGAGCACTCTTGACGAGTCGGTTTGTCTGTGGCTCGCGTTGGTTTGCCGATCGAGGGCTTTTGATTTGAATGTGCTATCACGCCTTTGATGCGTTGCGACAGCCAATAGAGAACTAATTTTAACAATTTTGTTTGTTAGTGGTATTTAAAACAGAAATAGTTATTATACGAAATGATTCACTAACTGAGTACCTAGTTTCAAGGCCTAATTTTAAATCTTATATTGATTACAATTTTTAGACTGATCGAATAAATAAATATCAGGCGACAATCTCACACAAATTGACGTAGATCCTTTCTTCCTTCTCTCATGGACCTTATTTTATCTACTTCAGGGTTAGCTGGAAGAGATCCCATTTAGGGATAAGTTCGCCTTTGTACATAAGTTTAATATTTTTATTGTAATATTTATATTTTTGTGCGATTAAGAGTTTACATAGATACATAATACATACATTTATTTCCATATAAAATATAAGCCGATGCAAGTGATTTGTTAGTCTTTTGTTTTAAACGTTCTCCCCTATTTATATAAAAAACAATACAGTTCACTTTTTCTATAACCTCGTGCGTAGGTTTCCAACATATCAAAGGTCTCGCCTTATCCAAAGGTGGAGAAAAAGTCACCTCCAAAACGTTAGTATAATATAGCGTTTGCATCTTGGTTAGAGCTTCTATACTAATAGATAGCCACCTAAGGTGAGAAATTATTTAAAAATGGACAACAGTTAGTTACGATCACCATTTTAAAATCATTCTGTATAAACATATCATAACCTTCCCTTAAGGGGTGCTTGACTTGATACCTGTCCTCTATCCGAGCTTTTACTGGGAAACGTTTCCACGGAGCCGTATTTACTCCCCTCAACTTGTCGACTCGCTTCCACAGCGCGGCTTTTCAAATATGAATAATTTTAAAGTAACTGTACGAGCTTCACTCGCGCAACTTACAGCTTTCTCCAGCTTTTAAATACTGAAAGTTTCGATAGCTTTGCTGGAACTACTTTTGTTTCGCGTGGGAGGAAATTGATCCATATGTTGTGCTTGGTGCACCAGACGGATCAAAAGTTACATGATTTAAAGGTGGGTGGTGAAAGGTGGTACCTATCTGTAAATGTAAATAACTGAAAGGATGGTTGAAAGATGAAAGGAGTCTTCATCATTTAAGTAAAAAGCCATTCACACGTAATGGAAACGTAACATAATTTTTTGTACATATATATATTTTTTTTCTTTTTTTTATGGCATAGTAAGGCAAACGAGCACACAGGCCACCTCATGGTAAGTGGAAACTGTGACCCATAGACATTCGCATTCACAAGACCGCAACCCTAAGACTGCAAATGCACTGCCAACCCTGAGGACTAAGATGGATGAAAATGCTAGTAATTCCACCGGCTGTGTTATCCCCAAACTGGAACACAACAATGCGAACACTGCTGCTTGGCGGTAGGTTAATGGATAATATGGTGGTACCAACCCGGACGGACCCTGCACAAGGTCCTCTCACCCGCAAAATATTGATAATTATTAGATGTTTATGAGTTCGTGTTAGTTATTTGAGTGTTATTTTTGAATTGTTTGATTATTAGAATTTACGTTAACGATTTTCACGTAATTTCGTATTTATTTTGATATAAGTGAGGGAAGCAAACGAGCATTCAGGGGGACCTGATGTAAAGCAACCGCTACAGCGCATACACACCATCAACTCAAGATGGCATGATGATAATTAAAGAAACTAAAGACATCATAATTGTTATTGAAGGTACACTCAGAAAAATAGAACCTTGACCCGCTATAGAACCATTTCACCGTGATATTATAAATCAAATCGTAAGAAGTGCTAAAGTAAATGTCACTGTGACACAGTTCTTATGACTAGTACTTTTTCACTCACTCTCATACGCTCTTTCGTGTAACCAATTTTACCCAAACACGAAATCCTTTGGAAGGGCTTTTACACTGTAATTAAATGAGGCGAAGTCCGCGTCGGAATTTACAAAATTAATAATCTAAGTACCATTGCGTGTTCAGTATTTATAGCGTCGTGGCTGCCCCGTGGTCGCCCTAAGCCATGTCTAAATTGTCTAGGGTTTATTAAACTGTCTGAAGGTACGTAAAGGTACGCAAAGGTACCAACAACGTGCCGTCGCCGGACCCTCGTCAGGACTAAGTCCAGTATGGCGCTAACTCCTTCGTCCGAGCTGCGACCACAAGCCTTATTGACATAATTGTAAATGTAATTTAATATTCATCGCGTGATTCCTTGTGAGCCTTCAACGGGCCTTTATTATTTACTGTATTTAAATACTACTACTATAATACTAATACTATAATATTGTCAACGCTCTGATAGCCAGCAGCAGCGGCCAATACCAATACAAAATACAATAGGATGAATAGGAAATCGGATGTATGTACAGTCGCGAACCGGGATTGTTGAGCTACTTACCCATGTTTCTAATTTGTCTATGTAATGCAAATCTAATAGCTGTCAGTCATTCGTTGGCATTGGTTATTAAATACACGGCTAAATTACGAACAATGGCCAGTGGCTCAACAATTCCGGTTACTGACTGTAGTACATTGAAAATAATAATAATAATAAAATATTTATTTCAGATTATACATCCATGTATGTATTAGAAACAGTAAGAACTTATTAATAATGTTAGTGCCTAGCCTACCAATGCATTACAGATAAAACTTACAGACTACATACATGCAAACCTTCACGCCTTCATTCCCAGAGTGGGGTAGGCAGAGCTACAGAATTACCAATAGCAAAAACTTGTTGATAACTCTGTAACCACAATTTGCACAATTAGGCTAAGATGTTTAACAGTGTATATTAGTGACAGGTAGCAAGCCCATCGCCTAACAGTACTACAAGCCTTTACTCCCTTAGTCGCCTCTTACGACTTCCACGGAGGACATGGAGTGGCATAATTCTAAGCCGGCAACCACACGGCAAACTACATTATTAATATCCAAAGCAGCAGCACTGAACATAGGCTATGCACCTGAGACATGTAGCCCAATCCAGCGCCACAAAATTGGTGAATCTCACCTAGTTTGTAGGGTGATCACTTGATCAGGATGCCGTTGGCACTATTGCCAAAGCGGTGGAACAGCGACGCAGATCTCCTTCTGACAATCGCATGGAAGCCCTCGGTCCGTGTCTCCGCAAACATAGCAAATCAAAGCAATATCATTATCAAAGCAATTTAATTTAAACCATTTGTTATAGGAATAAAGTTCAAATATCATTGTTTAAAAATTAAAATTGCCATTATGGAACAAAGGTAATAGAAATTTATGTCCTGTTTGGAAGATGCAAATTCCCACTTAAAAAAATCTTCATGTTTATAGTATAGTGGTAAAACCACTTGGTTTTCATCATGATATCGTGTTGTCAAAGATAAACTGACTTTTATTTACTTAACAGTGGCTTGTTGATAATTCTTTAGCTCTGCCTACCCCACTCTGGGAATGAAGGCGTGAGTTTATGTATCTATGTGTATGTAACAGTGGCTGAGTTTAATATAATACAATAATATGACAAAAGCAAAGTGGTTTTACGGATACGGAGATAAATGCGGAGCCCCTGGATCTGGTACAGCGGCTGAACCGATTTGAATAAAGTTTGGAATGGAGGTAGCCATTTACCTGGATCAACACAAAGGCTACTTTCATTCCGGAAATTTTAAAAGTTTCCGTGAATAAATATAATTGTCTACTTTACATACATACATACATACCTTCACGCCTGTAATCTCAGAGTGGGGTAGGCAGAGCTACAGAATTACCTACAACTTTAAAAACTTGTTGATAATTCTGTAACCACATTTTGCACAAATAGGCTAAGATGTTTACCGGCGTATTAGTGACAGGTTGCAAGCCCATCGCCTAACAGTACTACAAGCCTTTATTCCCTTAGTCGCCTCTTACGACATCCACGGGATGACATGGAGTGGCACTATTCTAACCCGGCAACCACACGGCCACGGCAACTTTAGTAATACAGTAATCCTAAAAAACTTTTGTTTAAATGGAACCTCATATAGCAGATGGCTGCATCATAGAACATGAAATTAAAAAAAGGCAAATATTTTAAAACCTCTTTAAAAATGTGTTCAGGACATATTTTTTATCTAAGTTAAATAAATAATTAAATTATTCCGTTTTCATTGCTTTTGAGCGTATACTCGGGGTGCTACGATAGTGCTACGCTCTTGCTATGCCACGTGCTACGTGCTACCGTAGCCACCGTTCGTAGAGCCATCACTATCGTAATTATTTGGAAAATAGTTTAATATAGCTTCAGTGCCGAGACTCAAACAAAATTAATTTATAAATACACGTTCAATTCCACTTTGCTACATTTTGGATCAATTTGATCATATTTTTGTGGACGCACTTGTGATGTTCACCGAACCCGTCAACTTGAAGTTAAGTTTTGAAAAAGTATCCGCATTTATAGATTATTGTAGTATTAAGAAGTAAGAATTGATACTACATTAAATTTGGAAAAATGAAAATTACCCTTTTAAAACGGAGCTGCTCTTTATTATGTCCATTCGTTTTTTTAACAACTTTCAACGAATAACTGCGTTAAAATGTTACCTGCAATTGGTGACACAGAAAAATAAACGTGTTAAACAAAACGGGTACATTTGTTAATTAAATCCGTATAAGCTCGTTTTAAAAGCACATCTGCTGTCCCACTCTGGCAAATTAAATTTACTCCGAGTAAAACTCACCGACATTCTAATACGGTCTTCATTACAACCATTTTCATAATCCACCTAATTCTGCGGTCCAAAAACGGACTTTATCAAGTGTATTTAATGTTTGGATTTGCTTGGGGTGGACTAGTCATAATTTTACACATTATGGCGGTCCATGATTCCAATTACTCCGCGTTTTAAAAATGGCGGACAATACAACTTGATTATGTACGTGAAATATAATTTCGCTTTTGTGTAACGTAACTAACGAAGCAGTTTTTTTTTATACTTGATCTGATCTCTCTCCAGGTGGGTGTTATGCCTGGGGACCGAAGTCCTGGGGATGAAGTTGGAAGTGGTATATGTATATGTCAGCTGACTGTAGAAACTTCGTTAGCGCGATGTAGAACATTTAGTTCCGCTGCCTGACGCTGGTGGCCCTGGCGAGTTGGTTTACACAAGTTGCCGTTAGATGTCGCAAGGTCGCCACACACATAGGTAGTTAATTATATTTCCATTCTAATTACCCTTATCTTATTTTCCTAGAGGTATTTTTTCGTATAGTCTTGAACATCAGTGGACAAATGTTATAATAATTGTGACGTGGGCAGTTGTTATCGCATATATCATAATGAGCTGTAGTGACCATTCGGTGCGTCAAATTCTAAACAAAGCTAGAAATTCATAGTCCTCCATTCGACAGCAAATGATATTAGTCCAATTGTTGTCAATTCAACAGAGAGTTGCCAAAATCTTAACCCACTCGTGAATACAATTCAATGATTTTAATTGTTTGGTCAACGAACCTGCAAAGGTTTAGTCGTCAGATTGATAACGCTTTTGAGTCTTCGGATTACAGACTAGCGATTGTAGTCTTACCATCAAATGGCGTGACGTCAAATGGTAGGACGAAATGGCCAAAATTTGGAATGACGCCGCGCCAACTGAAGCGACGGACTGACCGTGAATATCAAGTTTCCAATGCCAATCTGAGGCAACGGATAAAGGTCAAGCTTTCATAAAGGTTGTCTATTACCGTCTCACGTCATTAGCGTATGGACAGAGCGGGGGGAGGGGGTAAGCTGGGGGGCGGGGAGTTACGCGTGTTGATTTGGGCGATGGCTATTGTTCCACATTTGAGAGGGAGTGGTGAATGTTGACTCCTTCGTAATTGAGTCGTGATGCGATTACGGTGTTATTTTAGTGGGAAGGTTTTCATTTGCATAAGTAAAGTGCTGAAGTATATCTGTTTTTCGCAAAATCGATTTAAATAAATGACGGAATAAAATAAAATAAACTACATCCTACAGCCAAGGGCATCAATATAACTATTATTATATACGTTCCCAAGACGTCAAAAATATCTATAGACCTTTATGCCGATGGCAATAAGGTCCGTATATACATATATTTGAAACGATGTCTGTAGAGATATTAATGCCCTTGACTGTACATACATACGAGTAGTACCCAGTCAAGAATTTAGTTCGGGACTAGATCAATTTGTTTTTTTTTGGCGAGGAGAAGGCTCTCGAGGAATCAGACCAGCTAATGATAAGTGATAATTATCTGAGACAGATATTTCAACTCTCAAAGCTACTATCTCAAGACTGCGATCCTTAGGGCCAGTATTAATAAACTCATTTTGGCTGAGATCACAAGATGCGTCAAAGTAAACATCAAGCCATAGAAAGCTGTCATTTTTGACACATCTTGAGAGGAACATTACATTTGAGATCAGTTTATTAATACGGTCGGTTTACGGTCAGCGGCTTCAAATGCGTTGACAATCCTGACTACTTGGATATAATGTCTCTATGCTAGTAACTGTATGTGTGACATTGACCCCTGACATTTATTAATTATTTTGGAGTGACATATGCCCTGTAGAATGTTTTTTTTCAGAAAACGAATATTTACCTCCATATCCTTTTCAAGAAACTTTCGTATGGATATAGGACAAATATAATGACTTATTGTTATAGTATTAAACAAGAGACACATTAATAAATACAGACCAAACGATGTGTGACGTCACAGCTCAAGTCAAGCGTAGAAAGAGTATCTATACAATGTCATATAAAACAAAGGAATAATGATAAGTTCGCCTTTGTACATACTTAATGTATCATAAAATATACAAAAATATATTAGGGGTGTTGAAGGCGAACTTATCCCTTTAAGCGATATCTTCCAATTAACCCTTCATTATAATGTTTTTTTTTGCTATCCAGAGGTTAGCCAGAGAACTGTAGTCATCCTCTGCCTATAATTTCTATGACTGGGAAGAGTACGAAAGATATATTTCCCACTTTTCGCACTCATATGAAATCGACTGGTCTCTGGCTGACTACTGGTGACTCTACCCTACTTAAGTGACTCTTTAATGACTGACTGAGAATGCATAGTCTAAGGCTGCCCATCCACTGCAGTGGAGCGAGACCAAAGCAGTGAGCGAGGCCAAAATCCACCAATAGGAGAGCTGCGCTGAGCGAGGCTAGGAAAATAAAGTATTCCTATTGGTAGATATTTTCCTCGCTCACCGCTCCGCTGCTTCTCTCCGCTCCAGTGGACAGGCAGCCTATAACGCTAAACTTACAGACTTGAAAGGACGATGGGCAATTTCATATGGATCCCGTCCCCACCCTCCAACAGTCACGGGATGCATGTTTGTATGTCTATGAAAAAAAACCTTTCAAGAGTCATGCAATGCAGTGTTCATTTTTAAACACATTCCATACTATATGATTATGATTTTTCAAGAAAACCCCATACATATGGCAATCGTCGCCATAGTAATAATACATTATATTGCCAAGATCTATAACTGGGACATGTTTCATCTCTGTTGGTGGGTGGGGACATTCTTGCCCATCGTCCTTTGGAGGGAATGTTTCTAGGGTAAAGATGCACTAAGAAAATATTATTTGAAAACTAACCTCCAACGGGATCAAAAAGAGGGGATAATGGGAGAATAATTCTAAGCGTACAAAGACAGGCGTCTTTAAGTTATTGAGATTACTTTGCTATTGCCCTCTTTTCCTCGTATAAATAGGCCGGCGTTCACTTGAGCACGACCTCTTTCCCAATTTTGTCTATTACTATATTGTTTCTGAAATCATATTGCCTCTTTACGATACGGTTGCCCTAGCAGAGCCGAGCTGTCGAGTTATTGTTAATATTGTATCACGTTGCAATACAATTCAATACAACTTAAGTATAGGTACATTTTAACTATAGATATATAACAGGCGGTCTTACCGCTAAATAGCGATCTCTTCCAGACAACGTTGGACAGATAAACAATAAAAGACAAAAATACATGGTAGCCGGTGTAAACTAAATTCTTCAGAAAAACTAAACTACAAGAAACACTTCTGTTATGATAAAATGTACTTACACATATATAAATTACATTTAAATACACACGTACAATAAAGTAAATTAGTTATTAAATCCACACTAAGGTTTGCTAAACTATTTTTTTTTTATTCTCTAAATTTTCTCTCGAAAATGACCTTTTGTTTTAGAAATATATATTTACTTTGCACATCTATGTTTGGGTCATGTGTTAAGTTTTAACTCAATCGGTCCAGTAGTTTTGGAGCAAATTGTCTGTGACAGACGGACAGACTGACGCACGAGTGATCCTATAATGGTTCCTTTTTTTCATTTTTTGTATGGAACCCAAAAACAATACGTTGATACGTCAATAGCTACCCTACTGTTTTATGCCCGGTTCCAATATTCAAGAACGAATCGTTTTCCTTACGGGCAGTAGCGTTATGACATTTGCTACGTACAAAATGTGTCAAATTTTAACGAGACGTCACAATTCTACCAACGGTTTTTAATATAGGAACGCACCATTAGAGGTTAAGAATTGATTCACCCTTTAACTATAGTGGGTACGTAAAATGAAAAATGCTCGTATTTATAAGATTTGTCAAAAGGCTCAGCACACAATCGGCTCCGTCGGCCTGCTGGCCTCGCGTCCGCTCCGCGCCTGAGCTTATCATGTTATATTTGAAAGGCGCAGTAAAGATTAGAAAGGGCGCCGTAATCGGCCGGCGGATATTTTTGTAAATGAAAGCGAAAAGAGCCTCAATTGGGTCCGATAGAAGCCGGGAGATAGCCCACGCTCGTTTGATTTAGGTCGAGCTCTGAGGCAAGCTACTGGTCGGTTTTTGGAGTTTTAAAAAGTTTTTACTGGTTTGTTTGGTTGTTTTCAAGTCAATTTTGAACCAGTTTCTGATAATTCATGGGTTTTATAAATTTATTCGCTATGCAAACCCAATGAAAATGCAAAATAGTGGGGTGACAGATCTGGAGATTTAGTCGGAAGGTGATAAGAGAATCCTTGCTCACCAGCAATAATAGATTTTCTAACACTGCGCTTAAATATTATCTAAATCGCTCTTATACCTGTAGTAGTAGAGACGTAACAAAATTTCGAACCCAATGTCGTATAGTTTAATGATTGCTGGTGATTTTTCTTAACGTTGACCGACTGAGTTCGGAATAATTACTTCGGTCTTAGTAAGATGCGGACTGTAGATAACAGGATAATTCAGCTCTTCTCAACTAGTCTCAAAACAAAGGCACAGATTTATTCCCAGTACTAACGCAAGTACTGTCCTAAAGTACTTGTCCCAGTATGATCGCGGCACGGCTTACGGCTCGGCCGAAGGCCGCGGAGAGCGATAGATTCGACGTATGGCTTCAATACGTGCAATTTGGCCCTATTTTTGAGACTTGTGAACTTGGTTGGTTGGCTTGGGCTGGGAATAAAACAGAGGTTAGAAAGATAGTAAAATAAGTGTTTGTTGTGAATTTTGGGAGCTATACGTTAATAGTACAATTTTATACAAGTGCGGAAAGTATGTCATTTTGCACGAGTCCCGAGGTGTCTTGGCCCGCGCTGCCAGCGAGGGGCAAAAATCGGGACGAGAATGCTTTGTTTTCTGTCTTTCTTTTTCTGTCCCCACTTTTGTAAGTTTCTGTATGATTATTTGGTTGACTGGTAGAGAATTGCCACTAGGCACTAAGTTCGCCATTCGTACTTTTTTGTGCAATATAGGTTAAATAAATAAATTAAAACGGCTTTTGTTGAATACATTGATTTATTTGATAGATTTAATAAAATCAAGTTTTTTTTAATAATAACCAAAAATAGTTAGATGCAAATAAATCTGGAAGAAAAATCGTTTGATTTTACGACTCGGTTGCATCTGATGTACCTATACGGCAAAGTGTAATCGAAAACACTAGTATACCTACGGATATTGCGCCAAATATATCCAGCAGACCTAATTATCATTGGTCGTGTAGATATTTATGACGTCTTGGGAACGTATATATATTTATGGCTTTAACTGTACTGTTTAATAACATTAATTTGGGAAAGTTATTCTTTTGTCTCATGTTCCTTTGTATCAATTTTGACATGTCTTCTCTTTAGAAATAGTACAGGGCTACGCGTAAATTTCTCCTGAGAAATCTTTACTGGGACCGTGAGAACCGAACAGCCTGTATAATGAAGTGTTGTAAACAGACTGCCCTGCGCAATAATGCTGAGAGCCTGCGCATGCGATTAGGAGAGACTGTCTCGCTGCGAGCAAGGTGGGTTAACAGATGACTAATCGTTAGGGAGCGCCCAGGGCGTATATGATGGTCATCTATATCCCGGTGAACAAGACATCCATCACTCTCGCACTTACATATTGGTCAGTAAGTGACGGATGTCTTCTCCACGTTTATACACATCGGTAAACGCGAGCAAAATAGGGCCGCTGAAATACTAACATGTTGAGGTATGACAGTCTTTGAATGTCTTATTGAATTCAGTTTCTGCTATAGAAATATACAAGGAATTTATATATCCTTATAATTATCCTTACGCTTCTGTAAAATCATACATACATAAACTCACGCCTTCATTCCCAGAGTGGGGTAGGCAGAGCTACAGAATTACCAAGCACTCTTAAATAAGTTGTTGATAATTCTGTGACCGCGTTTTGCACAATCAGGCTAAGATGTTTACCAGTGTATTAGTGACAGGTTGCAAGAACATCGCCTAAGAGTACTAGAAGTAAAATCAATGTAAAAAGAAACAGATTTGTACAGTAAAGCTTTCTTTAAGTTACACTATACTTCTAAAGTACTCAAAATCAGGTATATTCACACACGTTGCCACATTGGATACGACCGGTTTACATATATACGTATCTTATAGTAATAATGAGTGAAAGTACCAGGAGCCCATAGCTTTAAAGCGTCATCTTGTCCGCAACAATCAAGTCGATCAGGCGAGCGTGGTGGGCGAACAGCTGACAAGTCGTTAGTGATGCGACACACCGACAATACCGACATGTTGAGTGGTAGTATTTTGTATGACGTGGGGAAGGTAAACAAGCACACAGGACACTTGCGGTAGAAAGAGGAATCTAAGATCCATTGATATTAGGTATATATTATGTGTTATCTGTCATGTATTTTTTTTGTCATAGTGAGTTTAAAGATCATAATTATCGCACGTTAAAACGCATTTAATATTTATAAGTAATAATTTACTTTATAAGTAATATTATTTATTAAAAAAGCACGTTTGTTGTTTGGGGTTATAGCGGCAACATAAATATATAGCTGTGAAAATTTCAACTGTCTAGCTATCACGGTTCGTGAGATACACTATGCCTGATGACAGACAGACGGACCGCGGAGTCTTAGTAATAGGCTCCCGTTTTAACCCTTTGGGCACGCAACCCTAAAAATGAGTCAAGATTGCAATCCTAAGACTGCAAATGCATTGCCAATCCCGAGGATTAAGGTCAAATTAATGTCCTGCCACTTTTCGGAAGCGCTCGGACGGTTGCTGCACAAGGCCCTATCAACACTTTATGTTACTATTGACGTGAATCAATGACATTCTCCCTAAATTTAATTCACTGATTGGATAGCAGAATCATAATATATTTAGTAAGGCTCGACTCAAGCCTCGGGTCTTAATTATCATATTAATAATTTCAGTCTGACTCTAAACATGACCTACAGCTTGCGGAGTGAAAGACAAGTAAATTTACTTAGCTCTGCCCAGACGTCTGCGGCGAGGAGTGGCTGCACCGTTATTCCAATTCGTTGAAATATAATTCTGTAAATTATGCGGCAACGCTTGGCTTTTGTTTACAAAACAACCTGTATATACAGTCTTGAATATCTTTGGGAATATTTTTGTAAAGTGATTTTAAGTTTTTAATAAACATGTTATGCAAAAGAAAACCTCATTAGATGGTTTTCTTCAGACATTGGACCTGATTCTACAGTGGCCTCCTAATTTTATTTAGGTGTCTCGAAAACACTTTGCTATTCTATGAGCAGCTGTCATAATCAAATGACAGCGCCATGACAGCGATAATTTGAATCTGACGCTTCTTATTTTAGGCGGTCTTACACATTGTCAGCTTACATTCTGGAACAGCACTGGTTAAATCTGCCGTCTAAACTAAGTCTTAAAATTAGAACATTTTGTTGTAGGCTATTTAAGCGATGTGCACGTAGAATCGGGTCCATTATCAAGTAAATTAAAAAAAACGAGTGTCTGTACTTTTTTTTTTTAATTATCTACTTGAATCTTGTCTTGTTTTATTCAGCTCTGGCTATAAAAAAAATATATAAGGAATTTCTCCTAATGCTTTTTTAAAGGTTAATGTTAAAAATGGACTGAAGTCTGTACGTGTACCCGTGTGGTTGCCGGGTTAGAATAGTGCCACTCCAAGTCTTCCCGTGGATGTCGTAAGAGGCAACTAAGGGAATATAGGCTTGTAGTACTGTTAGGCGATGGGCTTGCAACCTGTCACTAATATGCTGGTAAACATCTTAGCCTATTTGTGCAAATTGTGGTTACTGAATTATCAACTTTTTAAAGTTGTAATTCTGTAGCTCTGCCTAGCCCACTCTGGGATTACAGGCGTGAAGGTATGTATGTATGTATGTATGTCTGTACGTTAAAGGTTTTCTCTACAAGTACAACTATGCTTTTAAATCCAATCCGACCGATTCACATATCTTTTGACATGTCGAATGAATACTGAACATGAGCTAAAGTACCAGGAGCCCATAGCTTTAAAGCGTCATCTTACCCGCAACAATCAAGTCCCGGCGTGGCATTAAAATAAACGCGTGTACACACTGGAGATGGCGGCGGGTAGATTTACATAAGCCCTTGAGCGGGGAGGGGAGGGCCGAGCGCGGGGGACGGGGAGGGAGGGGGGCGGGCGTGATAATAAAGTTCGGTAAGATCGCACAACACCGCGACCGGCGAGGAAACTGGGGCGGCGTAGGGGTGCCACTGGTTTTTTTCAATGTATCTAATATTAAAAAAGCAGCAATTTAATCAAAATTAATCAAAATTTTACATACTTAAACTTAAATTAAGCTCTTGACTTGATCTATGGCTACTAGACAATGATAAACGATCGGTGGGTGATTCTGCAAAACCGCCTAACTAACAAATTGATGATGGAGCAAAATAAACCTTACTGTCTTATAAGAAAGGTATATTTTTTGTTTCGACAAACTAGTGGAAAGTGTTTGTTAACGGAAAATTAACATGTTTTTATTTACTTTTATATCATCGTGTAATTTATCAATAATGTGTGTTCGTCTGTCGCCGGCCTTATAACCATAGTCTAGGAATCTAGTTTATGTATAGATTTAAAATCTATGTTTGTTTTTGGTTACTTCTTGCGCTTCCGCCCTGTCAATTCACGAGCGTGCGGACGCATATTTCAAGCATATTTCATTTTTATTACTGTATATCGTGATAAGTGTTTACTGTGATTAAATCAGTTCAAATCAACAGTTGTTCATAATTTCACGTCTCAAGAGCCATCAGCGACGCTTCGAACCCGCCGTCTGCGGCTCTAAAGAGAACCATGAAATCATCACCCACCAGCGTGTCGTTAATATAGCCCGTCAGGACCACGGCTGTTGAATATTGCGCACATTTTTGGTGGCCCATGAGGGGAAAACGGCTTGTGAACGCGGAGTTCACCATGCAAGCATCAATATTCATTAACAAGGCGGCGTAAGCAACATCAAGGTCGCAACGCCCGGCAAGTATCGATCGTCATCGAAAATCAGTGGTTATTTGCATTCATTCATTAGAATCAGTGATCATTTCAGTGTGTTGTGTGTGATTAAGTGGTACCGTGTCAATCGGCTACTTATTCAACACGCCATCTTTATTGCGTCATTCATTTGAGGTTATCTCGCGCGGAGCGGGATAAGCAACCGGTAACGGTTGTCAGGTTGGCAACACTCAGCGACGTCAGTGCTTTATGGACATTAAGTTTATGTTACCTGTCAACGTCAATGTCAACTTGACTTGACAGTGTATTTATTTAGTCCATTCATTCATTATCAATATTATCATCGTTACCGGTGTTTATAAACAAACTTCTCAGTTCATTTCTCACCAACCGGTGAATTAATTTAATTGTAAGTGTGTATTGAGATTTCAAAATGTCGGTACGAAGTGCGCGTACGCAATTTAGCTCTAAATATCAAATGTTAGTGGACTTTGCCGCTACGGTGAGTGACACAACCAGTTCTATTGCCGCCGCAGTCGCTAGGCGACATTTTAACCAGTACTACGGTTTATTTGTTCAAGCTTATGAGCTACTAGTGGGGGCCGGAGATGAGGTAGATGAGGACGACATGGCTTCCTATAGGGCTAAATTTACTGAGATAAATAGGTTGCTCATAAAAATCGAGGAGCTCTGTGAAACCGACGCGTCTGTTCCGCCTCGAACAAAGCTGCTGTCACACACTATAGCGAAATTGCCCGCTATTGAGTTGCCCAAGTTTTCAGGCAATCTCATGGACTGGATACCATATTTCGACTTGTTTTCATCCCTTGTTCATGATAGGGAAAACATGACCGACTCCGAGAATCATTATTATCTCAGGGCATCCTTGGAGGGTGAAGCCCTACATATAGTCAGGCAGCTACCTATAGATGATGCCAATTACTCGGTAGCCATCAAGCTGTTACAAAATAGGTACCAAAATCAGCGGGTCTTGCTAGACACTTACATTGGTAGGATTGTCAATATCCCCATAATCCTTAATGTTTCAGATTTAAGGGCTCACTTGGTCGGACTGTAGCAAAGGGGGGGCCGGGACTTAGAATTTTTTTGTTGGTTGTGGTGTCATTTTAACACTATTTTTTTATGATTGCAACGTATAGAACACGTCAAAATAAGCACATTTTACTTGAAAAACTTTTCTCTAAAATTAAAAATGGGCGAGATAGACGAGTTCAAAGATTGATAATTTACAAAAGACTTAGAATTTTTTTGTTGGATGTGGTGTCGCCGAAGGCCGTAGGGCGCAGTATAGGTATAGGTTTAGGTTAGGTTAGTTTGTTGTCCAGGCGCGAAGCGCCAAAACTACGTAGAATAGGAGGTCCGCGAAGCGGACCTCCGTCGACGTCGCTATTGTAATCTTTGATGGCGTCTATCTCAGTAATTTTTAATTTTAGAGAAAAGTGTTTCAAGTAAAATGTGCTTATTTTGACGTGTTCTATACGTTGCAATCATAAAAAAATAGTGTTATAATGACACCACAACCAACAAAAACTTTCTGTCTTTTGTAAATTATCAATCTTTGAACTCGTCTATCTCGCCCATTTTTAATTTTAGAGAAAAGTTTTTCAAGCAAAATGTGCTTATTTTAACATAAACTTGAAAATTATTCTAAGTGTTTTGCAATCCCTATGATTTTTCATTTTTTTTTTAAAAAAATCTAAGTCCCAGACACGGCCCCCCCTTTGCTACAGTGTGACCGCTCACTTTCAGGATCCTCTTCAGGAAGCCCTTCAAGCATTAGAGAAGATGAAGCAGCCTGTCAAAGAGTGGTCTTACATACTACTATACTTGGTATTACACAAACTTCCTGCTCGCATTAGGGCATTGTTTGAGGAGAGGTTCGGTGTAGACCGAGACACTCTGCCTACTATTCACCAACTTCTGGAGTTGGTGGATGAACAGTGCCGCCTGCAGCAGACAGTTGCTCTGACACCGGAGAATGCCAAGACACCACAGCGTGTGTCACCACCGCCTGTGCGTTCATCAGTACAGCGGCCAACTCAACGCCAAGTGAAGTCTGGCAAACCCCATCAACAAACTCAGGTGATGTCATCATCTTCCGATCAAGGACCATCATCATCAGCTCGTCAGGTGAGGCCTCAATGTTCTTTTTGTGGTGTCCAGGGACACTCCCTCTATAGGTGCTCCAGCTTTCAACAGCTGTCACGGTCTAACCGTAGATCGTGGGCTACTCAGACCGGGCATTGTTATCGATGCTTGAGGAAGCACTATGCCAATGAGTGTATTCATAAGAACTGGTGTGCTCATTGTGGATCCCCAGCGCATAACTCGCTAATCTGCAATGCCGATGGGGACACCACTGCTCCTCAGCAGCCGGATCAACCTGCCGCTCGCCTGGTCACACAGCAGGCAGCTGATGTGATCCGGGGAGATGCGGGCTCATCATCAGCGCCTCAATGGAAGGCTACACCGGTGCGCGCGCATCATTATCGTAGGCTGCCAGTTGGTGCAAGAGCACACTATGCTCAGACACAGTTCAATACCCTCAGGTTCGGCTCTACGCAGGACTCTGATCAAGAATGAGATGCGGTCGCTGTTGGTGCACTTCAGGGTCCATCACTCCCTATAACCATCTGCCCTACTGCAATGGTTATGGTCAGGTCAGGTGATGGCACATATGTCAAGGTCAGGGCACTGTTAGATACAGGAGCCGCTGTTTCAGTTGTCAAACATTCATTAGTTCATAACTTAAATTTGCACCAACAGTGTAACAGTAATTCTTTGTATGGAGTAGGTCATCAACCAGTTAGTACACCTGGCCTTATTGCCAAATTGGTTATCAAACCTGTAAGTACTCAATTACCAGTTGTTAGTACCATGGCAATGGTAGTGTACACATTATCAGGAAATATTCCGGCATATGATACTCAATTAAAGAATCAATTAAGGTCATCAAATATCATACTTGCTGATAGCAACTTTGATAAAGCTAGAGATGTTGACATTATATTAGGTGCAGATGTACTTAACTATGTGCTTGATGGTTCTAAGATACCCACCAACATTCCAGGGATAGCAGCTTACGGATCATACTTTGGTCACGTCATCATGGGAGCCATACCAACTCCACAGACTTCGTCGACGCAGACATCGCCCGCCCAGTCAGCCGGCACGTCAGTGGAAGACTATGGACTTCATGCAGTCAGGCTGGAGGAAGTATTGGAGAAGTTTTGGAAGGTTGAGGAGCCTCCCTCAAAGCCAGCTGTTCATCCAGATCATTTGGAATGTGAAAGGTTGTATAATTCAAGTACTCAACGTATGCCAGACGGCAAATATATGGTTAGGTTACCATTACTGTCAACAAGGCCACCATTGGGTGAATCAAAGGCCTTAGCTATTCATAGGTTGCGATCTTTGGAAAGAAAGATGGCTAGAAATTCAGTATTTGCTAATAAATACAAGGATTTCATGAAAGAGTATGAAACTCTTGGTCATATGTCAAAATCGGAGTTTCAGTTTGATTCAGAACATTTCATCATACCGCATCATGGTATATTCAAAAAAGGAACGGATAAGATCCGTGTCGTATTTGACGGTAGTGGCCGCTCAAGTACTGGGACATCCTTAAATCAGTGCCTTCATACAGGCCAACCTTTACAAAATGATATTACCCAAATATTGTTGAATTTCAGATGACATCAAATAGTCTTCACAACCGACATCAAGCAGATGTTTCGAATGACCTGGATACACCCTGAAGACAGGAGGTATCAGCTCATCTTGTGGCGAGAGAACCCGTCTGAACCAATTCAGGTATACGAGTTAAATACTAATACCTATGGACTACGGTCGAGTCCGTTCATTTCAATTCGGACACTGTTACGTCTAGCCGATGATTGGGAGGCCGATCATCATGAATCACTAGCATCAGACGTCATCAGACGAGATATCTTCGTCGACAACATTCTAACGGGCGCGGATTCACTATCAGACGCGCAACACCTCAAATCGGAACTCATCGCGCTTATGAAAAGCGCCGGATATGAGCTTAGGAAATGGTCATCGAATTGCAATAAACTACTGCAAGATTTACCACAAGAACACTGCGAGCAACCCCGACAGTTTGACACTGATGATAAAAGCTTTATTAAAGTGTTAGGGATTCAATGGGACCCAGTATCAGACTCAATGTCATATCAGATCAATGTACCATTAGGTCAACCGATTACTAAGCGTCATATCCTTAGTACAATAGCACGCCTATATGATCCGTGTGGATATTGCGCGCCTATTGTGTTCAGATTCAAAGTGTTCCTTCAATCACTATTCTCAGATGGACTATCGTGGGATGAACACGTCAGCCATCATCAATGTCGTCAGTGGGACGAACTCATTCAAGATTTAAACTATTTGTCGAATTTGCAGATTCCTAGATGTGTTGCACTACCGCAGGCTGTCTCATATTCACTTCACGGATTTGGAGACGCTTCGGAGGCCGGATTTGCTGCGAGCGTCTACCTCAGGACAGTGGATGCGTCAGGGAGCGTCATGGTACGTTTACTTTTAGCTAAATCACGAGTAGCTTCTCTGAAATCAAAGCAAACAATACCAAAGCTCGAGCTCAGTGCCGCTCATCTAGTGTACAAGTTATTAAATCACGTAGCAGAGTCGTATGACCATTCAATTCAATTTGATAGCATCAATGCTTGGTCAGATAGCACCATTGTGTTACCATGGTTAAATACCAAACCTCACATGCTGCAAACATTCGAATGCAATCGAGTACAGGATATTCAAAACTCCAAACGTCACATGACATGGCGTCACATAAGGTCTGAACTAAATCCTGCAGATGTCGCTTCAAGGGGTCTGTCAGCGAAAGAGCTACTTGGATCTAATTTATGGTGGTCACCAGACTGGTTACTGAGGGAAGAGTCACAATGGCCTTCACTACCAGTCTCGATGCCTCACGACTTACCTGGATTCAAGAAATTAGTCCATTTTGTTACCCCTGTCGAGCCATGGGAAGAGACGTTATTGTCACGTGTCAGCTCGTTCAGTAAACTCATCAATGTTACGTCATTTGTACTCAGATTTTGCAGGAATGCCAGATTACCGAGGGAGAAACGGAATCTTACGTCTTCATTATCACTCGACGAGACTCGTGAAGCTACGAAACATTGGATTAAGAAAATTCAAATGGATTCATACAAGGATGAAATCATATTGATCAAACAAGGAAAAATGCTCTGTAAATCACTACAGAAATTAAGTGTATTCGTGGATGACGAACACTTTATCAGAGTCGGTGGACGACTACGGAAGTCAGCATTGCCATATGGGGCAAGGCATCCCTATTTGATACCTAAGGATCATAGGTGGGGGCAATTACTGATCGAATATTATCACAAGTCATATTGTCACGCTGCGACAAACGCGCTCATATCGATACTCAGGCGAGAGTATTGGATCACTTCAGTCAGGCGACAAGTGTCTAGGGTTATCCGAAACTGTTTGGTTTGTTTCAGATTTAATGCGTCAACTCAGCCACCGTTTATGGCTGATCTGCCCGCTGATAGAGTCACAGCCGCACGACCATTTTCAGGCGTAGCGACTGACTTTGCTGGGCCGTTCTTAGTCAAAAGCAGTTTATTAAGAAACGCTAAATCAGTCAAAGCTTACCTGTGTGTCTTTGTATGTCTAGGTACAAAAGCTGTTCATCTCGAGGTCGTCTCTTCGTTGAGCGTCGAGGCCTTCATTGCGGCATTCACCAGGTTTGTCAGTCGTCGCGGTCTGCCTTCACTTATCAGATCGGATCGAGGTACAAATTTTACTGGTTCTAATTCGTATCTGAAGGAGATCAATCAGTTCTTGTTGGACAACGAGATCATCCTCAAGGAGGAGTTTAGAAAACAGAGTATTCGTTGGGAGTTCAATCCTCCTGCATCTCCCCACATGGGAGGCCTATTCGAGGCTGCCGTCAAGAGCGCTAAAAACCTCCTCAAGAGAGAGGTGGGCGATATCATTTTAACATTTGAGGAATTATCTACTTTATTTTCTAAAATTGAGTCAATACTTAATTCCCGGCCCCTAGTACCTATGTCAGAGGACCCCTGTGATCTCGAAGTTCTTACACCCGGTCATTTCATCATTGGTCAACCACTAGTAGCCTTGCCAGAAGCTCACTGGCGGGAAACTAAAATCTCGCGATTATCACGCTTTCAAGTCATTCAGAAAATGTATCAGTCAATTTGGTCACGATGGCATATTGAATATCTCACTACACTACAGTCACGTAATAAATGGTATAGTCATACTAACAACGTAGAGCTCAATGACTTAGTTCTTATTATTGTTGAAAACTCGCCGCCTCTGCAATGGCGAAGAGGTCGAGTTATAGAATTGTTCAAAGGATCAGATCAAGTTGTTAGATCAGTTAAATTAAAGACTCAATCTGGAGAGCTTGTAAGGCCAGTGGTCAAGTTGTGTAAACTACCAATAATTTAAGTTAACCATTTATGTGTCTGTTCATATAGTGTTAAACTTGTGCATTTATTACGTATTCATTATGTCAGTTTATTCATAGTGTTTCAACTTATGTTAAACTATGTTTTTGTATCAATATCATGTGTCCTTATACTATAAGTAGAGTTCATTAGGGACTTCAAGTATTCAGTTCATTTTTCCCCTGGCGGCGGCAGGAATGTTAACGGAAAATTAACATGTTTTTATTTACTTTTATATCATCGTGTAATTTATCAATAATGTGTGTTCGTCTGTCGCCGGCCTTATAACCATAGTCTAGGAATCTAGTTTATGTATAGATTTAAAATCTATGTTTGTTTTTGGTTACTTCTTGCGCTTCCGCCCTGTCAATTCACGAGCGTGCGGACGCATATTTCAAGCATATTTCATTTTTATTACTGTATATCGTGATAAGTGTTTACTGTGATTAAATCAGTTCAAATCAACAGTTGTTCATAATTTCACGTCTCAAGAGCCATCAGCGACGCTTCGAACCCGCCGTCTGCGGCTCTAAAGAGAACCATGAAATCATCACCCACCAGCGTGTCGTTAATATAGCCCGTCAGGACCACGGCTGTTGAATATTGCGCACAGTGTTCTCGCCGGCAGTGTTAACAGCCAGCGATCAACTATTAATATACGTGCCTCTTTTATTCACACGGGATCTATATGTTTTGTTCATTTTGGTGAGCGAGAAAATAGTCGATGGCCAATCGCTTCCTCGCCCTTGGTGGAAACAGTAGTGCCTTACGGGAATGCATGACCCGAAATTTGATTTTTAGATGCAGCAGAAAAGCTATTTTTATTATTGTGGTTTTTGGATCTGAAGTGAAATTCAACATTAATCTGTTACTTTTTTATTTAAATTAAAAATGGCTTAAGATTAAGATAGACTATGGATATTTTTATCTTTACACATGTTTTATGGGTTTGTGGGTGTTTTTATGTATATACTTTTTTGTACAAAACACAGAAAGTCAAATACAAAATTTGCAAATTTGCAATGTACCATTGTACACCTTTGGGTTTGGGTTGGGTTGATCTTCAAGGCTAAAGTTAAAATGTCTCAGATCTCAAACAAATAACTATATTTATTTAGTCCTGCTAAACTTCAAAGCTAAAATATTTCGGCAATGATTTCTCCGCGCTGGCAGCCCTGCGCGTGCGGTCACCGCGGGATTTATCTTCGTCCTTAACTGAACTTGTTACGAACTGGCATTAGCGCGTTGACACTGAATTCTACACAATTCTACATAATTCTACACGGTTTCAGGAAACTGTCCGAGCGGGCAGGGCGGGCGGTAAAGCCGGGTCCGAGCCTTAATCAAAACTTGAGGACAACAAATTGGTTTAATGGCCGATAGACCCGCTATACACACGGAGGGACACAGGGTGATAACTAGACCTAGAGATTTTCCTAGCACAAACGACGTGTTGTTAGGGCTTGACACAAAAAAAAACATCGACAATCCTGTTATCGATAACCACCTCTTCAACTTCATAGAGGAAATAATTGTACATCATTACGAGTATGATAGTTATTAAGAAAACATTCACAATGTCCTAAAACTCATTGACGTACCTAACCGGAAAAAAAATACAATCATATGTCTTATGATTGATAAGTTAATATCAAAACTATAAATTTATTAATAATGAATATTTTACATTAATCAGTGAAAATCGCTCTATGATATTGAAGTGGTAATTATCGATAACAGGATTGTCGATGTTTTTATTGTGTCAAGCACTAACAACACGTCGTTCGTGCTAGGAAAATATCTAGGTCTAGTGATAACACTATAGTAAGGTGCAAAAGCAAATATGGCGATGAAAGATTTCTTAAAATGATTGAGTTTGAACTAGGCGTCTATTCTATTGGGCAACTCACCTTTCACTTTCACCAGTTGGTATTGTTTTTAACTCGGACACCATTAGGTACTGCGAATAGGTTACAAACACGTCAAAAACAATAAGCTTTTACCCTGTTTAATCTCAACCGTGTAATCCATTAAATATGCTACAAAACGGACAGGTATTAATAAAAAAAAAATTTTTTTACTACTAATTTATTACCACTAACCGTCATGCTACACATATCAATTATTAATAAAAAATCAACATATTATTATGAAAAAACTTACATAGTACCTACCTTAACTTTTTGTATTATTAACAGGGGCTTTTTATGACATTTTTATGCTAGTCATTTAAATCAAAATCCAAAATTTATTTTTTGGCCAGAATATGGTAACAAGAAAAGATCTTGAGGCTATTTTTGTTCGAGCATATTTAGCTTGCATGCAGGCGTAAATCATTATGCCATCACTCCCTTATTCCATTACCATCACTTAATAAAATAGGATCAAATAACATGCATATGTAATAGAATAATTAAATTGACGAAAACGTCCTAATCTAGGACATGGAATAATTGGTGTCCTAAATTATATCTCAATCCGTTTCGTCATGCATTGGTCATAATCAGGATTCATTTACCTCTCTTTGAGGCTAGACAAATTCATTAACGCTTATCGCTCGTTATCGATATCGTTATCGTTATCAAAAATATACATATAGTATTTACGTAAACTGTCAGACGGTCGCGTCGAGCGCCTTCGTCAATTCCATACATTTTGACAGTTTTCGAAGACCGTAACGTAAGCGTTATTCAACTTGTCTAGCCTCACAGGTTATTTGTATAGAATCTGATAGCGTTAAAGCTAAATAAATAAAGGTTATTTCTTATGTACAATGAAGCAATAAACGAAATGAAGTTGCGTCAAAATGTTCATCCTCATTTATTTTTTTACGCCAAAAATTGTCATAAAATGTAGGCGTTCTTGTTCATTATCAGCTTCATTATATTACAAATGCTTTGGCAGGTTCCAGGTTTTTTCTCGGAAAGAGAGTTTGCTAGAAATGGTCTTCTAGCTTTATAAGTTTAAATACATATATATGTATTTACTTTTAACTTCTCTCAAAAAACTGTGAAGTTATAGTTGTGCATAATATTGGGCCTAAACTAATGGCCATTAAATTTTCTTAGAGAATTGCATCCAGCCAGCTACGTATTCAGATATTGTTATGCAGTTTGAATATAACACTGAAGCAGTCTTTGGCTCAAAAATGCCTAAATGTATTACAAAATAGTTAATTTAATCCTGTCTTATCTTACTAATATTAGAAATGAGATAGTTTGGATGTTTGTTACTCAATCACAATTTATACTTTCAAGAAATATTTTATTAATTTCTGCAAAAGTCCTAATTAATGCGTTAAAAACGAATCGGTTAATTATCACATGTCACACTACGGGCTATTTTATCCCATTTCAAAAAATCTGTCTACTTAGACTTTAACGCATTCCCCAAAATAACCAAAATTCAGTTAAGGCGAACTTATCGCAAGGCGTCTCTTCCAGTAATAAATAATGGATAATAAATAGATGTAGGGAGCGCGTTATGTCGGGATCGCTCCCCCGGGCCCGATATCGACGGCCGTCCTCCAAATTGCACCAATATTTCTTTTATGGAAAAAAACAAGACTCTTTATCCCTACAGGAATCGGTTTTTTAATAATCCTTGTTGAATGCGTGTGTGCCATACATAACATAAACGTTTACTGACGACGTTTACGCAACACGGTGTTACAATGTTATTTTGTACCTTGAAATCTGACTAAAAATATAGAATGCAATGTGATACAAAAGGCCAAAGAACAGCCTGATGTAACTCAATTATACTCAATTTAAATTCAATGATTCCATAATCAAATAATTACTAATATAAATTTCAATTCTGTAAACAATTAAAAGTTAAAACTAAACTTATTAAAATTAAAATAAAACTAAGCTTCTCAAATATTAAAGATGTAAATAATAATCATCACTATAAAAAGAACACCCCCTCTAGCAGGTCCGCTCGCGGCATGGTCCCTATGACACTGGCTGCATTACCTCTCTGGATAGCTAGCCCAATCCTTTGGGAGAGGTAAGCACCAGCTCTAGGATCTCCGGAGGTGTCTATGAGCCGCTGTGATATGATCGGCTGAAATAATTACTTGTGTTTGAACATAATTAGTCAATTTGCAAATAGCCAAAATTATTAATGGGTTTTGCCTAACCTAACCACTGTTGGTTAGGTTATACCAAATGTCAGATTGACAGGAATCCTACTAGGAAACAATAATCAAATGCCGCAAAATCCACTGCATCTATTTATATAACTATCGGTCTTTTCCCCCTAGTGAGACAAAGTAGGACATCCAGTTTATACCTGCCTCCACGAATAATTTATTTTGTCGTGAACAAAATACTTGCCAAGTTTTTAGGCCCGGCTTTTCTAAAAAGCTCGCCCTGCGAAAGATGTTTTAGTTTAATAGTGGTTCGGAGTGCACTCCGCCACACATTAACAACCGTCCCTTTCCGGGAAGAGCGGCCGCAGACACAGGAGCAGGCAGACACGGCTGCTTGTCGATAGTTTAGTTAGTGGATAGTAGAACTAATTTGTCCCGTGTACTGAAAGTTATCTAAGACTATTATAATATTATATTATCATATTATTATTGTATATGAAGGGTCCACGGATAGAACGTGTCTTGTCACTTTTTTTTGAAAATGAGTTTTGAACCTCAAAATGTAGAGGACGAAATGAACTATTACCTACCACTCAGATTCAGATATAAATATTCATATTACTTGTATCTTTTCACTCTTAAAAAACCTCTACACGAAAATTACGTACAAAATGACATGGTTCCTAACTTTCAAATCGCAATATCTCAAAAAGTTACAAATGTGACTAGACATGTTCTTTCCGTGGACCCTTCATATTGTCTAGGGGACACGGTTTCTGTAGGAGAATGTATCGAAACTTTTATGCAGGTTGTCTTGCACCGTCACAGGTAAGTATAACTTGTATAATTTGTAATTTTTTTATTACTGTTATTTATTAGTTTTGTTACAATTCTGAGTTTTGACACATTTTTCTGCTCAACAACGCATGAATATTATTATTTTTTGGTTTTATGTGAGATTCATTCTTTTATATAATGCTAGGTTAAGTTTATTATTGTATAATAGCATTAGCAATATTTAAAAAACGACTGGCTGTTCAGTTTTTTGCGGCGTTTCTTCTCAGCAGTGGTCTCTTGCGAAGCGCTGATAGTTTTTGACGTGTAAAAGTGCCCGTGCGGCCTACTTACTGAATAAACATCTTTTATCGTTTTTTTTTTTTAAATATATATTTATTAGCCCAATATCCCAGTCCAGCCCAGCCCAGTGTCCCACTGCTGGGAAAAGGCCTCCTCCCTTAATTTCCACACCTCTCTCGTTGTGGCAATCTTCGGCCCATCCTTCAGAAAAACGTTCAAGTCATCCCGCCATCTCCGCCTGGGTCTGCCTCCTCGTCTGTAGCCGTCCTGGGGGACCCACCTTAGACAACTAACCTAAATAAATAGTGAAAAGCTAGTTAAATTGAAGAACTTGTATTTTAATCAGCAATTTTTCGTTGTCTTACCGTGATCAAGTGGTATGCTGCAGCGAATTTATCACAACACAAATGTACACCATATACTTGATACTAACTTTATACTAATTTTAATCGTGCGAATTCCTTCCCTTTCCCGCAGAAACTCCTACGACATGTGGTTGTCGGATTAGAATAGTGCCACTCCATGTCTTCCCGTGGATAAAGGCTTGTAGATCTGTTAGTGTTAGGCGATGGGCTTGCAACCTGTCACTAATACACTGGTAAATAACTTAGCCTGTTGTGCAAAATGTGGTTACAGAATTATCAAAAATGTTTTAGAGTTGTTGGTAATTTTGTGGTCTTGCCTACCCCACTCTGGGAATAAAGGCGTGAGTTTATGTATGTACATATGTATGTATGTATGTATGTATGTAGAACAAGTACTTATAATAGTCTTTGCGTCTTCGAAAAGATTATTAACATATGAACTAGGATATAAATGTTGCAAAGTTTTTAGCTTCATCGAGCCCTAAAAAACTAAATGATGCACTCAAGACTATTTGACTCAATTATATTTTATAATATTTTGATATAAATAACTAGCAGGTACTTTTTATAAGACATATTTTAAGGATCAAAAAAGTAATTATTTGAACAAAGCCAGCGTTTTTTGTTTCATATATCAATTAAAACATCCCGCTATGCCACTGCTAGAAGCCACCAGCTCTACCCAGCTACAGCCTACGTCTAGAGCGCGCACAGACAAAGCAGACAACACTCCCGCGCAATTAACATGGCGGTTATTAACGCCCCAATGTCGGCGCACACGCGCCATCGCTGGGGTGGTTAGTCTGAGTGGTGTAAAATGGGTTTTCATTATAAAGCTCCTACATAAAAATCTCTAAAACTTAGAAGTGATTTTATAATTGCCATCTTTGGTATTTTTTTTCCTTTAACCATGATGGGAGGTTGTAGTTACCTTGATCGTTTAGACAACGTCGAAAGTAGGCTTAGTTATAATTCAAAGATAGTATTTCACATCAAACGCAGTCACGGGAGCCAAAAAAATATTTTCATTTTAAGTAAGGTTCAGCTCTGTCAAAATGAATAAAACTGCTCACTTAGATCAGACTTAAAGGCTTAATTCAGATTTGAAGTTCAAGTGTATTTTTTATTATTAAACAAGACAAACCGAATTTAGTAACACGCATAAATATCGCCATAAAGTAATTGGTAGGCCCTTAGTTTCCATGTCTAACGGTATTGATACTTTATGTACTAATTATCAAAATGGGAGACGAGCTCAAGGCCCGTCCACCAGCCATCAATTACAATAACGTCAGTGGCGTGTTTGCGGTTGGCGTACCTAAGGTGCGCTCGCGCAGCCAACAACAGAAATCAGAAAACAGGTAACACAGAGAAACCTTTTCTTGGGTAGGTAACCCAATTCAGTCCGTGGGTGGATTTAATGGACCTTAAATTGTAAATATTATTGCCAATTTCATTATTGTTTTGTCATTATTATTTTTTTTGTAATTTAATTGCAATTGGATAAGTGACCACTTATTAGTGTTTATTAATTTTGTTCAAATTATTCGTGTTAATTTATGTTTTGTTTTTTTACGCAATTTGTATTTGTACAATATACCTACATTGGTGAATAATAGTACATTGTGTATTAAGGTCGGTAAGTAAGGAATTACGATCGAGGCTCTAGTAGAAGCCCGAAGTCGAAGACTGAGGGCTTTCTGAGTCGAGGTTCGTAATTCCCGTACCGCCCGTGAAACATACAATGTTTTTCATCACATTTGCGAGTAAATAAATACACAAGTCTGCACAACTATTATTACGAATTACTTAAACTTTTTTTAAGCGGATGGCTGGCGGACTCCACAGATTATAAAAATGTTTCGTTCAGAAACGTTAAGGGCAAATACTTACGTAGTTATACATACAGCCCTGAAGGAGTGTAAAAAAAAACGACGTTTTGATACAGAAAACTATTAAAATCGGTTATTAAGAACATTAATTGAGTATTTAAGTAACATGTAGCGAGATTGCAATGAAATTCCTGTTTAAATAACATTTTAAGACAATTTTTCAATTGCGTGTAAACTCTTTGCTTGAACTTGCAAGACCTGTGTGCTGTGCCATAAATTAAAAAAAAATTACTTACCGATCTTGGGTTTCATGGTAAAAAGAAAGGTCGAGGGTTTTATATGGGGCATTGCGGCCAAGTTAACCTGTATGTTTAGATACTGTTTACGTGCAAGTGTGATGAAAATATACTAAACTAAACTAAACGACGCCTGTGAAAGATTACATTTTGTCAGTATCTAATAAGATTATTTGCAATAAATGAATATTCATTTTTTTTTTTTAATGTTGATAGATAAAAACCGACACGGTCAGTCGGTGCTACTCGTATCTGTCTATCTAAACTTTAACAAATAGTTCATACGCGTATACGCCTATAAAGGCAGGATTTGGTGAGACTATACAACTGTCTGGCAAATGTATCTGCAAGATTTTGAACCTAAATTCCATATGCAATAAATTTAATTTCATACATACATACATTAAATCACGCCTGTTTCCCAGAGGGGTAGGCAGAGACCACTTCTTGACAAATTTCATTTCATAACATAGCGATTAATAATTAATTTTCCAGTATTCAGCGTATACAGCCGCTGTAGCCAAAATCGGTCAGTACGATATCATCATTTGAACTGTAACCTATACGAATGTAGATAAATAGTCCGCCGGGGCGCGCGCCGCACTAAACCCCTTTATCTGCGTCGTCGGAGCGAGAACGTCCCGAATATAGATAAAAGTTATACCCAGGTGCGTCGAAGCTTCCAAGCTTGAAAGCTCACTGAGAATGAGAAGCTTTTCGTCGGGGCTTCGAACAATCGTTCACAAAGCGCACTAACCGTGAAAAAGGGGAAAAGTGAAAGTGAAATAACCCCGGTCATGGTTTCAGGTGCGCTGAAGCTTCACTTTACTTAGCTGTAGATATAAATAAATAAATATCAGGGGGCAATGTAATGCCAATTGACCTAGTCCCAATTTAAGCTCTAGGCTTGTATTATGGGTACTAGACAACGATATAAATACTTGTATAGAGAAATATATACTTAAATACATAGTAAACATCCATGACTCAGGAACAAATATTCGCGCTCAACACACAAATATCTGCCCTTACCGGGATTTGAACCCAGGACCGCTAGCTTCGTAGGCAGGGTCAGTACCAACTAGGCCAGCGCGTCGTCAAATAGATGTAAAAATAAGTAAATAATAGATAAATAATTGACTGGTCATAATCTGACTACGACGTTAATTAACTGGAGCTCTATTTCACTCGGTAAAACCATATTGCTTTTGACATGTTATTGTATTCTTTTTATCGATTGCTTCATATTTTGTCGTATTCTTGTTTTGACACATTCTTGTTTCATCGCTTTCCGTTTTCGACATAAATGATTACATAATAGTAAAATCAGTCTATTAATATGGTTTAATTAAAAGACTGTTTTCTTTTCTAGAAATAAGTTGATTATTACCCGACTGCGTCAGAAGGAGGGTTATGTTTTTCGAGCGTATGTATGTATGTATGTATGTATGTATGTATGTATGTCTATTTCTGGGCACGCTCTGCAGCCTAAACGGCTTGACTGATTTTAACATACTAGGTGTCATTCGATTCGTCTTAATTGCCGAAGTGACATAGGGTATATAATATTTCAAAATAGCGTCTGCAAAAAAAAAGAGGGGGTTTTAAAAAAAAAAATTGTTTATTATAGCAATATGGATCTCAAATGAAAGCTAGTAAATAGCCCATTCCAAATATATATACATTATAATACTTTGATGCTATCATTTAGACAAGGAAATCAAAAAGGACGTTAAATGTTAAGTAATAAATATTTCTTGTTGAGCTGTAAACGCCTACAATATAAACCATTAAGAAAGTAGTGTAATAATTAATAATTCACGAATACCTACTACATACTTGATTAATGCACATTGATGTTATAGTATAAATTGCTGGCTAATACCTACCTAATGCGCCATCCTGCCTACGCATGGACAGTTTATTTAAGTAAAGATACACGGAATAGGTAACCTCAATGTAGGTGCTTAGTCTAGTACCACGGTACACGTATGACGTACTGACCGTTGAAGAACTAAATTGTTAGAGATTAAGAGAAGTTTAGTTGATTTATACCTACTTCAATTTCTCGGTCTAAGTAGGTATCTATCTACAATCTGTTCGAATTATAATTTAGCAAAGCAATCCGCTTATACCAGGAATAGGTGTACGGATTGAGCCCTGCACCATCGACTTTGATGCTCTTAGGGGACAAGGAAAAATTGAACGAAGGATGTTGCCGGTAATACTTTACTGGGCTGTAACTGTCCATAAGCTACAAGGCACCACTCTCGATAGGGCCGTTGTGGACCTCAGCTCACATGTTTTTGCAAAGGGTCAAACTTACGTTGCTCTCAGCCGAGTAAAAACACTAGCTGGGTTGGCTATCAGTGTCCTTGATCCCAAAAAGTTGTTAAATCGACCACATGATACCAATTCTTTAAAAGAGCTTCAACGTCTTCGAGATTTAAATACTATAAACTAAATGCAAAATATTACATTTGGCCTCCATCTAACCAAATGAACTAATCTTACGTTACTACTGGGGATCGATTTTTGAATGCACGATGCTTCTTTTGCTAAAAGGAGAGTTCCGCTTGTAATTTGTTACTTATAGCTTCGTGACATTAAAAAATCGAGCTCCAGAGCTCATTTAACGTTTGGTTATATTAATAAAACCACTATCTTATCAATAAAAACTAAAAAATGTGAAATAAACTAAATTATTTAAATAAAAACAAAAAACCCGACTGCAGTAAAAAAAACAACTGAAAAGCGAGTAACAAGCTATATTATCTTTTTTGTTTGTATAATAAAGTGTTTACATTCAAACATACATAGGTAATACTTATAATGTACCATGCAATGATTTTTTGTTTTATACCTCGTTAACAAGTAATGCAATTTATACCAATATATATACAACTTGAATAGTGGAAAAGGTATTGCAGGCGGGGACAAGCAATGAATTATAAAATGTAAGTATTTTCTTGAAACAAAAAACATTTGGATTAATAGCTTGTCCCCGCCTGGAAAACCTTTTCCACTATTCAAGTTGTATGTATATTGGTATAAATTGCATTACTTGTTAACGAGGTATAAAACAAAAAATCATTGCATGGTACATTATAAGTATTACCTATGTATGTTTGAATGTAAACCCTTTATTATACAAACAAAAAAGATAATATAGCTTGTTACTCGCTTTTCAGTTGTTTTTTTTACTGCAGTCGGGTTTTTTGTTTTTATTTAAATAATTTTTTATGATTCTGTTTTATTTTATTACATTACGTCATTATAATAATTTCCTTTCTCTGATTTTTTATTTTTTTTCATTTTGCAAGCGAAGTCATAGGCATTGCAAAGTGTAACTTGATAGTTCCAGTGTGTCCAAACAAAAAAAAAGACGAAAACGGAAAGTGACGAAGTAAGAACATATCAAAAAAAAATACGACGAATCAGGAATACGACAAAAAAGGGAACCAATCTTTGGCCGCCATTATTGTCAAGTAAATAAGAGGTATCGTAACGTTGACAGAAAGATAACATGTGAAAAGCAATGTTGTTTTACTGAGGAGAATAAAACCTTAGAACTTGTTGAAGTAAAGGTCAAGTCAGAGAAAACCAGCATTTCAAAAAAAACAGTATTATTACGGCCCTTTTACAAATTATTCCTAGTCTTGCACTCAGCTTGAAATGTACATATGAGGACTAGACAACATACCTAAATCTGAGAGTCGGGAACAAATATTCGTTCCCGTCACACCAAATATTTACCCTCATCCGGGATCGAAATCGGGATGAGAGCCAACTAGGCTTACTGCGTTATTTAACTACATCAGTATGTGTATCTATCGGCCATACAACCCGGCTAAATCTAATTTCAGCATGTGTAGGTAAGTTTATTTCCGCAATATTTATTTGCCGACCGATAGCTTTGTCAGTCATACAAACAATGTACTTCTAGGCTAATTGCGTCGTCATAGTGATAAGATAGGTTCTCTATTCTATTTCGGTAAAATTAGTCTATTTCGTAAATAACATATATACTTTAATTTAAAAGTTAAAACTAAACTTATTAAAATTAAAATTACATTAAGCTACTCAAATATTAAAGATGTAAATAATAATCACCACTATAAAAAGAACACCCCCTCTAGCAGGTCCGCTCGCGGCATGGTCCCTATGACACTAGCTGCATTACCTTACCTCTCTGGATAGCTAGCCCAATCCTTTGGGAGAGGTAAGCACCGGCTCTAGGATCTCCGGAGGTGAATGTGAGCCGAAATTAAAATGAGTACATATAGCTTTTTATATAACCATGTGTTGAGAACACCTCATAGACAGTAGTTATGCAACTGGCTGTTAACGACATTCCAAGGAGATACAAAAAAAACTTAGTTCCTAGAGACAAAAAGTTTTACTTCTGAGCCTCTATTCAAGACGGTAATGGTCTCAGATCCGAATCCACCCAGCTGTTTATTCGATGAAAAGTATTTTATTTCAAATTTATTATGGTAAGTAATGAAAGGCATTCGCCATTATTTGGCTAAATCGGTCCAGTACTGAACTTATACAGGATGTCCCAGAAACCGACGCCAACCCACCTAGGGCGGATAGAGCAGCTCATAAGCTATCGATTTAACCCCCATGTATGTTCAGCAATTGTTATTAGTTTCCGAGATATTGATCATTTTAATCGGAATTTTTGTCATTTTTCCTTATGTCCGTGCTACGAAAAATCCCTAAATTCATGTATTAATTCACATTTTTTTCAGTGTTTTCTTGCATGATTAGAATCACTGTAAAATAAGGAAGTTTTTAAAGCTACATGCCAATTTCTGCTGCTACAAATGTTTGAGTAAACGGACAGAGTTACTTTCTCCATACTAAGAGAACCCCGCGTTTGTTTTTCACCTAGTATGGAAAAACAAACTTTGTGAGTTTTCTCAAAAAGTTGTAATGAAAAAAAAATTGGCACGTAGCTTTAAAAACTTCCTTATTTCACAGTGATTCTAATCATGCAAGAAAACACAAAAAAAATAATGAATCAATACATGAATTTAGGGTTTTTTCGTACCACGGACATAAGGAAAAATGGCAAAAACTCTGATTTAAATGATCAATATCTCGGAAACTAATAACAATTGCTGAACATACATGGGGGTTAAATCGATAGCTTATGAGCTGCTCTATCAGCCCTAGGCGGGTTGACGTCGGTTTCTGGGACAGCCTGTATAATAAAAAAATAAATGTTTCTTTTTTAATAGCCATTGCTTTTCTATTTGCATATTCTATAGGCTTCATACTTTGTCCTCGAAATGGTTTTTGAATTAGAGTAATTGTAAAAGTATGAACAATCCGAATTGGAGAAAATTATTAAAAAGAAACAATATCTCCAGTTTATAAAAGCTAAATATTTGAGAATTGTTTGTAAGAATTGGAAAAACAATTGGGAAGATGTTTACTTTCAATGTTAGGCTGCGAATTGACAACATTTAAAAAAAAAGCGTTATTTATTTTTCGCGTTTATAATAGCTGGTTAAAAATTAGACTACCCGTATTTCGCAGTTTTTCTTTATTTAACTTAAATTCGTCGTTAATAATTTATCAAAGAAATAGTCATTAAAAAGACCGTATATCCAAAGTTAGGAATACTGATGTCGTGATCTTAGCATGACATAAAATAAAAAAGGTAACTTTAAACAGATAGAGAACTGACTGTCATATTATTATGTCATGTCAATCATTCGCTGCCGTTCGTTCACACGTTTGTTATTTTGCGTAATTTAATTAATTACATAATTTGTAGACGCCATTAAAATAAATAAACTATTTTGCGTTTACTGCTTTGCATATCTGATTTGAGTTTCATTCGTCAGACAGATAAAAAATGAACATGACAGTTGTATATATATTTTTTTAATAAATGGACTAAGGGCACTATAAGTGTATTCCTAACTTTCACAATCCAACTTTTTTTACTGTTTTTCCTAAATATAAAAAAAACTACTGCATAAAAAAATCCAAAGATATTTTTACTGTAATCAGCAGTGTAAAATCTAGAAACGGTATTTTATTTTACTACCTTAGCACAAAATGAATTGTTGTCAATTGTGCTTACTAGACAAAATACGAGTACGTCATTAGCCAGTTCCTAAGTACAGATGTAAGTAGTCGATATTGAAACGACACGGTATTTTATCATGTAAGATCCCATCTATAAACTAATACGGGAGCAAGATGGAACCAAAGTTATCCGACCAAATAATATCGTTTGATTATAACTTGTATCTCAATTTATCAGATATATTTTAATTCTGAAAAAATAAAAGAAATACTGGAAAAGGGCCGAATCTTAAGTACCCGAAACCGACGTGCGTGCATGACTCTATGAATGAATGTGGAAGAAGCGAAAGAAATTTGTCAAGACCGTAGCAACCGGAACCGGTGACCGTGGAAGTGGTCTCTGCCTACCCCTCTGGGAAACAGGCGTTATTTAATGTATGTTTGTATGTATTTTAATTCCTCAGAAGTGCGAGTAAAGCGTACACTTCCAATGAACAATGAAAAGGATTTGTGTCTGTACGAGATTGTGTCAAATGAAATTCGTTGGTAGTCGAGATAGATAAGTACAGGTTCTCAGACCTGAAAAATGAGAACAGCATGTTGCTCGAATAATTAAATATTAAAATTGAATACCAAGGGCAAAGTAACAGAAAAGTAGTTCGACTCCGGCTATTTTCTAGCCTTTGTTACGTAAGCAAGCTCGGATAGGTATGTAAGGGAGTACAAACATTCCCAATTCGTTCTATCGTTTTTAGGGTCCCGTACAAAAAAATAAGAATGGAACTCCTATAGGATCACTCGTGCGCCTGTCTGTCTTTCCATCTGTCACAGCCAATTTGCTCCGAAACGTCTGGACCGATTGAGTTGAAATTTGATACACATATGTAAATGGATGACCCAAACACAAATGTATATTTTTTTTAACAGCACTGAAAGTAGGATTGAAGTGGATGGTGGAAGAATGGAATATGTCCATGAGTATATTTACCTCGGTCAAATAGTCTCCTTTCAGGCTCGACAGGACAAGGTGATCGCAAGACGTACCGAAAATGCCTGGAGGAGCTATTGGGCTATGAAGGAATATATGAAGGGGACCCTTCCTATATCACTTAAAAGAAAACTCATGGACATGTGCATTCTTCCAATCCTCACCTATGGAGCACAGACTTGGTCTTTGACTAACGTTCAGAAATCTGCCCTCAAGGTTTGCCAAAGAGCAATGGAGCGTAGTATTTTGGGTGTCAAATTGACAGATCGCATCAGAAATACTGTCATACGCTCCAAAACCCAAATTGCTGACGTAGCCTTAACAGCTGCCACCCTAAAGTGGAACTGGGCCGGACATATCTGCCGCATGCCTGATGACCTTTGGGCAAAAATAACAACAAATTGGATACCGCAAGATCGGACACGACGACGTGGCAGACCCCGGCGCAGATGGCGAGATGATCTTGATGCCTTTCAGCACGATTGGCGGGAGATTGCCCATAACCGAATTACGTGGAAGGGTGAGAAGGAGGCCTTTGCCCAGCAGTGGGATATTCCGGGCTAATAATAATAATAATAATTTATTTTTTGTATCGGTATTGTTATTTTACCTTTATATTTGAATATGTAAAAACCTAATTTATAGAAAATTAAATGTATATCTAAATAATAATAATAAATATTTATAAATAAGGGTCATTTTTGGGGGACAAATTAGGAAATTAAAAAATAGAGTTTTGCAAACCTTAGTGTCACATATCAAATGAAAGGGCTCGTTATGAGAATCTCAAATATATTTTTATTATAATTGTAAAATAAATAGTTTTGAGTTTATTCATGAAAGAAAATGAAAACTGACCATTCTCCATCTCCGAAACAACTGACCCTAAAATTTTGTTCATTCAAAATTCAAATTCTAAATTCTAAATATTTATTCAGTAAATTGGCCACATGAGGGCTCTTTTAACATGGGGTGAATCTACTAGCGCTTCCGACAAGACCATCAATGCGGAGAAGAAGCGCCGCAAGAAACTCCAGCAGAAGGTCATTTTTTCAATTCAATTGCTGGTAGATTACAGGAAATCCTATAAAAAATCTATCAAAAAAAAGAAAACAAGGTATTTACGGAACACTCAACTCGAGTTCAACACGCACTTGGTGTTGAAGGGCGAGGATACCCAAACTTGGCCGTTTTTTTTTAATACACTGATGATGCATTATGATCTATAATTTGTATTATCCAGAGTTTTCTTTACATTGCCAACCTTCCAGATAGATTCATCTCTAACCAATCCGTACACTCTAAAGCAACGTGTCAAGAAAGATACTCCTGAAGGGTTCAAATGTTATTTGGTAGCTGAAATTGATATACATACATACACTTCATCGAATAGATTCTGTGGGAATAACGATAAATGCGTTCTCTCATAAATGTTTTATAAGAGTTAAGATTGTTTGTGAAGGCAAGCGATAAAGAAAACAAAAGCAAGCTTAGAAAACCCGCATTAGGACTATACGTAATTGAATTAGTTGATTATAACTAGTAATTAATTGGGTAATTGCGAAGTGAGCATACTGTTTGGAATGAGTTTATTTAAAGAGCGGGTAACACCGAATGGAGTTGCAAGCATCACGGTGATGCGGGACGTCATCACCAGTTGACAGCTCCGGAACGTGATGCTAGCTTGCTACACCTCTTTTTTTTATGGCATAGGAAGGCAAACGAACACACAGGCCACCTGATGGTAAGTGGAAACTATGACCCATAGATATTCGCATTCCCAAGACTGCAAATGCACCGCCAACCCTGAGGACTAAGATGGAATGCCTCTATGCTAGTCATTTCACCGGCTGTCTTATCCCCAAACCGGAACACAACAATGCGAACACTGCTACTTGGCGGTAGGCTAATGGATTAAATGGTGGTACCAACCTGGACGGATCCTGCACAAGGTCGTCCCACAAGTTAGGAAGGTTCTTAATCAACATTATAAATAACAATCCAAGAATAAGATTTTGATACAGCAAAAACGTCAAAATGTTCGCTGTGTTATGGACACGGCAGAGCCCGCGGCAGCACCCCGAGGTCAAAAACTTTGATATTTAATAAAGGCAACTTGTAGAACATATCCAAAAATAGTGGATACCCGACCTTCTGCAAAAATAAAATGTATAATTTTATTACTGTAAGCCATACCTAACTCTTTTTGGGGCACTCTGGGAAATACACGACAGCTTAGTGTTAAAGCGTAAACATAGAATTCTATAGATTGTAATCACGTCAAATGTCGAGGCTGCGGTCCCTGGCCGGCAGGGTTGTTGCCGACCCGATTTTTATCAACCCTGCACAAAGGGCCTATCGTGCAGGACCGGGGGGGGGGGTGGGGGGGGGGGGTTAAATTAATTAACATACTTTGGCAACTGGGGAGTATCTTTCTCTTGACACGTTGCCTGGAGTGTGCGGATCGGTCAGAGATAAAACTATCTGAAAGGTTTGGTTTCAATATAAAGAAAACTCAAGTTATAAAAAAAAAAAATGCTTATTTATGGCTTTATCGAGTCAGCTGGTGATATTGTCTGATGCGATACCAAGTCCATAAAAAGTTACCTATGTATAGTTACAGAATTATCAACAAGTTTTTAAAGTTGTCCTCTGGGAATAAAGGCGTGAGTTTATGTATGTATGACTATGTATGTACGGATAACATTATACCTAATCTCTCCATGACTAACCGCGGGTGAGCTCAAATTCAGCTTAGCTGTGCCCACGCTCTTTTCATTATCACTATTTTACAGATAAATTTGATTTGACCATTCCATATCGCTTAATTAAATATAATGAATTTCATTAGATTAAAAGGTACGAAGAAGTTTATAAAATATCTTTAAATCGTTATTGTAACTCTTTACTTAAACCTGACACCATTATTCAAATCCCTTCACCTGTTTAAATCTGATATTTGATACAATGTGGGAAGGAGGCTTCCGACAAAACAACCCTGGGCAGTATTTCATCAGAAGACGCCGTGGATAAGACGCGAATTCCTCACAAAGAAAAATATATTGTTGCTTCATATTTTGTGGGCATACGAAATAAATTCGCGAATAGAGATGCTATTTTAAGATGTGATATATTAACATCTTAGCCTATTTGTGCAAAATGTGGTTAGTGAATTATCAACATTTTTTAAAGTTGTAGGTAATTCTGTAGCTCTGCCTACACCACTCTGGGATTACAGGCGTGAAGACATCTATCTACTCGTGTTTATCTATATATTATTGCAAGTTAAAAACTGTTGTTAATTTAAAACATACATTAGAAAATAGTTAGAATTGTCTGCATAAAGCAGGGCCGGTAAAAACGATATCGTAGTTAACCTGTTATGGTATTGGTATGACGTATTGTGTTGTGTGGGGCTGGAGTAGTGATGGGTCGTTACCGGGAATATTCCCATGGCGGGAATATTCCCAGTAATGTTACCAGTAATATTTCCAAGTATTGGAAATTTAGGGAAATATAGAAAAACTGAATTATAAAGTAATATTTTTTTGTGTTTTATGCTTATTTGGTGAACATTGGAACAATTTAAAATAAAAAAAAATGCGGAGCTCCCCCCCAGAAAGTAAATTCCCAATGTTACCGGGAATATTCCCAAAATTACCAGGTATTTTTCCAATGTTACTGGGAATATTCCCATCGTGTAATTATGGCCAAGTACACTTTAAATCACGGTAAAAACATCTTAGTTTCGATCGAAATGAAAGAAAAAGTCGGAAAATCAGTTTAATTATACAAATACACACGGCGTCAAAAAAATCGCACCTTTTGAAATTTTGATTTCAAGCGAATAAAGCTCTTAACTTATTTATTGTACCCTACCAATATTAGTATCATTTGAAAGCACAGTTAATCAACTTTAAAAACGCGAATCGTTCTTTTTCGTAAAAACAATGATCACGACACGTTAGGGTCTTTAAAAAAAAGTGATGGAAAACTCATTAGAGGACTCACTACTTGTGCCACCCTGAACACGAATAAAAGGGGGGGTAAAAATGAATTATGGGTAATTTGCTATCCAGACATCACAGAAGTCACACCTGAACAGCTCCAGTAAGAGAAAACTCTGAAAAATGGATATCACGGCAGAAGAAGCAGCTCAAGTGGTAGCACTACTGCAATCAGGACTACGGCAGGTTGATGTTGCTCGACAACTCAACATAAGCCGTTTCCGGGTGAAACGAGTATCCCAGCGTTTCCAGGAGACTGGAGGCTACATCAGGAAGCATGGATCTGGGAGACGACGTTTCACTTCCGACAGAGACGACCGCTATATTGTGTCAAAGTGTTTGCGTAACCGATTCTCCAACGCTGTTGAGGTGCAACAGCAGCTCCGAACAGCTCGGAGGACGTCGGTGAGCGTCTCCACAGTAAGAAGAAGGCTGCGAGAGAAGAAAATCCTGCCTCGTAGGGCTGCTACGGACCCCAAATTGACAGCAGAGCATAGGCGAGTCAGACTTCAGTCTGTCCTCTTCTCCGACGAGACGAGGGTATGCCTTTTCTGCAACGATAGGCGTAGAAGAGTGTACAGGAGGCAGGGAGAACGGTAATCACAAGCCTGCTTTGAAGAAACCGTCAGCTACGGAGGAGGATCCTGCATGTTCTGGGGCGGAATTTCAATCCAGGGCAAAACCGACCTTGTGTGCGTCTCCCGCACTGGAGGTGGACGTGGCCAGGGGTCCCTGACTGCTCATCGGTACATCACAGAGATCCTGGAGGACCACGAGGTCCCGTATGCTGGTTTTGTCGGGCCTGAATTCACATTCATGCACGACAACGGCCGCTCTCATACGGCGTTGGATCAGGTTGGGATCCCCGTCATGCAGTGGCCAGCGAGAAGTCCTGACCTGAACCCCATAGAGCACCTTTGGGATGATCAGAAACGCCGGGTGCGGTCTCGTGATACTGCCCCTGCTACCCTTGAACAGCTTCGGGACGCCGTCGTCGAGGAGTGGAGTGACATTCCTCAAGAACGAATCGTGACGTTGGTGAGGTCAATGAAGGATCGCATGGTGGCTGTAATTAGGGCTTGGGGAGGTAACACTAGGTTTTAAGTTTAGTTTTAAGAATTTGTTTTACTGTATTTTTTTACTTTGTTATGTTTTTAGATTGTGTAATTTTGGCGTGAATAAATGTTTTTCCTCTTTTCATGAAAAACGTTTTTTTTTAAGCTTAGTAATCATTATCACATTTTTCACTATCATCACAAAAAGCACGTGCACTGACACTGAGTCGAGTCAAGGGCAAAACTAAGTCCTTTGTGTTTGTGCCATTTCAGATAAGAAGTTTGTGTGAAAGAGAAAAAAGGTGATATGTGTAAAAGAGAAAGGAATATATCTATGCATATTGCTTATTTAACTAACTATATAATCATTAAATCACATATAAATCACCAGTATAGTATATTCCCACCTTTTGGGAATATTACTAGTAACATTAGAAACTTACTGGGAATATTCCCAAACGGAAACTTACTGGTAACGGGAATATTACCGCGGCCCATCACTAGGCTGGAGTGGCGACCTAGCGATATCTAACTTACTTACTTACTTACTACTACTAACTTCGACTTTGACGACGCGCGGGCCTAGTTGGTAGTGACCCTGCCTACGAAGCTAGAGGTCCTGGGTTCAAATCCCGGTAAGGGCAGATATTTGTGTGATGAGCGCGAATATTTGTTCCTGAGTCATGGATGTTTTCTACGTATAAGTATATATTTCTCTATATAAGTATTAATATCGTTGTCTAGTACCCATAGTACAAGCCTAGAGCTTAGTTTGGGGCTAGGTCAATTGGTGTGAAATTGTCCCCTGATATTTATTTATTTATTTATTTATTTTATTTATTACTGTCAAGTAAATAAGAGCTATCAAAACGGTGACGATACGACAACAGCTCAAACACGATATGGTTTTTGCCGAGTTGAATAGCGGCCCTGGTAATTTGAACTTGACTTTATAATTTTAATAGGTCTTATGTGTAGTTAGGCCAAAAAAACTTGACCATATTCTCATGTTTACTTTAAATATAGTTTAATCAAAAACAACAGTTATATAGCGGAAGTTTAGTACACACAGCAATACATCTAGCTATATACTTCAGAAATATGAAATATTGCTTGAAAGAGAGTCGCACTAGAATGCATAGAAGTTGACATATTTAATACACATAATTATATACATCTCTTTATTTTTCTCTCTGCTCTGTCTTTAATGGTTAGTTAGGTGTGATGTTGTGTGTACCTAATTACATTGTCATTCGCATATTTTAGAAAATTTTACAAATTACTTTTTTCCAAAGGAACCTTTAAAAATTAAAAACTTTGTGACTAAAACAGAAAACATATGATTTGATATAAGCTTGTGCTGTGATTAATGAAATACTTACACGGATCGTCTATGTTTAGAACCATCAAAATTAGTCTTGGACTTTTTTTAAATACCTAATCGCTTCAGGGGTAAACAAACGTACAAATGCGAAATTATTGTCGCATTTTAATTGTTATCAAGTGTTATCCCTCTCGGTAGCCGCCAGGCGATTCGGCTTTAATATTTGTTGTTTTTTACTTGTGGGAGGACCTTGTGCAGGGTCCGTCTGGGTTGGTACCACCATCTTATCCATTAACCTACCGCCAAGCAGCAGTGTTCACATTGTTGTGTTCCGGTTTGGGGATAAGACAGCCGGTGAAATGACTAGCATAGAGGCATTCCATCGTAGTCCTCAGGGTTGGCAACGCATTTGCAGTCTTGTGAATGCGAAGGTCTATGGGTCACAGTTTCCACTTACCATCAGGTGGCCTGTGTGCTCGTTTGCCTTCCCATGCCATAAAAAAAAAACAACCTTAATTGGATAAAAGTCCAAAAATCTGACTACTTTCTTTTGAACAATTACATCTCTCCGAAATAAAATCAACTTACAGAAGCCTTCACAAGCCGATAGGCGGTAACTCAAATTTAATAGCCAAAGCAGATTCAATCCTCTCGTGTTAGTTTTAAAGTTACATTTGCTACAAGCTCTGTCTGTGATACCGCTCTTTGTCTTAGCAGGACAGAGATATAGTTTTAATAGCTACTTTAATTCGAATAAACAAAAATTTTTTTGCTTTGTAACATTAGGAGATTCTCGACGTAACAGTAATCAAATTAGTATTCAAATTTACTGAAGTCCTTCTGGACTGTTCTTAAAAACTAATTATAAGGGTAGTTAAGTAAAAAGAAAATAAAGTACAACATTACTGACTTAATAAAGGTTATAACGGTCACGTTAAAGTTACATACAAGGTTATTTTTCTTAAAAAAAAGTTTTACTGGTGGTAGGACTTTATGCAAGGTTTTTTTTTATGGCATAGGAAGGCAAACGAGCACACAGGCCATCTGATGGTAAGTGGAAACTGTGACCCATAGACATTCGCATTCGCAAGACCGCAATCCTAAGACTGCTAATGCGTTGCCAACCCCACAAGGTCATCCAGATTCCACCATTTTATCCTGTAACTTACTGCCAAGCACTGCAGTGTTCTTAAAGTATCGTAAACGCAATGTATACCTCCTGCTATGATGACATTACTTACCAGAAGACCTAAGAAGCAAAATAGACATGCTTATTTAGTAATCAGTAGTTACTGTTTTACGTAAGGTAAGTACGATATTACGTCGGGATATAAGTATTGTTTGATTTTGAGAATAAAAAAAAAAAAACATTTATTTCATTTTATTTTTTAAAGATTATCTTATTTTAGAGCTATTAGAAGGTTATGTTGCTCATATGCTTCTGCTATATTGTGTTTAATAAGATAACGGATAATTAGTTAAGTCATATCTGTAATTTGATATACTCTATGTGAAAAACGAAGCATGCCAACAATAACCGAGGATGCCCGAATGGTGAACTGATTTAAATCGTATTGTAATAAAAAGTAGCTGATATAACCTACAATTCAACACAATATCGCCTGCGATACACATAACTAGGCATCGGAGTTTTTGTCGCACGGTAAGACTAATAGCAAGCTATGGAGTCGTCATTTGTCATAAATCTAAACTCTTATTCATATTCATACTCATTTAATTATTTAATTATTCAGGTTTTTTTTATAATCAAGGATAACAACGTTGACGAGTTTAGAAACGATTATTTAATGTTATATTTGGAAAATAAATATTACAATGAAAAATAATTACCGTTTTTACACTGATTTAATTACGAAAATTTATAATCAAACAAAATATACATTAAAACACGGCAGAAGGGAATGTTTTAGTCCACACTATTGGCGAATTGTATGTTAAAATAGTTCAAGTTATGAATTTATACTCTAATAGAAAATTATTTTATATAGTTGACTAAGATAATTATACACGACCGACCTATATAGAGGCATTTTAAGATAAATTAAATAAATGAGTATGAATATGAATAAGAGTTTATATTTATGGCAAATGACGACTCCATAGCTTGCTATTAGTCTTACCGTGCGACAAAAACTCCGATGCCTACACATAACAAATAATATAGAAAGACCATCACATCGCGTTTTCTTCGATGTTTAACGCAACTGCAACGTCATCCGTTTCGGTAATATAGCGTGTCGAGAGTGGACCGCTTTTGTTTTCCACATATTGCAATTTAGTAGAGCACTTTCCCTTTTTGTCACTCAGAAACTTCATTAACTAGAGCGAGAATACCGCGCTCGGAGGACATTCAATTAAATATTTGTTGCGGACAGATTTAGTGCAATATCGCCTCTATTTTAAGAGAACTCGCTCCGAAAGGATTTGATATGATGCCACGGTTCAACTTTCCTGGTTAAGTCATTGTAGAGAAATTATTTAGTAGTAAAGACCATTTAATTACACCCTTAGCAACGTCATTAGTCCCGTTTTAACCGACACGATTCCAGTTTACACCCAAAAGCTCGGCCGACAAACATTTTGTCGCGTACCTTCCCTCACAAAAGCGTTATAACCGAATATATTTAGAGCCCGCATTCGCACTGTTTAATCCGGCACTCGGCGCGTAATGAAAAACGCGACAAAGGCCCGTCGCCTTTTATTTTGGACAATGCCGCCGTATTTATGATGTTCGCGGTCGAGTTTACTTTCGGGGAGTTCAGTGATATTGTGCGCGAGTGTACTTGGCATTTGAGGAATTCTCGATTGCGAGGTTTGTGTGATGTAATAAACTACGGAGAATGATAATCTGGTTGGCTGCTTTTGTTGGTGACTGTACTGAAAGTATTTTTCGTCTAAAAATGTGTCTTAGTTTAAATCATACCATATTTCCGACAAGGATGAAACCATCTTAAAAAAAAGTTTCTCTTGCGCCCAGTTTTGGATTCAGAACTATCACCTTTTATCTTATCTTATCTTACAGATACACTTCAACTCTTTAGGATATTTTGTGCAACTACCCTCTTTACACGCTCAGCTGTTCGAATGTGCAGGTGTCCTCACGATGTTTTTCCTTCACCGTATGAGCATCGGGTGATGCACTTAAGTTAGAAAACCTCATTGGTACATGGTGAAAGCAGCAGTTCGAACTTTCACCTATTTCTTGGTACTTTACAACTACCTACGTTTTTACACATAAATATCATTGCTGAAAAGCGCCGCAAGAAACTACCCAAAAACTCTACCCAAAGGCCGCATTTTTTCCGCAAGGGCTCTGGATAAATCATATAATATAACCTTAAACTACAGCGAGATATCTCGTCAACCAATGTCTCTTCTAGACAGCCAGCGGACCTGTGTTAGGTCTAGTCGAACAGCCTTCGTGTCATCGCGCGCGGAGATGGATGGCGAGCGCATAGCGAGGGGTCGGGGACAAATCGGTCACTTATCCGACGGATATTCCGTTGTTTTTGTTAACCCTTTTGATAAGGCGTGGACAAATGGTCGTGTCGGACGGACTGGCGGCCCTGGAGGCCTGACGACGGTTGGTTACGTATACAGCAAAGTTATAGTTGTTGTTTATGTTAATATTTAATGGTTGAACTTGGATAGAGTCAAGGTTTTAATGCAGTGGTATCCATAGTCCTAATGGTAACTAAACAATCATTTAGAGAGGTATTTTTAAACGTTGCTTTTACGTCATTATTATACCTGTTTGTGCATGAATCTTTCATAATCTGATTTATTTATCTATTTAATCTTTATTGCATTAAAATACAAATTAGAGTACAAAAGATGAACTTAATGCCTAATGGCATTCTCTACCAGTTGTCCTTTGGGCAAATCAGATATATTTTTTAGACGGTGCAATATTGTATGAACGAAGCATCGACAATATATATAATATATACTCGAAATTGTTTTTGAATCAGAGAAATTGTAAAAATACGAACAATCCCAATTAGTTTGAGCACACTTTTCCTCATTGAACTGATATCTTTTAATTAGGCATCGGAGTTTTTGTCGCACGGTAAGACTAATAGCAAGCTATGTAGTCGTCATTTGCCATAAATCTAAACTCTTATTCATATTCATACTCATTTTTTTAATTTATCTTAAAATGCCTCTATAGCGGTCGGTCGTGTATAATTTTATCTTAGTCAAGTTATATAAGTAAAAAAAAAACGATTAGATTATAAATACATAACTTGAACTATTTTAACATACAATTCGCCACTAGTGTGGACTAAAACATTCCCTTCTGCCGTGTTTTAATGTATCTTTTGTTAGTTTATTAATTTTCGTAATTAAATTAGTATAAAATGGTGATTATTTTTTATTGTAATATTTATTTTTCAAATATAACATTAAATAATTGTTTCTGAACTCGTCAACGTTGTTGTCCTTGATTAAAAAAAAACCTAAATAATTAAATAAATAAATGAGTATGAATATGAATAAGAGTTTCGATTTATGGCAAATGACGACTCCATAGCTTCCTATTAGTCTTACCGTGCGACAAAAACTTCGATGCCTACTTATAATTGTCCTTTTAGTGTACTTATCTATTAGAAAATGACAATCAAAATTAAAAATAATCATGTCATCCATAAAATGGCTGCTAACTAAATAAACATTAAAATAAAACTATGGGGTCAAATTGAAAATTAATGAAATTGTTCTCTTAAAATAACCTATTCTTTCGAATTAGAATGTAAAACCATGAGTTTTTTTTTTTGGTCCTGATTTTAGGAGGGAGACTGTTCCAAAGACAAATAAATAGCTTGATGGGTGAAAGAGTTCCTGACAAACCCAGAGCGTTGTAGAGGAAAACAAAGAGTTAAATTTCGAGCCGGGCGTTGCTGACGATTGCTAGAAGAACCAAGACAGTGAAATAATGATTTGAGGTAAATGAGAGAAAGAGGATAATTTAAGGTAGAATAAAGTGTGCAAAGTATTACCTTACGGCTCAATTGGGATAGACCAAACAAATATACTCACGGTTTTTTACATTCTAAGTCGAAAGAATAGGTAATTTTAAGAGGTAAATTTCATTAATTTTGTATTTGATCCCATAGTTTTGTTTTAATATGTTTATTTAGTTAGCAGCCATTTTATGGATGACATGATTATTTTAAATTTGGGTTGTCATTTTCTAATAAATTACAACAATTTAATGATATCGAATGATAAAAAGTAATTTTAAAAGTGTAGTAAAACATACTTTTCAAGCGGTTTTCGCCTAACCCATAAGATAAGTTAAATATATTTTTCTCGAAATAACCGAAATAGATAAATATTTCAAAAACTTAATAATGCAGATTGGCTTTAAAACCCTATTTCTCGAAATTGTTTTCGAATCAGAGCGATTGTAAAAATATGAAAAATACCGATTCAGTGACATTATCCAGAACAGAGTGCTGTCTACGTAGATGCCTAGGTCTTTGACACTGGAGCTAAAAGCAATATGGATACCATTGAAACTTACCATCGGAGCGCCAGCCAACTCAAGTTTTGCAAGTTATCGAGAACTACCAATTGTAATTGAACACTTGGAAGGGTTGACAAACAAGCCAAACTTCTCAGACCACTGCTGAATGTGCTTCAGGTCGTTGATCAGTCCATCGACAGCACCATCAAGTACGGTTACGTTACACTGAGCGTAGATTTGCAGGTTGTTTGCATGAAGATGGTGCGTGCAACAAAGTTCAGGGGTAATACATACATACATTAAATCACGGCTGTTTCCCAGAGGCGTAGGCAGATACCACTTCTTTCAGGGGTAATGAAATTGACATAATGTTATATTTAAAAAACTACCCATAAACCTGAAATCTTTAGTAGCTCAAGAAAATTAATTAAAATAGGGGAAATAATTCGTGTAGTTTTGAAAATTGGTACATTTATACCTTGCAGTATCCAGATGAACATAATAAAAGTCCTCATGTGTAGGGGGTGTGCTGAGGGTGTAGGGGGGGGTTGAAGGTACCTTTTTTCAGATTTTTGCTCATATCTCTAACACCTGTACGAATAGCATTATGATTACTTCTGACAAAAGTTTCTACATAAAATTTCCTACAAATTTGGTCATATTTATTTTTGCTCTACGACCAATACTTTAGGAGCTACAGGGTGTGTAAGTTTTAACAGAGAGATAAAAATAGAGGATTTAAGAAAACGGCGTCATTTTTTCGTCATTGTTCATCATCACTTTCATTTTTAGTTTAGAATAAGCCAGCTTAGTCATCTGCCGACCCAATATAAAAAACCCCATGTCGATCTATTGAAAATTCTAAAAATAAAAAAGGCGATAATGTAAACAAGGGCCGAGCGTGCGAGATACCGTGAGTCCTTACTACGGCGGGCGTCACCGCGGTGCGGACCGCCGCATACCACTGAGCTACTCTTTGCCACTGAGGTTGAATTAAAACCCTTAGAATAATAATATTCTAAGTTAAAACCGTTGTTTCTCGTTCTCACCGCACCGTACGAATAACTGGGAAGATAGCTAAATCATTAGTTATATGAAATTACCAAATAATCAGTCATTCGTTATTTTTAATTTATCTAGATGAGCTTTATTCTTATCTAGATAAATTAGTTGGGCTTCTAAATTGAAAAAAAAACAGAAAAAATGCGGGCTGAGGGAATCGAAACACGAGTGGCTCCTAGAGATGCTGACTGTATAATTATAAGAACTGCCATTGAGAAAGCAGCAAACCATCCCGTAGTTGCTCTTGTTGGGGAAGATGTGGATTTAGTAGTTCTTCTAATGACTCTATCACCACCAGAGAAACAAATATTTTTTGTCAAGCCAGGAAAAGGAAAAGTGGAAACCAAGATATTTTCGTCACAAAATCTCCAAAAACTCTCCTTTTGTTGTGCTGTTCTTTTCCTACATAGTTTTAGCGGCTGCGACACAACCTCAGCAATTTACAGGATAGGCAAACTGTCAATTGTAAAGCTGTTTGAGAAAAACCAATAATCAAGGATATATCAGCCATTTTCTATGACCCAACATCAACATCGGAAGCCGTAACAAAATCAGGAGAAACGATGTTTTTGACGATATATCGTGCGCCCACTACTCAGCTTGATCTTAACAGCCACAGATACTCGCTTTTTGTTAAATCCAGCACCAAGTCCAAAGCTGATCTCTCCTCTCTCCCCTCTACAAAAGGGTCAGCAAAATATCACGCATTACGAGTATTCCACCAAGTACAAGAGTGGCTGGGTAACGAAATGCCTCCTGAAATGTGGGGTTGGAAGCGAGGAGCTGATGGAACCCTCGAACCAATTACTACCACTGATCCTCCAGCTCCTGACACCGTGCTGACTTCAATTTTTTGTCGCTGCAAAAGTGGTTGCACTGGAAAATGCGGATGTCAAAAAGCCGGTATTTCATGCAGTCGAGTATGCTTCGGCTGCATGGGTTCATGTACAAACGGTGTACCTGTAGATATCATCGATGGCGAAGACGAAGATGTCGATTTAGAAGATGACGAGTGACATAATTAAGAGAAACTGATTTGCTTTTTCTATTTTTAATAAACAATTTAACACTTATTTCGTTTTTACTTCTTAAATCGTCTATATTTTAGCTACGTGTTAACTTAAACAATCTGTAGCTCCTAAAATACTGATCGTACAGCAAAAATAAATATAACCAAATTTGTAGGAAATTTTATGTAAAAACTTTTGTCAGAAATAATCATAATGCTATTCGTACAGGTATTAGAGATATGAGCAAAAATCTGAAAAAAGGTACCTTCAACCCCCCCCTACACCCTCAGCACACCCCCTACCCATGAGGACTTTTAGTATGTTCATCTGGATACCGCAAAGTATAAATGTACCAATTTTCAAAACTACACGAATTATTTCCCCTATTTGCCCATATTTGGCTCAATTTGATCAGGCTATAGAAGGTAACGATATTAAGCGCTCGCTCACAAAATGGCTTCTGGATAAATGCTTTTATAGTGATACGATGTAACCTCGAGCGTGACAGGAATTAAGTTGACATATTATTTTAATTTTACAATTACATTTTATATATATAATTTTTGACGTTATAAATTCGATGTATGAATGTTGAAGAAGCGAAAGAAATTGGTCAAGATCGTAGCAAGTGGAAAGAAGTGGTCTCTGGCTACCCCTCTGGGAAACAGGCGTGATTTAATGTATGTATGTATGTATAAATTCATGTTATTATCAACATTTTGCACGCTTGCATGCAGGCCGGATACACTGTAGGTACCCAAAACATAACACCTTTATAACTGTATTCCAGCAAATAAACGCATTTTGATTGGTTTTGATTTTGATTTGACAAAAATTGAGAAAAGGAGAGGAGAAAGTATTCCAACTAATTTTATTCTAAGATCAGCAACGTTGATGGTAACCTTTTAAAGTAAAACGGAAAGAATAATTTTTCATATTACTTCGCATTGTCAGAATATAAATTTAAAATTGAAACATGAAATAAACGAATTTTCATTTAATTTTTATTAAAACAGAAAAACTTAGTAATAACGCAAGCAATACCGTCCATATAATATGTCTGCAGTAGAACATAAATTTGTATTGTATCTATAAAATTATAGACAACAATACAATAAAGTGATCTGTCCCGTAGGCAAAGGTCCCTACCACGATCGGGGCCCGCATTATGGTCGGCTTCATCGCGGTGGATAATCCATCAGTCACTCTCGCACTTACTTAATGGTCAGAAGGTGACAGATGTTTTGTCCACGTTTATTTACATCGATAAACGCGACCATAATAGGCTGTTCGGTGGTTTCTCTCGACTATTATTAGGTATAACCGGGCGCTCGTTAGAGGCCTTCCAACTTTTATATATATTGATATAAAAAAAAATGTGTTCCATATATTTAAAATAATGTACAAAGGGTTGACTTAATGCTACAAGCATTCTATTCCAGTCAACCTTATGGTAAAACAGAAATCAAAAAGTAGATAGGTGCAATAAAATGTCAATATTTTCCCTTAAATTAAATCTGGAAAACATACTTGTAACTTATTAGTTGTAATAGTGTTCTCAGGCAAAATATCTGCAGCTAAGCAGCAGTGTTCGCAATGTTTTGTTCCGATGTAGGGGTGATGATCGGAGTAATAACTAGCATTAGGGCATTTTCGGTCTTCAGAATGCAGTCTTGAGATTGCTAATGTCTATGAGTAAATGTGTACCCTATGCGGTAAAAAATCTTTCTACTTTGCCCTGCAAATATGTATAAACATTTCAGCAATAAGCGGCGCATCACCAAACAAAACTCGTCCAACGCTTTCCTGATTTATAATTTATTCATTCTTTTCTCAGTCATGAAGAGTGCAGCATTACAGGCTTTTGGGTATTATGCTAATTAAGAGCGAGACAACAACATCCCCTTTGTATGTTAATGTCTGAGGTATTTTATTGTGAGATCTGTGGGCAGTTGGAGGACAATTTATTCTGAGCCGACTTTGAATAGGATATTAATGCGATACTTTATTGTAAGCCTGCCGAGGCGAAAGTTGTTCGTAGCAGCTGCACTTACTGAGACAGCTTGACAAATAAAATTCAGACGTACTCATAAAAGATATACAATGTTTTTAAATTTGAATCCAAGCGGTAATATAAACCGGCAAGTTTATATTGTCCTGTCAGAGATTACAAACTACATTTTTAGGGGAAAAAAGATCCTAGCCAGAAATAAAAGACGTGTGGCACTCGGGGACTGCCGCGGTAAAGCTATTGCATGTCGTACAAACGCACACAACGCCATGTCGAAGACTGCCGAACTGAAACGACGTTAGACGATGCACGGCCTTCAAGCCACACCTCCTTGCCCGTCGGAGTGGGGAGCGTGAGGTTTTTTCGTTACGGAATTTCTGGATTCGGTCCCCGCGCTCAAGGCCCGCGATAGAAGCTATGCAATAGCTTAAAATAAAAATATTTAAACATCACGGGACAATCTCTCACAAATAAGAATAGAATAGAATAAAATAGAAAAACGTTTATTCAACAACACAACACAGGGATACATCATAGAAAAGATACAATAACGTAATACAATCACTCCTTATCCCCTAACCTTATTGACCTATTCCCAAACTAAGCTCAAGGCTTGTACTATGGGTACTAGACGACGATAAACTTACTTATGCGGAGAAATATATCCTTTAATACATATAAAACACAGGAACAAATACTCGCGCTCATAACTCATAACACAAATCGCACCTTTAAAACCATAGTGACCTAATTCAGAAAATTTAAATTTCGAGTTAGGTCGCTATAATAATAAATTTATGACTAAAAGTGTAAAAGCTGACATTTTTAATTAGGCCACTTTTTTTTTTACTATTGTTCTGAAGATGCGAAATATAGGACTGCTACGGAACGAACAGTAGGTAAAGTTATCTGTATGGAGCGAGAGAAGGTCCAACAATCCAAGATTTTTTCATATTTGCAATAATAGTAAAGGTTGGAAAAATAATTAGGTATGGGAATCCGATAAAAAACACGTTTAACTTGAGGCCAGGAGAAAAAAACCAGCCCACATATCTAAGCTTACAAAGGAATATTGTTATGTTTTATCTCACTTTGTGTCATAATATTTACTAAGCGGCTTTCGTCGCCCCGTTTAATGGAATACCTTCTGTGGGAGTCCTTTAGTCAATTCATGCACCTTCAGCTTCACATTTATGGGCTCAATCTATTACCTTTTTTTCATGTCTATAATTCAGTACAGTTGACTCCTGTTTAGTTAACTTAACATCTCGACATGTTTACATATAGGTACAGTACCGGCAAATAATATATCACATTTGTACTTACATATCATACGATTACCTATAAATATTACTTTCCAAAGTTGACAACCAATCAAGAACTAGTTGACCAATTGTATTGAAATAATTAAATTTGTTAGCTGATTAAATAAGGTTAAAAAAAGTTCAGTATTTAAAAATCCATTGCTATGTTCATACAAATCTCGTAAATTTAGTATGAACGCTTTGGCAATAGTTTTTTAAATACTAAACTCTTATTATGTACAAACAGTTGCTATATGGCATTTTGAACCATATTTAACTAGCTAACGAATTGAATAATAGCATTACAATTGGTCAACTAGTTCTTGATTGGTTGTCAATTTCGGTGAGTCACATTTGTAGGTCATCGTAGGAGATGCAAGTACAAAGGTGATATATTATTTGTCGGTACTGTACGAAACATATTGTCATAGGGGCTGTTACGGGGTTTCGTTTACTGTACATCATGAAATTATACAACTCAGCAAATAATACAAACGCGAGTTTATTTCTTTAAGGAATTTCTTCCAAATCCCAGACGAAAACGAACACCAAAATCAGTTGAACAAGTCAAATATTACAAAATTTCCTCACGTCGTTTATGGCAGTAAAGATGACAATGGATAGACAATCAAATGCCATTGCATCATTAACGGTACGTTTACAAGAGTATTGATATTAAATTAGAAGAAGTAATTCTACCGTGTGGTTGCCGGGTAGAATAGTGCCACTCCATGTCTTCCCGTGGATGTCGTAAGAGGCGACTAAGGGAATAAAGGCTTGTAGTACTGTTAGGCGATGGGCTTGCCACCTGTCACTAATACACTTGGAAACATCTTAGCCTACTTGTGCAAAATGTGGTTACAGAATTATCAAGAAGTTTTAAGACTTGTTGGTAATTCTTTAGCTCTGCCTACCCCACTCTGGGAATGAAGGCGTGAGTTTATGTATGTATGTAAGTAATTCGGACACACTAAATATTGGAATGGGTTTTTTCAAATACTTAATATGTAATAATGTGGACTTAAAAACCAACAATACACTGTAATAGTGTTTAACAACTAATCAGTCCATTGAGTTGGAAGGTGACCAAATGATCTACGTTGTAATTAAAGTAGACCCAAAGAGTTTGGTCTCGTTAAATTAATCTCGAGAAGCTGACTCATAATTGGGATTGTTCATATCTTTAAAATTATTCGAATTCGAAAACCATTTCAAGAAAAAGGGTTATAAAGCCTGCATTATTACATTTTTAAAATATTTATCTTATTTGGATATTTCGATTAAAGTATATTTAACCTTGGTTTGACTTTCGTTTTCGGCTTGTCCCTCCTAGCTGTATTTTACGGGTTAGGTGAAAACTGCTTAAAATAGTATGTTTTAATACACTATTACAATAACTTCTTATTATTTAGATATCATTTAATTGTTGTAATTTATTAGAAAATGCCAACCCAAATTTTAAATAATCACGTCATCCATAAAATGTCTGCTAAATAAATATAATATAGTAAAACTATCAAGTCAAATTCAAAATTAATGAGTCCCTTAAAATTACCTATTCTTCGAATTAGAATGTGAAAACCGTGTGTTACTTTTTTTGGTGTATCACAATTGGACTTTTAAAGTTTGTAAAAGGAATGAAGACAAAAGACGTAAGAAAAATGTAGAATGATACAAGCACAATCATTTTAAATTCAATAAAATCTCATTGGATATTAGAGTAGCAATCGCCGTGATATGAGTCCCACAAGCGCGCAACGGCGAGGTTTACGGCTCAACCGATTGCGAGCTCGTTGCAAATTTATTTACATTTTTGCCGAATATACTTTTCAATGAATACGGAATTTTCTCGTGGCTCAGTGAAATGTTGTGTAATAATTATTCGAGCACATCCATCTTGAAAGGGATCTCACTCGACATTGTTTGAGCACGTAACCTATTTTCTGTCGATTGTGTTCTTCTGATCTGCATTGGAATGATGAATATCTTGATTTTAAAAAAAGAGAGAGAAAATGTTGTTATTTGTTGCATTCCCATGACCCGTTATTTTAATGATAAGGTCTATGATTAGGGTACAATTAAGTTGATATTTACATCTTTTTTCCATAGTATAAAACAAAGTCGCTGCCCGGAAACTGAGCAACGGATTTTAGTGCAGTTTACTTCAATACAGTGACACATACATACATAACTACATAAAACTCACGCCTTCATTCCCATAGGCAAAGGCAAAGGTAGGCAAAGCTACAGAATTACCAACAACTCTTAAAACTTGTTGTTAATTCTGTAACCACATTTTGCACAATCAGGCTAAGATGTATTAGTTACAGGTTGCAAACCCATCGCCTCACTCCACTAAACTACCCTATTACGGAAAAAAGGCACATCTGCTATAATAATTGTATTGCACTTCCAACCTTTTTATAACCTCTGAGAGTTCAATATGCTTCTTTAAATTAATTGCACTTATTACCTTTCTCCGTAGTAGGACAGTAAAAGCCTAGAATCATTCAAAATGAAGGTTTTTTGTGTATAATGAATTCTAGATAATGCACGAGTGTTAGATAAACCAAAGCAAAGCCAGGGCGGGTCGCTAGAAGTTAATTAAGACGAGAACTCTTCATTAACTCAATATTATACCATCTTGCTTAGCTTTTATTGTCAAGTGAAGAAAAGATTACCATATTGAAGCAAGACGGTTAATACAGTAAAGAATAAAGGTAACTAATGGTGTGCTTCTGCTTTAAGTTCATACATACAGACTCGAAGGAAATACAGTCATACATACAACAATTAAATCACGCCTGTTTCCCAGAGGGGTAGGCCGAGACCACTTCTTTCCACTTGTTACGATCTTGACAAATTTCTTTCGCTTCTTCAAAAAGGAAATAATGATTTTATACATGTAATAATTTCTTAGAAACTTAGATCAGAACGTTACCCGTGTAAGTAAAAGTAGTTCCGTCGTGTGACAGGGATGACAAATGCGTGTGTCACGCCTAAGCGCCCATTACCACCCGTCAATATCAATTTATTGTGCACTACGTCACGTTCGGCTACATTCGCTCGAAGAGCTAGATATTGACGGAATCAGGTTTCTGAGTAATTCCAGAGAGAGATCTAATAGAAATGTATCGAATAATTTCGTTATTGTATAGATTGGGGATAGATTCGATTATTATTTCTGAGATATGTTGGTTTTTATTCAGAAAGCAGAAAGTCTTTTTTTATTTGGCTTCTTAGCTCACAAAAAATATGGTAGCTACGTACTCCAGTCCTCCTATTAACAGTTACACCTAGAATATTTACCTAAAAGCTTGACGATACTAAAATGCAAGTTACAACTTGTATAACATTATGGTATTCACATGGCTTTTGCACAATAACATAACAAAACATTTCAGCTTTTATTATCAATGAATACTCTCAATTCCCACATTAATCCAATGAGACCGCGGATCGCAGCCGCGTCGCGAAATTCAATGTAGGTATATTAGACTCGAATCAATCAGCAACCATGCCTCGCGCCGTAATCCGCTAGGCCGGCAAAATGTCCAATCATTGGACAAAAGTATCCGATTTATCCCATACATAGCATACTCATTGTCAGGCCATTTTAATCCGAAAATACTTACGCACAAAGTCTCAGTTCGGTTCTTACCTGGAATCAGAAAAGGGATTTGTAGTGGCACTTCACCCATGTGTGAGTCGATGTTGGTGTGTGTATAAATTTGATATTATTAAAGGTCTTTTGTCTACTTTGGTAGCTCATCTTGCTTCCATATCTTAATTAAACTATTGAAATCATGACGCAGGTCTTAACTACTTACTATAAAGTGTATACTTATAAAAACTGTCATACGTAAAGGTAGGAAAAAAGGGAATTAATTTACGTACAGTTACGAGAGTACGTAATATTGTATTTTTTAATTATAGGTATATACCGGATTTATGGTATGGAATTTACTTACAGTATGGAAAATTTTAGGTTAAGTTGTGCCCAAATAAACTATCACTATGAAATCTACTATGAAAAAATAATAGATTTTTTACCACAATTTGACCTAAATATTCCAATCTGTAATTAAAACCAGGTGTTAATCATCAGTACCCGGTTGTGTCGTTTCTAGATAACATTCTCTCGTAAACTTAAGGCAAATTAGCTCCCGAAATCCTGATCTTTAGTCCTCTATTCTACACAGAAAACCCGTATTGCCTTAGGCATGTTATGGTATTATTTTCAAAATTGGCAGCCATTTCTGTTAAATAAAAACTATCGAAACGATGATAATACGATCACGCGTCACAAGCAATATTATTTTTCCCAGTACAATAGGGGCCCAGGTTATAAGGCTAACATGTTTATTGCGGTATGAAAGGTGGGATAAACAAAGTGGGATAGAGGCCAAGGCTTCTTGTCTATTTACCTGATTGACTGAACGTCTAATTTTTTTACCAACAACTGATTTTGCTGCTTATTAACCGATTATGTAAAGGGGGTATCATAACGATAAAGATTAAGATAAAGACATTTATTCAGTAAGTAGGCCGCACGGACACTTTTACACGTCAAGAATCTACCAGCGCTTCACAAGAGGAGACCACTGCGAAACGCCGCAAGAAACTGAGCAGTAAGTCATTTTTTAAATATATTTAATATTAAAATGATACTACTTAGTCTGGCATAAAATAAATCTATAAATATTACATTAAAAAATATATATAGGGAGAAAAGAAAACACCTACTAGTGTATATAAGACAGTGCAAGACGACTAAATAAGATTGATATGTTTTCCCACATCAACGGTGTCCCCTAGACATGATATGTGAGTGAACTGCAATTTTCGGCTGTGACATCACATCATATAATAATCGAATGATTTCACATGCCTGAACGTGCGCCAAAAAAGGTTCAAATATTTCAAACTCAAATATTTGCTGTGGCCCTAGCCGGAGTAAGTAGTTACAAACCATCGCCGCTAGTTGTAGGCATTACTATTATTGTTAAATATTTGTGAGGTAAACACTATTATTTGATTTCATTGTCACCTCGAAAGAAGCAAAACGTTAAAGAAAGAAAGAAAGAAAGAAAGACGGAAAGAAATACATTTATTCGTGACATTCATATCAAAGAACAGATAAACAAAAGAAGATAGTAGCCACGAAATGGTCCCAACTCAGCGTAATGCTGGCATTAAAGTCAGCGCTGGTTTTCCGTTGGCACCATAGGCATAGGTATCCCTTCCTCACGTACAAAAACTCCTCCAGTATTCACAAAATCATAGCTAATGTAAACTAATAAAATTTGTGAGACTCATTTCGCAAATATAATAACACAAAAACAAAAAATAATTATAAAAATACAGGGAAAAGGAGTGTCAATATGATTAAAAATCTATAAATAAATATCAGGGGAAAATGTCACACCAATTGACCTAGTCCCAAATTAAGCTCTAGGCTTGTACTATGGGTAATAGACAACAATATTAATACTTAAATAGGGAAATATATACTTAAATACATAGTAAACATCCATGACTCAGGAACAAATATTCGCGTTCATCACACAAATATCTGCCCTTACCGGAATTTGAACCCAGGACCGCTAGCTTTGTAGGCAGGGTCACTACCAACTAGGCCAGCGCGTCGTATGTCTTCTATATCAAGGTCAGAAACGTGTCAAGCACATTGTAATGCAAATCCTTCCTTTCCAAAATTGATGAAATCACCCCCATATAAATGTAATTTTCTGTAATAAATTGACCTAATTCAGAACCAAGCGTCGCTCAGATGCGGCAGCCGCGTCCTCCAGCTTACAACGCTCATCTCCTCTCCATTTCCTATTATTTTAAAACAATACGATTGAGATTCCCAACAAAACTTACACGAACTCCGGATTTCAAACAAAACTTCATTCCGAGACAGCAGGTCGCGTCCGTCCGTTTGTTTGTTTTGGCGTATCTCGCAAACAATGCTAACTCGATTTCCTGCCAGCTAAACAAACTGCCGCATAATATGTCTTTTAAGATTTATTCTTCTGTGGAATATTAGCATTGTATGTTTGAAAATGTTGTGGAAATGTAATATGACGAGGAAAGGACGGAGGAGAGAAGGGTTTGATAATGCGTACTTTTAACAAAAAGAAAGTACACATACATACCTTCACGCCTTCATTCCCAGAGTGGGGTAGGCAGAGCTACAGAATTACCAACAACTTTAAAAATTTGTTGATAACTCTGTAACCACAATTTGCACAATTAGGCTAAGATGTTTACCAGCGTATTAGTGACAGGTTGCAAGCCCATCGCCTAACAGTATTACAAGCCTATATTCCCTTAGTCGCCTCTTACGACATCCACGGGAAGACATGGAGTGGCACTATTCTAACCCGGCAACCACACGGGGCTGAAGTCCAGAAAGTACTTTCAGGAATTAAATGAACAAGATATTTAAATGTGTGGATATGTCAAAGTTCAAAAGGTATGCACGATCTTTATCACTACGGCACTGAGGTACACAAAAAAAGTACATCCCCACGTTACGTGTAGGAGAGGTACACCAAACAAGTATTTTTTCATGATTTAATTGTACCACTTTTTTGGCAATGCCAAATTACAGCTTTCTAGTACTAAGAGTCTCTGAACTAGGCTACGGATGGACGGACGGACATGGCGAAACTATAAGGGTTCTTAGTTTGACTACGGAACCCTAAAAACTGTCTTAAATAAAGTTTCCACTGCTAGTAGGTACTGCCACTCTACAAGTATTGTAAAATAAGAAACCAAGATTTAAAGATCATTAAAATCTTACTTTCCAACTTCACGAGTCTTTGTTTTTACCGAAACTCTATAAAAACGTAGCTCAACACACTGCAGGTTAAATATTAGATAAGCAGCAAGTTTCCATCGATTGGTCGCCATCTTTTATGAACGACCCAGGTGCATTGCATCGCGCTGAATAATATATCGCGCTGGCTAACTGCAAGTTCTTTGCCGCCTGGCTTACAACGCAATGTTGTCGGCGGAACTAACTTGTGTGAAAACACTTTTTAATCAGAAACATTGAACTAATGTACGTTCCATTACTTTGTATAGACACGTAGGCCTAATTTTAATACCTACAAGAAAGAGTTTCAAATGTCATTTTACTAAGAACTGTTATTACAATATCTAAATACTATCTGACAGTTAATTTTAGGTAAAGAAATGAAGATGGCAACTTTAAAAGGCAGATCATTGGTTTTTTAATTACCTAAGCAAAAATTCAAAGTCTAATTCAAAATATTTATTTAGTTAATTGACCACATGCGACCTCTTTTACACGTCGGTAATGTATAGTAAATCTACCAGCGCTTCGGACAAGACCATCATTGCGGAAAAGAAGCGCCGCACGAAACTCCAGCAGAAGGTCATTTTTTCAACCATAAAAACATAATTATACTTATAACTCTTATAAGTAAGTTACATTAAGTAACAATAAGGTAATAAAGTAATAAACTAAAAATTCTTAAAACTAACAGAAATAAAATTATTAAAAATGTAAGGTGTGTACTCGTGTGGTTGCTTGGTTAGAATAGTGCCACTCCATGTCTTCCCGTGGATGTCGTAAGAGGCGACTAAGGGAATAAAGGCTTGTAGTACTGTTAGGCGATGGGCTTGCAACCTGTCACTAATACGCTGGTAAACATCTTAGCCTAATTGTGCAAAATGTGGTTACAGAATTATCAACAAGTTTTTAGAGTTGTAGGTAATTCTGTAGCTCTGCCTACCCCTCTCTGGGAACGAAGGCGTGAGTTTATGTATGTATGTAAAAATGTAAGGTCAATAAAAATTATAAATAATGACTATGAGAACTACGACGAAGTCTCTACGTCAAAAGCCATATAATTAAAATAATTAATTGAACAACAAGTCCTTGCAAACGTGAACAGACCGGACCCCACAAACAGCACCCGTTCACGAGTATGACGCGTATCTCAGCCATCGCCTCTCTCAACCATGTGGGTTCGGGTAAGTGGCGACCCGATCAACGACGCCGCCGTAAGCAAAGACCTTTGAGCGAGCATGACATGCTCATGCTGCCGGACAGAATGTGTTCTCATTTAAAATCCTCTTATTAAGCCCTTTATAAAATGTTCTTTGTTACTTATTTAGGTAGCAGGGACAATTACGCCACCAAATTTGTCACTAGTCTTTTTAGGTATTGAGTCGATACCCTTTACTTTGTAGCATTAAGAAGTAACATACATACATTTTACTTGTGGGAGGACCTTGTGCAGGGTCCGTCCGGGTTGGTACCACCATCTTATCCATTAACCTCCCGCCAAGCAGCAGTGTTTGCATTGTTGTGTTCCGGTTTGGGGATAAGACAGCCGGTGAAATGACTAGCATAGAGGCATTCCATCTTAGTCCTCAGGGTTGGCAACGTATTAGCAGTCTTAGGATTGCGGTATTGTGAATGCGAATGTCTATGGGTCACAGTTTCCGCTTACCATCAGGTGGCCTGTGTGCTCGTTTGCCTTGCTATGCCATAAAAAAAACATAGTTACAAGCTATCCTGACCGACGAAGCTCCGACGGTGTAGTATTAAAGAAGCCGCAACGCCCCGCGACTCAGCGTTCTCCGGAACGCGATTACACGCCGTGCAAATTGTTGCCGCAAAAAATAACCTCAGCGGCGAATTATGCAAGCAAGTGTAACATTTAGTTGAAACTAAGTCGGGAATCACGTTACCAACATTTGCATCGCGGAAAGGTTTGCTCCTGCTGCGGTTTAAACGGGAAAAATAAATAGAAGAATACATTCGGTCTTCATTTATGTATGTATGTATTCATTTAATAAGAAAGAGTGGTTGTTGAATTTAATTTATTGTAATGAAAGGAATATACGAAGTTGAACTTAGTTTTATTGTCATTACAAAGTAACTAAAAATATTTGTTTGCGTCATTGACGTTAACACGGTACTTACATAACAATCCTCTAAGCGCACAATGACTAAAGTGTGATTTGAATATGCTTTATCTTTATCTGACACTGTGAAATTTCCATTTGATGGAAAGGGGCAACGCATACTTTAACTGAAGTGGGTTCACAAACGTTTTCCAAAAAGGGAATAAGTGTTATCCTTTAAATAGTTGCAGTGAAACTGTTTAAATATCACTGAAGAATAAAAAAAATCGTTATGTTAAATCCGACCATAGATAGTAAAATCTACTATCTTTGCTTAAAAGTAACGACGCAATAAGTATACTACCTAATCCAAAGACATCGATGACAAGGAGGTAAAGGAACTTTGATCCCTCGCTAGGGGTTCACGCAATATGTAACCACCCGGAATGACAGAGGGAGTTCAAAGGCGCTGACAATGCTAGTGGGGACAGTAATCGGCTAGCGGCGGCTAGCAGATAGGTTGGCAGTCCGTGGCTCCCACGGATTTGAAAACAGGGGTGACAAGAGATGAGAGCCAGACGTAGGTTGAAACAGTGAAAACAAAAGATGTTCACATGTTACATGCAATCGTTTTTGGGTCGGAAAATAGTTTAGTTTATTTATTCATCAATTTAATGTTACCATATAAATTGCATTGCATGTCAAAACATACGAAAGTACATTGATATCGTGCACATTAATACAAAATAATAAAATAATAATATAAAAATAACACTCAAATAGTCAAAGACAACATTAAATAATAAACAACAAAAAAATGGTCAGTTCCCGTCGTCAATATACAGAAAGTAATGAAGATCAAAAAAACACAAATAATTTTACAATTTAAGTTGCATTTATTCACCGACGGAGTATAATGGATTATCCAATAAAGGGTTTCTCAGCTGATGTTTAAATGCTTCGTCAGATTGTACATTTTTAAGTTTAGCGGGTAGATGCTCATAGCATGTGGGTCCGATGACACGCGGGTTCTTACGCGCAGGTTAGAAAGTTGTTATGGATATTAAACTATTGGAGCGCTGTTTCCGTATCCAAGAGTTTTCTGCTAGGTTAAGTTAGATTAGTGTAGATGTAGATTTCTTTTTAATCAATCAATAAAGCTTGAAGCTTTATACAATCCTCAGAAATGGATGATCATCATCATCATGTCGGCCGAAAGACGTCCACTGCCGAACATAGGCCTCCCCCAAGGCTCTCCACTCCAAATGGATGATAATCAAAGAATATTATGACACCTTAAATTTAAAACGTTGGAAAATATATTTTTACCTATTTTGTTCTCATTATTGTAATGCCAGTAAGTGTCAAAGTTAAAACAGCTCGCCAAATTAATCATAATTCGCTCTGTCAATAAAATACTAATAAACAAAGAGTCTCCAGTACGCAAAACAAATGTTTCATAAAAACCCAGGTAAACAACGGAAATATCATTCCTAATTAACGTTCTGCTTGTTTGCAAAACAAATAGCAGGGAAATAATTCAGGATGCGACAGATCGTAACTCACTTTTGCAAAGTTATACGTCCCATTTTTACTGGAATCAAACATAAGCCTTGATCAAATGGATATTAGGTATGATTTTGATCGCGTTGAAGATATAACTTGGAACCTTATGAAAGTATGTTATTCCAATTATATATATATGTACATATAATAGGAATTCCAGCTAAGCTCAGGAAATGGAATCAGGGCACAGAAAGCGGTAATTGGGTGATCTGTCACGAGGACGATAGCAATCGATGCCACAATTAATGTTTACTTTCTGGGGTTGTATTTTTCTGGAACAAATATCGTTTAGAACTATACATGGATGTTTTAGTGTTAGTTAATACAATCATATGTATATCTAGTTCTTTGAATATACTGTACTAGTACTATTGCATAGTTGTTGGTACTATATCTTCGTCTTGGTCGTATCATGGTCGGTTTAATTTGTTGATCGTATATTCTTCTTTGGTAACAATCTATGGTGGTAGCACGAAGCATTAAAATGCAAAGAATTGTGTAAAAAAAAATTACCTTAATTATTAAAAAAGTACATAACATTACATTATGTACATTTCCAAACACATAACGTCTCTATATTGAAGATTACGTTGTGTCAAGCCTTATAATTAGTTAAAACATACCTGATTATCCTTGGTTACCGTGTATTCCTCTATGGTTCCAGCAGGTGTGTCTATGGCCCATTAAGCCAAGACGAGCCGTCACTTTTGACGTTTGTCATAGCGTTTGTGTCTTTTGCCGCGAAAACAGCGTAAAGCTTTGTTAAAGTGGAAAATATAGTGAAAAGGTTGTGATCAAAGTGCATAAATCGGAATTGTGATGAGTTCCGATCAGGATTTAGACCCTGTGGTGCATCCCGACCCGGAGACGGCCTCCACCGCGCTACGCGGCTCGGGATCCGATAGGCGAATATCGTCGGACGATAGTTCGTCATCGTCTTCCTCGGAGGAAGAAGTAAATCCGCCACCAAATAAGCGACCTCGGAAGACTCACGGCGAGCCCTATCCGCAGGTCGCATACGACCCACGAGTCGATACTTTACTGACCCAAGTGAGTTATCTAACCAATTATATTATGCACGTTAACGGACAAAGTTGTTCCCAACAAACTGATCGCGACAAAACTACACAATTTTTAGTTCCTCCTCAAGATCCTAAAAGGGTGAATTTAGGGGAAATAACCACTGAGGTTAAAGACGATAATTATTTAGCTCAAGCAGATCAGAATAGGCTAGCGACATTGAACAAGTTACAACAATTCAACTCGCCATCTTGGAAAGGTATTAGGTATAAAAAGTCGTTAAAATCGGTATTAGCAACCCCAGGTTTCACTGAGCTGAAACTCAATGATGAGTTAATGCATCTCAAAAAAGGAAAAGATTATTTAGCTACAACTGAGAGAGTTTTGGCAGGTCTCGCCAATGCTGTATTAATGCAAAGAGATCATTTACAAGATGACTTACAAAAGTTAATTGATTGGAGCAACAAGAATGAGCTTACTCCTAATTCTTTGTATGAAAAAGTAAATTCGCTCTTTGGGCCAGGTTCGACCACATCAAAAGACTCGGAACTTATAATGCAAATTATTGTGGGAAAAAGAACAGAGTGTATGGAAGTACGACGGAATTATTTGCTTAGTGAAGTTACTAATGCCAATTTAAAGGAAAGTTTAAAAAATATACCACCTAGTGCTGAGCATTTATTTAGTAGGGAAGCCCTGGCCCCACTCATTCAGTCTCTTGGAGGGACTCAAGTGTGGTTAAACACTCCTACTTATATTAAAGAAAAAAGGGGGGGCCAGTATGCAAATACTAAGCAGTCAGAGAGTGGTGGTAATTATGATACAGCAAGAAAAGCCCAGACAACCTAAAATAGTATAAAAAAATATAAAAGATATAATAGAAAACATGGTGCTAAACAAAATAAGCCATTTCATGCCAACACCTCGTCAAACCTGCAGCACAAAAAGAATTGACAATCAATCATTTCAAGGGGGGTGTCTACAATTACATCAGGAGGAATGGAAACAATTAGAGGCCAATCAATTTATATTAAAGACTATAACTGGTTCACGAATCCCATTCAAAACCAGACCTCCTCTCACCTACCCCTCACAGCTCCAACTAAGAAAATTTACAACCAGAAGTTCCCCAGAGATGACAGATGTCATAAAGAAATTAAAGGAACAAAAGGTTTTAGAGAAACCTCCAATAAAGAACCCGGGTTTTATATCGAAGATGTTTCTAGTAAACAAGTCAGATGGTGGGGTCCGCCCCATTTTCGACCTACGTGGCCTCAACCTACATGTATCAACGAAACACTTCAAACTGGTCTCGCACACTACTGTTCCAGATTTCCTACAACATCAGGACTGGATGGTAAAAATAGACCTGTCACAGGCTTACTTTCATGTCCCAATTTTGAAGAGTCACAGAAGGTTCTTACGGATTGTCTACGAAGGGGAGCTTCTTCAGTTAACCACCCTTCCATTTGGCCTATCATCTGCCCCGCGAACCTTTGCTGCCCTATCGAACTGGACTGCGGAAGTCCTTCGAGCAAAAGGTTTTCGTGTTCTGGTTTACCTAGACGATTACCTGTTAGTAAACCAGGACCGTTCCAAATTACAAGCTCAAGTTGCGGAAACTGTACGCTTTCTGGAACATTTGGGTTGGCACCTAAATTATTCGAAGTCAATCCTAGAACCAACTCAAGAACTGGAATATTTAGGACTTTGTTGGAACACACAAAAAAATTCCAAGTCATTGCCAGAACTAAAGATCAAAAGGATAAAAGAGAAGCTATCTCTACTCGAAGTGCGAAGCAAGTGTACTCTGTTAGAAATCCAGACCCTATTAGGACATCTCAACTTTGCCAATTCAGTGGTTCAGAGAGGTCAGCTGCACTGCCGAAGGCTACAGATATTTCTAAAACAGCTAAGCCAGGGCAGTCGTTGGAAAAGACAGGTGATTCCATCAATAGTGCTGACCGAGATTCGATGGTGGAAGAACGCTCTTCACCATGCATCAGCACCTCTGATCAAAAAGAGTATAACACACTTCCTGACCACGGACGCAGCGGATGCGGGATGGGGAGCCCAGTTAAACGGACTCCATCTATCAGGGACATGGTCCAGGTCTCAAATGTCATGGCATTCAAACATGAAAGAGATGTACGCAGTGTATGCCACATTGAGGAACCAGAGGAGCAATCTCGGCGATGCTCACATTCTGGTTCAGTCCGACAATCGGACTCTGGTTGCCTATATCAGGAAGGAGGGAGGAACGAGGTCACTCTACTGACCCTTACAACCAGACTACTGAGGTTGACCGACCAGCTGAATGTTTCACTGTCGGCTTGTTACCTTCCGGGAAGGTTCAACGGGATAGCAGACCGCCTGTCTCGAGGAAAGGCACTACCCGAATGGCACCTGCTCTCCGAAGCCACGGAGGCTATATTCGCAAAGTGGGGAGTGCCAGAAATCGACTTGTTTGCGTCAGCGAAAACAAAAGTTGTACCAAGGTACGTAACACTAGATTCGAGAGATGGTTTAGCCGAATTCTGCAATGCATTCAGTCGACCTTGGGTGTACCGCCTAGGATGGATCTTTCCACCTCCCAACCTGCTTCCTCAAGTACTGTCTCATTTGAACAGAGCAAAGGGTACATACATACTGATTGCCCCAGTGTGGAACCAATGTTACTGGACGCCGGATCTAGCAGCACGAGCCTTGGACGAACCACTACCAATAGTGAACCTGAGGAGACTTCTCATAGACTGTACCACGGGCTACCATCCACCTCAAATAGAACTACTAGAACTACAAGCTTGGAAAATTGGGGCTGGAGTGATCAAGTAGCTAGCTGGAATAATAGTGAAAAACAACTGCTAAAAAGTAGCTGGAGAACATCTACTTTAAATACATATGCACCCGCACTGAAGAGATGGATCTCATGGTGTACAGAACATGGCATAAATGACAAGTCACCACAGGGACAGGATATAGCTAAGTTTTTAGCATCTTTACATTTAGATCATAATCTAGCTTATAGTACAATTTTACTGCATAAGTCTGCAATTTCAACATATTGTGCTAATTCATTAGAAATTTCAAATAATTTTCTCATTAAGCAAATCCTAAAGGCTATAGCAATAGCCAGACCTGTTCCTCAAAAGTTACCAGTGTGGGACACTAAAATTGTATATGACTGGTTATTATCAGTTTCTTTAAAAAATACACTTTTTGATGTAGCAAGAAGAACAGCAATAATCTTATTACTAGCATCTGGTCGTAGGATACATGACCTAACATTACTTACAATTTCAAAAGATAGCTTCATAGAGTCTAACCCTAACCTTATTCTTTGGCCAGTCTTTGGCTCAAAGACTGATTCAGCATTCCGAAGACAATCAGGTTGGTGTTTATCACCACACCCAGACGAAAGAATTTGTCCTGTTAATCATATTAATAAATTAATTTCTATTTCGGAATCTAGGCGTGCTCAAGTAAATAATTTAAGTAGCTTATTTATTACAATGACAGGCCCTGTCAAAGCTGCTTCTAAAACTAATATAGCAGGGTGGATAAAAAGCATATTTAAAGATGCTGGAGTTGATGCTTCCCCTGGGAGCGTTCGGTCAGCTGTGGCTTCCAAGGGATGGCTAGATAACAGACCAGTTGATGAGATATTACAGAGAGGCAACTGGAAATGTTTTAAAACTTTTAGAAATCATTACTATCGTTCTGTGCAAAGGACTGTGAATAGTCACAGCACAGACATGTTACATAACAATTTTAATATTGTTTGATTATTTCATGTTATGTTTTTTATTTTATTTTTTATTTTAATAATAATACATGACTGCAGAATAATAAGCAGTTAATTTAAGTTCAAACTTATATTAAGACTGATGATTGATCTCATTAAAGTTAACTATTGAATTATAAATAATAGTCTTTTATTATGTATCATGGTACATAATAATATAATCAATTGTACTGAATTTGATTATTTCACATAGCGTTTGTGTATTCCTTTCAACCAGCAGATATCAAACAAGTCTTCAATATAGAGACGTTATGTGTTTGGAAATGTACATAATAGGAATGTTTTGCATTCCAACAAAACATATATTATGTACTGAACAAACACATAACGTCTCGGCAAGGACCTTGCTGTTGAAGACACTATGACAAACGTCAAAAGTGACGGCTCGTCTTGGCTTAAAGGGCCATAGACACACCTGCTGGAACCATAGAGGAATACACGGTAACCAAGGATAATCAGGTATGTTTTAACTAATTATAAGGCTTGACACAACGTAATCTTCAATATAGAGACGTTATGTGTTTGTTCAGTACATAATATATGTTTTGTTGGAATGCAAAACATTCCTATTAAATCACGCCTCATTCCCAGAGGGGTAAGCTGAGACCACATCTTTCCACTTGCTACGATCTTGACAATATTCTTTCGCTTCTTCCACATTCATACATCGAGTCAGCAACACACGTCGGTTTCGGGTATTCCAGTATTTTTCCGATTTGATTATAAAAAAGTTATAAAAAATAAATGAATTAATACGTGCCTGATACGAATTTGAAATTAGGTATGTAATATTTTACTACATTATATTTAACGCTCCTGGTGTTATAAGCAGCTGCAGAAAATGATATACTATTAATATTGTTTTGTTTTGAGAAACAATTCACCCGATACATTTTAAATACGCAGCCAGTGTATTCAAAGTAACAAAATGTGAAAATGATTGAAACGCGACACCTAATTCTCAGTGACATCTCTCAAATCTAAGGAATGCACGTTTAAATTGTCTAGATTATCATTACATTATTTGATAGCAAAATAAAGTAATCCTTGACATTCCCGTGTAGCGAACCATCTCCGAATGGAAAATAAGATGAATTAGGATTATTACCGGAATGCCAGAGTTCCAGGAATTGGGTCGAGCTGTGAAGTAATCTGTTGTTTGTTTCTGCAATCGGATTATTCGGGTCCAAAACACAATAAGCTCCAAATTTGTGGTAAATAATTAGCACTCATTGAAAGTACTAATGAATTGGCTCTACAAATTAATTGTGTAAGTATTACGACCACAAAACAGTATAGATACTACAAATCTTGTCTTAACAAGTATTAATATTTGGTTGGTTAAAACTTGCTAAGTTTCTTGTTGTGATCTTGTCGGCTGGAAACCAAATGCTTCTAATTTAAGCACGGGGCCTTAAATCTTCTTCGATTTAGCTAGCTCTTCTTACTTGGATACTGTAATCACACTGTTAACGATATGACAGTTTCAACTGTCAATTAGTCTGTCATCACTTCGACAGTACTATTATAAGTACATCAAAGCAAGATGGATCACTACAATGTGGAATAAAGACAAAAGCTTGTTCGATATATCTTTAATGATGCTGTGTTCTCTATATCTCCGCATCCATTGCCATTTCCCTTACTTCCTTATACAACATGCCGTCTTCCATCGGTATATTTTCTTATGGTATCATAAAATATAGCGGCGAAATATATTAAGAGAAATAACAAAAGCCAAACCGATGACTGAGATAGTTGACCAACAAAGATTCCGTGTTTCTCAAATCCCTAAAGAGTGGCTACAGATCTGGTACCTGTTCAAGTTGAAAGCATGACAAGGAAAGCTGCGCGTTGGCATAATTAGTGCGGGACAGTGACCTTCGTCACGCCGGCAGAATGTTTACTTTGAACATTTACGTTTGAAGTTGTTGAATAAATAGCTTCCCGAACATATTTCATACTTTCAATGTACTTAAGACTTTTCAGGTTTGAAGCTCAAGGTCACTCCGAGGGCTACGAACTGGCTATGCTTGGGGTTTCTCTGCGTGATAGAATCAGAAATGATGATATCCGCAGGAGAACTAAGGTTACCGACATAGCCCGAAGAATAATTAAACTGAAGTGGCAGTGGGCGGGGCACATCGCACGCAGGACTGATGGCCGATGGGGTCAGAAGGTTCTTGAGTGGCGTCCGCGGATCGGGAGACGAGCTGTAGGTAGGCCTCCAACAAGATGGAGTGACGACCTTGTAAGGATCGCGGGAAAGCGGTAGATGCGAAAAGCACAAGACCGGTCTGAGAGGAGAACCTTGGGGGAGGCCTATGTCCAGCAGTGGACGTCTTTCAGCTGACATGATGACGTAAGACTTTGGAAGTATGTCGCTGTGTGCAACAACAAAATCTGTTTAAATACGAATTCAAAATGTTCGCTGAATAAGGGCGTGTTCACATTACGCTCACAGTTAGCGGGCGGCGTCGGTCGACCGACTTTCAGCCGCAAATCGACGACTGATTGGCGTCGTGCGTTATTGAATAAGCGATTGAGTGGTTAAACAAACCTTGGTCTTTAAAAAAATAGGTTAGGCCATATTGTTTCCATTTCCTATTACCTAACACTGCTGACTTCATGGCAGCTTTCATCGTAATGTGAATGAAAGCTACCATGACGTTAACATGATTACAATAGACAAGTATAATGTGGTTAAATGAAGTGGAATAGACCCTTATGCTTCACATAGACCTGACCTGACCTGACCTGGAACCCTAGGCAAGACACATAACACTATCATAAACGATTTTAGAAAACTGTTGAAATATGTAAAATCGACAAAAGACTTCAACGCGACGGTCCGTCAGCTTATCAATCAATCCTAAACGTTCACGCAATGCTGCGTGATTAGAGTCACCTGAGCACCAAGCACAAGTTTCGCGCGACTTCTTTGTCGCTCGGTAGTCGCCCTCTGCCTAGTCAATGACGAAAGAGACACACTGCGTGACAAGCTAAAAAATACGAGTTGTAGCTGTAAAAAACTCTAGCCCTTCTGACCAGTCTTTCTCACCCGCCGCCGCACAACGCAATATCATCCCACATGCATTCAAGATTAAAGTTTACCTCCTAGACCGCTGAGCTCAAAGTTAATGGCCCCGCATTGTCGACAAATGAAATTCCCCCCTGACAGCTCCCGCACTCCTGTTTACCGGGAGACGCCACACTGCGGAATCTTACCCGAAAATACCAACGCTGTATAACATTTGAGAAGTGAGAGACAACAGATTTGAAAGGGTAGCCGTCAGTTGGAAAAGGTTTGATTTAGAATGGTAAAGTTTGGGAATGTTATCTTGGAGTTGAAGACGATGATAAATTATTAAGGAATTGTATGAATTATAAGCAAAATGTCACTAGATTTACGAGTGGGAAATATTTTTAAATAATAATTTTATATGCACAAACTTTTATGCATTTTTTGAACTCGTATCAAGTGTCAGCTAAGTCATAGTACATTGCTGCAGAGATCGGGAAAATGGCTGTTGCGGGACGAGTAGAGTTAGCGGGGCCGAGGCGCAGTCAAGGCCGTGCTTTATACGAATGCGACAACCGCCGTTCTCGGCTGAGGCTTTTATAGTGATTTTCTCCAACAATGCGAGAATATTTAACACAATTGTTAATAATATTAAAGACAGTCGCAAAAAAACACAGTCACAGAAAAAGGTACGATTTAGTATGAAACTGAAATAAAACAAAAAATCACAAATTTAACCGTAATGTAATTTATACATACATAAATACATAAACTCACGCCTTCATTCCCAGAGTGGGGTAGGCAGAGCTACAGAATTACCAAATTTTGTTTATGAACGCAATTTCTATAAAAAGGTCAAACTATTTGATACGCTTTTAAATTCGCTGGAAACGCTGTTTGAAACGGTTCAACTTTTTAGTCTATGACATTTAAAAAGCAAACAGGGCCGCAACAGGTACCCCAATAAGGTTAATATCAATGATGTTGTCGTTCGCTTCTTATTTTAGGTAACAGTAAGTTATCTCGAGATGATAATCCGGAGTATGATTCAGCCAGCATAAATCAACAGCAAACATTACCTAAATGGTTGCAGGGGGTACAGTGGGACAATTAAGTAAATCCTGTCTTGGTCGTTTTAGGCACCTAGCAATTTCGACACAAGGTTCTTGCTCGAAGGCATGAAATTAATCTTAGCTATTAAACGGCGGGCAAAAGTAAAGCCATAAATAAATTGACACTGGACCGCCGATAAAGCACATTTAATGACTCGGACACAATTTAAGTGCCTCACAGAGGACACGAACGCAAGGTCCTGAGGAAATAAGAAATTCAGAACAGCAGAGAAATTATGGTAATTCATGATACCTAAAATGCAACTAAGTCGCATGCTTGTTTAGTATTTCTTTGTTAGGACACTTAAATTACGCTGTATACTTAGAAGGGGAGCCCACGAAAAAAAACGTAGTTCGATGAGACTACCAGATCATATATTTATAATTATTAGTCACGTCATTAATGAGGGAACACAAATCGGCAATGCTGCAATGTAAATAACCTGGCCTAGCAATTTTATTTATTTAAATCCTATGTCTGGTATGATAATACTCCCAAGTTTTATTTGTTCCTCTATACGACAATGCAGTGCTGCAAGCTCCCTGATTAGCCTAATCAGTGGCAGCATGATAAGCGACGCCTTGTACTTAAGTATCTAGTATGATCGATCTCCTCAAAAAACCGAAGCTCATCCATTTCTGTATCATAAAAACCACAGCGGCATTTTTCAAACAGTGGAGAGAGTGGTTACTGCAGCGATTGAAGATCGCCTTCTGCGCAGCCAGGGTTTTTGTATTACAGTATCACCAATTCGCGTTCCCCCATTAATGACGTAGATATATACAATCAGGTAGTCTTATAGTTATAACTAGGTTTAGTGTCATGGGCTCTTATACTAACGAGCTTGATGAACCGGTATAACTAGTTGCGTCTGACTTTTTTCATTGACAAACGAGATTACAGGCCGCCATGTTTTATTGCATGAAGTAGTTCCAGAGAGTAGAGCCTACTTATGCTTTGAAGGCAGCAATTTTTTATTTACAATCTCAGGAAGCAAATGCTTTTACAATTCTGAAAAGTAAAATGTAATATCTGTTTTCCTCTACTCATCTAATACTTCCCCGTGGTTCCCGGGTTAGAATAGTGTCACTACATGTCTTCCCGTGGGTGTCGTAAGAGGCGACTAAGGGAATAAAGGCTTTTAGTACTGTTAGGCGATGGGCTTGCAACCTGTCACTAATATACTGGTAAACATCGTAGCCTGATTGTGCAAAATGTGGTTACAGAATTATGAACACCTTTATAGAGTTGTTGGTAATTCTGTAGCTCTGCCAAACCCACTCTGTGAATAAGGACTGTTCAATTTACTAAGCGGACATACTTAATTCAATATTAATCCTTCAACTAAAAAAATACTGATAGGCAGTGGCTGGTTATAAAATAAACGTAGACAAGTCTATCAAGTGTCGTATTTTTTTTTTTATTGTCTAAATATTTTTCACGATGGAGCGAATTAATATTAAAGAACGCAAATTAATCTTGCAAAAATGTTGTACAGGCCAATTTTCACTACGGAAAATTGCGAATGAGTTTAAATGTTCCAAGTCAGCCGTGTTTCAAATCATAAAAAAATTTGGAGAAGTGGCCCGGCAAACCCAAATGTCGAAGAAAAAGTCGTGCGGCTGTTAAAATCAACAAAGTACATATCCGTTCGTGAAATTGCTAATAAAGCAGGTATTAGCGTAGGCACTGTACAAAATATCAAGAAAAGAAATAATATACGGACATATAAGAAGCAAAAAATGCCGAAAAGAAGTCCCGAGCAACAAATACGGTCCAAAAAAAGATGCCGCAATTTATACGACATTTTGCTGCAAAATAAATCTCGATGCATTCTCATGGACGACGAAACGTACGTGAAATTTGACACCAGTACGTTACCGGGGCCCCAGTATTACAATGCGGCTGTAGGAAAAATTGTACCCGATTCCGAAAAAAACATAAAAATTTACAAATTCGGGAAGAAAGTCCTTGTATGGCAGGCAATTTGTTCCTGTGGCCTCAAAAGTACGTCTTATTTTGCAACTGGAACTATTGGTGGCGAAATTTATAGAAAGGAATGCATCACAAAACGGTTACTTCCTATATATAGAAAGCACAGTATTCTTCCTTTGTTTTGGCCTGATCTAGCGAGTGCTCACTATGCTGGTGAGACTGTGGTGCTATTAAATTAAAAAAACATCGACTTTGTTAAGAAAGAAGACAACCCACTAAACTGCCCGGAGCTCCGCCCCATCGAGCGATACTGGGCCATTGTAAAAAGATACTTGAGGAAGGATGGCCGAGAAGCTAGTACATTGGCAGAATTTAAACGCATGTGGTATGCTGCTTGTAGAAAAGTATCCAAAAGCGATGTGCAGACACTTATGCGACGAATCCGGGTTAAAGTCCGATTTTTTTACCCTTGTAATTAATTATTTTTTTCTTGTGTCATATATTACTTTATTTTAATATTGTAAATAAATATTCACCGTAATAAAGATATATTTGCTATAAAAAATCCGTAAATGAACCTATTTTTGATGTCCGCTTAGTAAATTGAACAGTCCTTAAAGGCGTGAGTTTACGGCTGTCTTACCTTGAAGGGTAAAGAAAACAACAGTACAAATTCTGCTGTTTGGCAGCAGATTGGCAAGTATGATGATTACAGCAATTCGGACAGAATCTACGCAAGATATGGCCACCATTTTTTTTAGCTTTTATTTCTTGTAATAAATTAAGTCGAACTAAAATAATATACCCCCGTGTGGTTGCCGGGTTAGAATAGTGCCACTCCATGTCTTCCCGTGGATGTCGTAAGAGGCGACTAAGGGAATAAAGGCTTGTAGTACTGTTAGGCGATGGGCTTGCAACCTGTCACTAATGCGCTGGTAAACATCTTAGCCTTATTGTGCAAAATGTGGTTATAGAATTATCAACAAGTTTTAAAAGTTGTTGGTAATTCTTTAGCTCTGCCTACCCCACTTTGGGAATGAAGGCGTGAGTTTATGTATGTATGTAAAATAATATATATGTTATAACGTCAGCAAATTTGAAGTTGCGTACTATATTTTTTTCAAACAAATTCTCAGGCCACGTGATTATTATTATATTAGTCGGTTCTGGAAACTATAGGAATTAGCATCCTCTAGACTACACGCTCAAGACTCAAAGCCTTATAGTATACTTCTGGATTTTGTAAATGTGATATATTAATAATATTTAATGAGATTGGCACAAAAAGGCTTTTATAGTATTACCTGAATGATATTAACTTCCATTACCATACATTACCTAATGCCTTTGTTATAACATAACCCAATTAATCATAGGTGGGCATGACTAGATGCAAAACAATTTGTTGTCTAGCTGCTAATAAACCAACTGTTTATTTTGTACTGTTTTGATAGTCAGTTAATTTACTTCTACGTTCTTATTTTATCCGTTAATTAGCTAATTAATTTAATTACGTGGGAGCACTATTAATCTCATCTTAATGAATCTAATGATTATTATGTTGAAAATGTATATTTGGAATAGAATAACAACACCTTGTTAGTCTCGTTACGATCCAGTAATGTTGTATTATCGTTATCAGAGAACGAGACAGTAATTCTAGAATATTGTGATCAACGTCGTTATTGTGTAATGTTATGAATAAGTTTCCCGTGTGGTTGCCGGGTTAGAATAGTGCCACTCCATGTCTTCCCGTGGATGTCGTAAGAGGCGACTAAGAGAATAAAGGCTTGTAGTACTATTAGGCGATGGGCTTGCAACCTGTCACTAATACGCTGGTAAACATCTTAGCCTATTTGTTCAAAATGTGGTTACAGAATTATCAACAAGTTTTTAAAGTTGTAGGTAATTCTGTAGCCCTGCCTACCCCACTCTGGATCACATGAATAAGTATATTATAGCCTTTTATGGTACAGGTTCACAAATCAAAACCATGGCAAGCAGTATTTTTAAATCATCGCGCGTTTGACGACGCAGTAGCCTAGTTGGTAGTGACCCTGACTACGAAGCTAGCGGTCCCGGGTTCGATCCCCTGAAAAAATTGTGTGACGAGCACGAGTATTCGTTCCTGAGTCTTGTGCGTTTTCTATGTATTTAAGTATGTATTTATCTATATAATTAAGTATATTGTTGCCTAGTACCCATAGTACAAGCCTAGAGCTTGTTAATTTTGTGTAAGATTGTCCTCTGATATTAATTTATTATATTAAAACGAAGCTACTCAAATATAAAAGATGTAAATAATAATCACCACCATAAAAAGAACACCCCCTCTAGCAGGTCCGCTCGCGGCATGGTCCCTATGACAGTGGCTGCATTACCTCTCTGGATAGCTACGAGCAGCACCATACTTTGGGAGAGGTACGAGGAAGCATCAGCTCTAGGATCTCCGGAAGTGTCTATATTATTATATTAGGTACATTCAAAATGATTATAGCGAACTATATGCCTTATAAGATTCTCTGCTTGCTAAATTTATTATTTTGTAAGCTTTAATATCATTCCAAATGCTTCAATTGATCAATGTATAATTGTTATTTTTTTTAATGTCTATTGTCAAAATCATTTATTTAAGTCCCCAATTTCATCATGACGTTTGACGTTTAGTCAAATTATCAAACATTATTTAAATATTGACATCATTCAGTGCGCATAAATTAACTAATCTCAGGGTTTATTACATATTCCTAATTGATTTTAATATTTAATGAAACAGGATAACATTAATGAAAGTAAATTCTGACATTGAGATAAATATTAATGAGCTTGCGTCTCGGTTCTTTAAGGTTAAATAATATTTTGTTCAAAATTAAATTTATGTATAGAGGTAATGAATTCATGGAATTAAGAGAACTTGAAGCTTGCGGTATATTTAATGGGTTAAGTCAATCAACGAAAGATGTAGCTGGCTCACCGAATAACAATAATAATAATAGCGATCACAAGACCAAACCTTTTAAATCAGCCTTGCTGCTTGCTGCTATACAGGATGTCTCATTTAAATCGCCTGTGACCACCGTTTTTATCAATACAATATTCTCCACGTTTAGGTACCAATCGAGCGGTGTATGTAAGTTGCGACACCAGCAAAGACGTACAAACAACCATAGCGACAATTTTACATGCCTGAACTTGTTGAATATTGTAACGGTGGTCACGTCGAACACGAACTAAAATAAATTAAAGTATGTGAAAACAATGCATTTTGTTCATTTTAGACATCATGTTTCAAAAAGCCATTTACTGAGTAAGACCTACACAATCGATATCTAAATAGAAATAGTGTAAGTTTATTTTTTTCAAAACAACCGGGTTCAATTCTCGAGCTGAGTACAGGTTTTTTTTAAATGTATGAATGAATGCAGTTTTTCTTCTTATTAAAATCAAAGACATGGTTCCTAAGAACAGATCTTCGTATGTGTTATAGTTTCAGACTTTCCCATAACGACCGATTTAAATGAGACACTGTATACCACAAAGATCTCAAATAACGGTCCATTTCAGAGCAAATTTTTGCAAGTCAAATGAAAAAACTCTTCAAAACATAGTCCATTTTGGCTATTACGCACCCCGCCAGGGAGCAGCAGTATATGTACTAATAATAATATAATTTTCATTTATGTATTTAATCCCAACCGTTTCCATATTTAATGCTCATACAATTAGTGATTAATTGTGTTTGACTATGAATTTCATTCGAATTAATTTATGTCTAATATTTTTAACAGCAGTTATTTTGGTAAATATTAGCAGGTGAATAATTTTACGAACAGTAATTTAATCTCACGGCGGTTTGTGAATTAGTGTAACATAGCAGTAAAACGTGAGCAGTTATCAAAAGTGAATTGATGGGTTATTCAATTCTTAATTGGCAAACAGACACTCAAACAATTTAATAATCAAATGAGCAGTAATAAAGATAAAATGGGCGGTTAGGAAAACAGTACGACAGATTACGGTGAGGTGTAAAATTCGAATGTCACACGTGGTTATAGTAGAATAGTTTGGTAATCAATGTAATGTTAAAAAAGATCAAATAAAAGGTAGGTCAGGTAAGGTTAAGGTTAGATAAGGTTACTTGTTGAAACATACAAAAGATACATAGTACTGCATAATTATATTTTTAACTGTTTTTTAACATTTATTTACTGACCAATCCGATTAATTAAATAATTGCCCACAAGTATCTACCAAATTCTGTTATTTAACCGATCAATAATTTATTTAACTACCCCTGTATTTGTTACGACCCATTTCTATTTATTCAACCGCTTTATTTATAATGTCTAATTAGTTCAAGTTTTGTAATTTTTAACTTAGCAAAAGTACAATATTAAACTGCAGTTTTAAACCGCTTTATCAACAGTCCCTTGTAAAGAACCGCAACTTACAAAAGTAACTAGTGAGATGACAAATTCCTGACGCTTACCCGTCCCTTGTTCTTAAATTTACTTACCCGAAAAACTCTGACGTATATACTTCTCCGTAAATATGCCACGTTCTAGATCAAAATACGTCGTTCCTAAGCCAAGCCGAGGAAAACTCCTGCGGCCACCGATCCCTCGCCAACTATTTGTAATATCGAACTCGCCTTAAGCGCTTAAGGCGCGTCCACCAGCACGCATCACTGCTCCCCCCACCCCTCCCCAAACACGGGCACAAAGTGAATCCCTGATTTCGCACCTAGGATTTTCTAGCGGAATTTAAAGTAAAATCTTATTTTGGTCTCGAACTCGAAGAACGCAAACAGGATGCTGCCGGCGTTATTGAGCAATCAGACGGCTTAGATTCAGACCAATCAGAAGTTAGAACGGTTGTTGACAATTGTGTCTGTTACTTTTTCATTACGTAATGCAAAGTTGTTTCTTAGTTGAATAAACAAAACAAAGCACCGTTGATATGAAAGAGGATAAAGTAAATGTATATTTTACTTGGAATAACACAAACCATTAGTTATTGTCAGAAACCTAGCCCTCATCAACAAATCTAGACATATTGCAACTGACATGATTTAATGGTATGTCAATAGGGACATTAACAACATGTTGAAACAGTAAAAAAGCGTGGAATAGCAAAACGAACTCGAAGTTTTTTTGCTAAAAGCTCTTAGCAATAAATTCACGTTAAAGAAATAACAAAACTAGCTTCCAAAAACTGTGTAAAGAAACAGCATTAAGCAGAAGTGCCGAGTCTTTGCAAAAGCAAAATAGCTCCAACATTATGCGTTATCTCGGAGCAAAACCAACACAAGTTCAAGAAAACAACATCCATAAAGGCCTAAGTATAAAGCCTCTGAGATGTAAGTAAGGACGATAATATTGTTACAAACTTAAGTATGGCTGTTCGAAAACATTTATACAAGTTTAAATATATATGGGTGATCTCTATGAAAGCAAAGATGGAAATGAATATATTGATATAGCAAACGTCGAGTAAAGTAAACGGTACAATGTTGTCGCAACTAAAGTTACTGTAAACAGTAACTTAAAAACTTAAAATTCGCTTTAAAAACACTTGAAGCGATTGAGGCCACAAGGAAGTCGTAGAATTCGTCTGTATTTCTAAGTTACTGAAATTTTTGTTTCAGTCCATTTCACGAAACTAAATTTTAGTCGTTGTTTTTCCGAAAACCGGTGTTATTTGTATACGAAATGTGGGACACATGAATATGAGTATCAAACCATTTTGTACAATTCGAAAAGTTATTTGTAATGGTTTCTTCTTAACGCAATCAGAATACTGTATTTATATCTAAACGAATTGTTCAGTCAAAATATAAAGACCAACAAGGCCCCACATTTATGAAAAAAAAAATACAACTGAAAGAAACTAACAAGAAAGACGATGATCTTGTGACGTTATGGTACTATCCAACATAGTGTCTCATAAAATTACTAAAACCAAAATTATCCCTTCAAATACTAGGAGTGCATAAACATTAGACCTACCAAACCTACAGTTATCCGCGCTGTGTCGGACGCGCCCGCCCGACCGCGCCGCTGCGCCGCACCGTGCCACTTCCTAATTATCTCTGCGCTCCTGGTACTTTATTTAAACATGCAAAGTCTTTAGTTGGAAAATGGAAAAGTAAAACGCACTACTAGTGCGAAAAAGAAAAGTACATTTGTTGGAAAAAATCCGAAGTAGGTACCACTTTAAAAAAAGTAGATGATATTGAGACATATGTTTTAATTATAAACCGTAAACAATAGTACATTATTGCGTAGGCAATTGCGGTTCCTGCCGAGTTATATATAGTGCTTTTCTCAAAAATCGCAAGATACAAATCGCATGTAAACACAAACTTCACGTGAAATAACATCACTCTTTACCGCCTTTATGTTTATGACAAGGAGAAACGCAAGCTTTTTTAGAAAAAGAAACTCAAGATATTCCAGAAACAGATAAAAAAGTTACGTTTCGAATAAAATATGGATGTATAAAACTTGTGTCCTAATTTTATTATGGCCGTTTTCACTTTTTAAAAAGTTACAAACTAGATAACAATGAAATATGTATGCAACGTTGCGGGCTTGTGTAGCGAGCACGCAATGTATTTTTTATTTTATTTTGGGAACTGTCTGTAAACTATGTACTTCGCGTCTCAGTATGTAGTTAGTAATGTCAACTTTTCCTGTCATTTTTGAGTAAAATTATAAGTAAAACACCATCTGAAGATGACAGCCGTTAAAATCTCCAAGCTTGTAAAACTTTATTAAAGGTGTCCCAAGCTGCTATAAAATTATTATGAGCGTGGACATATGGACACTAGTTTGCGCAAACGCTAGCACTTATGCCGGCTGAGATATTACCCGGGTCACATTAGCTGTCCCGGATGACTGGAACAACCGGCCTCGGAGCTGTCCCGGGCCGAAAATAATTAAACCTACTAACATTATTATGAGTCACGGATATGATTCTAATGGGGAATCTAGTAGCTGTGGGTTAGGAATGTTTTTTTTGTGACTTACTAAGTTTTACTTAAGGTTACGGCCTACTTTGTATTTTATTTGGTTTACATATGTACATTGTGGACACTTTAAATACGATATTAAAGATTAAGTTATTAAATTTCTGTAGAAGACATTCTCTAATGCATTGATATGTACATTGTACAGGAGATTTTAGTTTCCCATATAACACAACCCTTTTTAATGATAAAAACATAAAAAAATGGGAGGCGACGTATGTATATGAAAAAGAAAACATAATTGTATCGTTGATTATAAAATCTTATTGTGATGATGTTCAATTGTTTCTCACATAAGTATTTATGTCTCTTTAATCAATAGGTTAAAATCAACATTAAATACTCGTGTCGTAATTCAATTTCACGTTTTACATCACAGTCGGACACCTGAAGTACCCACATTGAGATGCAGAACAAACAAAAAGTTCTACGCTGGCCGATGCATATGTCCAGTCTTACAAACAGACCGATCGCAAACACTCGCTCACCAGCGAGATATTAGCTCTACGTCCACCTCCCCAAACTCCTAATTCTAGTTTACAGCTCCCTTCTTCACCTCGTAGGGGGCGTACCTAGAAATTATTTCAAAAAGTTGTGGTATTATTATTGTTCACGGAAAATTAACATGTTTTTATTTAGTTTTATACCATCGTGTAATTTTTCAATAATGTGTGGTTGTCTGTCGTCAGCCTTATAACGATAGTCTAGGAATCTAGTTTATGTATAGATTTAAAAAGCCATGATTGCTTTGAGGTTACTACCTCACTTCCTCCCTGACAATTCACGAGCGTGCGGACGCATTTTTTCCTATTAGTACTGTATATCGTGATAACTGTTTAATTACTGATTAAATAAGTTCAAGTCAACAATTGTTCATATTTCACGTCTCAAGAGCCATCAGCGACGCTTCGAACCCGCCGTCTGCGGCTCTTAAGAGAACCACCATCATCACCCACCAGCGTGTCGTTAATATAGCCCGTCCGGACCACGGCTGCCGAATATTGAGCACAATTGTTTTATTCTTTTGACGACGCGCTGGCCTAGTTGGTAGTGACCCTGCCTACGAAGCTAGCGGTCCTGGGTTCAAATCCCGGTAAGGGCAGATATTTGTGTGATGGGCGCGAATATTTGTTTCTGAGTCATGGATGTTTACTATGTATTTAAGTATATATTTCTCTATACATACATACATACATACATACCTTCACGCCTGTAATCCCAGAGTGGGGTAGGCAGAGCTACAGAATTTCCTACAACATTAAAAACTTGTTGATAATTCTGTAACCACATTTTGCACAAATAGGCTAAGATGTTTACCAGCGTATTAGTGACAGGTTGCAAGCCCATCGCCTAATAGTACTACAAGCCTTGCTGGAGGTGGGAGGACCTTGTGCAGGGTCCGTCCGGGTTGGTACCACCATCTTATCCATTAACCTACCGCCAAGCAGCAGTGTTCGCATTGTTGTGTTCCGGTTTGGGGATAAGACAGCCGGTGAAATGACTAGCATAGAGGCATTCCATCTTCGGCCTCAGGGTTGGCAACGCATTTGCAGTCTTAGGATTGCGGTCTTGTGAATGCGAATGTCTATGGGTCACAGTTTCCACTTACCATCAGGTGGCCTGTGTGCTCGTTTGCCTTCCTATGATATAAAAAAAAAAAAAAAAAGCCTATATTCCCTTAGTCGCCTCGTACGACATCCACGGGATGACATGGAGTGGCACTATTCTAACCCGGCAACCACACGGGAAATAATCTTAATCTTATTTCTCTATATAAGTATTTATATCGTTGTCTAGTACCCATAGTACAAGCCTAGAGTTTAGTTTGGGACTAGGTCAATTGGTGTGGCATTGTCCCCTGATATTTTATTTGATATTTTTTATGATTAATATTCCTCTCGCTTGTCTGATTCTTAATACAATCTCATAAAAAAACTTTTTTTATAAAATATTGTCATACTTTCTCAGACAAGGTGGTCCAGAGAGCAGATAATGGATACGGGACTAACTGATTGTGAGTAGGACCGGAGACTAGACAGACAAGGCTTAGGGATTCGACTCGTTACGTTAAGTATCGAGTTCATCCCTCGAGGTCACCATGTACTTATGACTTTTTTAGGGTTCCGTAGTTAAACTAGGAACCCTTATAGTTTCGCCATATCCGTCCGTCCGTCCGTCTGCAGCCTAGCTCAGAGACTCTTAGTACTACAAAGCTGTAATTTGACATGAATTATAATATTAGTCATGCCAACGAAAAAGTAAAATATAATCTTGAAATCAATTTTTTTTTATTGTACATTTCCTACGCGTAACCTGAGGATGTATTTTTTTTCTCGTTCCCTTAGTGTGTAGTGTTATTAGATAGGTCTTTCAAAACCATTGCGGGTTTGTGGAAACAATTTTTCGATTAAGGTATCCGTTTATGAAATATTAAGCTAGCGCTAATTTTTGTAAGAGTCATGTCCCCCCACCACCTTTACAGCCTATTTTGAAGCCAGCTGAGTTTGTAACAGGGTCAAAAAATCCTACAGATTCCCGCAGTACCTCTATATCCGAAAAGGCACATTAATATAAGAAAAAAATAGATTAGTACAAGACACAACACAGCACACGACGTGTATAAATACATACAGCTTCCTTAATACTAATCGCAGGATAAATTTGAAATAAAGTTTTGGTTTTTGAAGGTACCATTTCCGTTTTATTATTGGAATTTATTTTTGTTTTATCTAAATACTTCCCAAGGAAGAAGTTTGAAAAAAGATCTGGCTTAAACTGAAAGGGTCAGAATGTAGGCAATTGCACTCCCGGGAACGACAAGCAGCTCTGAAAGAGAGGACTTATTTTACGGTCGCCTAATGTGTGAGACGTCACAAATTCGAAGGTCAAGAAAAAACATCAAAAATGAAAAGCAAATACGACGTTAAAACTGATATATTATTACAAAGTGTAATTGTTCAAAACCTATTTACAGATTAGGCTCTAGGGTAGGTAATTAAATTGACAAGTTTTAAATAGCTATGTCTTATAGTGCAACCATTTTCTTAATGGCGATTGGAAAAATATTCACGGTACCCAGCCAAAAGCCATTTAAGAAGCTCGGAATTCTTAGTATTTTTTTTAACCTTGAAACAACAAACCGTCTTGAGCTAGCAACATACTAGAAAAGAAAACATAATAATTATGGATTTGCAGAATGAATGAAATAACTTTCAAGATAGGACTTCAGGCAAAACCACACGGCGTGAACAATGATTATCATTTTTACAAGGTTTTATGGAACTTCACATGTTGTCCGTACCGAAAGGGTGAAAATGGGACCCTATTACTAAGGCCCGTATTAATAAACTGATCTCGACTTTAATGGCCGTCTTAAGATGCGCCAAAAATGACAGTTTTCTATGGTTTGACGTTTTTTGACGTATCTTGTGACCACTGATGTGCAAGTTGCGGAAAGTTTCCAAAAAGTTGGAAAAGTTGCAAGAAATTTCCGGAAACTTTCAAGAAACGGAAAGTTTCAATCCCCATACAAAATTGTGAGAAATTTCCGAAATTTTACTACCTACATGAAATTTTCCGCAATTTTGGAAAGTTTCCTTTGGCACATCAGTGCTTGTGACGAGCATCTCAGCCGAGATGAGTTTACTAATACGGCCCTAAGACTCCTCTGTCTGTCTGTCCGTCTGTCCTTCTGCCTCACCAGGCGGTATCTCACGAACCGTGATAGCTAGACAGTTAATATTTTCACAGATGATGTATTTCTGGTGCCGCTATAACGAAAAATATTAGAAACTGAATAAAATTAATATTTTAGGGGGACGCCCATATAAAAAACATGTTTTTTTTATAGATAATGGTACGGAACCCTTCTTGCGCGAGGCCGACACCCACTTGGCCGGTTTCCTTTTTTGAAATGATGTCTAAGAGCTGATCTCCTTTATACCTAACTTAGGGCCGTATTAATAACCTCATCTTGGCTGAGATGCCCGACACAAGATACTTCAAAGTATAAGTCAAAACAAAGAAAACTGTCCTTTCTGATGCATCTTGAGACGGGCATTAAAGTCGAGATCAGTTTATTATTACGGTCCCTAGACTCACCGAGTTTAGAATCGATAGTTGGTCTCAATAAGTATATGACGACTGTGTAAACAAATATATTTGACAACGGAAAACTGTCTTAAAAATGGTGTTAAAAAACAACATAATTATGCCCGAGGAAACTAGACTAACATCAAACTAAAATATAGAGTTTATTCTACCAGTTAAGTAATGAAAACTCGCGTAGCCGATAGATTTAAAACCCGCATCCACCGAACCCGGTGGCCGGAACCTAAGTAAATAAGCTCGAACCGACGACGAAAGCGGCCAGTTTGTTCGCTCCGTTATAATGTTTAAAAACGCAATATAAACTCTATGCGGCGCGTAATTTTTGTTTAATATCCCATTATTGCGTTATGTGCGGGCGTAAAAAGACGATAAGTCGCTTGTTTATTATAACATGGGAGTATCACTGCAAGCTCGTTGTTATGAGGAGTTGAGTTAATAAATTTTTAATGTGAGTTTGTTTAAAGCACAGACAATATTTTTACCATATTATGCAATCATAAGAGTTTATTTGTCAGTCGTTGTGTTTTTACAGATCTTCTTGCATATCTTCTTGAAGATTGTATTTTGTTTTTTTGTGTCATGTTTAATAGTAATGTGTTTGCTGGTGGTAGGACCTTGTGTAGGGTCCGTCCGGATCACTACCACCATCTTATCCGTTAACCTACCGCCAAACAGCAGTGTTCGCATTGTTGTGTTCCGATTTGGGGATAAAACAGCCGGTGAAATGACTAGCATAAAGGCATTTCATCATTCCATCTTAGTCCTCAGGGTTGGCAAATTTGCAGTCTGAGGATTGCATTGCAGTCTTGTGAATGCGAATGTCTATGGGTCACAGTTTCCACTTACCATCAGGTGGCCTGTGTGTTCGCTTGTCTTCTCTATACCATAAAAAAAACGGAAATAGAAATTCTACATAATACTCAACTAGTTTGAACGCATAGAACGTTCATCATCATCATCATCATGTCAGCCGAAAGACATCCACTGCTGGACATAGGCCTCTTCCAAGGCTCTCCACTCAGACCGGTCTTGTGCTTTTCGCAATACGAACATAGATCATTCATAGAACGATGAACTGCGGTAAATTGAAACCAACAAAGGAATTTAACCAACTGATTTGTTTCAACATAGCTAAACTAAACTCTAAACAGCTATTAACACCGTCCATAAGCACTTAGTTGGCAGAACCCTAGGAATGTTATTCCAGCGGCCACTGTCTCAGAAAGTCATAAAACCGGCCGTGAATCAAAGCGCTCAGGAAACAATGTGGGAGAAAGCCGAAGCAATATCCCGAGTGTCCATAACTCGAGGGCCCTTCGAAAATCCTCCCAAGCCCTCCCGAGCCTTACAGCACTCCCAGAAATCTAGATTCACCCGCTAAAGGGCCATAAACCGTATTAAACTGTTTATCAAACATGTCATCAATTCCTATAGATCTGGGTGCCTTATAAACAATCTAGGATTACAGTTCGCGCGATCTCACCTGCTTTTGTTAAAAACTGGGTTTTCCTTTTAGAACTAAATTAAAATAAATAAAAACATGTTAAGTAGTCTTCAGCAACAAATAAAAATAAAATACACACATAAACTCGCACCTAGTTGCAGCGCTCAGGGGGTCACTATCAACTAGGCCAGCGCGTCGTCACCAAAAAATTAAATAGTTGAGGTATGAAAGTGTAAATTTCTCCCGTGTAGCATATTGCATCAAGGCTCGAGAAACTAGATCCCCGCCAATTTTCTGGGTCCTACAAAAGTGCCAATTCAAATGAAACATGCAAAGTATCAGCAAAAAATTCCAACAGTCGAATTCATATTTAAACTCCGTTAAAATCGGTCAAAAACCATCGCTGGTAAAAATCACAGAAAGCTATTAAAAAGTTAAACGCTTAACGACACTTTCAGACGTTTAGCATTCAGAGAGCGCGCAGATAAAATCTAACAGATCCAAATTACCTTCAGACCTTCGGGAGGAAGACGTCAACGGACAAAAGAGCCGGGCAGTTGTCCGAGCACAAAGAGGTGTCATTACGGCGAAAACGTCGATATTGCCTGGATAACATCAATTACTAGCTCTCCACCTTTTGTTCTACCAGCTTTCCACTTCGATAGAGCATTGTAACCTCGTGAAATGAATATTTTGTTTCTCAAATAGAGTATAACTTACTATAGTTTAAACAATGAAATGCTCAGTGAAGTTTACTGTCATTAATTTCTCACTCAGTTATTTTCGGGTGCAAATAATCTTACACAGATTCCTCATAGAGTTCAACTTTGTCTTGTAGCCCTATTAAGAAAAAAAAAAAAGGATAACAATTACCCAAAGTAAAAGCGCCCGAGCGGCCTAAGAATTGAATCAACAAATGAATCATTCATTATCTTTATCAAAAGTGACAACGCAGTCAGAATAGTTTTGATGACCTGGCTATGAAGCTAGTGGTGCCGGGTCCGTTTTCTGTTACGGGCAAATATTTGAGTTGTGAGCGCGAGTACTTGTCTTAGAGTCTTAGATGTTTTCTACGGACCTATTTAAATAAGTATTTATATTCCTTTACATATAGGTATAACTATACTTATTTATCATTGTTGAGTATCATCGGTACAATCCTAGTTTTTGTTTAGCTTTATTTATGTGAGATTGCCTACAGTTTTTTAGTTTGTTATTATTTTTATCCAACATCTATTCTTGTATACTAAAGCATCGCTCTGTTTATGCGTAAAAGAAACAAAAATAAATAAACTTTTCATCACACTTGCACGTAAACAGTATCAAAACATACAGGTTAACTTGGCCGCAATGCCCCATATAAAACCCTCGACCTTTCTTTTTACCATGAAACCCAAGGTCGGTAAGTAATTTTTTTTTAATTTATAGCACAGCACACAGGTCATGCAAGTTCAAGCAAAGAGTTTACACGCAATTGAAAAATTGTCTTAAAATGTTATTTAAACAGGATTTTCATTGCAATCTCGCTACATGTTACTTAAATACTCAATTAATGTTCTTAATAATCGATTTTAATAGTTTTCTGTATCAAAACGTCGTTTTTTTTTACACTCCTTCAGGGCTGTATGTATACCTACGTAAGTATTTTCCCTTAACGTTTTTGAACGAAACATTTGTATAATCTGTGGAGTCCGCCCGTCATCCGCTTAAAAAAAGTTCAAGTAATTCGTAATAATAGTTGTGCTGATTTGTGTAAGTATTATAAGTGTTTTCTGTCCTATAATTTTATTTATTTACTCGCAAATGTGATGAAAAACATTGTATGTTTCACGGTCGGTACAGGAATTACGAACCTCGACTCAGAAAGCCCTCAGTCTTCGACTTCGGGCTTCTACTAGAGCCTCGATCGTAATTCCTTACTTACCGACCTTAATACACAATGTACTATTTCGTCTTATAGTTACTGCGCCGCCGAGCGCTGAAAATGCTTTCATCCATGCGTTGCAGAATTTTCTACGAGCATTAAGCGGTTTGCTGCGTCTTTTTCAGTCCGGTCCGCTGTGGACGCAAGAGCTCTTTCTGCATTCGAATTTTTAAAAGCGAATGTTACTGGCAATCATGTTAAAGTTAAACTAATCTACTGGTTTTATTTTCTTTCAAAGTACTTTATGAATAAATGTATGAGCCGTTGCTTGTTGTACTAGAGAAAAACAAGTCGGCAATCATTATCATGTCTTTGATTTACTTCGAACCATCTATGTAGATAAGCATCAACAACTTAGATGATTCACATATCAAAATAAATTACATACATACATTAAATCACGCCTGTTTCCCAGAGGGGTAGGCAGAGACCACTTCTTTCCACTTGCTACGATCTTGACAAACATTTCGCTTCTTCAACATTCATAAACTAAAACTAAACCACATTTGTAAAGTAAACCTACATTCGAGTATATTTTGGCATAAAGATATACCGACTACAAATTGCATTGAGCTGTTTGAAACTATTCCATTGTTAAATGATATTACACCGATTCGACTCGCTTCATGGCTCAACTCGACTCCAAGTTTAATGGCTCGTGCCGTCAATAGAATTGTTTTGTCGGTAATATGAATTGGCTTGGCTTGTTCAACTTTGTCAAGAGGACGTTAAGGTAAATGTTGAGCAGGTAATGGGCAATGTTAACAAAGGTACTTTGGTATTTTTTTGTTTTTTTTTTCAATTGTAAAAATGCGGCTGTATTAATTTTTTTCCCTAACTTGATTTTTCCGCGTAGCAATTTTCTCAGTCTGGATTTTTCCCAGTGGCAAACTTCCCAATTGTATTTAGTCCGAAATATGTAGGAAGGTTTAGGTTATAATAGTTTTGTAAAAGAACCGAAGGGCAAAACGACCCAGGTAAAACTATTCAGATAAATACAGATTGGGAAATTGTGATAGTGGAATTATTTCTGCCGAGATAAAAATGTTCAGCAAAAAAAGCTACTGAAAAAATCAAGATTAGTAAATTTTACGAATAGATTTATTACTACCAGAATCGGACTCGCGCACGAAGGGTGCCGTACCATTATCTATAAAAAACACGTGTGTTGTATGGGTGCCCCCTAAAATATTTATTTTATTCTGTTGGTAATTCTGTAGCTCTGCCTACCCCACTCTGGGAATGTATGTATGTATTCTGTTTTTAGCATTTGCTGTTACAGCGGCAAAATACATCATCAGCGAAAACAGTACAGCCTGGTGACAGAGAGACGGACCGATAGACGGACAGACGGACAACGGAGTCTTTGTAATAGGGTCCCGTTTCTACCCTTTGGATAAGAAACCCTAAAAAATTAAGGAAAGATATCACCATACTCAAAAATACACACTTTAAAGAAAATTACAAACATGTACAATAAGTAAAGATTAAGGCATATTTCCAATGTTATTAACGTAAGCAAGGTAAATAATATAAGAACATATACAAGGTACCTTAAAAGTAGTAATATTTAACAATACACACGCGCCTACGGGGCAGTTCACACGCCTCGATAACCACGCATTCAAACTGTCAACGCTAAATCATACATACATACATTAAATCACGCCTGTTTCCCAGAGGGGTAGGCAGAGACCACTTCGTTCCACTTGCTACGATCTTGACAAATTTCTTTCGCTTCTTCAACATCCATACATCGAGTCATGCACGCACGTCGGTTTCGGGTAAGTACTTAAGATTCGGCCCTTTCCAGTATTTCTCCGATTTGATCCGAAAAAGCTAAAACATCAAACAAACAAAACACTAACGACATACTTTCATAAAGTTCCGCCGCAAGAGCCTCCAGACAATGGAAGCCTTGAGCGAGTTCTAAGGCTGACTGCAAACCCCGGGGAGGGATAAACCCGCCGCACACGGGTACCTGTCCGCTCGCCGGGAAGATGGATCGAGGAATACTAATGATACTGTCCGACCCTGTTGGAGTCAATAAATATAGGGAAGTGTTTCAAGTTGGAGATTTTTACGGGGCGTTTACGGGGCCTGTTGTCGGTATCGAACTTGTTGCCTGACTGCTGCAGGAGTAGGGTAATGTGTTTATTGGCCTATATATGTAAAAAAAAATGTCAAGATCGTAGCAAGTGGAAAAAAGTGGTCTCTGCCTACCCCTCTGGGAAACAGGCGTGAATTAAATTTTGTATGTATATGTATGCATGTATGTTTGTTCCTTTGTGACGCTGTAGAAACTAAATGTGTGGGCGGATTTTGATGATTATTATGTCAATCGATTTGTCTTAATCTTGTCAATGACACTAAAGACATGACAATAATCAAAATGTTAAAAAAAAACTTAGAATCGACGAACTATGACGAGTGGGCTACCATTGAATAGGTATTTAAAAAGAAAAAACCGGACAAGTGCGAGTCAGAGTTGCGCACAAAGGGGAACCCTGAAAAAAAAAACGTTTGTTGTATGGGAGCCCACCTTAATTATTTATTTTATTCTGTTTTTAGTATTTGTTGTTATAGCGGCAACAGAATTTCATCATCTGTGAAAATTTCAACTGTCTAGCTAACACGGTTGGTGAGATACAGCCTGGTGACAGACAGACAGACAGACGGACAGCGGTCTCTTAGTAATAGGGTCCCGTTTTTACCCTTTGGGTACGGAACCTTAAAAGTCATCTTTAGGTTTCTTTTACCAGTTTCCATTTTAAATTATCATTTAGGTATTATGACCATTTAAATTTGATTCGCAACAGTTGCGTTATTTAAAGCTTGTTCTTTGTTAGACTTCTTGTTTTTCAAGTTTAACGGATATATGTGTGTATCCGTAGCGGTATGTCTGTCTATGACACTGTAACTTCCAAAGTGATATGGCATAGGGCTGATTGAGATATGTTTTTTTAAAAGAAAGCTAGTTTAATTAGTATCATTTTTCTGAGCTAGATATTACCAAAATCTGCTAGCTCTGAAATTAGGGATCGTAATTAATATTAAAAATACCTCAATTCTCAAGTTTATACTACATAAACTTGAGAATTGAGATTTTTTAATTACAATGTTTCGTCTGAAATATTATCTCAAACTATCTGATACTTGTTTTTGATAGGGGCGGGGCGCCCTTTATAAAGTCAAATTATTTTAGCGATAGTAGGGGCAAATTTCACCTAGAATCCGCTTTTTTTATAACAACTTAATAAACTTCAAATACAAGATAAGTCGGGCCTTCAATTTATAAAGCAGTTCAATTCAATTCAAATTACTTCTGCCTGAAGAACTATCTAAGTACAGAGCACGGTCAAAATTCTTGAAATTCTCAGACTGTAGTAACTTCTAAAAACTTCAAAAAAACTTGGGAATGTTAATGGATAGCGAGCTACGTTATACGGAACACGTCAGTGTTAAGGTGAGAAATGCGTATTTTAGATTAAAAACGCTTTATAGCATTAGGGAGCACTTGTCAGAGAAAGTACGTAAGATGCTCGTGGAAGCGTTGGTGTTGTCTCACTTTAACTACTGCGACACAGTCCACGGACCCAGGTTATACGCAAAGACCGCTCGAACTATACAACGGGTGCAGAATGCGTGTGCTAGATTCTGCTATAATGTCCCGAAGCGCGCGCACATAACACCTTTTCTTAACGGAAAACAGACACTGAAGATGGCGGCGCGGAGGGAGCTCCACCTAGCGGCACAAGTCCACAAAGTAGTGCAAACACAAAGACCTCAGTATTTGTTCGATAAACTTAAGTGGCCTAAGAACAAAACTGAACAAGACCGAGGCGTTAGGAGTATGCATGCCAATAAACTTATTGTGCCTAAACATAGATCCATGGGTTTCCGAGGAAGTTTTCGTTATGCAGCATCGAAAATCTGGAATAATTTGCCACCCCCCTTACGTACTAATATGTCGCTACCAACCTTCAAAATTAGCTTCCGAAAAGTTTTATTAAATAAACAACAAAGTGAATGATAATAGAAACCCTCACCCGCAGAATGCTCTGCTGCACGATTGGACCGACCATATAATTGATAAAATATATTATAGTAGTTACGTTTACTTAATTGTATTGTAGTTGTTGTTGTGTAATTGTACAGCGTAGCGTAATGTTCCCTTGTAACGCTGAAATGTAGCCGAGAGCTAGGTGCAGGCTGAAAACCAGCGCTGCGCAGCTGACCCAGCTCGCAGCATATGCTGAGACCTGAGCCTGTTGTCACAAAAATGTATATGTAAAGTGCTGACATTTAAAGTGTGTTAATGTTTTCTTATTTGTGACAATAAATCATTTTTTATTTATTTATTTATTTATTTCTATATTTTGCTAGAAGTAATCAGTAGACGACTCTATATATATACCTGTTAAACGATAAAATACTTTTATTTTTTTAAGAAGAAAACAATCTTGCTCTAATTCTATGCGAGAGGGCTTGTTGAAGGAAATTAGATTTCAAATGAATTTTTACTTCACCGACGGTGTTTAATTATATTTTTAGTTTGCCTGAACCTGAACATTTTTAGGGTTCCGTAGTAAGCCTTCGCTATCCATCTGTCTGTCCGTCTGTCAGCGGACTGTATCCCATGAACGGTAATAGGTAGACAGTTAAAATGTACACATAACGTATTATATTGGGCATTTTAGCTCGGTCTTAATTGCTCTATCTGTTCCGTAAATTTTCAATAAGTCAGTAATGGCAATGCCGCTGTAAGAATAAATATGAAATATAAACTTAAATTAAAAAAGAAGTCCCCGTACAAGAGTGATACGATACCTCTCGTATGCGAGTCTGACTCGCCCTTGGCCAGTTTTTAATTTGGTCTCAGGTTTCGTCGACGTCGCTGGTCGGTACCTAACTCAGCCTTCCGAGCTTCCGGCCTAACTTAACTGCGGAGATTACTGCTTCATTTATTTAATGTCAATGTTGATAATTGAGAAGTGGTTCACCACTCTGACTTTCGCTGTAACTGCATGAGTACCTTCCACTCACACACACTCACACACACACACACATAGACACACACACGCAGACACACACACACACACTTTATTTTTGCTTCGTTTTTGGTATTTTCATCATATTTTATTATGATAACTTCACTCCTGGGATGCCCAAGATACAGGCTTGGCCTAGTTTGGGATCCGCTGTTAATTAGACACAAGTAACATGTACTTTTTTGGTGAATAAATGACTCTTATTTTTCTTATTTTTAATTAGTATTCATTCCAACATGCTCGGAAACGACTAATGCGGGGAAAGGTGGGACGTAAGACTCGTATATAGCGCGGCATTGGCTGCGTCTCGGCCACGCTAACCCACACTCGTCCCGCAACAGCCTTTTTCCCGGTCTGTGCAGTATGTAATGTACTATTGTTCCCTGATATTTATTTATTATTACTTTAAGACCAACTAGAGTTTGTATGGTTATTTGAGTGCTCCTCTCCCTCACCCCAAGACAGATGCAAACAAGGCAATCGTACAAATCCATTTGCATCCTGACTTGCACTTTCTCCTGCAATCTTTGTTGGAATGAAATTTATTGATTTTCGCTTTAAGCTTTGTACCTCCATTAATGGATGTTTTGTGGTAGATTTTTTTATAGCATGATACATTTAAAAATATTTTGTTTCGATGCATAATGCAAAAACACAATTTTAGTTATAATTTGTAATACTGAAGTAAAAATTGTATTTTCATAAGAAACATACAATACTGATTGCCTATAAAATAGATCTACCGAAACCTAAAGTATATGAAAATAGAATTAACATAAGCCCCATTTGATTAACCAAAACAATAAGTGAAACTCGAGTTTAGTTCCATACAATTTTCCCTTTAGATCTCGGATTAAATGTTTAATTTAAATTTAGCTCAGTTAAACGTTAACGTTATTAAGAATTATTTATTTTAAGTGTTTAAATAGACTTTCAATTTAATAAAAGTTTTTACATGGATTATTTTTCTGTGTAGAAAAATTTAATATAGGTACTATAATTACAAGTTAAAAATAAACTTATTTAAATTAAAATAAAACTATGCTACTCAAATTAAAATAAAACTAAGCTTCTCAAATATTAAAGACGTAAATAGTAATCATCAATATAAAAAGAACACCCCCTGTAGCAGTATCAAATAAATGTCTTAAAACTTATCAAACTACTTAAAAGCGCAAAAACCAGCTTTTTTATTACAAAATCTGTGATCATAATAATTCTGCGGTAAGACGGTAACAACGTCCCCGTCAGTCCCCGTCAAATTATTAAACCAGAAGAATCTCTCGATAGTTTTATTTAAACGTAACTGCATAAATCCAGGCATTAGCATAAGTCAGCCATCGATGCAAATAGGTGCTTGTCGCCCTCGGGCACAAAGTAACTGATTCGCTCGACTCGTGCTTGAGGTGGAACTCTCGCGGTTTTTATCGATGACACTATATGGAGGAGATCGTTTCTGTAGACGATCTATATTGGAAATCATTTGGAAACTTTTGCTTAAGTGGATATCGGGCGCTTTGCTGGATAATATTTGTTACAATTTCAATTTGACATTTGTTGTTTCAATGCTGTGTACTGGCTAAGTAGGTACTTATATTTAAATATGTTTCTGTAAGGTATTTGCATGTAGTTTTTGTATTTATTTTGTGTTTGTTTAAAAGTTTTTATTTGTTATTCTTTACTCTATTTATTCGTTTAGCGTACCGTCCGTCTGTCCCAAACGGAGCTGACTGAGCCAGTGTCCGATTCACTGCCGCGAAGACACCCACTACTCTTTTTATTGTTGTTTTCTGTTTTTACTTTTTGCTGTGTGTCTTATGTGTGTAGTGAATAAATGTATTTTTCTTTTTCTTTCTTTACATTTGCCACTTCAACCTCTTATTCTTCTACATTAATATAAATGGGTATTATTAATGAGAAATTAATGCTGCCTGTCTACTGGAGCGAAGCAAGGCAGAGGAGCGGTAAGCGAGGAAAAATCTACCAATGGGAATACTGTATTCTCGTAGCCTCGCTCAGTGCTGCTCTCCTATTGGTGGATTTATTTATTCCTCACTCGACGCTCCGCTGCCTCACTCAGCTCAAGTGGACAGGCAGCCTTACTGTTTATTTGTTATATTTTCACTGCCTAAGGCACTGGTCCCACCGCCGGCTACAGACTATAAGCTAGTAAAACTATAAACTACAAAAGAGTGGGCGAGCGGCGAGAAGCGAGTAAAGTTTGATAGTTTTCACGCTCGGCTATAAAGCGAGTGTTCGCGGACATTCGATAGCTTTTATCGCTGCGGTCAACTAGTAAACAGCGGTCCACCGCCAGATATCGGCGAGCTCGGCGAGCAACTGGTAAAATTATGTACTAGAAACAGTTGACAATCGGCGGGAGGCTAGTAAAAATTCTATGGAATTATAGCTTACTCGCCGGGCGTTGGGAGAGTGTTCTCGCCGGCAGTGTGAACAGCGAGCGATGAACTATAAATATATATCTCTCTCTTTTATTTACACGGAAGCGATTATCTTTTGTTCGTTTCTTGGGCAAGAAAAAAGTCGATAGTTCAAATCTCACTCGCCGGCGGTGGGACCAGTGCCTAACCGCTGACCGGTGTCGCGGGGAAGAGCTATTGTCTAAATAACTTAGTAAAGTCTTCGAGTAAAAGGTTTCAAGGCTTTAAAATGATCGTACAAGATTATTCAGAGGACATAATACAAAGCAAGATACATTGTAACATTCATCCACTAAAGTAGGAATCCTACTTATTTTATAAATGCAAAAGTAAGTTTGTGTGTATTAGTTTGTGGCTCCTTCTCTTTGCAACGGCTGGACGGAAATGGATGAAATATAAAATTGAGATAGTTTTATACCCTGGATTAACACGTAGTCGCAATCTACGCGATCGAAATCGCAGGCAAAAGCTAGTTATATATCATATTGAAGTGAAAATCTGGTATTAATTTGATAAAACTAACTAAGCAAATCGAATTTAAATCACTTTGTTAAATAATGTGTTGGTACATATTACCTACCGCTTCATTAAAACACTTAATTAAAAATCTACTTAAGGAATCTGTAAGAATCCAGAGATTAAAAATAAAATTGAATTGGCTTTGTATTATATGGAGAAACGAATTCACGGTAGGTACTCGCTTGATTTAAGGTACTTTGTCTTGGAATATTTTCATTTAATTAGGAACTTCACTATGCCGTGTTAGTATAAGAGTAAAATAACCAGAAATGGGATAAACGTGCCTAAGCAAATAACCCGTATAATTAGCCCTCATGCCGTAATTATTTTAACCACGAGGTAATAAATGTTTACTATTTCACATACAAAATCATTTACTATATTTTAAGTCTACGTGAGAAAAGTCCCTAACTAAGCTCTAGGTTTATACTAGCGGTACTAGGCAATGGATACTTTTGTAGAAAAATGCATACAAATTAACTTCATCTAGACTACTCAAAAAAAATACTTGCGCTCATCACAGAAATATGGGCTCCAGCCGGGAATCGAACACAGGACTGCCAGCTCCGTAGGCAGGGAAACTATTTACACTTTCAGTGACAGCAACCATCTGCGGGTTTTCTGTTCATGGGCAATTTTTACTAGAAAGCGGTAAAACGCTCTGACTAAAGGTGGATTCGACAAAACAAAAGCAAATATTATTCATGGAATAAATCGCCAGTTATTCGAGAAAAAATTAGTTTTACGTTTCACCAAATGATAATTCGAATAATTGTTACTATACCACTTTTTCCCGTGGAATTTCATTTTTTTCCAAGAATAATGTAATGGCGTCCATATCTTGTTCGTACTGTCAGTGCTATCATATCACCTCATCGCTCATATTCTAATGAAAGTCATTTTTCAGTCCTATATAATAATATAAAAGTAAGTTGACATGATTGACGCTTTAAAATCGTTCGGTTGTACAGCAATACTTTTTTTCCGAGTAATACATTCGTTTATCATTCACCCTAATCCTCTATATTTCCAAGTGTGGATATACCTTACATTACGTGGAAAAATGCAGTTAGTCCCAAATTTAGCTCTTAGCTTGTACCAGACCAAGATATCCTTTACTTATACACCGTGTTTTTTTTTATTTACGATAACTTTAAGGGAACGTTCTTTAGGTCAAACAAAGTTAATTTTCCGAAGACAGACAAATTATAACTGTAACGGTTTTAAAGATATTTAATATTTAAATTTAATTAGTCAATCACGTTGAACTGGTCTAAAAGGTTCTTAACTGTCTGTGTATGTCACGCCAACATTGACGTATTTGACACTGACTACGAGTTAACTCTAAGGGTCTCCCCAAACCAGTCGACGCCGTTTCGGCAAATCGCGTACGGAAAAAGCTTTATGTCTACGGAATAAGAGCGAAAACGACGTCGCTCCGCTCGGCTCGACTCGGCTCGGCGTTGCTAACGGAACGACGACGTTTTCGCTCTTATTGCATGGACATAAAACTTGGAATTTATACTTGTGGGAGGACCTTGTGCAGAGTCCGTCCGGGTTGGTACACCTATTAACCTACCGCCAAGCAGCAGTGTTTGCATTGTTGTGTTCCGGTTTGGCGTTAAGACAGCCGGTGAAATGACTAGCATAGAGGCATTCCATCTTAGTCCTCAGGATTGGCAGTGCATTTGCAGTCTTGTGAATGCGAATGTCAATGGGTCACAGTTTCCACTTACCATCAGGTGGCCTCACGAGAATTAAAAAAAAAAATTGAGCCCGGGACCGTATAAAACAAAACAATTGACTGCAATGAAACAGTCCTCCAGTACCATGTAAGGTATAAATTATAGATGGACTTCATAAACAGGAGTTGCAGAGCGCCTCAATTACGGATGAATGCGGCTCTCGAATCACGTCGCGATGATTTCCGAGCCGAGAGGAGCCGAGTGCAAGCGCTAGTGAAGGGTTAAGGATTTTTTTACTCTTACCTGGAAACGTGTTCGAATTGAGCGGATTATTATCCTCTTTCATGCTAACGTTACAGGGAGGATAATGTCATAGACTAGAGTATATATTCACTTGAAAAAAAAACATATTTGCTTTTCATACTTGTTATCGTACTTTTACGATAATATTTTAAAAGTGATATGGTTTTACCGAGAATACAGCCCTAATGTATAAAGTGTTCATTATTTCCTCGTGTTGTTAGATTTATCTTAACGTGTCAAGTGTCAGTGGGTAACATTTTATTCGTAGCCGATTTTTGCTACGAATGCAGCTACGGCCTACGGCGTAGCACTCGTAACGTTACTTTGGCAAATAAGAGGATTGTAAAGCGCTGCGCTCGCGTAGCTGTCACAAAATTCCATACAAATTTAACTCCGGGCGATAACGTTTCTCCCCCCCCCTAAATCTAGTCTGATTTCCTCGATTGTTGAATATGTTGTAGTTATTTTATATATTATTTTTATTTTATTTTATTCGGAAAACCAACAGCTTTTGATGACAATATTAGGTAAAATACAATATTTAACAGCATAGCTAATTACAGGTTTTCACAGATAAATTCAAAATTAAACAGAAAATAGCACAAAGAAACAAAGAAAAGGAAACAGCAGAGAAATCGGTCACACTTTTCGTACGGATTAGAACGAATTAATGTACGATACGATGGGGAGCAAAGAAACTGGATGCCAAACGGTTTTTGACTGCAGAGGGTTTTAATTGGTACATATCCAGATCATTATTACTTTGGCATAGTTCATTCATAGACCTCACAGCCCGACAAAAATAAGAGTTATTACGATATTTCGTTTTCGCTTGAGGTGGCGCTAAAGGTCGGTAGTGGTTTCTTAAAGGAGCTCTGGGGACTCGAAAGTGAATATGTCCAATTAGCTCACTATTGTCAACAGTCCCTGACAAGATTTTTGTCAGGTAAACTATGTCATTGATTTTTCTTCTTAATTCGAGGGGAAGGAAATGGTATTTGATGCATTTGTCACGATAATTTAGATCAGCAGATCTAGACTTAAACTGAAGGTATTTTAAAAATCTTTTTTGAATAGCTTCAATACGATTGACGTATATATCATAACAGGGATTCCACACTACGGACACATACTCGAGGATAGAGCGAACAAACGAACAATATAATATTTTAATTGGCTTTATTTTTTTAAATTTAGCCGCGGATCTAATAATAAAGCCAAGAGACCTGGAGGCTTTTTTCACAATTTTATCTATATGAACATCAAATATTAGTTTTTGGTCTTGGTACAGGCCCAGATCTCTGGTTGAAACTACATTAGGGATTCTTGATGAATTAAGGGTATAATTAAACGATATTGGATTAGGCTTACGAGTAAAGGACATCGAGAGGCATTTTGCTACGTTGAGATCTAGTCTATTATCCATACAATATTTATTAAAACTATTGAGATCGTCCTGTAACAGTATGCAATCATTTTCGTCCTTAACAAACTTAAAAATCTTTGTGTCATCAGCATATAAAAGAAAACGAGAGTGCTTAAAAATGAAATTTATATCGTTGATAAAGATAACAAATAGTAGGGGGCCCAACAAAGAGCCCTGTGGCACGCCAGACGGAATACTGAGCCAGGCAGACGTGAAACCATTAATGGCCACTGCTTGAGTCCTATTTTGTACATAAGATGTAAACCATCTAAACAGATTACCATGTATTCCAGAATTAATTAGTTTTTGTAGTAATATGACGTGATCTATTCTATCGAATGCCTTGCTAAAATCTGTGAATATGGCGTCAATTTGGCCGCCAGACTCCATGTTACGGGTTATAAACTCATTAAATAGTAAGAGGTTCGAATCAGTGGATCTTTTCTTCAGGAAGCCATGTTGTTCAATAATAAGAATACTTTTAAGAGAAGAATAGACTTGAGTATGAACAATTTTTTCAAACACTTTGGCAAAAATGCATAACTTAGAGATAGGTCTGTAGTTTTTAATATTGGCACGATCACCACCCTTATGTACCGGGGTTATAAATGCAGAATTCCACATTTGAGGAACCTTGCCTTCTTCAAGTGAACGTCGGAAAATAATGCAGAGAGGTAAAACAAGGGAATCTACACAGTTTACAATCAGAAAAGGAGGTATAGAATCAGGTCCAGCACCTTTATTGAGGTCAACAGACTTTAGCAGTGTTTGAACCTCAATGGGGTTAATCTCGATGTCGCCTATACCAATAATCGAGTCACAAGATTCCGGAAAATCGGATTTGCGGATCGTGACTCCGTCAAGGAAAATTGTTTGGAAGTATTTAGCAAACAGCTCACAGACGGATTCACCAGTATCCGCCTGAGATGACTCATAAGTCATGACGGCTGGAAGGCTCTGAGATCCCTTATTGAGTGACTTGGTGTAAGACCAGAAACGTTTAGGGTTATTTATTATATCATTTTCAACTTTATCAATGTATTCGTTATAACATAAATCTTCCAACACTTTAACTCTACGCCTAAGTAACGAAAAAGTTTGAAAGTCAGACAGAGATCCATATTTATTGTATTTGATCAGATATTTGTGTTTTTCCTTTAAAACTTTAATAAGGGCAGGACTAAACCACGGAGGGTAATTATAAAAAACAAGCCGTACGTTTCTGTTTTTTGATTTTTAAATTTGTTTCATTCTAAGAAGCATTTTCGTAGAAAATAAAACGTACAAAAATATTTTTTCATGATATCTACAACATATTCAAAAATCGTAAACATTGGACTAGGTTTAAGGGGAGGGAAATGTTTTCGTATTTTGTCGTAAAACAGATCACCAAAAGTGATCAAAAAACATATTTAAATCGGCCTAGAAATACGGGTGTTACAAGAGTTCAGCGATTGGACAGCGATTGGGCAGATAGATCCGATATGTACTTTGATGTCACGTAACAGGTCGGCCATATAAAATACATGTTATGTTTTGCTAGAAAGTTATAGCAACAAATCTTTTTTGGCTGACATACATTCATACGTACATACATAAACTCACGCCTTCATTCCCAGAGTGAGGTAGGCAGAGCTACAGAATTACCAAGCACTCTTAAATAAGTTGTTGATAATTCTGTAACCACGTTTTGCACAATCAGGGTAAGATGTTTACCAGTGTTTTAGTAACAGGTTGCAAGCCCATCGCCTAACAGTCTAGAAGCCTTTATTATTCCCTAAGTCGCCTCTTACGATATCCACGAGAAGACATGGATTGGCACTATTCTAACCCTGTGACCACACAGGTTTTGGCTAACATCTTGGATATTTGTATAGCTATTCAAAAAATAATCTTTTTCAACTGTTTGTTACATGAATTTATTGAAGCTGGGAAAAATGCTTGAACATTTCCTATTGACTGTCGAGCTGTATAAGAGTAACTAAATTGAGTTTATCATCATCCCATGAACTTCCAGTTTTATCTAGTTACCGGGACTAAATTAAACCATTATAAACTTTTAAGCACCATTAGTCTCGGAAATTGCATTATCAGCTTAACGGTAACTTACGAACTCCATATCCAACAATAATAAAACCTTAAGCCGGATCTTATTAAATTTATTTTTGGAACTGAATTGTGACATAAAGATGGCTCATAAAGTATGAGTGTTTTCTTCAAGATGTATTTATTTAAAAGAATGCTTGAGAAATTTGTGTTCTAACCACAAAGCTACTCCCATTAAATTAATGTTAATGTTAAGTTATTTTTTTCCATGCACCTTTAGCTCAGCGCGCTAATGGCATATATAAATGTATGTTTACTCTTTAATGTACAAGAATAAAAAAAGGAAATACAAAATACGGGCCATATAAAAAAAAAACAAGTGCAAAAGAAAACTTTTCCCTTTATTCCCGTTATGGTCGTTATTATGAAAAACTGGGTTTGAAAGTTTTCGTTGCCTTTTTATTTAGTATTTTTTAAGTTATATTTTCTTACTAGACCAAGGTCTTAGGACTTTTCGGACTAGGTTTAAGGGGAAATATAGTTTACCGCAATTTGTATGAAAATTTTAACCCTCAATCAATCCTCATTAAAACTAACACATACAATAACACCCAGGCAGACCGGAACGTTTAATATATCCCGGATCAGCCAGCAACTAATGCCGCTAAGCAAAGCTCGGCTAAATGTCCTGCGACATATACCTATTTCAGAATAATAGTGACATAACTCTGAAATTTTGAATTCCGAGTTCGTGCTCTATCTTAATCAATTTATGAGTTAAAGTTTGAAAGCTGATTTTTTTTATTAGATCACTAGGTATCGTTTTGAAGGTGCGATATACCTACCTACTTTAGTCCGACAATAACGGGCGAATATATAGAACAGTGACTAGCTAAACAAAAAGCGATCCCCGAAGCTTCGAGGCGGAGATAAAGATGCTTTGTATTTCTGTTAGAAATACAAATCGAAATTGAGAAGTATCGAAGATGGTTTAAATGTTTGGACGATAAAGTTGTCTATTCAAAGATGGAGTGATATGGCTTACGGAAATATTCTCTAGGAATAGACAAGTATTCTATAGACCAGAGAAGTGGATTAGGGTTACAATAGGTTAGATAGGTTATTTAATATTCCAATGGTAGTAGGTAGTTGGACCTTGTGCTGTAGATCGCTACCACCGCGTTATTTTTATTTTTATTTTTTTATTACGTTCGCCAACAGATATAACACCATTAATTTACTTTTAAAATTATATGTATAGGGAAAATACTATGCCTACTTGTGCAAAATGTGGTTACAGAATTATCAAGAAGTTTTAAGACTTGTTGGTAATTCTTTAACTCTGCCTACCCCACTCTGGGAATGAAGGCGTGAGTTTATGTATGTATTTATGTATGTATAGGGAAGAGTGACAGGGTGTTTACCCAATTATAAGCAAACTCAGCTAAACAATCGCATTTGTGGCGATGCGGATCAATAACACACTAACACATTTACTATAAAGTCGCCAGTGACCATGCATAACATAACACTATTAACAAAGTATGACAATAAAAAAAACATGAAAAATCTATTATGGGCTTAAATTCGAACCGCTTGGATATTAAACTTCCTCTTAATAATATGGATTAATCCATCTACTCAGTTTAAGGCAAACAATAATATCAAACTAAAATCTCAAACAAGTGACCATATACATTACACGGTACAATTAACGAAATATAACATTAAATAAAATTAACATGGTACTATGAATGGCTTACGTTTAAACTACTATACTTTAACCACCAAGTATGACTGTTTGCAGTGTAGTGTTCCAGTGTAGGTATTGATAAGACACCCGGTTAAATAACCAGCATAGAGGTATTCCGCTTATAGCACTGCAGGCTTGAGATTGTAGTAACTATTGAGAACGAAAAGGTCTCAGATCCCAGTTAACATCCGCGTCGCTATTACCTAACACTCGCAATCGGAATCCGCTTCAAAGTGGAAAAATTGGGATAGACCAAAAAAATAACTCGCTGTGTTTACATTAGGTAATTTTGAGAGACCAATTTCATTAATATTGTATTTGATCCAATTGTTTTGATTTAATATTATTATCTTTATTTATTCAGCAGACATTTTATGGATGACATGATTATTTTAAATTTGGGTTGGCATTTCTTATAAATTACAACAATTAAATGATATTTAATGATTTAGACTCATTGTAATAGTGTATTAAAAAATACAATTTTAAGCGGTTTTTACCTAACCAGTAGGATACACCTAGCAGGGCTTCAAGCCGATAATGAAAGTCAAGCAAAGGTTGAAATATCAGAAATAGATAAATGGGTCATACACACTCGCAAAAACAAAAGTTGTCTCTCCTGTGTCCAATAGTTAAAGGCTTGTGTGCATTAAAGTAATGTTTTTATTTGCTAGGACTAAAGTAGACCTGACGGCGTTTATGAGGATGCGGGTTCGGCCAGAAAATTAGGCCTTGAAAACGTTAACTTTGGGTATGTCCACAGGAAAGACGGTAACCTAAATCTGTGTATGACCCAAATATTTTAAAAAAATTACGCAGAACGGCTCGAAATGGTTTTCGAATTAGAGTAATTGTAGAAATATGAACAATTCCAATTGTGTACATTTTGTATGAAGACTCGCCTTCGGACTGTCAAAATGAAAACGATTTTTGTTTTATATCATAGGAAGGCAAACGAGCACACAGGCCACCTGATGGTAAGTGGAAACTGTGACCCATAGACATTCGCATTCACAAGACTGCAAATGCGTTGCCAACCCTGAGGACTAAGATATATATCTTATATATATATATATATATTTTATATATCTTCCATAAAAGTGGAACATTCCTTATCCTAGATAGTTTACTGAGTGTGGAATACTCCCAAGCTTAGTATTTACGTGATCAATAAAGGACAAAACAGTGATCTAGCAAGGATCTCCAAGTTTCTGGAGACACGTCCGTCCTGGTAATTTCCCCCTTTGTCCACTAATTGGGGAGGGAGGCGCGACGTCGCTCCAAACAGCGCCGTATTTATCATGCCATATGGAATACTAAGTGCTTCTTTTTGTTAATTGTTACGTTCAGTATTTGCTATATGAGGCTTGAAGACAACGTGTCGTTAGGCTGTATTGATTAACTTGCTTTATTGTGTGGTTTTTGGAAAGGTCATTTATCATTATTCCTTTGAAATCTGATCAATTTCTCTAAAATATCTCTGTTGCAAAATTAATTTGGATCAGTAGAGGCCGTGAAAACAAATTATTTTCTTAGGGCCAATATAAATCTGTTACTTAAAATAAATTTATCACATCAAAAAAGTATTTGTGAAAAGGTTTTGAATTCAAAAGTCGCGCTATTGAAAAACTTTGGAACGTGTCAAAAGAACTTCCAGTCACGATTTTATCAGCGAACCTAAACATTTTGCGGCATAAAGATGTTTTATGACTAAAACTGACAAAGTCATTCGAAACTATTCCGCCCTAGGTTACGTGATCAATCTCCATTTCCCGGAATCGCGAACACTTCTGAATCACTAAACTAAGTTACGGCTAAATCCACGGCGTGTTCTATTCGATTTGCAATGAGTTACGTTTGGGAACGTCCTAGATTACTGTAGTGTGGGCTGCACAAGTCCCGTTTACACGTCCGAACATGCGCGACGCATTAACCGACGTCCGTTTGTCACGTGTGGTGGGGGGTACGGACATTGGTTGCGTACGCTGACAAATGCTTCCCAGACGGACGGACAGTGACGTTACGTGTATGTACAGTGCAAACTGCAGACCATTGGGAACAGGGATTGGCTCAAGCTATGGAAATGGGTGTTTATCTAGGACCATTTGGCTGTGAGGTTGGAATTGTAGATGTAAATAGGTATTGTCTGGAATTGTCATTGCATTGTTGAGACACATAGGGTCTTAATCTATTGCAAAAGACGAAAATTAATTTGAGGTAATTAATTATGACTATCATTGACGATGCGCTGGTCTAGTTGGCAGTGACCCTGCCTGCGAAGCTAGCGGTCCTGGGTTCTAATCCCGGTAAGGGCAGATATTTGTGTGATGAGCGCGAATATTTGTTTCTGGGTCATGGATGTTTTTTTCTTATGGCAAAGGAAGGCATACGAGCACACAGGCCACCTGATGGTAAGTGGAAACTGTGACCCATAGACATTCGCATTCACAAGACTTCAAATGCACTGCCAACCCTGAGGACTAAGATGGAATGCCTCTACGCTAGTCATTTCACCGGCTGTCTTATCTGTCAAACCGGAACACAACAATGCAATTTCTAAGTATTTAAGTTTATATTATTTATCTATATTAATATTTATATCGTTGTCTAGTACCCATAGTACAAGCTTAGAGCTTTGTTTGGGTCTAGGTCGATTGGTGTGACATTGTCCCCCGATATTTATTTATTTATTCTTTATTTAAATACATACTCGTGCATTTTATTCAGACCACAGACCGCTTTGTGCTAAGGACTGTTATTGATTGCCTCATTTATCCCACACATAATATGATATTGTGGCAATATATCCATACCCAAATCAATTTATTACTCACCAGCACAATAACAGCTTTAGCTTTTATTATTGTTGAAGGTTTACTGAGGTACCTACTGTCAGAATCTGTAATCGTTTCGTTTGCGTAGCATTTGTGAATTTATTAGTTGGAATGCTTTTTTATAATAAAGTTTAAGCTGTGGTTCTTATAGTTTTAATTGACGAAACTCTTTTAAAACAAGTAATCTCTTATAAATCTCCAAAATAATGATGTTATGTGAATAAAAAACAATTACTTTATATTGCATAGTTCTGTAGGTTACCACAGCACGCTAGGTATGTGCACACCTAAATTAACTTAATCTGGAGTAACACTAAGCTAAATTATAATACGGCAAAATCCATAAAAACTGACAATTTATAACCAGGGATCGGAAATTCGGATCGATATTTACCTAAAGTTGGCAAAATCCCGGAAAAAGATAGGCAAACATGGCGTCGGCTTCTTAAAAATATTATTTTAATAATTTAAGTTCTGGGATTCTGGGATTCTACAAAACGTTAATATAATAATTACTTTACATGTAGGATTCATTTAAGAACATTCTGTTTTGCTCCTATAAATTCGTACATTACAGGTAAATTAAATAAAATTTGGTTAAACATATACATGGAAAATAACTTCAAACAGTTACTATAAATAAATAATTATGAATTAATGCCGGTGTAATATATTATTTTGAAATCCCGGAAATTTTATTATGAATTATATGATTGAGTCCACCTCCATACAACTGAATAACAAAGCCGGCGCGAAAGTATAGGTAAATATCGATCCGAATTTCCGATCCCTGATCATAACTCACCATAAGAAGATAAAAAACCCAATATAATGGTGACCCAATCTTTCAAAGCTAAAGATAACTCTTAAACGGCTTAGCCGTTGTCCTTAAATTAATCCCATGAAGTTTACAAAAAAAAAAAAAAAAAAATTAGAATTATTAATTCATTATTAAGCAGGCGCAAAGATAAAACAATTTAAAAAAGTTAAAAAAATTAATATACATTAGTTAATATTGGGATTTAATTGTGAAAATTGAGACTAGAAATAAACATACAATTTAATTAAAATTTTGATGACAAGAATTTAAAGTCAAAATTAAATAAAATTAAAATGAACAATCATCGTTTAAAAATTATAGTTTTAGAGCAGAGGATGCGGTTGCAAAATAGCACGCAGAGTACGTGTTCCTAATGATTTATTTTTTATGTTTGATTAAAAAAAACCGCATTCAAATGAGTCGATCTGTCCAAACAGCTCCCAAGAGCTATGATGCCACACTTAACCCTACAACACTGCACTTTTTGGTCGCAAGTTAAAAATAACGATAAGTTAATCCCTTACGCCTACTAAACGTTTCGTTTCGTTATCAGCTCGTTAAAAACAACCACCAAAACGTGAAGGTCACCAGTGCTTCGTGTTTGTGAGCCCTTTCGAAGCCAATTACTCGGCCGAGCGACCGGTCGTGTTCCACAGATTACCCGGTCATCGACACGGAGCCATTATCAAGACTCGGCGACCGACGTGCCTCGTACGTTAATAGCCTTCTGTTTAGGATGCTTGGCTGCCTAAAGCCCTAAAGACTTAGTTGCGTTGGAATTTCGTTTTGAATTTTGATAGGATTTGTAAAGCTAGGCATGTGAGAGGAAGTAGGTTAAAGGATTGTTAAAGTAAAATGGAAAACACTGCACCTTTTCTAAGGTAGAAGGAAGCATACAGAGATTTTATTCACATCAGAAGTTAAGTGTAAACTTTTTTATATCAGAGATAAAGTTGAACAAGACGGACAAATGTTTTTTTTTTATGGCATAGGGAGGCAATCAAGCACACAGGCCACCTGATGGTAAGTGGAAACTGTGACCCATAGACATTCGCATTCACAAGACTGCAAATGCACTGCCAACCCTGAGGACTAAGATGGAATGCCTATATACTAGTCATTTCACCGGCTGTCTCATCCCCAAACCGGAACACAACAATGCGATCACTGCTGCTTGGCGGTAGGTTAATGGATAAGATGGTGGTACCAACCCGGACGGACCCTGCACAAGGTCCTCCCACAAGTACACGTTCACCATTTCATCATAATTTTAGCCTACGTCCAAAATGCTTAAAATATGTTGATAGAGATTAAAAAAAGGAACAGACCCTTTAATAGATAGCAAATTGAGACGTCTAGATGGGGACAAGTGCCTATAGTGACAAGGAATCATTGATATAATAGAGAAACCTTTGGCAGACGCTGGAATAATATTTACTTACTTAATGTACAGTCAGGACTTCAGGAATCGTGCCAACTCATATTAATAAACACGTTTCCTACAAAACAATTCTTGTTTCATGTCACATCAATCGAAAACTATCCTCTGTGGGACAGTAACTTCGCTCGACTCGTAACTGACACGAATCGTTATGACGTCATTTAGACCGCAGGCGAGTGCAACACTACTTACGTCGTTAATGACAATCATACGTTATAGTAAATAACGTAATAATAACTTCATCATGTCAGCCGAAAGACGTCCACTGCTGGATATAGGCCTCCCCCAAGGCTCTCCACTCAGACCGGTTTTGTGCTTTTCGCATCCACCGCTTTCCCGTGAACCTTACAAGGTCGTCACTCCATCTTGTTGGAGGCCTACCTACAGCTCGTGTCCTGGTCCACGGACGCCACTCAAGAACCTTCTGACCCCATCGGCCATCAGTCCTGCGTGCGATGTGCCCCGCCCACTGCCACTTCAGTTTATCAATTCTTCGGGCTATGTCGGCAATTATAACTTAGTCATAAAAAATATGTAAACATTGTATATTGTCTAGGGGACACGGTTTCTGTAGGAGAATGTATCGAAACTTTTTATGTGGGCTGTCTTGCACTGTCATAGTTAAGTGTAATTTCTAAAATTTCTAAATTTTTTATTACTACTACTTATAAGTTCTTGTGAGTTTTGACACAATTTCATGCTCAACTACGCATGAATATAATTTTTGGTTATATGTGAGATTCATTGTTTTATAATATAATGCTTGGTTAAGTTTATTATTGTATAATATACATACATACATACATTAAATCACGCCTGTTTCCCAGAGGGGTAGGCAGAGACCACTTCTTTCCACTTGTATAATATCATTAGCAATATTTAAAAAACGACTCACTGTTGAGTTTCTTGCGGCGTTTCTTCTCAGCAGTGGTCTCTTGCGAATCGCTGGTAGATTTTTAACGTGTAAAAGTGCCCGTGCGGCGTACTTACTGAATAAACATGTTTTATCTTTTATGTTCTACCTGACATCCTGATTTTAACGTTCGATATCCCCTTCTTTATTGGAATCTTCTTCTTTACGAACACGATATAAATGATAAAGAACGGTCAGTTAAACTCTACATCTGCAGTATCGCGTTGTACGGTAGCGAGATTTGGACACTAATACAGAGAGATAAGAAAAGATTGAAAGCGCTTGAGTGGTGTTGGTGAAGAAAGGAAAAGAGAAATGAGAAAGATCCTTTCTTCCTCGCACCTTAAAACTATGGAATGAACTTCCCTCCCCGGGGTTTCCTCAGCACTACGACATGCCCTTTAAACGCAGGTTAAAAAGAGTATTCATTGAAAGGGAACAACTCCCCTGTGCCCCTGGCATTGCTGATGCTTATGGGCGACGGTGACTGCTTACCATCAGGTGGCCGTCTCGTTTGCCTTATACGGCTATAAAAAAAAAACTGGACGGAAAAAATGGTAAACGAGAAGTGACATACATACATACATTAAATCACGCCTGTTTCCCAGAGGGGTAGGCAGAGACCACTTCTTTCCACTTGCTACGATCTTGACAAATTTATTTCGCTTCTTCAACATTCATACATCGAGTCATGCACGCACGTCGGTTTCGGGTACTTAATAAGTGACATGTTTTTTATAATATTTATAGAATGTAGAAAAGGAAAGATGATGGGACACCTGTTACGACAGGACAATTTTCTTTGAACAGTTTGAACAGGAAGACCTAGTGTTCAATCACCCGCGATTCGGGAGATCGGATTAAAGCGAATTACAACAAACGCGAATACGAGAAATCCTAGAGCCAGTGAAAATATATCAAATGCAAGCCGACTCACCCAATTTCTTCCTGGTTTGCATCCGGACCGGTACCGGTCTAGTTCACTGGTTTCTGGTTTGTTGGTATGCTTGAGGATCTTGTACACCAAGTTTGGAGAGGTATTGGAGATATTGTCAGCGTTCCTTCCAATTTAACACACGACGCACAAGGCTTACGCGACTAGCAGCGAGCAGCCATACAAATCGATCTACCTTCAACTGGCTTTTTGTTTAAAAGTCAACTGTCACGAAATCTACCCTACATGAACTGTCACTAACAGATGCGTTCCGAAATTACAGTATTACGAGTGCAATTAAAATAATACCTAAACAACTAGATTAAAAATAATTAGTGTACGGATCAAACATTCCGCCCACCAAAATACGACGTATTTTATACGACTAAACTAAGGGTAAAGGACACAACTTAACGAGAGGTCTCTGCACGAGACCAGATTGTGTCTTGACAGTAGCTACCCGAGAGATTCCATCTTTCCCAGGATGCAGAGCAACGACGCGACCAAGAGACCAATGAAGAGGTTTGATTTGTTCATCCTTTATCAAGACTAACGATCCGACTTTAAGTTCGCAAGCGTCCGAGTGCCACTTAGAACGTTGATTTAAAGTATGTAGATACTCCATGTGCCATCGTTTCCAAAAATCGCGATGAAGTCTCTGTACTAATTGCCAACGATTCGATACGGAAATAGGATTATCGACATTCGCGGGTCCAGGCAACGAGGTCAATGGTTCGAGAGTAAGGAAATGTCCGGGAGTTAATACTGACATGTCATTTGGATCAGAGCTCATTTCGCAGAGGGGGCGTGAATTCATCACGGCCTCGATCTGAATGGATAATGTAAGAAGTTCTTCGTACGTCAAAATTTGACTTCCAACGACGCGATATAAATGAGTCTTGAAAGACTTAATATTTGCCTCCCACAGACCGCCGAAATGGGATGCAGCCGGTGGGTTGAAATGAAACTCGATGCTTTCTTGAGAAGCAGCGTCTTCGCTACGCTGGCAACGACCCCGGCGAGCTATAAATCTACGAAGGGCAGCGAGGAAGGCTTCGGTCGTCAGTCCGGTTACTAATTCTATATGGACCGCCTTCGTAGCGAAACAAATAAAAAGGCTAATGTAAGTTTTAAAAGGTCTAGCTCCCCGGTAACGTTTGATGTACGTGGGAAACGGACCTGCGAAATCAATTCCAACATAGGAGAACGGCTTAACTTGCGAAATTCTGAACTGCGGTAGATCTGCCATACGAGGTACCAACGGTTTGGGGTTGACGCGATAACACCGTAAGCACTTAGACAATCGGTTCCCTATTACTCGTTTAGATGCTATTATCCAAAAGTTTTGTGCAATCAAGAAATGAAGGGTGCGTAATCCGGGATGCTGATTGTCCCTGTGGACCTGATCAATCACCAGCATTGTCAGACGATGTTGACTTGGCAATAATAGAGGATGCTTGCAGTCGTAATCAAGATCCGAATGGGTAAGCCTGCCGCCCACCCTCAACAAACCACGTTCATCGACGAAAATACTCAGTTTGCGAAACTGCTTAGGTAGTTTTTTCCCGTCCTTTAATTTTTGTATTTCATTCGAAAATGCCGCCCTTTGAGCAATATCGACGAGAGAGGTCATAGCGTCATCCAGCTCCGACTGAATCAGAGGGTCTTTCTTTCGTTTATTCTTGGAACTACGACAATTGTGTGCGAAACGACGAACATAAGCTACGATGCGCTTGACTCTGTTAAGATTAGAATATCTATCCAGGAAGTCATCAATTTTATCGACAGCTACAAATAATGCTTGCTTAGGGAGTTTCTGCTCTTCTAAGACTTCGAAACCTTGTTTAAGAGACGACGACGGTTCTGGCCAAGTATTAGTCTCGGCGAACAACCAATCAGGCCCTGTCCACCAAAGAGGGTGTTTAACAAGTTCCCGAACTGTCGTTCCGCGAGAGGCACAGTCGGCTGGATTGCTGTGGGAACTAACATGACGCCAATGTGCTGCCGGAATTCTTTCTTGAATATGGCTCACGCGATTACTGACATAAGTTTTCCACCGATAGGAAGGAGATTGTAGCCAAGCCAGGGTTACGGTGGAGTCGGACCAACAATACGTGCCCTGAAAATGAACACTTCTAGCATAAACATCTTTGGTGTGTTCAACGAGATCCGTCAACAGTACAGCGGCGCAAAGCTCCAAGCGAGGGATAGAGGTTTTCTGCAAAGGAGCTACCTTAGAACGAGATGTAATCAAATGTGTAGTGATGCTGCCATCGCTATGGGCAACACGAAAGAAGATCACGGCGGCGTACCCAACCTCAGAGGCGTCACAAAATCCATGTAACTGTACGCGACGGGGCTCAGTCAATGGAACGAAACGAAGAATTTCGAGGGAGGAAAGCAAGTCGAGATCTAAGCGATAGCGATTCCAACGCTGACATATGTCTTTGGGTGCTACTTCATCCCACCCAAGACGAAGAGCCCAAAGCTCTTGAATCATGCACTTGAACGCAAGTGTGAGAGGCGTGAGAAATCCAAAGGGGTCGAAAATTCTTGCCAGTTCCGAAAGAATGCTTCGTTTAGTGCAGTTTGCATGAAGCGCGTTAACGGTAAATGAGAAAACGTCACGAGATGGATCCCACTCCATGCCGAGCACCTTTATAGGTGACGACGGCTCAGAGTCAAACGACAGAGGACTGTTATGACAATGTGCGGGATCCAGCCCTTCTAACAAACGTGGACAGTTAGTTGCCCACTTTCTGAGTTCAAAGCAACCTCTGCGTAACATTTCGATGACCTCAGATCGCAACTGGAGAGCAGACTCAACACATTTCGCGCCGGTTACTATATCGTCGACGTAAGTGTCCCTTTTGAGAGTCTCAGCCGCACGAGGGAGCTCACAGCCCGCATCAACAGATAGTTGCATTAGAACGCGAATCGCGAGGAAACTGGAAGAAGCCATGCCGTATGTAACGGTATTTAGACGAAATTCTTGTATCGGTTCGTTGAGAGAGAACCGAAACAAGATGCGCTGAAAATCACGATCATGATGGGATACCAAGATTTGGCGATACATTTGACGGATATCAGCTGTAAAAACAATTTCATGCAAACGAAAACGATGAAGAATCGATACGAGATCAGACTGCAACTTGGGACCGACAAGCAACTGGTCATTCAAGGAGGGCCCACCAGCAGGTTGAGCAGTAGCGTCGAAAACTACCCTTAACTTAGTAGTAGTGCTGCTTGGTTTGAGCACGCAGTGATGCGATAAATAATAGGCTTGTCCAGGTGTGCTATTAACTGGCTCCATGTGGCCAGCTTCTATGTAATCTTGCATAAAGCTGTTGTAGTCATCACGGAGCTCAATGTTCCGAGTAAGTCTCCTCTCAAGGGAGAGTAAGCGACGTTTAGCGAGTGTATGGGATTCACCTAACTTGGGATCAACGGTACGAAAGGGTAAACGGACTATATATCTCCCGCTTGAGTCACGTGTGTGAGTCGAGGCGAACATTTCCTCACACATGATTTCATCATCGCTTAAAGGAGACGAATGTGGAAGATTCTCGATCTCCCAAAATTTGCGAATTTGGGTGTCCAATAATTCGAATGAGCTAAACAGAGAGGTCTTTAAATGGACAGGTGAGCACGATACCTTACCCATGACGATCCAGCCAAGCTTGGTTTCAAAAAGTGTGGGTCCGTCGGATTCGTATTGGTATCGATTACCAGAGAATATCTGGCAAAAGATATCAACTCCTACCAAAGCGTCGATGCACCCAGGTGTGGCAAAGTTAGGGTCAGCAAGTTCGAATGTTTCTAAATGAGGCAAGTTATCAGTGTCAATTTTTACTATAGGCAATTCACTGCAAATTTTAGATGTGACAAAGGCCTCGATGGGGGCTTCAAAATCAGCCTTATTATTGCGAATACGAAACATCGCACAGGTGGTTGCTAACGAGGATACCTGACCAATGCCCTCGATGTAAGCAGTTGTTTTGTGCACCAGGAGCCTGAGGCGCTGCGCACATCGTTTTGTAATGAAATTCGATTGACTTCCACTGTCAATAACGATACGAATCCTTTGATAACCACCGAAACTATCTAATGCATCCACCGAGGCAGTGGCGAGAAGCGAGATGTGGTCGGTGGGCGCTGCACCAGAGACAAACAGGCTTACCGGTTTGTCGGCAGGTACTGAGATGTCGGAGGTCAAAACAAGCGCAGGCGGTGCCGTTGATCTGCTGGTAACTGGGCCGGGCACAGACCTTACAACACTATCATCGAAATGTACGGTAGTGTGATGAGGAACATTACACTTTAAACAACGGGATTTCGACGAGCAAAACCTGACCACGTGACCTGGACGAAGGCAATTCATGCAAAGCTTGTTATTTTTAATCACCGTGAAACGCTCGTAGGGTGTCTTATTTCGATAAGCTTCGCATTTAGCTAGGTCGTGATTCGATCCGCACAACACACAAACGGATTCAAACGATGGGGTGCTACTAGCAATCAGTGTTTTCAATGTAGAACCAGTGGCAGAATTGTCGACAGCGGACCGCCAGGGAGCGGCACGCGCGGCGCCCGGGCCCCGCGCGCCGCGAGCGGCGGAGGGGGGTGCACGGGTCGCGGAGGCGGGCGCGCTCATTGTGAGTTCAGCGAGCTCTAACGCTTGCCCGGCTTTACTCACGTGCTCTAATAACGAATCGAACGAAGGTATATCCTTATTATCATTTTGCAATTCGAAACGACGACGGGTGTCCTGATCCAACTTGTTAATCAGGAGATAAAATAATGGAAAATCCCAGTCCTTTACGGGAAATCTTAAGTTTTTCAAAACAGCGATGTTTTCCTTAAACGTGTCTACGAGACGACGCAGTTCGCTAGGTGAGCTAGAATTCAATTTAGCATTTTGAATTTCCTCCCAATGATGAAAAGCTAGCCTGCGTTTGCTTTGATACCTATCAATCAAAGCCGCATAGGCATCTAAATAGTTCGATTCAGACAGAGGAAACCCCTTTAACAATTGTAACGGTTCACCGGAAAGAAGTGAAATCAAAATAGAAAATCTCTCAATATTTGACAGCCGCTTGTTTTGATGTACCATAGTATTAAACATGTCATAAAATGTACCCCATGATCTAATGTCTCCATCGAAATGTACTAAATTGAGCCGGGGCAATTTCACGGACAAGTCTGACCTATGCGTCTCGCCTTCGATACTGGCGGAAGATGATAATGCAGAATGGATTTCGATAATTTGAAAATATTTATCGTCGAAATCTTGACGCAAAGAATCCTCTTGCTTCAGCTCATCCTGATCGGTTATTTCCGAAATAAGTTTTAGATGATGTGCTTCGAAACTCGAACAGTAACTTTCCATTTTGCTATAACGAGACAAAAACAATGGTAGTCGAGAAGAATCCACCTTTGCTTGCAATCCCGCGTATAAACACTCATCGATGCGTTTAATCGATATTTCGCGCTTTAATTGCAAGCTCCGGCGAGCGAGCGCCTTAGACATAGTGGTACTTACTTAACTAACACAAATGTCCTACGAGTAAATGTCTACACAACTCATATATTTATAGAACGATACAATGTGGTCATTCAAAACTCGATCCTATTACGAACGCAACAATGTACGTTATCGATTTAAGCTATCGTGAAAGCAAACAATCTTTATTTTACAACAAATACGAGAAATGAATCACCTAACTATTAATTTGTCTAACCAGTGAACAATTAAACCTTTATTTTTAGGTTTTAAATTCAAGTTTAGTAACCTTAGATAACAGTACACGAAGGTATGTCAGTCACACTGTTGATCAAATCACCTAAATCAATCTCTCGTTTTAATTCCCGTCGGAAACAATACACAGTACCTATGCATACAAACAACGTGTCCGAAGTAGGTACCTACCTTTTATAATTATAATGATCCTTTGTATTATTTATTAGTGGGCGATTCTAATTGGTGAAACTGCAATTAATTACTGTGAATATTATTAATAGAACATCTATCTGTAATCGTTATTCCATAATAACGTACGATAAACTATAGGTTAGGTATTATTGGTATTATATTTAGAAAAATCCAGATTATTACGTAACTAAAGCACGAAGCAATTTAGATTTATTTATTTATTGTCTTGTTAATAACACCTTATAAATAACAATAATCATGTAATATTACCGTTATCAAAGACACCGATCTAACAATTATATTTTAGGTTACATATGGCACATGGTTGGTATTATCCGACTAATTTAAAAAGCACACAAATTCGGAGGAGCCTAATGCAAAATCAATGACTATTCAATTTGGTCACATAATATGGTTGCATCATTAATCTGGTGAATTTATATCAAATATAGACGTTTTTATTAATCCCAATTGTAATAAGACGTATGAATATTTCGAATAGTAGACGATAAATATTTCGAGGGAATGCTGGGTGCTAACTCGATGTAACAAAGTTATAAGTAATGACGTGTGACACGACTACGACAAGTGTAATTATGCGATACGATAACGAAAGTAACGATACGATTGCGAAGCGACACTAAACGATACGATACGAAACAAAACGAAACGAAATTAGTGACAGTTTTCTATACCTACGAAAATGGTTCTACGTCACTCCTAGCCGTGAGACAGGTTAGCTGTTCTCAGTTTCAGGAGGATCCACGGCCGAAGGACCAATGTTCAATCACCCGCGATTCGGGAGATCGGATTAAAGCGAATTACAACAAACGCGAATACGAGAAATCCTAGAGCCAGTGAAAATATATCAAATGCAAGCCGACTCACCCAATTTCTTCCTGGTTTGCATCCGGACCGGTACCGGTCTAGTTCACTGGTTTCTGGTTTGTTGGTATGCTTGAGGATCTTGTACACCAAGTTTGGAGAGGTATTGGAGATATTGTCAGCGTTCCTTCCAATTTAACACACGACGCACAAGGCTTACGCGACTAGCAGCGAGCAGCCATACAAATCGATCTACCTTCAACTGGCTTTTTGTTTAAAAGTCAACTGTCACGAAATCTACCCTACATGAACTGTCACTAACAGATGCGTTCCGAAATTACAGTATTACGAGTGCAATTAAAATAATACCTAAACAACTAGATTAAAAATAATTAGTGTACGGATCAAACACCTAGCCTTACTAACTTCAGACAAATAAGACAGAAGGCCAAGTCGTGTCGTATCAGGAGGTAAAAAAGCTGGCAAAGAACAGAGAAAAATCACTGCACCGACAAGAGCCTAGCTCTTAAGTTAAAAAATGAATTGATTATGACTATTCAGCCGCCGTATTAAAGTCACCTGTATCGCGGTGGATAAAGCATTTGTCACTCTCACACTTACATACTGGCCAGAAAGTGACAGATATTTATATACTTATTTTAATTTAGTAGTTACAGCTTACGGGCGATCTTTTATAAGAATAACAACGACTCTAAAGCTTCATAATTAAAGCGCACTCTACTTAATTATACATTTTCACCAAGTCGCCGGTTTACCTTTTATAAACATAAGTTGTTTCTTTTGATCCGTATTCATTACATGACATCTGACACTTTAACCACTATTGCGGTCTTAGAGTAATGTACCGCACTCAATGTCACTGTTGAACGTATAGTTAACGAAACCTTTCCCTAGAAGCCTATCGCAATGAGTTGATGGTATCAAACGCCACATCACTCCAGTTTGAATGATGTGGTCTGTTGACAGGGCTGTACGGTAGACACAAAACCATTTTATTGGCGTGCCTTTGAAGAAGTGTCCTTTGTTAATTATATTTACTAGTTGATTGAATCAAACGTTCTATCGCCTATTAGCTTAAGATCTTCAAAGAAAATGACGCAAAATATGTTTGTCAACTCAGTAGGTACCTAATTCACTCAATAGACAAGCTACATTTTGCAAACATTGACGAACACAACCAATCAAAGAATGTCTGTTAGAGTTTGTAAATCGCGATAAAAGTTATTCTTAACATGTGTCAATTATTTTACTGGTCTTGTTAGAGCAAAAATATATTAATGCTTTATTTACAGGATGGTGGGCAAAAATGTTTGGACGGCACACCCAAGTCCGCCACAGCTTAGACTAATTTTTTTTGGAAGGTATCAAAGCTATGTACTTCCGTACCAATGTGCATCAAAGTATGTCCATGGGTTCTCTATTTATTTTAAGTCGAATGGGTTTAACTTACTGAGCATTATTGAAACAAGCATAACATATTAAACCTTTATTTTAAACAAAATAAACTCAATAATAACGTTATAAACTAAAAAAATCTATTTAACAGTGTTTAATTATCATTACACACATCATTGCCCCGTGTGGTTACCGGGTAAGAATAGTACCACTCCATTTCTTCCCGTGGAAGTCGTAAAAGGCGACTAAGGGAATATAGGCTCGTAGTACTATTAGGCGATGGGCTTGCAACCTGTCACTAATACGCTGGTAAACATCTTAGCCTAATTGTGCAAAGTGTGGTTACAGAATTATCAACAAGTTTTAAAAGTTGTTGGTAATTCTTTAGCTCTGCCTACCTCCCTTTGGGAATGAAGGCGTTAGTTTATGTATGTGTATGTATGTTATTATCATTACGATCTATTATTATTATTTTTGTTAGATGTTTCCAGTCATATTCAATATATGGCGGGCGGAGCTGGGTGTATTTTGCCCACTATCCTTTATCTTATGATATCCGATAGATATTGTTAAAAATGAGCTCCCAGACCAGGACTACATGCGTCGCTTAATTTTGTAAACTCTTCACCGCCGGATCTAATTCGTGGCACATAAATAATGAGCGGACAGTCGGACACGTCGGTCCAATTATGGAGCTCCCGGAACAAAGGCTCACGATAACATCCGGCGAATCCCAGCTGATATCTGTTAATTTATAACCTTTTGTTGGCTGTTTATCAGTTGGGCAACGTACGGGTAATGATTAATAGTAATTCAATTAACGTTATCATCGTTTTAACTGTCTTTATTTGCATTTGCATCCATTGTTCATCGGCAGCTTACCGTATTTTGTTGTGTGATTTCCATTATTTTCATTTAGATAAAGGACCATGGGTAACTCAGTATGGAGCTTGGACCCAGAACCAACACAGCTGAGAGTTAGGTCATTAAAAGGATCTATAAATATACTTCGTTTTGTTCTATAGGCACCAAGTTGTATTCCATTGCAGAACCGAGATATTCATATTTCAGTCAGTGTGTATGTATAAGGTCTATAAAGGGGTTTCTCTTAATGACAGGCTACCATACCAATCATTAATTGATAGGATAAGAATATAAAAGCGATACACAGAAAATAATAAGTAGGTACTAAAACAAGAGGAAGATAACAGGCGGTCTAGTCGCTAAAAAGCGATCTCTCCCAGACAACCTTTAGGTAGCGGAAAAAAATTAAAATGACATGACAGAACCGAGCGTTTGACGTTTGATTATTTTATTTATTAATATAATCAGTATTTACAGCAAGTTAATGTTATCTTATTATTCTCATTATACATTAATAACCAAGTTATTCAAATGACCTGCAGAATGATTAAATGGCATATGCCTGCCTAACCCTAAGTACCATATAATGGAAATAGTGTGAGCACAAGAGCCTATTGTGCGTCTTCCAGTTAAGCAAGAACAGTAGTATGAGGGATGGCATCTACGCCATTTTGATTTCTATCCAATGCTACACTGATACACTACGAGTATAACACTTGAAAATATTATAGGTACGTATAAGATAGCGTAGATAAACTACTTCAAACGCCTTTAAATGCGTTTATGTAGATAATTAATCAAGATATTTCAAAAAATATGACTAGTTAACCCACGACGAAGACGAAAGTAGTTCACGCCATGTTCGGTAGAAATACCTTCATTATTACTACATATATTGTTTGTTACCTACCCTCCAAAATGTTAAATACCCTAGCCACAGATTCTTCATAGTTCGTTTTCACTCTAAATTAAAAAATGAATATCTCAGGTCTGCAATGGAATTCGACTTTGTGCCCATATAATTAAATGAAGTAGATTTAAAGACCTATTTAATAGCCCAACTCTCATGTCTGTTGGTTCTGGGTCCATTTTGACGCATGGTCCTTTATTTGAGTTTCATTTCTGAGTATTGCCCGTAGGTACAGCTTGTAATGCTATCATCCTTGCGTGTTTAAATGTCGGATGGTGAGACCAATTTACTGAATATTTTTTTTCAATTTGCATATACTCTCAAATGACTATCATAATTAATCATTCGTATCTAGTTAAGTTGAATAACTTTTTGATTAAATTGGTAACAAATGTCTTTTTGGTTCTAAAAATATACCGTTATCCATGAATGCTCATTCAGAACTGGACGCCTTTTAAACTAGAAATTCGTGCCAAAAGGCATAACATTAGCAATCGTAGCTGACACCGCGAAAATGTTTAAAAAAGTTGTGTTACTTTAACTTTAGTATTGCAAATGTATTTTCATCACACTTGCACGTAAACAGTATCTAAACATAAAGGTTAACTTGGCCGCAATGCCCCATATAAAACCCTCGACCTTTTTTTTTACCATGAAACCCAAGGTCGGTAAGTAATTTTTTTTTAATTTATAGCACAGCACACAGGTCATGCAAGTTCAAGCAAAGAGTTAACACGCAATTGAAAAACTGTCTTAAAATGTTATTTAAACAAGAATTTCATTGCAATCTCACTATATGTTACTTAAATACTCAATTAATGTTCTTAATAATCGATTTTAATAGTTTTCTGTATCAAAACGTCGTTTTTTTTTACACTCCTTCAGGGCTGTATGTACAGGGTGTCTCTGACCTTGGGGCTTTAAATGCATGGAACGTTTCTACTCCTGAAACTGAACTTCTTTTGTTCTGTAAGTAATTAAAAATACGCCCAACAAAAAAAAAATTTTTTTTATACAAGTTAAATGTAATTTTCAATGTACGCGATCCAATTCTCTATTTTCCTTTAGGCCTAGTACCAAGGAAATGTCGCCCCCGTACCATGAGATAGTGATTAGATGGCCAGTATTGAATACACTGATTTTACAATTAGACTTTTACATCAATTAGTTATCGAAACTTACGTTATTTTTTAATGTCGCAGAACAAAAGTAGTTCCGTTTAGCGAGTAGAATCGATCGTTGCATTTAAAGCCCCAAGGTCAGAGGCACCCTGTATACCTACGTAAGTATTTGGTTTTAACGTTTCTGAACGAAACATTTGTATAATCTGTGGAGTCCGCCCGTCATCCGCTTAAAAAAAGTTCAAGTAATTCGTAATAATAGTTGTGCTGACTTGTGTATTATATTATAAGTTTTTTCTGCCCTATAATTTTATTTATTTACTCGCAAATGTGATGAAAAACATTGTATGTTTCACGGGTGGTACAGGAATTACGTACCTCGACTCAGAAAGCCCTCAGTCTTCGACTTCGGGCTTCTACTAGAGCCTCGATCGTAATTCCTTACTTACCGACCTTAATACACAATGTACTATTATTCGTCAGTGGTTGAAGGATCTTCTGCAGAGTTCGTCTGGATCACTATCACCATCGAGCAGGATCTCGCCCTTGCTGCGTTACTTGACGCAGCTGAACGCGCTCCTGGCATCATTGCTGGAATGTGATGTGTTTGCGGGGCGGCGGCAACTGTGTTTCGTGAATGTCAAAGATATTGCGACATGATGGATGATAGGCCATCTAGTATTATCACATGAATTTTATTATTAATTCATTATCTCTACCGTTTGTTATTACTAACTATATTTCTCGATGTAATGGTTATATTGTAATACAGTGTAAATGAATATGAAAAAAAAAACCGACCAAGTGCGAGGCGGTTTCGCGCAGGAAGGGTTCCGTACCCTTCTATAAATAAACATGTTTGTGGTATCATATGGGAGCCACTCTTAAATATTTATTTTATTCTATTTTTGTTATAGCGGCAACAGAAATACATCTTCTGTGGAAATTTGTGTTTGTGAGAAACAGCCTGGTGGTGGTTTGGGTACGGAACCCTAAAAATATAATATCTACCGCCAAGCAAAAGTGTTTACACTTATGAGCATACATCGGGGTTTTCGGTTATGTTTGACATAAGCCAAAGATTAAAAAACAAAATTTTACTCTAGGTTTCTACCTAATGAAAAAATTATTGAACAAAAAAAAGTATTTTATAAAAGGAATGTCAAAAAACTATGAACGAATTTCTACAAGGAAATAGAAATGCGATCGAAAAAAAAAAAATATGCTCCTATTACAACTGCCGACTTAGAGAGATCGTTCAGTTCATTGAAATGGATAATATTTACAGCAAGACGTCGCAGATGAACTGTTCCAAATATTGAAAAAACATTAATAGTGTATTTTGAAAATCGTGTCAACTACTAAATTTACCTACTGCAGGTAATTAATTAACGTTAATTTTATTATTATCTCATATCATTATAGCCTTGGTAGTAAAGCTAAAGTACTACATGAGTTAAAATAAACTTGTATCATAGTGTAAGCAATTCGCAGAGAGGTAGTTAGGCATTAGGCATAATATGATATTTTCTCAGATTACCTATCCGTTGATATCTACTCTTTCTTAAATAATTCCCGCACCGAAAAGCCCGATGTATGCTTATGAGTTTCAGTGTAGGGATAAGACAACCTGCGAAATGACTAGCATCGAAGCATCCTTGGACGACGCGGTATCCCTGCCTACGAAGCTAGCGGTCCCGGGTTTGATCCCCGGTACGGGCAAATATTTGCGAGATGAGCGTGGATATTGGTTCCTGAGTCTTGGGTGTTTTCTATGTATTTAAGTATGTATTTATCTTTATAAGTTAGTATCATTGCCTAGTACCCATACATAGTACAAGCCTAGAGCGTAGTTTGTGGGTAGGTAAATTTTTGTGACATTGTCCCCTGATATTTATTTATTATTAATCCTATTTTAGTCCTTAGAATTTCTGACTACTAGAGAGTAAATTTCTTTAGTCCTCAGATCCCACTTCCTGGTAATTTGCCTGTATATTTGATTACCTTTCCTGTTCTATGCAAACATAATAAACATGTACCTCGCTGCCTGAAAGGACTACCATATTCTACTAGGTAGTAATAGGTTTCCCAATGATATTGTGTCAGAACATACGACGCCTGTCATGCTGTATTGTCTCAAGCATGTCACGCTTTCTCTGATCAATATTGCGCAGAACACGGACGCTAATTAGATCATTACTATAATTAGTGCATGCATTGACGTCGCCTTTGTCTCGGTTCGGATTCCATCAACAGATGATATTCATCGTTTTATTTGTAATGCAGCTGTATGCTACTGGGAAGCTTAATCAGCTTGGGTTTCCTATTGAATGCTGAATGTAAAGCCGATGTATAATGGTGCTTTCGTTGTTAAGTAGATTCCATTAAAAAGATAAATGTTATTGTGCAGGCCAAGTTCTTCTACTGTCATCGTTGGACGAACAAATTGGCGTGGGTCGGTGAAAAAATACAGCTCTGAAAAAAGGGGTTTCCTTTAGAGGGGTTTTTATTTATCTAATAGTTATTGTATTCTAAGTAAACATGAATATTCGTCTAGTTTATTTACTTTCATTTTCTCGTCAATTGATATTTAGGTACTTGTACAGGATGGTGTAAAGTGCCTCGCAATAATTAGTGTAAATAATGCTCGGTGTGCGTGACTTGGCCTGTGCACTACCGTTCGCTTCGATGAGGCTCCTTTTTATGGGCTTGTATTTCGGCTAATGGGTTTTCGGGCAATATGACATGTGTTTCTATCAAACCTTTGTTTTGATTGTACTTTGGGAATTCCATTACTTGTTTGTTTTGTTTTTCACAAACTTTTATCTGTTACAAACGAATGTAGATTATTTTGACGTAAAAGCAACACTCCTATTAATAGTGTAATTTCTTTCATCTTTTTCTTACGTTTACATTAGCTCACATCCTTGACTGGCTGTCTGTTTGTTTGTTAGTTTGGTACAATATTGGCAATTGGTTGACATCAAGGTCTGGACTGGCCTCACTGAGGCCTAATTTAATGTGGCAGCTAAAACCCGTGATTCAACCAGCTGACCTCTAAACTTCACCTCAAATCACTCCATGACGATGATGAGAGTTTTGAAAGTTGAAACATCAGATCTGGATTTTATTGACTTCTAATTGCAGTACATTAAAAACCGGCCAAATGCGAGTTAGATATTCGCACACGAAGGGTCACAAACCATTCTTGTAATTATTATTTTCTGTGAAAATGACAATTCGTCAAATCGCATCAAAACTGCGTAAGTAACATTTTTAATATGGAGCAAACGCACCTTTTTAATAAAAACGTAAAGTATATTTTGCTCTATCATAAATTTGGTAGTTACGCGTTTTTGCAGCATCACCGACTAATATTACGGTATTACTAATATTATGCTGACAGACAGATGAACGGACAGCGGAGGCTTAGTAATAGGGTTCCGTAACATTATATTGATGAATATAGTAAAACAAGTTTAGTTTTATTTATTTTTGATTGTGCAGATTGTGGTTACAGAGTTATCAACAAGTTTTTAGAGTTGTTGGTAATTCTGTAGCTCTGCCTATCCCACTCTGGGGATGAAGGCGTGAACATATATATGTATGTGTATATAGTAAAACAAATTTAATACATATTCGCACTGCCAGATCAAAAGTATACTAAAACAAAGAACAACTGTATTTTAAAATATACTTTAATACAACGTCTATGAGCTTGAAACAAAATTAACAATGATTTTGAGTTGATACTGTTTTCATCTAGCAGTGCGAATATGAAACCATTTTTTTTATTGTTCTTAATTTGCTATAACTCACTCATATTTGGTACACCTCGGTATTTCTTTTCCGCTCTTACCTATAAATAAACAAAATAAATTAATAACCTTGTCAAAATATGGACCGTCTTATCACACAGATTCAGTAAAAAAAAACAACTGCAATATTTTTTATCCAGAATTCAAAAATTACGACTATCATAGTAGTCCGGTCACATTTTTTTTGAACATCACTGAAAAATATTTTTAAAAACAAACAAGTACACCATTCATATGTTACGATGACGATCTCAAAACTGTAAATTCGTTAACAGCTTTAATCTTTTAGATATAATGCCTCCATGCTAGTCATTTCTCCGGTATCAAACTAAACTAAAGATTCCATGGAATGTTATTTCATATTCTACATGTATTGCAATCGTAGTTCGAACCACTCAGAGTTCCAAATTCAAATAATCGTGTAGACATATTTTGTGTACAGGATACTCCACGGGTTATGCAATCGTAAAACGCATCAGTAAATTTTGTCCTAACAAGCGCGTACTAACACCCCTTATGCACACAAGCGCACCTCATTACGTCTTCCCAACTCCTCCCAAGTCAGGCAAAGGACATCTTATCGAGACGTCTATTCTAACTTGAATAAAAACTAGAAGTTAAATGAACTTTTTCGAGGAGCTCCTTTGAACCCCGGTTATTTCAGCTTTAATTATTGTTAATATAAGAACAGTCATTTAGCTGCGAGTTAGTTGGACTTCGACGTTGGATTTAAATAAGTTTCTTTGGAGTTATCACGTCGAGTTTCTGTTTAACAAGGTTCTATTTGTTATTCTTTGAAATTGCAATTTGTAATTCATTAGAAGCTGAGTCTGAAGATGTGTTCTTTTTTTAAGTAAATATAATAATAATTACTGCAGATTTGAAACTGCATATGAAAGTAGTCTAACGTAATAAGCGAGTTATTTATTTTTATCTTTCTTTGATATCAAATAGAGATGAAAAGATGAGAAACCTTTGACCCATGGAGAAAAACAAACTAAAAGCATACTTATTACTTATTATTATGATAAATGTGAAAGTAATTCTATATTTCTGTCTGTCCGTCTGTTTCAAACGCTTTCATGGCTTAACTATTAATCTAATTTCGTTCGAAGGACAACGAATAATTATTATTCAGGAAAAAATTGTCAATGCAGTCGCATCGTCGGTAAAGATTAATTGTATTACAGAATTTAAAAAACTAGTTTTTTCCTTAAGTTCACCATTTACTCTGCATTAAGTCCCTGAGTGGTTATTCTTTACGACATAAAATTTTTTCAACCCATTAAAATACGTGTACAAATACAATAATGATTGAAACTAGACACTTATTAACAATTTTATATCTACATTTTTCTTTTAAACAACTCTGTTTACAATTCGTCAACGAAGTATTAACCAGCAAATTAACATCGTAACGCGCTTATGTTGGCTAAGTTGCTTGGCGACAAAACTGCGATAAAAAGGTGGCTATTTAAAAGCTTAATAGAAAGATTGCATAAGGAAACTACTAGTAAATCGTAAAAAAAACTGCTGTTTGAATAGAATTTATCATATTTTCTCCAGTGACGATTTTATTTATTTTTGATTTATTTATGACACGATAGCAACGATCATACGACACGAAGGCTCCAGGAATCGTAAAGCCGGTACCCTTACCATCAGTTACAATTACCGTACTCGATAGCGGGCGAATCCTCTGTCCCTCGCAGACCTCACAGTATTCATATAGAGCGCGAGGGACAGAGCATTCGACTCGCTAGCGAGTATGGTAATTGTAACTCATGGTAACGGTACAGGCCAGTTTTACGGGATGCGGAACAGTAGTAAAACGTAGGGTGCCCATAAAATATTGTGTTAGGGCAGGATAACTTTATCACCCGAGGCATTGAGCCGGCCAGGGGTAACCATGCGGAATCAACGAGAGCGTATGGTCACCGTCACTGTTCGTTTAGTTTGGCATTGAAATGCTTTTAGATGATGTAAACGACCAATATTGCTATAGATACAGGATATTTTGACGGTTTTTCGTTTTGTAATTACTTAAGTTAATTAAAGAAATAAGATGAAATGCCTTTAAGGCCAGCGCTGACTTTAATGCCATCATTACACTGAGTTGTGACCATTTCGTGGATACTTTCTTGTTAATTTGTTCATTGTTATGTATGTCACGAATAAAGGATTTTCTTTCTTTCTTTCTTTCTTTCTATCCTCTGTACTAGTCAATTCATCAGTTGCCACATTATTTTAACTGGAACACAACAGTAAGAACACTGATGCTTCATGACAGAGATAACAAATAAGACGGTAGTGATCAACAAGCAGCCAGTGAAAGAAGAGCAAGTGATCTACAAAGTAATTAAAGAAATAATAATAAACGATTAAAGAAATGTTTTACTATAATATAAGAAATAAGAGATTATTTAAATACTTAGTTCTCAATATAATTCACATTAAGGTAGGTATGTTTATATTTCACACCTTTAAGCAATAGGTTTTAAGCTAAGCAACAAAAATAAAAACCTTGACATAATAACCGTTTTAACTACTTATAGCATGACAATGCTTGTATCCGTCGGTCTCAAATTAAACGTAATGGATCTTAGGAACCAGTAAAAAGAGAGAGGATTCAACTTAATACTTACGTCATAATATGTAGTAAGACCTAAATTACACACATACATACATACCTTCAAACCTGTTTCCCAAAGGGGTAGGCAGAGACTAGGGAACGCCAGGTGCACCGGTCTAAACACAACTTTCGCTTCCTGTACATTCATCAATCTCTTCATGCACAAACATCTTAAGCAAATATAATAAACTATAAAAGTTAATTATGCTTAAATAAGGATAAGTTTTTAAATAAAGACCTCGCTAAATACTCCTAAGTAATAAGCATGCAGAGAATGCAAGAGTTAAGTCAAAGAGCACCGCAAGGATGTCAGGTAAGAGTGTCGACAGTAATGAGGCGAAAGTTCCTCGTAAGTGCTTCTTCTCAAGTCCTCGCAAGTTTGTCACTCCATCCAGTGCGATGACTTTAAAGTTCGAGAACTCGTAGTTTCCCTGTATGACTTTGCGAGGTAAGTAATAAAGACGTTGCATATTTGAATAGATTTAATAAAATGTTTGGAAATGGTGAATCATTGAATATTGAAAAGCAAGCAAGCTCAAAATGTTTTGTTTTTAATTAATTAAAATATTTGAACGGTTCATAATACACCTTTTATACGACTAATATCCGGAACGACCGTAACCACGGTAATAACAAAGCTATAATTATTATTATAGAGCTGTTATTACCATGGCAATGCTCATTATAGTATAGTTTTCACGCTTCGGTTACGCTATAGGTGGTATTCTGATACCATTACCGATATCAATATTAGCGGCTTATAGTACGCGAGTAGAAAAAAAATATACTATACCAGTTATAAATAATTTCGACAGTAATACCTACCATTATGACCAGCTAAATTGTGGGTAAGAACGGGGAGCCCTAACTGTGACAGTACTTATGAGTTGCTGGAAAAATATTTTATAAGCAATGAAATTAACGTCAGTTTTTGCACAAATATAGTTGGATAGCTGTAGAGTGATGTAGGCATCTTTTGTATTGGAAAATCAGACAATGCCGAAGAAACAACAATACGTTCTCGGTACAGGCTTGTCGCAAGTATTTAGTTTACAACAAGAGCAGTGAAATAAATTTGTAACATTATTGTGTCGACTCACCATCCTATCTTAAAATACCAAACGAGACATATCTATCTATATATATAAAAATCAATGCCATTTTTCGTTGTAATTTCATAACTCAAGAACGGGCTCACCTATCCAAACCAAATGTTTAGCCTTTGTTCGGACTATTTAGTGGATGGTTTATGTGAAGTTTGCACAAAACCGGTCGAGCGGTTCTTCATTTATCACATTTTTTGTAACAAATGAATTGAAAGTCAGAAATTTGCAGCGGGGCGAAGCCGCTGGCGGGCCGCTAGTTATACATAAAGGGTTATTTCCTTATCTAGTTCTCAAAAGTGGCTCTAACGATATCGATCAAATTTGTAATTTCGTTTTCGTAATAATAATAATATGAAGGGACCATCTCACACTAACTGACCTGGTCCCAAACTAAGCACTATGCTTGTACTATGACAACGATAAACATACTTATAAAGAGAGATAATTACTTAGATACATATGAAACTTGTTTACTATGAAATGACTAGTATAGAGGCATTCCATCTTAGTCCTCAGGGTTGGCAGTGCATTTGCAGTCTTGTGAATGCGAATTTCTATAGGTCACAGTTTCCACTTACCATCAGGTGGCCTGTATGCTCGTTTGCCTTCCTGTGCCGTAAAAAAAAAACTAGGGTGATCGAACCAGTAATGGACAAGGCACCAATAATGGACGTTGATTCTTGTTTTACAGAAGATAAGGGTTGTTCTTTTGTTTTGGAACAATCCATTTAATTTTAGGACCGTATGAAATTTGAAACAAGAGTGAAGTGTCCATCACTGGTGCCTGTTAGCTAAAAGTGTCCATCATTGGTGCCTTCACCATATTTTGGCACCTAGTGGTCTTTGGTAGTCAATTTTATTACCATTAATTAAATATCTTGAGAAAACTTGCACGCTAAGGTCAGCTCGATTACTGTAGAACAAGAATAAAATTCGATGTGCTTAATCCATTTTGAATAATCCAAAGTCAAGAATTGGCAACCTTTTTTCCAAGTCACTGACAAAATATAATACTCATTATATTACAGTAACAAAGCGTTTCTAATCCTAAATCGTATTCAACACATCATTCATCACCAATAAAAGCAAGCATCATTCAATATGATAACCACCTGAGCATAGTTCCTGATTCGCCACTCACATTGTAAAAGTTTCGCTCACATCAGTGTCAATTCATTCCCGTCAATCAATACAGTAAGCACGTGACTGTATTCAATAAAAGTATTGAACTAGCTCGAGAATATTGCGATGTCATGTGTCATATTCATATTCATTGTTTGACGACGCGCTGGCCTAGTTGGCAGTGACCCTACCTACGAAGCTAGCGGTCCTGGGTTCAAATCTCGGTAAGGGCAGATATTTGTGTGATGAGCGCGAATATTTGTTCCTGAGTCACGGATGTTTACTATGTATTTAAGTCAATATTTCTCTATATAAGTATTTATATCATTGTCTAGTAGCCATAATACAAGCCTAGAGCTTAAATTGGGACTAGGTCAATTGGTGTGACATTTTCCCCTGATATTTATTTATTATTTATTATTATTGTATCTTCTAACAGGGTAAAAATCATTTTCGCATTTGTTAAAGTGGTCACGTGCAAATAGTTGGTAGGGATGCATACGAAGCTCATTGTAACGGAAAGTATTTTGCGTAATCAACGCGGATATGGTGTCCCTTAAGGATGTATTTTTAATCCAACAGTAAAAAACGGTTAGTTCCCGATTCGCCGGATTCTTGTTTCGTCGGATTCTCGATTCGCCGGATTCTTGAGGGAAAAGTTCAGACTGGCACATATTTTATATATGAAATTCCGGCGAATCGAGAATCCGACGAAACAAGAATCCGGCGAATCGGGAACTAACCTAAAAAACAAGCAGTGTTACGTCAACTGTCAAAGGATGCACTTGACTCTGACAAAAATTAGCTTAATATTTCATAAACGGATACCATAATCGTAAAATTGTTTTCACAAACCCACAATACTTTTTAAAGATCTATCCAACGATATCCCACACTAAGGAGTGGACGAGAAAAAAAAATACATCCCCGAGTAACGGGTAGGGGAGGTACACTAATTATAAGTATATTTATGCCACATTACAGCCTTCTAGTACTAAGAGTCTCTGAGCTAGGCTGCGGACGGACGGACGGACGGACGGACATGGCGAATCTATAAAGGTTCGTAGTTTGACTACGGAACCCTAAAAAAGATTATCTGTAAGATGGTAATCAAAAGTTTACTTCCATTAGTACTACGAGTAACTATATGTATGACTAGTCGGCCTAGCCAAGCTGTATTCTACAAAAGCTAACATGTAGAAATCTGTCACAATATATGGAATTGACATAGGAAGTGCACGACGGCCAACGTTAATCCGATAATATATCACATGCTTTGATGTATGCAGACAGCAGCGTTCGCGTTATGCAATTTGAGTATTGTCAGTGATATTTCTCTGTTGCCCTGGTTTCTGTTTAATTCAGGTTAAGCACTAAAAAACAAAGCAAACAAATCACTGTTCAATAACCAATTCCAAATTTAAAGTTGACTGAAGAGATCGCTATTTAGAGATAAGACTGCCTGTTGACTATGTATATAAAATATTTTTGTATTTACTTTATGCGTTGTAATTTTTATATTCGTTATATAAATAAATAAAATATCAGGGGACAATTTCACACCAATTGACCTACTCCCTAACTAAGCTCTAGGCTTGTACTATTGGTACTAGACAACGATATAAATACTTATAATATATACTTAATTACATAGAAAACATCCATGACTCGGGAATAAATATTCGCGCTTATCACACAAATATCTGCCCTTACCGGGATTTGAACCCAGCACCGCTGGCTTCAGGCTTGGCTGGCGGGTCACTACCAACTAGGCCAACGCGTCGTCTCAATAATAATAATAATTTTATTGAATTGCATACACCCGTAAATTGCCCAACTCAATCTTACGTAACATATCAAACATGGCCGAAACATTTCCGTTCACGTGTACGCTCCGAGAATCCCAATTGACTCGAAAACGCTACATCCTCCATCATTAATGTCAGGCAGACGAGTGAATTCATCAGCGATATAGGTTACAAGTTGCATGCCTGCAAGACCCGGTCGGGAGCAGGATATTGATCGCCTCCCGCGCAGTCGCCGTCCCGCGCGACACTAGCCATCCACACAACCTTCATTACACCCCCAGTTAACACTCGAAACTGGAACCCGAAATAAAACCGTCAATGGATCACACCACTCGTTGAAAATCAGGGTCGTGATGTAAGTGAAATAGGATTTTGCGACATCCGATTACGGGTGTTGCGGTTAGGATTTGCGTCGCGGACGCCGCGCCGGTTTTTGATCTATCGCTGTTTGAGGAACCTCATTATAGCTTACAAAAGGCAGGGCGAGTTGATTGGATTCTTGGCCTCGGACGTAAATTATTACAATAGAAAATCAGCGAGTCATGGAAGTATAATTTGACCATGCGGTAGCGGCGGCCTAGTATTTAAGTGATACTGCCTACGAATCTATCGGTCTGGGATTTGATTCGTGGTATGGGAAAATATGTGTGTAAAAAAGAACTTTTTTTAATGGCATTGAGTAGGCAAAAGAGCACAAGCCATCTAAAATAGGCTAAAAATGCACACCGAAACATAACATTTTTTTATTTTTTTTGCGTATGAAGGCAAACGAGCACACAGACCACCTGATGATAAGTGGAAACTGTGACCCGTAGAAATTCACATTCACAAGACTGCTAATGCACTGCCAACCCTGAGGACTAAGATGGAATGCCTCTATGCTAGTCATTTCACCGGCTGTCTTATCCCCAAACCGGAACCGGGTAGGTTAATGGATAAGATGGTGGTACCAACCCGGACGGACTCTGCACAAGGTCCTCCCACAAGTGCACAAATCTGCCCTATTAAGCTAAAAGGCGATATCTCAGACAAAACACCTGTAGAAATTGCAACTTAGTTTTAACAGAACAGGGTTGAAACTGCTTTGGCTATAAAATTTTGTTATTGCGTTTTTGCTAAGGAGGGCAGAAATGCGAACAGTGTTTGTCACTTGAGCGCTAGTATTTGTTCTTGAGTCTTTAAATGTCATCTATGCAATTTGTCACTCGGTTTTAATATGTCAGGTGTCGTTAGATTCGTTTTGTTTGTGGGAGTGACATTTTAGTTTCTACTTAATATTATAAATGCAAAAAATCATGTGTTAGTGCGGATTTGGATCACAATAGAAATGGCATAAAGTACTTTTCATTACGCTTTTATTTTCTAAATCTAAGAGAACAAAGGCACAGGCAGAAGCTTCAATATTTTAATGAAAGTAACGAAAATATAAAATGCAGCGTAGTTTTAAGGTTTCTTTGTATTACGTTAGATCTGTGGTACATTTTATTCCATTATCACTACATACAACACTAGATCACTACATTCCATTTTTTACTCGTTCCTCCTCGAATGCGGGGCGTAATTTCAATTAGCCCGGGTGTACACAAGCGTTCGACTCGGCCGTGTTTTTAATCACCGCTATGCGCTGGACCTTCTGTTTGTCCACATCATTGCGGCGGTTAGTTCTGAAATTCCCCCTCAAATAACTCCCGGGACTTCATCAACAAACGTACATTGGTTGACCTATCACTGCGTGTAAATAACAAATTTATGCGTGTCTTCAACTTTGGCTGAGCTATGTCAAAGACGTATTCATACGCATAGATGAGTCAACTAGTGCATGTCCATCAATTAACTTACTGGCCAGTTTTTAAGGACAATAATAGAAAAAGTCAAATTTGAATTTGTGAGTGCTTAAAGATTGTACAACCTTCTACGATGAGTACAATTTTTCGAATGTAAGATCTTAGCACAGGCAAGTGTTGAATGGTTGAACCAAGGATGAAATACGAACAAAAAAAAGCCTTTTCGCACTTGTAAAGGTAGGTTTGTCGATGTTCTCATCGACAATTTGTTTCGCTACAGAATAACGCCCCGTTTCCACTTCAAAGTTGCTACGTTCTATTTGCAAACAAAATATAACTGTTTCAGTCTGGCTGAAATTAACTTTAAATTAAGAATGTTCGCGAGAAGTCTGTAAATAAGCAGAAGTCGGGTAGTTATTTGCTTTTATTTGTTTACTTCTTGAAATTAATGTAATAATTAAATCTGTAGGCTTGTACTAGGGTACAAGGCAGCATATAATATAGTAGGTTTTCTGTGTATAAGTACATTTATTATTATCTAGTACTGATAGTACAAGCCTAGAGCTTAGTTTAGGACTAGGTCAATATATTTTATGTGTGAGATTATCTTCTGATGTTTAGTTTTATTTTTTTAAAGTGTCAAATGATAATTCCATGTCATAACTTTACCTGTGCTAACTCGGGGCATGTTTTAGGAATTTGATATCGATAAAAAGTTGTCGATATACATGTGCCCCGAGAAAATTATCGATTACTATTGAAATGTTCGATATCATATCTGATATCGAGCCTTTATTATAGTAAAAGTATGCGGTTGTCATAATTATTTAATTCATATTCCGCTACAATTGTTACTAAGGCCAAAATTATCATGCCGCCCCATAAAAACCCACGCCCACGTCAATATTATATTAACTCATGGATTTGTGAATATCCTGAAATACTCGTACAAGTACGCGAGTCAAAGTTATTTTGCCTTAAATGCATTATCAGTTTTCACCCGAAAAAAGACAATGTCACGCGTCACGTCAAATCTGATACTGAATGATTTTGATGTTGAATAACATTTAGATGTTGACAGTAATATCGATATATTTGCTGTCGATAAAATCTTTAGCTACATCATTTTAGTTTAGGTGCTCCGAGTTAGCTCAGGTATGGTCATAAAATAAGCGACAAGTCACAAGAAAAAAGTTTAGAAACGAAGTGAGCTTACGAACGAAGTTAGTTGTTTAGAAGTTTATCGGTAGCTTTCTGCGACAGGGTTCTATACTGGCTCAACAACGAAACTTGTTGACTGTTCGTTAGTCTACTCCGCACTTAAGGTTTTACACTTAGGCTTCTGTTATCGATCTGCATCATACAATATTCAGAAAGCCAGGCGACTCGACTCGACGGCTGAAAGTTAGTCGGCGTGCGTCTAACTCTCATGCTATTTCAGCCAATTGTGTTTGGAAAATTGCAACGGACGATTGCAATTATTTATTTATTTATTTATTTATTTATTTAGGTTAACAAACAGTAACACAATCTTGGCTTATGATTAAGTAGTATACAGTGCGACATGCTATGTTATTGTGCCGCCAACACCGGTAACCACAGATTACTAAAGAAAACATAAGTTGTTAGAGGTCGCACTTCTAAATTATGACATGGTGGGATATCTTAATTTCTTAAAATTAAAACTTAAAACTAAAAACCAGTACAGTCGAGGGCACCAACATACACACATCCAGACCTTGTTGTAAGCGGCATAAAGGTGTTTAGATATTTTCGACGTCTCGAGAACGCATATATATCTATGACCTCGACTGTACTTACATAACCAGATGAGTTCACAAATTAAACTTTAGATTATAAATTTTAAATTAGGTGTGACATTGCTTTAGTATTTTCCTTTTTTAAATTTTCCAATGCGTGTAGACATTATATCAACTGACATAAAGTATTTATTGTATGCGTCTACTAGTCGATAAAGTGGTGACCGTTTACCAGCATTAGTGCGACAGGTGGTAACTGCAAAAACGCGACATTGCTTACGACAGTGCGTCTTGCGTGGGACCCTATAACATAGTTTATTAGTGAGGGCAGTACAGTCGTATTCATTTTGACAAAGGTCATATAGCAACATTGTATCCAGATACATACGTCTAGATTTAAGAGTGATTAAATCATATTTACATAACGATTCATTATATGGCAATTTACCATGATTACATTTGTAATTTATAAAACGTAAAAATTTGGACTGCACTAGACTAGACTGCACTTAGATATATTTTCATTATAATGTAAATGGTATGATAACTTTAATGAATTTAGATTTTTAACTCCTCCAATCATCGAACCATCGATCAATCAATTATTTAAACATATGACATAAATATATAACATTTGTTGACGTCGCGATAAGCCTAGTTAGTAGTGACCCTGCCTACGAAGCTAGTGGTCGTGGGTTTGAATCCCGGTATGAGCAAATATAATAATATGATGATCGCGAGTATTTCAACCTGAGTCCTTGATGTTTTCTATGTATTTAGATATATTTTCATTATGTTAGTACATACATACATGCATTAAATCACGCCTGTTTTCCAGAGGAGTAGGCCGAGACCACTTCTTTCCACTTGCTACATTATATTAGTATTTAATCATTGTCTAGACACATCCATACTTCCATACTAATATTATAAATGTGAAAGTGTGTATGTTTGTCCGTCTTTCACGCTTCAACCACTTAACGGATCGAGATGAAACCTGGCACACATATAAGTTAGGTCCTACAATATGACATAGCATAGTTTTTATCCCGTAAAATTGGTCAGTTTCCGAGGGAGCACCGATTAACGTCTTCTACGCGGACATTACTTCAGGATGTTTACTGTTTGAGATGGTTTCATGATAATATTATTTATTTAAATATAACACTAACCGCCTGTTTCACTATCGACCAGTAAAGCATATTTGACACATAAATTCAACCCTTTCTCTTTCTTGCACTTGAAAATAGATAAGGAGGGAGCCAACTTTAAATAGCAGATAAATTTACTTGTTGATTGTGAAACAGGCCCTTAGGCACAAATTGTTACTGGGTAGATACTGCGAGTTTGTAAGTATTTCGCTGCCATGTGAGTCATCGTGAGCATTCGTAATGTAACGCGGAAATTATAATGCTCATTACAAGTGAACGCTTTGATGGGTTATATTTTACCAAGATCACTTAATAATTACTACGATCAAAGAACAAGAGGGAACCTTATACCGCGCATTTACAATAGAATCATATCGGACGACGAATGTGAAACGACAAATATATTCAAAACTAAAGTAAAGGCGTGTTTGATGGATACCTTCCTTAAAGAAAGTGAAAGTAGTTAATGTAGAATTTCACCAAGCAATTAACAGACGACTAGAGTGTTAACAGCTGTCAAAATGTATGAACTAACTGTCAATTAACATTGGTTAACACTAAACATCGTTTGGTTTGGTAATATTTAAGTCGCACTAATACCTGGTGTTTACTTATCTTGCTTTATGCAATGTTTTTTTTTTAAAAGACTGCTTTGCAGTTTGGCGAAACTATTCTAAATGTTTTTACAATGTGTATCCTTGGCATAATAAAAAAATAAATAAAAAAAAACAACTCTCTTCTCAGTCGTCAACGAATCATGGAGCGGTAACCTGAACACATTGAACTGACTGAGACTGAGGTCAAACGCAAACCCATTAGCGGCCTTTACACGTAAAGTTCGGGCCGCGGGAAACGTCACGCGCCGTTCCAATCTTTGTTCCGAATCGTTCGTGTAAATGCAACGCAGCGCGGGGCGGTTGGCAGTTCTATATCATTGACAGCGGCGCGAGCGCATATCGCTGGAGTTCGGAGCAGTGGAACGCTCTCCCTGCGTCTGTATTCCCGGAATCATATAACCTTGGTGTTTTCAAGGCAAGAGTGAATAGGCATTTTCTAGGTAAGCGTGTAAAACCTTCGACCTCGTCGTCACTTAACATCAGATGAGACTGAGTTCAAACGCAAAACCATTATGGATATTAAAAAAAAAAAAACTCGTTTCGACGTTTAAAAGTGCATGGGGGTTCGGAGCGCGAAAGCAATTACGGAATTTGTTTGTTTTTGTTTCGTGAGCATCTATATTCCATTTTTAACAAAGAGTCAGGATGGTCACTATCCATTCGTAGGTAATTCTTGAAATCTTCTGGATAATTCTCTCGTCATTCTCGTAACAATGGTAAATGTCCATATCTTCGTGTATGCTGTTTTATCCAAATTTTCCGTGGTTTTTGGGATAATAAAGTAAAAAAAAACTCAGTCCAAAAGCAACATTATCCCTTTAATGAATCTTTTCTAGTTAACCTTTGAGCTATTAAGAAGTAAATAAATAAATATAACCGAATGGCTAAACAGCTACTCCCTGGGTGTATGTGCGCCTTTATACTTGTACTGTTACCGACGTACGCAGAAAGCTAAAGGATGAAAATGTTTAGATAATTTACGCCGAGTCGCTGGTTCGGTGCTAATGTGTTTAAGCACACTAATTTGTTCCAAGTCCTACTTGTAGGCCGCGCGTTAGCGTTGTACATAGCTGATGACTAGTAATGAGGCCAAACCGAACACTTAGCGATTTACGTTAGCTTTCATTATCTAGAGGCGAGCTAAATAAACAGCAACTGTTTGTTTTTATTTGAGTAAGCACACAAATCATCAACAAATAAAGTCCGTGGTGATAGGTACCTTAATTAAATTAAGTAAATATGTCATAACACTGTGTTAAGTTTTGTTTAGCCACTGAAGTAATCTGTGGGTCTTCTTTAACAAAAATACAAATTTGAGTACAAAAGGTGAACTTAATTCCAAATGCCTCTACCAGTTGTCCTCGTTCCTATTGTCTTAATAAAAGTAATATAATTTTACATTATAATTATTTATATACCTACTACTAAAATACATATAGGTACTACAATTAAAAGTTAAAACTAAACTTATTTGAATTAAAGTAAAACTAAGCTGCTCACATATTAAAGATGTAAATAATAATCACCACTATAAAAAGAACACCCCCTCTAGCAGGTCCGCTCGCAGCATGGTCCCTGCTATGACACTGTCTGCATTACCTCTCTGGATAGCTAGCCCAATCCTTTGGGAGAGGAAAGCACCAGCTCTAGGATCTCCGGAGTTGTCTATGAGCCGGGAATACATTTTTTTACCTAAGTATATGAACCTTAAGTTGTGACAATTTATCATTATGAATTATTTCCTTGTCTTCCAACTTCGTTTACGGATACCTTTACATTTAAAGATTACGTTCGAATCGAAATCATTTTTAAATCAAACTGCGTATCCATTAATATCTCATTAACATGAGCAGGAAAATTTGCTGGGAAACATACAAGTATTTATAAACGGGGAACAAAGATGGCCGCGTTCCACACTCGCCTCGCGAATCAACCCTTAGCTATGCTCAGATATCGGCGTAAGCTCACAGCGGAGCTATACGGAGGTAACAATAAGAATGCGCCCGCCCTAATGATCATCCCTGGGAAATGGGGAGGAAATTATATGCTGATTTTTATATTTTATCACAGACTGCGGGGAAATATGAAAATCAACATCATTAGCTTGGCTAGAATTTTGTGGAAATAAAGTGAGCTTTGAAAATTGTAGACAGTACAAGGTTTCGTCAGATAATGACGTATTCAAGGCTTGCGAGGTCGCTGGATCCAGAAACATGCCCCGAGGGTCTTATTGTTTGTCGCAGTCTCTAGTTGTTTCGACGAAAATTAAAACTGGTTTATTTTTTGGACTTATCTAAAGTTGATTTGTCGACGTACGAATGTCTTACTAAAACGACGAACCGTTTATAAGATAGTTCTTGATGAAAAATAATGTTATATTTTCGTCAAATGCTCGAACGTTTAGTAACATTTTCGAAAGATATTTCCATAGCTTTTTTTTTCCAGGACTTTTAAGCTCCATTTCCAACATCCACCATCCAAAACCAATCTGTCTATACTATCTTTTGTCACTTGAGATGGGCATCTGGGTCTTTTTTCTTACTCAGTAAAACCATTTTGCTTTTGACATCTTATCGAATTGTTAACCTTATGATAGCCTATTTACTTACTTAACAGGAATAATAATAAAAAGAATACAATAACTTGTCAAAAGCAGTATGGATTTAACCAGTAGAATAATAATAATTATACCATTGTTGCAGTAGAACTAAGGTTATCGACAAACCGACCGAAGAATAGCTAAACTGAAGTGGCAGTGGGTAGGGCACACCGCTCGCAAGACTGATGGCCGATGGGGTCAGAAGGTTCTTGAGTGGCGTCGGTGGACCGGGAGACGAGCTGTAGGTAGGCCTCCAACAAGATGGAGTGACAACCTTGTAAGGATCGCGGGAACGCGGTGGATGCGAGAAGCACAACACCGGTCTGAGTGGAGAGCCTATGTCCAGCAGTGGACGTCTTTCGGCTAACATGATGATGATAATGAATAATATGATGATACCATTGTTTACAACTGTCAACTCTGATGTAGCCTTATGAATATTTTAACTATTAACTAGCTATAGCTAACATCAGTTTATGAGTAAATGACCTGAGTTGCACAACTGATTTAACTTACAAATTTAGTTTAACGACACAAATTAATCCAATAATCGATGTCACTTATCAATCAGATCAAAATAGCTTCTAACTATTCAGTATTACAACAAAAGATATTTCAAAGTCCAACTAATTGCAATTCAAGTCACGGCTCCGGTGAGCGTATCAGACGGCTCATTGATTCTCCAATGAATGCATGTAGATTAATAGAATAATGGATTATTAATATACTGATCCATCACGAGAGCCTGGAGCAGGCTTTTGTTAATATAATATACCATTAAAATGGATCTCAGATCGCTTTTTGTGAAGATTATATGATAAAACCCTTTATGAATAATTCAGTTTTCAATAAAATGTGCAGTGTGACATTTTTACTAATAGAAACCCTTATGATCTTTTTGGTTTAATTTCTATAAAAAAACTTACTTAATAAGTAGACATTTAATTAAATATAAAATAATTTTTTTAATCTCATTCAATTTTACATTTCAAAACGAATAATATGAATAGAAAATATAGTAACATTAAATCTTCGAGTATTCTTTATTTTTGGATAGAAAAAAACATTTACGGTAAAATTATGTTAATAATGTCCATGAAGATCTTAAAATATGATAGGAGTTACAAGTATTTAAACTAAAGGGCGTATTCCAGAGGTTTTTTGAACGGTTTCTGGTCAATCGGTTGATCGAGCGAGCGAACTCATACGCGCGATGGTTAAGCTACCGTGTATCGGGGTTACTTTGATCAAATTCAAAGTTTAACATGAGTTTTTAAAGAAACTAAAAGACAAAATATTGGGTATCCCTTATCTTGCATAATCTCTGTTGTCCGAAATACACTTCGCATAACCGTTTTCGCACAATTACTTTCAGCCGAATGATACTATCGCATAATTATATATTTACCACAATTATTATGTCGCATAATATTCATTTGGCACAAATTTGAATAGCAGAATACTAATATCGCCGACTTTCATTTCGCAGAATTTTATGTAGCAGAATATACCTTCCGCCGAATTTATTATGGCATAATTGTACCATAGCATAATAATTAGTAACGAACTACTACCAGTAAAATAGGTTGGGTTAGGTTAGAAGTTCTACAATAACAGCGCGCGAGCCGAGCGAGCGTAGCGAGCGTGCCGTGGTAGCGGCCGGCGAAGCGCCATGACCGCATTGCAATTGGAGCAGTGGGATAAATAAGGGGTTCCCTTCATCTCGCATAATATAGATTGTCCGAAATACACAAAAAATAAAGACAGAACACATAAATGCAAATATTATTCTGCTTTATAACTTTATGCCAACTACATAGTATGCCATACAAAATTCGGCGAAACAATTATTCTACCATAGGACTATTATACTAATCAACGTTATGCCAATGTATTATTCTGCCAAAGAAAATTGTGCGAAATGATAGTGTGCCAAGAAATTTAGGCAAAAAGCAATTGTGCGAAATGATGATTGTGCCAATGGTTGCTATGCGAAACGAAAATGTGCGAATAAATTTTGTGCAAGACATTAGTAATCCCAAAATATTAACATACATACATAAACTCACGCCGTCAATCCCAGAGTGGGGTAGGCAGAGCTACAGAATTACCAAGCACTCTTAAATAAGTTGTTGATAATTCTGTAACCACGTTTTGCACAAATCAGGCAAGATGTTTACCAGTGTATTAGTGACAGGTTGCAAGCCCATCGCCTAAGAGTACTAGAAGCCTTTATTATTCCCATAGTCGCCTCTTACGACATCCACGAGAAGATATGGATGGAGTGGCACTTTTCTAACCCGGTGACCACACGGGTGAAATATTAAAATATTCAATAATCGCTTTTTTAGTTTTGTTGACTTGACTAATTAGAAAAAAAATTGAGACCTTTAGTTTCCCGTTAACCAAATAAAAACACTATGATCAAAGTAAAACTACGAGGGGTTGCTTTGAAAACACTTAATATTTGAGTGAATATCTCAAGTAAACCCGCTTAAAATCACGTAAAATCTGAAGAAATATAGAATAGATGATGTTCTTTTCCGATATCACTAATTAGATTTGCTTAACATATGACACCATTCAAATAACATCCGTTTTTGCATAACATAGGTACATTTGAAGTTTTTTTCACAAAAAATCAAGACAATAAGCACTAACACGCACGAAAGCACGAAAGTTGACAGTAACATGCGCACTACTTTAACTTTCTGAAGGAGTAACTATCGCCGCGAAAAAAATAATTATGGTGGCGTATTCCAACTCCTCAAAAAATACATGTTTGTGTAGAATGGTAGTTGCTATCAAAGTCACCTCGTAAATCAAAGTAAGTCCACTGGTACTTAATTAGGAAATCACCTATCCACCCAACTATCCTGCATCCACCCACTGTTGTTGGGTATAACCCTCTATTTTATTTCGCCACTCTCTTCAATCCTACGCTACTCACATTCATCGTATCCCCGTCGATTTACGGATGTCATCCATCCATCAGGCGGATGTTCTACCCACAGATAGTTTTGAATTTCTTGGCCATCATTCAGTAACCCCTGCTGCTGATGTTTGACTTTGCTGCTAGTGGTCCTAGGTTTGATTTCTGATAAGGGTTTAATTTTTTGTGTGATGAGCGCGAGTATTAATTGTTTCAGAGTCTTGGTTGCTTTGTACAAATAAATGCTTAGTTTCTGTATCAGATAGTTGTATGGTTGAGGTAGGTTTATTTTGACGACGCGCTGGCCTAGTTAGTAGTGCCCCTGCTTACGAAGCTAGCGGTCCAGGGTTCAAATCCCGGCAAGGGCAGATATTTGTGCGATGAGCGCGAATATTTGTTTCTGAGTCATGGATGTTTTCTATGTCATTAAGTATATATTTCTCTATATAAATATTCATATTGTTGTCTAGTACCCATAGTACAAGACTAGAGCTAGCTTGGGGCTAGGTCAATTGGTGTGACATTGTCCCATGATATGTATTTATTTATATATTATTTATGTATTATCCTCGTGAGATTGACCCCTGAAACGATATTTTTTTGATCATCACGATAACAAGTCAGTGTTAATCATCTGATTAAAGAAAAATATTTATAAGACCAGTTTTTGCCGGAAATATTTACAAATTATTCGCCCTTTTGTTATATCAAAAAGGTGCCCTCAGCTTTGTTGTCTACGGCAAAAAGTAATTTAAAAATCTCTATTAACCTAGTTTACTTTAGTCTGCAAAGGCTCTCGAAGATTTTCAAGTGTATTTCCTGATTTTCCGTTTAAGTAATTTCAAGATCTTGTTTCGTTAACCTACAAGCTAAAGCATGTTAAACTAATAAAATTACCGTTTAATTGGTAATTACCTTTTCCAAGAAAGTTTATTGAATAAAAATTCTGCTTTAATTGTTTTATTTTGACGTCGACGACGTTTGACGTGAATGCGAAGAGATTTGTCGTGAGCCAGAAAGCATGAGTAAAGATGCAAGTAGCGAAGATGAAAGTGTGATTAGTATGAGTGAAATCATGAAAGCTTTAAAATGTATGAAAGCCGGAAAGGCAGCAGGTTGTGATAGAGTGTCGATAGAAATGCTGAGGAGAGGAGATGGCCTGGTGGGTAGTCTGTTGTACCGTCTTTTCAATGCATGTTGGAGTAACGGCCGGGTCCCGGAAGATTGGGTCAAGGCCGTTATCGTATCGTCCCTCTGTATAAAGGAAAGGGGTCACAGCAAGACTGCAAAAACTACCGCGGTATCAGCCTCCTTAGTGTTGTCGGCAAAGTATATGCGAAGATTTTAATTGAAAGAGTATTGAATGTTACGAATGAGAAAATCTGGGATGTACAAGCGGGATTTCGAAAGGGAATGGGATGTACGGATCAGGTCTTTTCACTACGGTCCATCACAGAAAAGTTCTTGGCTGTCAACCAAAAGGTTTTCTGTGCTTTTGTGGACCTGGAAAAGGCCTATGATAGAGTAGATAGAAAGGAGTTGTGGACGGTGCTGTCTATGTATGGAGTGAGCAGCAACCTGGTGCAGGCTTTGAGGTCCCTTTATGAGGGCTCCAAAGCCTGTGTCAGAATCAATGGGGCACACTCGGCCTGGTTTAACATTTCTAAAGGTGTTAGACAGGGCTGTGTTGCCTCACCATGGCTGTTCAATCTATTCATGGACAGTTCTATGTGGGATTTGAAAGAGTATGATAAGGGTTTGCGTGTGCAAGAGTTGCTAATCAAATGCCTCTTATATGCCGATGATCAAGTTATACTTGCCCCATCGGTACTTGAGTTGCAGGAGATGGTGACAGTGATGAATGAGGGATTTAAGCAAAAGGGGATGAAAGTAAATGTTGCCAAGACCAAGGTCATGGTGATAGAGAAGGATGAGGAGATGACTGAGTGCGTGATAAATATAAATGGTGAATTAGTAGAACAAGTGAGCGAATTTGTGTACCTGGGAAGTATGTTTACAAGAGATGGTAAGTGTGAGAAGGATATCGAGAGGAGGGTGAATGCAGGAAATCAAATTAATGGGGCCCTTTGCTCCTTTGTGAGCAGACAGGGCGTTTCACAAAAAGCCCGGCTGGCTGTTCACAATGGAGTGCTGGCCCCTACCCTGATGTATGGTAGTGAATGTTGGGTATGGCAGGACAAGCATGTAAGTCGTGTAAATGCAGTTGAAATGCGCTCTTTGCGTAGTATGTGTGGTGTAAAACTGATTGATAGAGTTAGAAATGAAAAAATCAGAGAGAAATGTGGAATAAAAGAAGATGTAGTGACTAAGATTGAAAAGGGCATGCTTCGATGGTTCGGTCATTTGGAAAGGATGGATGAAAGAAGATTGACGAAAGAGATATACAGATCGAATGTGAGTGGAAGGGTCGGAAGGGGCCGCCCTAGGCGTACTTTTTCGAATCAAATCGGAGAAATACTGGAAAAGGGCCGAATCTTAAGTACCCGAAACCGACGTGCGTGCATGACTCGATGTATGAATGTTGAAGAAGCGAAAGAAATTTGTCAAGATCGTAGCAAGTGGAAAGAAGTGGTATCTGCCTACCCCTCTGGGAAACAGGCGTGATTTAATGTATGTATGTATGTATTTTGACGTTAGATGCATGATAGAATTTTTATAAATTGCCTCTTCTTTTATTATTCTATGATTTTATGAATAGAGAAAAACGCGAAAAAAACCTAAAACACAAACACCTTAGCCTAATTATAGTAATTATGCAAAATGTGGTTACAGAATTATCAACAAGGTTTTAGAGTTGCTGGTAATACCGTAGCTCTGCCTACCCCACTTTGGGAATGAAGGCGTGAGTTTATGTATGTATGTATGTGTAAAAACGCGAGGAATGATCCCAAGTTTCAATTAATGGATCTGGATGGGCACAGTTCACTAATATTTTACCAAATCATCATTTTACAAACTTTCATTTCGCAAACAATTACTTCCCGCCTGATTGTTTTATATTGTTTTGTGGTCAAAAGTCTTATTTAACCTAACCTATCTAATAAACTTATGCAGCTAATGTAATATGTAACGTTTTAGCATAAATTCATTTTTGAGTGCCGTGTTGTTGCCGGCTTAGAATTGTGCCACTCCATGTCTTCCCGTGGAAGTCGTAAGAGGCGACTAAGGGAATAAAGGCTTGTAGTACTGTTTGGCGATGGGCTTGCTACTTGTCACTAATATACACTGTAAATCATCTTAGCCTACTGTTGCAAATTGTGGTTACAGAGTTATCAACAAGTGGGAATTAAGGCGTGAAGGTATGTATGTATGTATGTCATTTTTGGGGAATGATGGTTTGGTCAAAAGTCAGGATACCCAGAGAAAGATTATAGTAGCACATTATTTTTATGTGGTTGCCGGGTTAGAATAGTGCTACTCCATTTCTTCCCGTGGATGTCGTAAGAGGTGACTAAGGGAATATTAGGCTTGCAGTACTGTTAGGCGATGGGCTTGCAACCTGTCACTAATATGCTGGTAGACATGTTAGCCTATTTGTGCAAATTGTGGTTACTGAATTATCAAGTTTTAATTCTGTAGCTCTGCCTAGCCCACTCTGGGATTACAGGCGTGAAGGTATGTATGTACGCATGTATTATTTTTATCACAGAAAACTCGACAGTTCCCAAAGAAATACCGATAAAAGACTTCTACGTAGACGGAGTCGTGCAAAAGCTAGTATTACAATGAAAAATCCTACAAAAAGCCATCAAGTGTGATCATTAACATCTCCAACCCCCCCCCTCGATACAACCCCTCGCCGAGCCGGCGTAGCCGCTCTCATTTCCAGAATATCTTTCCGCGCCATAAACCAACGAGAATTAAATTACCTGCCCATATAATTGTGACATTATAGCCGAGTACGTGAGACGCGCGATCATCTGATATTATGGAAAATTCTCCCTCTTTATGAGCCTAAATCCCACATTTGTCTTGCCTGGAATTACTTCAACATTTATTTTGTCTTTGTGCCTAAAATAAAGGATAGCAGGTAATTAATTTAGAGATTTCAGGGATCATAACCAAGGATTGTGCTTTGTAAGCGTTCATTGGAATAGGCGCTGCGTGCTACAGTAATTCTTATAGGGCTTTAATACGACTATAGTTATATTTATTCTGATATTAGTTTTCCACGACGCGCTGGCCTAGTTGGTAGTGACCCTGGATACGAAGCTAGCGGTCCTGGGTTCAAATCCCGATATTCGTGTGTTGAGCGTGAATATTTATTTCCAAGTCAAGGATGTTTTCTAGTATTTTTTTCTCCATATAAGATGTATGAATGTGGAAGAAGCGAAATAAATTTGTCAAGATCGTAGCAAGTGGAAAGAAGTGGTATCTGGCTACACCTCTGGGAAACAGACGTGATTTAATGTAAATATATGTATATTAGTATTTATTTAGCTGTCTAGTACCCATAGTACAAGCCTAGAGCTTAGTTTGGGACTAGGTCAATTGGTGTGACATTGCCCCTGATATTTATTTTATTTGTAAGTTTTTATTATTCTTTAGTATTTTAATGCATAGCGAGATTTATTGTAAGTGATTGGCCCTTTACAGCAACGTTTGATCGTGTGTGAACTCTCTTAACTATAAAACGTCTATGAGCCTCATTCCCCACTTGCCATCAAAGCATTGAGGGCGCCTCTTATAATGGGTAAAAATCCCATTGTCTTTGTCGTGTTATCGTGTCGTCAACGTTAGGATATCTTTTACTTACTGCTACAGTAATGGCGGCCAAGTTGAAGACAATTGCATAACACGTATGAACTAGGCACTGTTTTTTCTATTTCTTAGTACTCAACTTAGAACTCAACTTTTCACTCGTGGGAGGACCTTGTGCGGGTCCGTCCGGGTTGGTACCACCATCTTATCCATTAACCTACTGCCAAGCAGCAGTGTTCGCATTGTTGTGTTCCGGTTTGGGGATAAGACAGCCGGTGAAATGACTAGCATAGAGACATTACATCTTAGTCCTCTGGGTTGGCAGTGCATTTGCAGTCTTATGAATGCAAATATCTTTGGGTCACAGTTTCCACTTACCATCAGGTGGCTTGTGTGCTCGATTGCCTTCCTATGCCATAAAATAAATACATACATACATAAACTCACGCCTTCATTCCCAAAGTGAGGTAGGCAGAGCTAAATAATTACCAAAAACTTTTAAAACTTGTTGATAATTCTATAACCACACTTTGCACAATTAGGGTAAGATGTTCACCAGCGTATTAGTGACAGGTTGCAAGCCCATCGCCTAATAGTACTACAAGCCTTTGTTCCCTTGGTCGCCTCTTACAACATCCACGGGAAGAAATGGAGTGGTACTATTCTAACCCGGCAATCACACGGGGATTTTAGTTAGCATGTTCTCATCAAGTGAAATGTTTAATATTTTTTAACTACAAAAGCTCTATTGTTTAACTTCGTAGAATAGATGCCCTGAGGGTTTGTCTGCTCGTCCCTCAATCCATCTAAGAAATATAACGCTCATTGAAACAGGTGGTTTTGCATATATTCAATAAGTCTTTCAGCAAGTCATTTCCCGCGAAACACACACTAGTTGGGAATTCTTGTTAAATTTCAGTGCTGGAGCACCAGAACAGCGGCTCAATTACTAACTTGAGTATTGCAAATGAACCAAGTTCTTCGGGAATAGTTGAGAGAGAAACGCGTCGTAAATGAAGGAGAGTAGAATTCAAAATTAATTGTTAGGTAGAAGAAACGGTAATTTATTGCGTCGATACAAATCGCAATTTGGACGGCAGACGAACAACTCTTTGGAACTGGAAAACAACTTATTGGTTTCGGGGAAAGTTATGGTTCGTGCCTCGTTCACCTCACTGTGCCGAGGCCGAGGAGTTACTTTCTTAGATAACTCACTGGTGACTTTGTCGTAGAAAAGCCAGCGGTGCGGCGTGTCGAACTAACATATGTGGAGTCCATCCTGAGATCGAGCGGTTAGAGTCCAAATGGTAAATTGAAATGCATAATTTTATATAATTGCATTGCATGCGTGTCAAGGTGTGCCGGACGTTACGATAGTTTCAGTTCTATAATTATGACGCATGCTTTTATGGTTTCAAGATATTGACTCTTACAAAATTAGCACTTTAAAGCTTAATATTTCGTAACCAGATTCCTTAATCGAAAAACAGTTTCCACAAACCCGCAATATTTTTGAGAGGCCTATCCTACGACATACATACATAGTGATCTTAATAAAATTGGTTAAGAACTTTTTGATCGGTGGCAAAAATAGATAAGTCATATTTGTAGGCCATTGTATGGGAAAAACGCAAGCGTCCTTAATTATGTGGCTATTAATATGTATTGTTCGAAAGACACTTCGCATCATTATCGACAGTATGAGAAAGTATAATTCTAAATTACAAAATAATGCGATTTTTTTGGATGCTGAAGGAAACTTTGCGAAAGGTAATTCTACCAAAAGTAACTTCTGCCAGTAACATTATGCATGCAATATCAAAATATTACATTAATATTTTTGCAACCCATTAGTAAACCATAACAGCTATAGCGCTGTCCAAGAATTTGATTACGGCTCCTAGTAACAAATTGCCTTATATCATCACGATTATAAAATCAAACCAAGACAAGACAATTGTATCCAAACCTTTCCTATCAAATAAAATAATGATTGTATCTTTGTTTACTAGGAAGATTTCATTTAGCAAAATCTTGTGATCATTATTTAGGTGCAAACAAGTAGAAAACATTAATGATGGTATAATTTTTCATATTTGAAACGGAGTGACATAGCATCGACGTTTTAAAATCCACTGAGTGTGAATGATAATTAAAAAAAATAAAAAGTCCTTAATTAGCTATGATTTATGAAGCAGAGACTTCAAATTAAACCGGTGAAATGACTACCAAAGAGCAATTTCGTCCAAATGTCAGGGTTGGCAACTCTTTGCCATTTTAAGATTGTGAATGTCCACGGGCTAAAGTGGAGCGTCCAGTAGCGCCCTCGATACTATTATTGGGTTTTCTGATAAACTAAATATTTTTTATGGAATTAGACGATGCTTTTTTGTAGCGCAAGTAAAAACTCAATTAATGGGATACG